>JAGPOW010001296.1:72759370-72784650 GCA_030014935.1 Caiman crocodilus | reverse complement strand
GAGCAGGAGGAGAGTTTTCTGTCAGCAGCGGGGTGGGAAAGAGCTCTCAGAGAAGAAGCTCACAAGAGAAGCTTGGCTGCTTAGTCTACCCTGGATAGGATTAAGGGGCTCTAGGAGCTCACCTGAGACTCTGATTTACAAGGCACTTAGTGCTAGGAGAACCTGGGTCTGTTAAAGGGACAGAGCACACCTGGAACCGCTTATATTATGTTATAGCCCAGGGGCTCAGATTTTAGTTGCCATTGGACAGATGGATTAGGCTGAGGCTATTGGGGAAGGAGGAGGCCTCATTGGGGGCCCACGACTGTGGAGAGCTCAGCGCTAGCATAGGCACAGACACAGGTCTGTGGAGAGCCCAGTGGGGACAAGGGGCTGAGGAATAGCAAGGCCCAGGAAAGACAACATCAATACGATCTGCGAGGCTTGGGGCAGTTTGGAGCCACACAAGTAGCCCATAAGGCTTAGGGTGTCCCATGAATCATCCATTTTGAAGTGGGATGCCAAGGGATCTAAGAACCCACAGGGTTCAGAGGTCCAGCAAGACTGTGTACAGACAATAAGATCAAGGGCAGCCTCCCTATATTAAAAGTACCAGCAAGATGTGGCAGGAAAGAAAGAGGGTGCCTGTTGGGCAAGATGAGTACAGTCAAGGAACCCTAGGGGTATCATGGCCACCCCTTGGAACCCCATCCTGTGACACCAGCTAATAGAAAGATATCACAGAATAGTTCATGTTTAAACTGCCCTGACTACTTGATCAGAGTGCATTCTAATTGGAATGTAGAAAATGGGATTTGAAGAGCAAACAGCCATATATTACAATTCTTGACTTAAAAAAAATCTTACACAGTTTAGTCTTGGGATGAGGAGACAGCACAAGAGCAGGGAGAAAAATTGCTAAGCTCTAAGCAGTCTGAATGTTTGCATTAGATGCATACATGCAGAACTGGATTAGTCACAAAGATGTAAATTGAGGCATTTTTATTTCAATTATCTTTTATTTGTGACTTAATAAATTGGTGCTTCTTGGAGTACACAGTCAGTGTAAGTGGCACAGTATATCCTTACAGTTTCAAATCTGGTGAGAGTTCAAACTTGGATTTGTAATGGAGAAACTCTACCTCCCATATATAGTTATTGTTCTTTATGCTTGGTGCTGTAATGGAGCAAACAAGCAATTCATCTTCAAGTTACCTTCCTGGGTGCCAGTTCATACAACCATGTGTGTGAACACTGCACTGAGCAACAGTTGTAAGTGGCTGCAGAACACAACTACCCACTGCCTACCCTTTCAATCTTGGTTTCTTGTTGCTATAACTCAACTTGTCCTAGGAAAAAACCTTCAGACTTTCTGCCATCTGGCCCTTGGGGACTCTTTAGATCCTGAATGTGCCCTCCAATTGCATCCATGTTTTGTGAAAGTTGTTTAACCAAAAGCAGAAGAGATTTCTGGGATCTGTCTTGCTTCAAGGCTAGTGGATCTTTGTTGTGTAAACAAAAATCAAAAACAAATCTCTGATGGAACCAGGGCTGGGCAGATCTCAAGGTGTTCTATTATTGACAAAAAAAATATTGGTATACAACAAGCTTTGAATAACTCAAAAATTTTGCACTGCCTGTTTCTGAAACAACATTGCTAAACTACACTAACCTGGAAAGCCACTGCAGACTAGAGAAAAGTATGTATTAAAACATGCAAAACAAACTAAACAGGTTATACTAAGAAAGTATTCCACTCCATAGACTTTTAACCTTAAGGCACACATAGGCGTGTCCTATATTTTATAGCAATGGTGTTGATAATTTTTGGATCTCATGCCTCTTTACCTACAGAATACTGCCCATACTCTCTACACCCAACATGCTTCTGCACCTTCATCCCTTAGGAAGAGTGTCAACCCTGATGTGGCAATGCTGTTACTCACCGTGTGTTGATCACTCAGCAGCTCCACTGCCATTATTAAAATTCAAGCAGGTACTCCCAGGGATGTGTGGGGGAGGAAATATGTAAATCATACTCTCCTGACTAATGGATCATATACCTCTAAACTTGTCTGATTCATTGCCTACTTCAGATAGTCATCTGCCACAAAGCTCTCTTGGGCAGGGTTAGTCCGGGGTAATGCAAGGCTATGCATTCTGTATCCTTTCACAACTATATGTGACTAACTGGTTTGATGTTCTCTACATACAATTGTTACACAATATGGCTCCATACACTAGCTTCTCTATAATCCCGTCCCCAGATGGAAACGGCCTTGTTAAAATCCTCTAATTATCCTGACTCAATTTTGCCTGCTTCTCAGAAGGGAAGAGAACAGGAGCTTTTCCACTCAGTTAAGAGCCAAGATGCTACTCCCTGTTCCCAACGCCAAAACTGTCTACCTGACAAGTGGGAAGAGCAGCCAAACTGGATCACAGCCAGAAGACCAAGGATCTTCAAGCCTGGCATCTGTTCTTATCAGCTGAACTAGATGAAGAAACTATGGGAGAGAGGAGCATTACAAGGCTGTCCATCAAGCAGGAAGGCATTTGTGTACACCTGTGTTGGGCTAAGGGTCATCTTTGGTTGTTTTCCTTTTTTAAATAGCAAGTTTATTCCTGTTTCCCGAGGTCTAATTCCAACACCTGCCGCATGAGGAACAGCTTTGCACTCCTCCATGCCAATGGACCTCCCCAGCAGACCTGCTCAACAGCCAGGCATCAGTCAGCTCAGCATATCACTTCCCACTACTTTTACTGGAAACGGTTCTACCTCTGCAAGTTCCCTGCCCCAAACTTCCCATTGTCTGCATCTGGGAAAAGCCAGACTACGCAGGTGGAAGCCAAAGGCACCTCGCAGCAAGGCGTGGGCAGGTTTAGCTTCTACTCACCTTCTGGGCGCTGTCTCCGTCTTCATCAGCCAGGCCAGTTCTTGTGGGCCTGGCTCTGCTCAGGTCTTTCAGGGCCAGGCAGCCTCCTTCCATCTGAAAGAGCAAGCTGCAGCACTGAGGGCTTTGTGCACTTCTTTAGGGGCCCATCTCTCCCTCCCAGCCCCCCAGGGTTCTCCCTCCCGCGACCTTGACCAAGCCCCTGCTTTACATCAAGGCTCTCTTAGAAGAGGGATGAGGAGGGCGAAATCCGTAGGCTTGAGACGTGGTGCGAGGGGGCAAGAAGAGCGGGGAGTGGAAAGGGGACGTGTCATGCGAGCTCCGGGATTCCCGCGGGTCAGTTAGTTTTGGCGCAAAGTGCGATCGCGGCCCCACTGAAGGCTCCCGCCCTCTCTCCAGCCCGGAGGGTGGGTACGATGCGTGCGGGCTCTCCCCCACCCCGGCCCGGCCGCCTCGGGGGCACGCTCAGCGCCTACCTCTAGGCTACAGCCCCGCGGCAGCTCCGAGCCGTGCGGAGCAGGCAGGCAGGAGGCGATAGCATGGGGACCACCCCCCGCTGCTGCCGGCGGTGGAGCCCGCACTGGGCGCTCAAGCTTCTATTCTGGCGCCCTGAGACATAGTTTTTCGGATCCGGCCAATCAGGCGCGGCCCGGGGGGGGGGGGAGCCCTCGCGGCTCTTCCCGCCAATCAGCTCGCGGCCCCGCTCGGAAAGTTTGGCGCTAGAGTCGGCGCGTTCTGCCCGCCGGGGCGCGGCCCGTTGGCTCCCGCGCCCCCCGCCCCCGCCCACCTGGGCACCTGGGGCCCTTTGTTCGGCCTGGCTGGGCAGCGCGAGGGGCCGCGGGACGCCTGGGGCTGGGCGGTACTGGCACTTGGCTTTCTTCCCTCCACCCCCCTGCCGCGGTAACCTGCTGTGGAGGCTGGTGCAGCGCCTACTGCCTTCCCCGCCGCGGCTCCGGCACTGCCCCGAGGAGCAGCCGGCCTCTGCCACAAGGTTGCAGGAGGTTCCCTGTTACCAGAAACCCTAGTGAACCGCTGACAAGGAACCGCACGAGACTCAAACCCACTTCCTTCACCCCCAGCTGTCCCCACAGGGGCTCTGGGTCCAGCCCCACCCCAGTCAGAGCCCTCCCTCCTTCCATTTCCATCCTCTACTCGACGATGTTTGAACAGGTGAGGCACGGGGCAGATGATTGAAGAGGGCAATCCGCCCTGCAAGCCCCAGCACCTAAATGAGAGGCCAGGGAGCCCCTGGGGAAGACCGCTCTGCTGCCATGGGATAGTGCCCGCGTGGTAAACCTTGGCTTTAGACCCACTTTACTCCTCCCTAGTTTGTTCCTGGGGCCTTATGGCTGAGGGCAGGTGAAATTTAGGGGCATCCGAACCCCATGCCTCTTGGCTTGAGCCTGCAAGTTGGATGCCCGCCAAAGGATTTGAGAACATCTGAAGCTCCAGGTGGGGGTGGAGGATGTTTTCCAGTAATACAGCCACTTTTGGGTCTGGACTAACTCATGGATTGTTTTGGCCATTGGCTTGGAATACAGACATTTAAAAATATAAAAATAATTGGGTGGTCCAGGTGCACCCACAAGGGCTGAGGTGGGCAGCCAGCAAGGCTTAATACCACGGGAAATAAAGGATGCTCGCTAAGAAATGGGGAAAGTCTGCATACAGACCTTTCATATCCAGCTTGTTTCCTGCTGGAATTCAAGAGGCAGAAGCAAATCACTTCTAAATGTTACAAGCCTCTGGCCTCTCAAAAGAAGAGTACACTGGGCCTGGAAAATCCACCATAACGTTGTAGTGTAGCAAGCAGGATGCTGTTTCCACTTACCAGATGCCCACTTTTTGAAGGGGGTATCAGGAAACGGGCCCAGTGTATTGTGCAGCTATACAGTTTATGGCTTTTGGACTTTCCCCCTAGTTTTGCTCCTTCAGTGTTTTGGCTGGGGCAAAGACTCGGGCAGCTGAACCCTCAGGCCACTTGGTGTGGGGCTTGCATGTAGGATGCCTGCCAAGGACTTGAGAGTATCTGAAGCCCCAGACTGATGAGTCTGGGAGACAGGGTACTCGCTGGTAGTAGTGCCACACAGGCTTGAACGACTCAGCTCTATCAGTTGAAATTTGGAACTTAATTCAGAACTGTTTTGGCTCTGGAGACCAAATGTTTTGTTTTGTTTTTTTAAAAAGCAAGCCCACAAAGAATGCGGGGGAGACCATGAATGTTCAATATTGGATAGAGTCAAGATGACAGAAAAGTCAAATGATTGCTATATAGTAGTACAGAGTTAAAGTATCCAGTCATCTAAGCTTGAAACCTTTCAGAATGTTCCCAAGTAATTCTCCTGCTGGAAGTTCCTATTTAGTGTCATAAATTAATATTTAAGGTGATTATCCCCTTGCTGCTTTAACGACAAGCCTACTATTATGCCACACTTGGTTTCTATTTTCTTGTCTAAGGATTCTCCTTTGCAAGTTACTTGCAAGTTTTTATGGCAATATTTACATATTTAACTAAAGCAACTGTTTCTGATAACCTTGTAAAAGCTTTACTTGACATATATTGTTAAACCATTAACTGTAGTGAGCTCTAAATATTGACTTGAGAAATAAGTTCTTCGCTTGGAAATAGGATGATGTGTGGTATTAATTGTACAGATGAAGGCCTTGATTATCTAAGAACTGTAACCTTCTCCTTTCAAGGTTCCTTTCTCAGAAAGTTCCCAGTGCTTGCTGAACTGAAAGGAGTATGAACCTAGGAGAAACCTTTTCTTTCTTTTTAGAATAAGGCGTGGGATTCTTTAGTACTTGTTCTTATGGATTATGGAAAAACAAACACCAGTTTATAATCTACAGCATAAGGAATGTTTTGATAATAATTTATGAATCCCTACCAACAATTTCTAGTTTGCAGTTGCATGCTAAAGACAGTTATTCCCAATAGGTAAACTAACATCACATATACAGTGACCTTCAAAATGTACTCAGCTGAAAAAACAAAGTTATAGAAATGCCAGAAAAGAAACATTAAAAGTGTTTGCCACATAAACTTTGTCAGTGCCTGGTTCTGGGCACTGATGTGGGGAGAAAGCAAGGTAAAAAACTAAGAACCTTTTTGGATGTGCTACATCTCCCTAAAATATAATTATTCTACCCTGACAAAACCCATGACTTACATTAAAACCTACATGTTGTGTAAAACAGCAGTAAGGTATGAAATAGTACTTTTTTTAAAAAGCAGCTGTACATTTATTACTAGTCAGAAATTGGCACAAGTCTAGGAAATGTATTTAAAGAAGTAACCTCTTTAACCCCTTTAACTGTATTGGCTACAGTTCCAGTACAATGGCTTCCTAGTTGCTTAAGGGCTTTCTGTTGAATCATTTGGTGGAACTCCATGCTCTGTTATATAAAAAATGCTCTCTGGCGTTAAAAATTGAAGGCCTATAGTTTGGCATGAGACCAGGGAGGCAGAAGTCCAGATACTTGTCATCTATTATCCACTGGTAAATACACAGCCTGTGCTACTTATTTAAAATGCTGCTGTGACTTTTAATACCTTCAACTGGCTGCTGGAATGGACCCAGAGCCTTTAATAGACATTCAGGGCATTAGCTCTTCTCGTTTTAGGTTAGATGTCTCTGAGTATAAATAGCTTAGTTTTAAAGCTCTCTAGAAGGGCCCAATTAAAAAGACTCAATGCTTTATTTGTTTTTAATGTTGCACATGCACACTAATCTTGGCATGCTGAACTTCATGTTGTGGATGCTCAAACATGATGCTGTCTGAACCTACTTAAAAGCTCATGTGCTGTTAGTAGGGTAATGGATTAAAATAGTGGTTTTCAGCTTTTCATTTGCAGACCTAAACAATTTTCAGTGGAAATGCAGATTCTTTTCAGAAATTTTGAATGGAGGTATGGATCCCTTTGAATTGTAAGAATAGGTATTCACATACTTTTAACTTATCATAGGCATCTTTTGTGGACCCCTTAGACACACAGTCTGTGGACCCCCAGGGGCGTACGGACCACAGGTTGAAAACCATTGTATTAAAATATTAGTGCTTGATAAACATGAGTTGGAATAAGTAGAATTGACAATATCTAAGAAATAGTTCTGTGTAGTCTACCCACTCTTAAATGTGCTGAGGCAAACCAAAGATGTGTGACAATAACAAGTAAAGATACCATCAATCAGAAAGTGAGGTTTTGGGCTACTATCTGTTAACTTACAACCTCACTGATGTTCGTGCAATTTCATGGAACATTATCCAGAATGAAATTTGGCTTGGGACATTTAGGGTGTCTGTACACATGCAGGGATACTGTTCTGACACGTTTTAATTACTTTATGTCAAAGCAAATTTGATTAATCAAGCCTGCTGGAGTATGCTAATTAGTGTGCTCCAGCAGACTCCGCATGTTGTGTATTTGACATCTCCACACTTCAGAATGGTGGCGGGGACACTTTAATTAAAGCTCAGAGAATGAGCTTTAGTTATAGCTCCCCACTACTATTTGAAGTGCAGGATGCTGAATAAACCAGAAGTAGTGGATGCTTTAATTAGATCATCTCTCAGAACCAATCTAATTAAAGCACCCCAGCCCCACTCCTTGAGCATATGTAAAGATGCCTGTTGTGATCACTGGATTCAGTAAACATAGGCATATGGGAATGAGAAGAACTAAATAACAAATTTTACTATGGAGCAGCTGGCAACCTGAAAACTCCTGGTCTCTCTTTAACTAGCTGCCTGCTCCCTGACAGAGGGACATTATCCCAGTTTCCAACTCCCTCAGTCTCCAGTTGGAAAGCATCTCTGTATTATAACTGCTATGACTATAGGACAAACTTGTTTTTAATGTGGAATTTGGCCCCTTGTGGCAGGTCAGCAAAAGGTCTTCTGTTGCAGAAGGCCTAAATGGAAGGAAGAGAAATTCAGGCAGGGTAGATACAGGGTACTCTGCAAACCTAAGTAATAAGGAAGTAGAACCCATACTGGTCTTGGATGGGCCATTGAAGTGGGAAGCATAAGATTGGTGTGTGTGCATTGGGGTAAGAGGAAGAAAGGTGACTTGGCACCTTCAGTAGTCAGTTGCTGAGAACAGTAGTGGAAGGACAATGGCTTCTATTCGAGTCCTGGTAAAATGTAGATGGCAGGCAATGTTGGCATCAGTTTTGATGTAGTTACTTGCTCTCTTGTAATAAAGCAACTAAAAAAAACGATCATGTTCCCTTAAGATCAGAAGCAATAAATTAACACCCATGTTACATAAGAGATGAGGATTTTCTTGGATGATACATTTCTTTGGATCAAGTATACAGTTGGGATAAAGTCAGACAAGCTGCTTAATGTGTGAAGGAGCACATGCATTTGAAAGCTCATCTAACTTCATCCTAACTGGGCAGGTGGTCCAATAAAGTTACTACCCCTCCAAAAGTCCTTGCCACTTGCATAATTCCTGGACCATCATAGTTACATCATCACTCTAACACCTTTGTTACCACATTTAACTAATGCCAACATTTTCTAAAGGTTGATATGTTACCGTAATGCATTTTAGTAAAATGATTATTTTTTACTGAATCTCTGAGAACATAATGCAAAATATCATTGATTGCTTAGAACCCATATTCTTCTCAACTCTCTTCAAAATGGTCAGATGTCAAAATAATATGGGTTGTGAGCAATCAGTGTGGGGTCGGGGAGAGGAGGAGGAGCAGAGAGGTGTGCTGCTGATTGACCAAGAGGCAAAAACTGTGGCAAAAATAAGAGAGTAGAAACGGTGCTGCTTGTCATAGAACTCCACTGTGCTTTTGGTAGGTTACAGAAAAATGCGGATTCTGTGTTTTTCCTTGGCGAAAAGAAAATTAGGATCTCTGGATATAACGGTCTCAATGCCATAGAAGAATGCATGACATGCTAAAAATTGCGGTGAGAGTGCTTTAATTAAAGCTCATCGATTGAGCTCTAGTTAAAGCACCCTGCTGCCATGGGTAATAAAGTGAACAGGTACCATATCAGATATAATCTTTTTTTTTTTTGCTTCTAGGGAAACTTTCTGACACACGATAAAACCTATTTGTGGCTTGTCTGCAGAAAATAGTTTAAAGGATACAATACAGTTGTGAAGTTTTGTACACAACTATTATAATAATTAATGCATCTTGGAAAAGATGCAAGTTATGTAATATCTTTTGGCTGTGGAGCTTCCAAAACAGATTTAATCTTCTCTTGAGGTTTATGGAGGCCTTCTGCATCAATAACATGTCCACAATTAGCAATTGACTCTGAAAAATTTGAGTTTTGCACAATTTGCTCACAACCTATATTTTTCTAGGTTCTCTTCGAAACAGTCACATGTTCCTCATCATTTCCCCAGTCAAAATAATCTCATCCAAATAATACTTTGTTGACTGCCTTGTAACACGTGATCCATTGTTCATTGCCATATAGCAGGAGCAGGGACAATGCCAAACTCTAGTCTATTATACTTCTATGGCATGGTATAACTTTTTGCATGTTTATGGCAAGATAAACATTTTAAATCTTCTATTTCCATCTGTAAGTAAATTTGTGTGGTGGTCTGGCTGGTGGCAGCTTGGCTTTATGGCTTGAGTTGGATGGCTCAGGCTGATTGATGGGGGCATTTCCCTTCCCCACCCATCAGGAGAAGGCAGGAGGACTGCTTGCCCTGCCCTGGACTAGGGTTGAGGTCAAAAGGGGACCTGAGGGGAAACTAACTCCTCAGGCTCTCCCATTGGTCTGTTTCCAGTCTGGGGGTAGAGCCTCCAGAAGGAATCAACTATGCAACACTGGTCAGGCTGCAGCTGGAATACTGTGTCCAGTTCTGGGCACCCCACTTCAAGAGGGATGTGGGCAACATTGAGAGGGTCCAGAGGAGGGCCACCCGCATGATCCGGGGACAGTAGGGCAGACCCTACACTGAGAGGCTACGAGACCTAAACCTGTTCAGCCTTCACAAGAGAAGGCTGAGGGGAGACCTTGTGACTGTCTATAAACTCACTAGGGGGGATCAGAAGGGTTTGGGGGAGACCTTGTTTCCCCTAGCGCCCCCCGGGATAACAAGAAATAACGGCCACAAGTTGTTGGAGAGTAGGTCCAGATTAGACATCCGTAGGAATTACTTCACAGTTAGGGCGGCTAGGATCTGGAACCATCTTCCAAGGGAAGTGGTGCTGGCTCCTACCCTGGGGGTCTTTAAGAAGCGACTCGATGCCTACATGGCTGGGGTTACTTGAGCTCGGTTTCTTTCCTGCCCAGGCAGGGGGTCGGACTTGAAGATCTACAAGGTGCCTTCTGACCCTACTTCTATGATTCTATGAACCCTGTGTACCCAGCATGTAGCAGCTTCAATGAGGGATGATGAAGATGGGGCTGCAGAAGAGTTGGTAGAGCTGACCAGTAGGGCAGAGCAGTTGCCCCAGAAGTGCCCTGAAGATGCCTTTGCCAAGCAGGAAGCATCAGGCAGCTGTGTTCCAGCCCCGCCATGGAGGGAGCTATGGTGTCGGTGCACAGAGGGTCCAGAAAGCGGATCAGACCTCAGTAGTTGCACGAAGTAGTACAGGTCCCCGACTTGGCACAACGCAGACGCCCCTTCAATGCACAGGGCGGTGTATGGGACTAAGAGAGACGAGCGTAGTTGACGAGACATCACAGCTGCACGAAGTAGTGCAGGTCACCACTTCTGCACAAGGCACCACTCTGTGCATGGGGTGAGAGAGCATGAGGCAGTTTGGGCCTTCCCGCAGCATGCAGCTACCAGATAGGTCGAACATACTAGTGAGGAAGGAAGCCTCTGTAGCCAATCCACAGAAAGAGACAAGCTTAGACCACCATGCTGGGAGTCATGAGTCACTTGGGAAGGTGTTTGCAGTTCCCAAGAGGGGAAGAGAAGGGAATTTCTACAGGGGAGGAGAGGCCCTCCTCAGTTTAGGTGATTAAAGGGAAGCCCCATGATGGGAAGGGGGAACGACCTCTTCTGTGTGGAGAGAAGAGCTAAGGACCCCATTTATTAAGGATAGCTTCGTGCTTACGCCTCTCCCCTTCCCCCCCTCCAGTTATGTGACCTAGGTGAAGGTGATGGTATTCCCTTAAGGTAAAGGGTTCTTTCCTCCCCAGTATCATTTCTTCTTTGGGCACAGTTGCTGTACCATTGTTGTGTTCTGGTTCCTTGTGGTGCAGAGGTGACTGATGCCTCCTGAGTCGGGGAGGCAGAAGTTGGGGGTGGGCCCAAAGCCCCATATCTACTTGTATACTTCTGTGTCGCAGCTTAGTGTCCCCTGCCCTCTGCAACACCCTGCATGGCCTGCACAGCAAAAAAACCCTGCCCCTTCCTGAGCGGTGCTGACTTGGGGGCCAATCTCAGTGGGGACATATGCCCCCCCCCCATGCCTCCCCTACCAGTCTCCTGTGCCTTATGGTGTTGGGATTTTTTCTGTAAACTTGCATCCTTACTGTTGTATTATGAGAGGATTGTAAGCTGCTTTATTTAGCCTGCTAGTAGAGCCTGCTAGCACAACCCCGACTCAACACTTAAATTTATTGCATTGGTTATCTTTATGCATTGTATCTTATTTGATGTAATTTCACTTACGTATGTTTAGCTATTGTTACATCACTGCCAGATCTTCATTTGTTGATTTACTGTCTAACCTGTGTTTTCTCACTGGGTGTTCCCTTGCCTACCACTTGGAGGGCCCTGCTGACAGCAAGGGCTGCACACTAACTGGAAGGCCAAGGAGGGTCAAAGCCTGTGCTAATATAGTGCCTTTGTCTACCATATCCAGCTACGATTGCCTGGGTTTAGGGTTAATAAGAGCTAAGGACTTTTTAAAAACCTATATCTGTAAATAATGTGTGTGTGCGTACATGTTTATAAGTTTTTATATTGTATTGTACAATTAAACCTGTAAATAGTTAAGCATCACTGGGTATCCCTGGTCTCTGCTCTGTAGGGAAAGGAGGTGAGCTGGCCTGAAGGTAGGCAGTCACGCTCCCAACATGTCACATCTGCTAACATCCCGTCAGTTGAAGAAGGGGTACCAGCTGCGTACCACCCAGGCTTTGTTTGCATTAAATCAGTTTTGCTGAATTGCTGTCCCTCGATAGTGCAGTAAAAATATCTTCAGTTAAAGGCAGGAGACATTGCCAACTTTCAAAACATAGTTTCTAGTAACCAAAATCTATAGATATGCCCCACTCCAGGTTGCTTTTGAAAGTATGCCATCTATGTGTTTCAGTTCAGCATCTTCTTTGGCACATAGGCTGTAAGGAACTGGCCAAGCTTTGTGAAATGGGGCTGTGCATTTTCTTCTAATATTAAACCTATCAGACCTTTATCATGTTTCTATGCCTTCCCTGAACATCGAGGAGGTCTGGTTTAATATACCTTCAAATGGTTGTTTAACTGTTTTTGCAGAGACTTCTGAACACGGCTGCAACATCTTTATACAATTCCAATCCAAGGAATTGCTTTTAACCATTCATGACCCCACAGAGCAGGTCCCTCTTTTTCAATGACATGCAAGTCTAGAGGTTCCACTTATTATATTCTACTTGCATTGACATCAGCCTCTTTGGCACAATCTTCTCTCCATGTTTTTAACAAGCTACTTATTCCTTAATTTAATTTTTTTTTTTAAAGATTTTTGTATTCTGAATATGAGATAACAGACACTGCAGAACTTGTATCAAACTCTATTTTAATGGCTTTCCCAGCAACCTGGGGTATCAGCCGATGGCTTATTTATCATCCTTTTTCACAGGATGCAGGCCCAGACTAGCTACTTCACTCTTGCTATCTGTGTCACTGCTGTTTCTACTTATCATATATGCTTTTTTAGTCTCTTTTTCTGTATCTTGTACTCTCTCCTTTATTTCTTTTAGTATGACACACTGCCTGGATATATCTTTTTTTATTACTGCTTTCGTAGTAGTATTCCTTAAACTAGCAATCAGTGAGGGTGTAAGATCCTTTTCTACACATTAGATCGTTGCCTGCACTGACTCTTCTATTGTATATTTAATAACTCATTCATTCATACATCCATAGGCTCTCTTCCTTGCAATCCTGTGGCAACCTTTGCTGCAGTTTCCATAGCTGTCCTAGTCTCAACAGCAGATTTAAAGATGAGGTCTTCCTTTTTGAGAGCTTCCTTTGTATGGCTTAATTAAGTAAACCATGCACAAATCTCTCTGAGGGCCTCATTAAGTCCATCTTTAAAATAGCAGTGTTCTGACAATTTATATAACTCTGTTGTAAAAGGGAAAATCAGTTCATCTTCAGGTTGATTTCTCTCATGAACTTGAATCTTTGTGCAATAATCAATGGCTTGGTGCCAGATGCTTTTGGATAATTTTCAATAATTCTTTAAAGGTTTTGCTTGCTGACTTTTCTGGGCTAAGCCTTTGCAGTAAACTGTACATTTTTCATCCCATCAGACTCCGTAGTGTGGTTGCATGTTTCTGTGGAGGAATCTTATTTACCTCAAAATACTATTTTAGCCCCTCTATATGCATAGGCAGGTCTTCCAGGGTCCCATCCTAAGCTCCATTTATTTCACTACAAGTAGCTATTTTGATTTCAACAGATTTCAGGTACTAACAATTGCAGCAATTCTTCAGGTTGATTTAATGGGCCATTAAAAATCAGTGACTCCAGCCACAAGTGTGGGAAAGAGTGCTGCCACACTGGCAAGGTTGAAATATATTGGGTGCAGACAGAAATGACAATATTTACCCAATCTGACCACAGAAATCAGTTTATAGCTATGACCAATCACAAGTGCACGGCTGCAGATAGCTTAAAACCTGGCCAGTCAGTTGGAAATCTGACCCTTCATTGCATGAGGTATGAAATAAAGACATTTCAAAATGTAGCAGCTCCCGGCCTGTCACTGTTTTCAGAATGGGAGGGGGGAAAGGAAGCAAAGGGAGTTCAGTCTGGGGATTTTTCAACACCCTCTTAAAAGGTGGGGTGGGTATTAGAGCCCCCCCGGGGCATCATCTGAACAGCCCAAGAATGACCTCCCTCTGCTGTCTTTCCCCCTTCCAATTCTTCTTAAAACAGTGAGCACTGGCACAGAGCTGCTAGATTCACCTCTCCCCTGGAATCGACAGTGAACTGCTGTTTGGAGTAACATAACACAGATCACTTTGCAGTAATTGTTCCGAGTCACAGCTGGGAACTGCACTTCTGTCTGCCCCCGTTATTGTAAACAAAGTAAAACCGTGTTCACTACCTACAGCAGATTCAACAGGAGGCAACTTTAGCTTTCCATGCGTGTACATTAAACACGTTCACATATTTTACACCTTCCAGACATGGATTGCAGATAACTTTAAACATTAATGATTTTAGCCTTCACAACACCCTGTGAGATACATGTATACTATCCTCCTTTTTTAAGATTTAGGAGCCAAGTTTTGGCCAGTAAAATTACTTATGACACCTAAAGTTGTGCTAATAGCAGCAGTTCTGGACATGTGTATTATGGCTGAGTGTCTTGGTGCCTACTTTCTGCTTAAGGTCATTTTGGATTTACAAATTAGGTATCCCGTCACTGAGAGCGGTGGGTCTCAATCAGGGTGCTGCAGTGCTGGCATTGTTGCTGCTGTCACCATGGGGTGAAATTGCTCTGCATACCTCTGTTTTCAGGAAGCGTAGCAAAATGTGGAAACAAGAAGCCAGGAGCTTTGAGTGACTGGAAACTAGGATTTGCCATCTAGTGGTAGTGCTTTAGGCTACAATCTGACTCCCTGTTGTAGTCTCTGTTTCTGATCATATGACATTTGCATTCTTTTCTACACAATGACACAATTTCAACAAGAGCAGCAGAGAGTATCCACACCCAATTTAGCTTATATTCAGGGGCATATTAATGCACAGGCAAACTCGGCACATGCTTAGGGCCCTGACCTGCGGGGGGGCTTGGTCCTCCCCTATACTGAAGTGGCACAAATGGCCATGTCCACCTCCCTTACTTTCCCTTCACCTCCCCTCTGCTGGCCTTGCTACCATGGGAACTGCTTCCTAGCAGCAGCTCCAAGCCCCACTCCCTGCAGGCGGCAACACCAGGATGGGAAGGGTCGGGTCTCGACTAACCCAGGGCCCACTAAAGGGTTAATCTGGCCCTGCCTATATTCTGATGGTTACAGCACTCCCTTGGGAGATTTGTATTAGAGTTCCCTTGAGCACAAGGTGTCTTCTGAGACCAAAATGGCTACAACCTTTATCCCTTAAGCACAAGGTGACATATAACCACTGTCTGGCTGAGTGCTCTGGTTGCTAGGCTGTTATAAAAGGTTTGTGCTGGCACCAGAACTGCTGCTTAGTCATTTTTTAGAAAAGGATTCAGTCCAGCTGTCCCCAAAGGGACTGACTTAACATGTAAGGAGCTTCAAGCTGTGAATGGCAGTTTTAGATTGGATACATGTCACAGGGGCCTTTTCCTCTCCCACTTTAAGAGGGAAAGAAAAGCTGAGCTAAAAGCTAGCTATATTGGACTAGGCAGCCAGGTAGCAACAGGAGAAGGGCTTATTTGAGCTAAGAAAAAATGCCTGTTCATGTTGGATGAGCCATGTGACTGGTAGAGTGGTGCCTACCGCTCAGCTCTGGAACAGGAGAAGACAGTCTGGTTTTATACTCTGTAGGAGAAAGACTTGAAGTACTCCAGAAAGGAGACAACTGAGAGGGGAGTGTGAAGTGCTGTGGGATAGTGACTCAGAGTGAAGTTTGAGTGAACAATTTGCTTGTGTCTTGATTTATGTTTATAACCAGACGACCATGTTGTGGCTGTGGGGGAGATTTGGAGGACATGTAGCAGGGTGCCAAGTGGTGCTCTGAATTTTGAGATCTGGTGTTCAAGGTAAGTACTCTTAACTTCTATACACCTATTCTGAGGTATAGGAATATATGGCATACAGATATTAAATATAGGTTTCTAATCCATTAAGGACCTAGCAAACAAGCCCAGTCTGGCCTGCAGAGGTCACATCTGGCACGGAGAATCTGGTATAGAGCAGTGTGAGGCCCATCCCATCTGCAACACTCCCCTCTTACAGAGGCTGCTGTGCCATTGGGTCTGTGCTTCCCCCATTGCAGGGGGGTCTGGTTAGTGCTATGGGGCAAGAGGGGGCAGAGACTCCTAGACTGCAGACACAACCAGGTTATAAATCCCATCACGCACTGGCAAATGGTTACTGACCCTTACATTAAGGAGCATATATGGTGATATGCATGTTTACAAGTACATCAAACTCTGATATGGTTGGAATAACCAGAAAAGGAACTTTAGTTTCACTGATTGTTGTTCTGCTTAACTTACTGTATGCTAACTGCTCATATTTTGAGTTATGTTATCAGAGATTTGGGTTTTCACTTTACTGTAAAATAATGAGTTTACTAAAATGCATTGCATTAAGATAGCCAGTATATCAACCTTTACAAAATGTTGATATTATTTAAATGTGGTAACACAGGTGTTTAGAGTGATGGTGTAACCATGATGGTCCAGGAATTATTCAAGCAGCAAGGATTCTGTGGGGTGATGACTTATTGGACTAAGTGTACAGTTGGGATGAAGTTAGACTAGCATTCAAATGCATGTGCTCCTTTACACATTAGGAGGCTTGTCTAACTTTTTCCCAACTATGCAGTTGGTCCAAAGAAAGATATCCCCCCCCAACACTTCCTGCCATCAACATTTTTCCAGGACAGGAATAGGAGTCATTATCCCTCCACTGTTGTTCTCAGCAACTGACTACTGAAAGTGCCAAGTCACCCTTCCTCCTCCTACCCCAACGCACGCACGCTTCCCACTGCAGTGGCCCATCGAAGACCAGTGTGGATTTTACTTCCTTATGACAGGATTTCAGAGTACCCTGTGCCTACCCTGCCTGAATTTCTTCCCTTAGGGCATGCTGCAGCCGCCCCAGGTCCAGTTCTGTCAAAGTTCCTTTCAGACAGATGTAGGGAGGTTTCTAAAACCAGGAGAGATTGACACTCCCCTCACTTTACAGTTTCCTCCTGGTTGGTTCGATGTCTTATTCCCAGTTCCTCCCATTCATAGGTACCTAATTCTCCCCATGCCGCCTTAATACATGATCTGTACAGAAACCTGGGGTGTATAATACCAGCTTGTGAATTTCACTTGGGGAACTTAGATGTTAGGCATGGTGATGCCTAGTGTCACTACTATCTACACCAGCGCTCCCCAAACTTTTCCTCAGCATGGCCCCTCACTCCCAACCCACAGCTCCTCACCTCTGTGATCCCATTCACTGATGTTTCAAGCCCATTTGGGGTCATGCCTACAGTTTTGGAACTGCTCTTTGTGGACTTGGACCCAACTGACTTGCCTATGACTGGTCACGCTAGAAGCCTGATACCAAACAAAACTGATGGCCTGAACCAGTCTTGCATTTCAGCTGTGTGACCATTTATTCTCTTTACAGGGTCTTGCATCTTTAACAAGGACAATCTTGTACTCAAGTGTTTTTTCACTCGTTTCAGTTATATAAATGCTAGCAAACATTAAGCACTCTGAACAAAAAAATACTACCTCTGTAGCAGATTTGACCAAATTGGTGTTCCATACTGTAAATCTCTGTATTAGCATTTCTACCAGCTATGGTTTTTCAAGAAAAAGGAATGGACGGAGGCCCCTTCTCTTCCTTCCCTGCCTTCCTCCCACCGAGTACTTTATTTCTGGAAATCTCAGGCTTCCCATCTGTCCATAAAGAAGGCAAGAGTCTCTCTACTTTTCTTTCCCTTAAAGGTAAAGTTTCGTAATCTCCAGTTTTGTATTGCATTAGACATAGAAACATTCAGCAACCTATTGTGATGGATTCTGTTGAGACGATAAGATCATGCCTGCCCTAAAAAGCTTGCAGGTGGTTGTTTTTTTTTTACTGTTCTAACTTTAATTCCAGGTTTGCAAATCTAAATGCTAAATTATGGAAATCTAATGAACAGCAAAGGGCAACCATTTCTTCATAAGATTTATAAATAAGATTTTTAGTTCTGTACATGGTGCTGAACATGGACATATGTTGGTGTGTGTATAATGTATATATTCTGTTGCTTAACTGCTACTTTGTTTTGCAAGATGTCCTAGAGGGTGGTGCCCTCTTTATGGACTTGCCACTTGAAAAATTCAGCTTTGTGAATTGTGCAGAAGGCAGCTTAAGTCTCCTTTTCAGCTACGACAACAGCTTTTGTTCATTCATTTTAAAAACAATCTCTGTAGACCAAGCATAGAAAAATTTCATTTGAAATAGGGAATTGATCTGAAAGTTGGAAGCATCAAAGTTTGTAATTCATATCTAGGGTAATTCTAACAAATAGAATGCTTCGCGATTACACGTCTGTGTTCTCTATAGAAATCTAAGTCTTCCTCAAACAGAAGACTATATTGTCGTTAAAAATCAAATGTCCAATAAAGAGTCACATTTACCTATGAGACTATAATTTTGTAGCACAGTAGTCTCTGGTCCATTTGCAATTAGTCCAGGCAATGAATGCCACTTCACTTCCCTTTGTCTCATTATTCTCTCCTCTGTCCCTTGAATCTATAAAACTTCTTCTAGATTATAATGCCAGAAAGAACAATTAGATCATATAGTTTGACCTCCTATATATCTCAGGCCATTAAACTTCACTCATTACCCTATATTGATCCACATAACTTGTGCATGCCCAAAGCACAACTTTAGTACAGACATCCATTATTGATCTGAAGGCCTCAAAAGACAGACACTATCACATCTCTTAGTAGTCTGCTCCAGTGGTAATTGACCTTTTATTAGAATTGTGCCTTATTTCTAGGATGACTTCTGTCTGGCTTTAGGTTCAAGCTATTGGTTCTTGTTGCAATTTTTCTTCACTATATTAGAGCCTTACTATTGGTTCACTGGATTTTTCCCTGTGAAAATACTTGTACCCTAATCAAAATGTGTCTCAATCTATTTTGATTGAGCTACTTCTGGTTCTTACTAAGATACCTAGTGATGGCCTTGAAGTTAATTTTGGCTCTTTTCAGATCCTTTCCAGTTTTCAATATCTTTTAGACTGTGTGCCTTGTAGGGGAGGGATTTCTTGGTGTTTGTAGGAGGGCTGGGTTTTTTTGCCAAGTTACTCATACCTATGTACTAGAAACAATAGATATCACACATGAAAGCAGCAGACTAAATTCGATCACTTCTTGCATTTCTGGCCTTTTGGCTAAGATCAAATTTAGTTTAGTTTATGACTACGATGGGTGATATCTTTTGCTATTGGTACACAGTTATGATTTAACTGAGAATTTTGAACTGAATATGAAAATAAGTTTTCCTGAGCCTTTCTAATTCATACATACCTAGCTATAACAGACTGACTATGGTCCTTGAATGAGAGGACTAACTTCAATGTTAAATGAGCATCATGCTTCAAAGTATCTCAAGGATGTGATTAGAAAGGTGATTAGAAAGGCTCTGTAAAATTAAATATTGCTCCATTTTCTTGTAGAAGAGATACTCCGTTGTTTATTTCTCTAGTATCTGATTAAATTAATCATTGTTTGTCATCCTTCCTCTGCAGCACAAATATAGATGTGTGTGATTGGCCAGCGCCTAACACATGCCATATCAATGCCATTGGAAATTAGACATGATGAATGTTCTGATCCAGTGCAGTATGGCATGTCTTCATCTAGAGTAGAATCTAGGTCCTTTTAAAGAAAACAACAAAAAGCCAATTTTTGTGGTCCAAGATGAATTGTGTGAGCTTGGTAATTACACTGAAGAATTCTTGGGAACAGAGATCTGTTGAAACAGTCTCCATTACAGCATCTTTTCAGTTGAGCTGAATGTTTGGGAGTGAATCGAACTCATGATCACAGGTTATCTGTCCCCAAGATTTGTCTAATTCTCAATAGGAAAAAAGGGGAACTAAAACAAAATAGTAACAAAGTCATGGAGAGACATCCATCTTGATATCAAATCCAGTTTAAAGCTGAGTTAATGTTTGTGGCCTTTCCCCTTGTCCAACAGGGTACTTAAACTTGGCTAAGCTGTTAAAGTATTGAGGAAAGTATCTTGTGTAAAAGCTTCTGTATATTTTGAGAAGTTATTCTCCTTAAATTGTCTAAAATATTAACTAGGTGATCATGTTGGGGTTTTACTATATACACACACATGCGTGTGTGCGCACCCCCCCATGAGAAATATGCAAATGCGCGCGCGCGCGTGTGTGTGCGCACGTGCATGGTTAAACTTTAACAGAAAGAAGTTAAGTAACTTCCAAAGCTGTCAGTGAGAGCCATGGGAATGAGTCCTGATTCTCTTCTGATCTAACCACTGGAGGGAGTCATTTCTGGAACAGATTAGAACATTATGACCCTTGCCTCAACAGTTGCTGCTGCTTGCTTGTTCTAACTTGTCCCAGGACATCTGGGCCAGTGGCCCAACAGAAATGACTATTAAGTTCTTCCCTGCTGTGGCTGTGTTGATAAGACCAGTGCAACTCATTATATTGTCAGAAATGAATGACAAGTTACAATTTCTTAGCCACATTTTTTAAATTAAAATTTCTGACTAATTTAACAAGGAGAACATGACTGTGCTTCAGAAAGACCATTTTTTCTGACAAGGTCATATTTCATAGATTGATCTGGGATTTGTGGGGGGAAGAACGAATGAAAATTACTTATTGGTCTAAGCCTGCATAAGGATTGCATTTTACCTCTGTAAATAAACAAGTTCCTGTTATACTATAGCTGTCTTTATACTTCATATGGTTATTTTTTCATAAATCATGGGAGGAGTATATCTCTTGCTGAATCTTAAAGTACCATAATTAACAAATGGTCTGTCACCCTTGCAATGGCTTTTGCTGTTGGGATCAAGATCTATTTAAATTAAACTGTTTTTTAAATTGAACAATACTGGACTTGTGTTTTGGAATACCAATATAGGATTTAAGCACCATGAACACTACATAAAACTGCATAATTATGTTGGAAGGTGATCTTTTCTCCTACAGCTTTCTGATTGTGCACACTGCAGCTCATTCAGACAACCGGATGATCCTGGTAGCTTGGGGAATTCAGTTATAGCATGAAATTAATCTTTCAGCTGTTCTTGTGAGCAGGTGAAAAGTGGAAATAATTACGAAAGCTGTGTGGCCTCTGATAATTATGTGAATTCTCTGAATATGCCTGTGCCATAGGTTGCTAACAGTTTGTGATTGTCTGAAATGACTATGCTTAAAACAGGCAGTAGTAGTTTCTTCTTGAATGGCTGGGAAGCTTCAAAAATCAGGTAGTCGATCATATGGCTGTTAAAAGCACCTCATTCTTAATGCAAGTTTTGAGCTTGTTGAATAAGCAATTCATTCAATGTCCTAACATTCTCTGAATAGCCTAGACTGTGCATGTAATTAAGCTCAATAGATTGCCTGTCTTCTTGGCCAGAATAACAGGATTGGTTTTTGCTAGTAATGCATATATTATCACTTACAATGCTATACCTAACATAGAGAATTAGAACTGAACCTTAAATGGATGTTGTGGTTAACAGATGTTGTGGTCTTATGCTTAGCCATAAATACCTTCATTGCCTTGTTCCAGTTAAATACCTTCATTGCCTTGTTCTTTGGTTGTGTGTCACATGCTACTGAGCTATTTCTTACCCTTCTCCACTTTCAAAATAACTTATAGCAGCTTCTTAATGAGTCAGCAAGTGATTTTTGGCTGTGATTAGTTTCTAGTTTATATAATATACAATAATGAAAAGGTCTTCAGTGGGGCAGTTGAATGGAACAGTTTATTTGCATCTGTCCTCCTCAATGATGTAATAAAATGTCGGTGAAAAAAGTTTCACTTAAGTGTACTCTGGCCTTCTTGTATATTCAGCCTTTAATCTGTAAACCTGGGGCAAGGCTTGTCTGTGAACTTTCTCAAGTGGAAACCATGAAGGTCTAGGCACAGTTCAAAGAAAGACTTAAGCCCTGTTCCTAGGTGCCTCAATGGACCCAAAACATGTGAATCCAAAACAGAATCCTGCTCTTCAACTGCCTGACTCAGGAGTAGCCCAGACTAGTGATTCTCAACAGAAGTGCTGTAGCACCCTGGGGTGCAACCAGATTCTGTGAGGAGTACTTTAAGAGATGGGCAGATAGGGGATTGGCTCCACCTGGCCAATCCTCCGTCTGCACTGCCTGGCTCCTGTACAAGGAGATCTAACCCTGTAATATAAAAACTAATTGCTGAAATTGGATGCCAGTCAATTTACAAGATTTAGAGGGGTGCCTTGAGTCCAGCAAGCAGTGCCTCAAGTTTGAAAAGGCTCAGACCCCCTGGCCTATACTTTACTACTTGGGCATTCTCTTTTTTTACATAAAGAATACCTGTCCTCCTTCCTCCTGAACATGTAAAGAATAGTCCTGGCCTCAGCAATGATGTGCCTAGCTTTTGCCTAATACTGGTTTGGATCTAGAAACTAGGCAGAATAGTACTTAATTCTCCAGAGGGCTTAATGTGCTTGGTATACTCCAGGGATGGACACACACCCCTGCCTCCCCCAGCAGTTGCAGAGCTCATTATTATACATGGCAGTTTCATTTTCTGCTTCCAGGGCTACTTTTATAACCTATCTAATGTAATGTGACAGAAGCTGGCCTGGGGCCCAGGACTTAATTTTCCCAGGTGAATGCCCCAGCCATTAGGCTACAGAGTCAAGCTAGTTCTTATTCTTTGAATGAATGTTGCATTTCTTTCTGCACAGTTCATCTTCAGCAGGATGGGGAGGGAGTGCTCCCAGCAAGCCTAGTCTTTGTCCTTTGGTAAAGGCATTCTCCTGGCAGGTGGAAGATGAGAACTTGAATTCTTTCAGGCTGAGGCTCTAAAGCTCGTGGGCAAGTTGTATTCTGACCAGGAGAACTGCAAGCCTGCGTTTGCTATTAAAATTACATCATCTTTGTAAGGAACCTGATTCTCTGTGTTAGGTGACCTCAGCACATCTATTAAATTAGGAATTTTAAGAGACTTAGGTAGAGGAATGTCATTCCCAAATCCAGATGATAGGGTAGGTGCTTCTTTTGTATGACAAAAACAGTGTCCGTATCTTTATCTTTGTGCATTTTGGCATTTTTTTTTTTTTTTTTTATTTGGCAGCTCTTGTTCATCAGAGATGTTACCGGGAATCACTACATGGATCTCGTTGATCCCCAGGTAGGTGCTGCACTGTTCAGAGAAGGGTACTTCTAGGCACATGCAGAAATAAAATACAAGCACGTAGGGGCTTGAAGTAAGAGAAGGTAGCACCATGGAATTTAGGACTTCTTGACAGGGTTTTTGGATCCCAGCCTTGGACTTGTCTCATAGCCAGAATTAAAACAGTTAAGGAAAGCTGCCCCTTGCAGGAATTAATTGGTGCAAAATGTGGCTTTCTTTGTGAAAACTTCAGCACTTGTCAATGGCAATGGCAAAAGTGTTGTCTTCCCTGGGGACTAACCCTCAATGCATTTGTATGCATCCACTGTGTCTCCCTTCCTGAAGTCTTGTTGAGCATTCCTCTAACTGGGAAGGAGGAACAACTTGCTAATAAATAGCCTTGCATATCTGTACATCAGTTGACTAAAGCTTCTTGGGTGTTTTGAAAACTACGAAATATAATAGATCCAAATATTTAAGTAGCAACTAGAAAAGTGTAAAATGAGTTTGACCATATCAATTGTGGATGCATCCAAATAAAGTATTATTTTTTTTTAACTGAATACAAGTGCATTGAGCAGGATTTGATTCATGAAGATGCTGATATTAAAAATGATTGGTTGCTAGCACTGACCCTGGAAAACAATGACCGTTAGCAAGATTTGATGATACGATTTTAAGTATCTGTCACCACTTGCTTGTCCTCCTAGGCCACTTTTAAAGATATGGCATCAGTCTATGGTAGCATCTGAAATGACAAACTGTGGTGCTATAAATCAGAGATGAAAGCAATAGTAGGTGCATAGACTGTGGAAGGAAAGTACAGTAGTTTTTAGATGAATAGGATAACACTCAGACTGGTGGTGAGGAGACTATGTTAAATCAAAAAGGGGGATGGACTCGCATCAGCTGGAGTATTCACAGCTAGGCTGTGACTTTTGAAACCCAGTTTATCACCACTCCAAAACCTCCAAAAAATTCTATTCCCTCCATGCACAGCTTCATGTAGTTCTACATGGCAGGAGAGAAGTTCTTCTAACTTATTTTCTGCAGTTATGGATAACCCACAGGTGCCTAGCTAGTTTGTGCATCTTGTTCACATGCCAAGGGTCGAGGGTCAAGTTGATCGCTCTATTTGGGTTTTCCATTTGCAAAGAAACATGGATTTCTCCTTTAAGGGTCAAAAACATGGACAATTTCAGGTTTCTGCTTGCAGGCTGGCAGAGTTCCAGCTTGCAAGGGGCTGCTTGGGGCTGGAGGGAGTGGGAGGAGGATGATCACAGGCAAGGAGTGCTGCATGTATGTGCATGTGCACACATGCATGTGTCAGCCAGGTAACATGGAGAGCAGCTCCCTCACCTCCTTCCATGTAAGTCTATGGGGCAGGGGGGCATATGTGATGGGGGGGCACATGCCCCCTCAGACTTCTTGTGTCTGCAGTGGGCATGGGACTGCAGCCTGGCTGGACTGGCATGGGCAGGAGCCACTTCCATGGCCCTGCAGGTGAGACCCAGCACAGGAGGGTTGAGTGGGGCAGTGTGAGGAGGCTCTGCGTTGCTGCCACCACTGCCAGGACTTCTGCACCAGTCACACCAGCAGCAGCATGAGGAGTAACAGACTGGGGCAGGAGGGGACTGTGCTGCCCTTACCTTCTCCCACTGCCAGCCACTTAGATGTTGGGCCATGGCTCTACCTTGCTGCTACCACCGCTTCCCTCAGGCTATGGCTTTACCTTGGAGGGGAGGTGGGGGACAATCTAGGTAGCTGTAGGGGATATCAGCACTGACCAGTCCATGGCAGCAGGGTAGAGCCACAGCCTGGTGCATGAGTGGCTGGTGGTGGAAGATGGTGAGGGCAGTGCAGACCCCTCACCCCCTTGGTCCATTATTCCTTATGCTGCTGGTGGCACAGATGATGCAGGGGTCCTGGTGGTGGCAACAAGTCTCACTGCCCTATTCCATCCTCCTGTGCTGGGTCCCACCTGCTGGTCCACAGAGGTGGATCTTGCCCATGCCAGTCCAACTGGGCTGCAACTCTACCATCTGTGGGTGGGGGGATATGTGCCCTCCCTGACATGTTGCCTATAGCATTATCTATGGTCAGGCATTCTCCCTTCCCCACACATCCACCCTTTTCTTCACACACTGGGGAGCTGTGGCCTGGGGGTGGAGGACAGTGTGTTGAAAGTGAAGGG
>JAGPOW010001296.1:72719100-72747238 GCA_030014935.1 Caiman crocodilus | reverse complement strand
GCCGCCGGGGCCCCCCCCCCCCCCCCCCCCCCCCCCCCCCCGAGCTCAGTGCTGTGGAAGGGAAAGGAAGGCTGCTCTAGCAACCCCCGCTTTCTAGCCTGAGCTATGGCAGGCATGTGCCTGCAAGTCTGGGATGTCTGTACAGTTACAAACTGATTTAGCCTGGCCAGGTTAGATTAACCTAAAAAAGATTGAATCAATTCAGGCTTAGACTTTTTGAATGTCTGCCCTAGCCAATGTCAGCATGCAAGAGCAAATGCGTAAGTTGATCCTTTGAGTAAAGATATCACCAATTTTGCTAAATATTAACTTGGCCTATTGAATCTGTAGCAAAAACATACCTAGAAGAATGCTGGAATTCTTGTAAAAGGATGCAGTGAATTTAGGGGAAAAAAAAACACTTCTTTGGGAGAAACAAAACTAGCTTTGTCATATGGAATCCTTTTACCTTTATTATACTAATAGAAAACTTAAATAAAAAGGAATTGCTTTATTTTGCCGTTTCTACTGCTTCATTCTGTTTTAATGGAAAGGGCACAGATAGGAGTAACATCACTTTTTTTTTTTTTTTACTGTGGCATTGTGAAATATACTCAGTTTAATTTAACAATAGAAAAATCTGGGAAAGGTCTAGGATGACTGACCTTTCTTCTGTTCTTCCACAGCTCCCTGTCATCACTCTTACAGTTTAAAACCATAAAAGTTGCTGGATATATTGGTGCTTCAGCTATTATCCTTCACACAATAGTCAGGAGAGAGGATGATGTAGTTCTGTCAACTCAGTCATGGCTATTATATTTAATTTAGTGTTGCCTTTTGCATCAGTAAATAGTCATGGGGGGCTGATAGTTCAGGGAATTGATAGTAAGCTAGAGGGTGTCATACGTCTAGTTTATTGTGCCGAGTCATCTGAGACTACTAGTTACTAAAAATAATTAACAGCTGTGATATCTTTGAGCTATCTAAAACATACTGGCGTATTTGTTGGCAGTTTCATCCATTCAAGGACCTGAATTGGTAAGAACTGTATTTATGTGCCACAGATGATTTATAGCACTAAGGCAAGGATTATGAGCCAGGTAAGGTGGAGATACCTTCTCTTGATGAATCTTGTGCTGCACCTCTATAGAAAGGAGACTTAAGTTTTCAGGGGTTTAAATCTAGCTTCTTTTCATTTATTACAAACATTCATGGGAAGAAATTGTAAATATATCCTCCTTGTCTTCTAAGAAGGGGATGGTGGCTTCTCAAATCGCCTCATTGATGCTTAGATATAAGTGTTAGATATAACACTTGGTTAAACTTAAAATGATGCTAGTGCATGGGGTCTGAAGAAGACTTTCCAATCTATTGTGTGGATTTGAAGCATTTGGTAGGAAGAGTTGAATTTGGGGCTCCTGTCTGCAAGTGTGACATTTTTAAGGATCTGAACACTTGTAACTGCTGAAATACTGAACAGATTTCATCCTCCAAGTTGGTTTTAAACGGTTTCTACTAGCTAATGCCCATGGTATTATTTCAGTTATCTAACTAGATGAATAATGTTAATAAGGGAATGTATAGCTAAGTCATTGAGCTCATGATTCTCTCAAGCAGAGGGTAAGAGCTATTTATGATGCAGCTCTTACTTTTACAAAGAGTAGGATTTTCAGCGTGATATTGTACAACTGGACCAATAAGAGCTGGAAAAGCACTAGACAAGCTTTCAAGCACAGATTTCTTTTCTTCAGGTCTGACCTGTGATTTTTAGCAATTTATAATGTGTTGCAGTTTCCTTTTTTTTATATAATTGTGTGTGTGTGCGTGTGTGGTGGGGGGTATTTTCATTTCATGGGAGTGCTGTGAGGAGAAATGAATAATGTAGATGAGAGGTTCAGAAGATGATACAGCAATGAGACTCAAATAAAAAATAACTGAGAGGATAGTGCTGTTTCTAGTTCCAGGTCTGTAATTCATGAGCCTTAGTTGATATGGCTTCTACCTGAATCTCTAAAACAAAAGAAATTTTTGTTCTTAGTGGTAATATGCATCTTTTACAGGTCAGAGACTTTCCGTTAATTTTTGCAAAAAAGCAAATAAAAACAGAATTCTTTAAATTGCCACCTAGCTCTGCCTAAAGCACATGACTAACACTCTTTTTTTTCCCTTGAAACTAAATGATACCAAACCTACACGTGTCAGAACTTTTCAATGAGATGCTCATATTAAAAATTGAAACTGTACGTGACAAAATAGGAAATACAAAAGCCTCATTTACTATTATTACTCCCTTAAAAGAATTGATAAAATGTGCATGCGCACACTGAGTTGATCAGTATTGGAAGAACTGATGCATTCAATTGTAGCTGTCAGTGCAAATAGTTCTCTGTACTGGTTGTAAATCCGTATTAATAAAGATGCAGATAAAAGGTTAGGATTAGAGGTTGAATGTTGTTTTGATGCATCATGTTATAGGATAATAGAGTTAAATTATGGAACTAAACTATTGAAAGGTGAGTCACAAATCACAAGAGTAAAGCTTAATTGGAGCATCAGAATTCATCTTACGAACAGATGGAAAGTATATGCTTTTACCAAATCTTAGTCCTTAGGCACCTGAAACAGTGTTTCTGCATCTTCCAGGCAGTTGAAAGGCCACTGCAAAATCTTAACGCACTTTCTCCTTTATTCATATACCAAAGACAGTTATGCAGAAATGGATAAAGCAGTCATTAACAAGCAGTGTCAGGAAAACCTCTGACAACTAGTGGTTATTTCCTTCCCTTTGAAGGTGTATCATCAGGCTTAAAAATAAGCCATGCAAGTGCCACTCATTCTATTCTTCTTCCTCATCTTCATCCTTTATATGCCCTAACTTGCACAAAATAAAGACATAAATCATACACAGAGCCACCATATACAAATTATATTGTTTTCTAGTTAGGATAGAATCAGAGAAAATTAGAGTTGTAAGGGACCTAAGGAGGTCACCTAGTCCAACCCACCCTGCTCAAAGCAGGACCATCCCCAACTAGATCATTCCAGCTAGGGCTTTGTCAAGCTAGTCCTTAAAAACCTTCAGGGATGGAAATTCCACCACTTCTCTAGGTAACTTGTTCCAGTGCTTCACCAGTGAGGACGTTTTTCCTAATATCCAACCTAAACCTCATTTGCTGCAACTTGAGACCATTGCTCCTTGTTCTGTCATCTGCCACTACTGAGAACAGTCTAGCTCCATCCTCTTTGGAACCCCACTTCAGGTAGTTAAAGGCTGCTATCAGATCCCCTCCCAGTCTTCTCTTCTTCAAACTAAATAAACCCAGTTCCCTCAGCTTTTCTTCAGAGGTCAGGTTTCCCAGCCCCTGAACCATTTTCATTGCCCTCACCTGGACTCTCTCCAACTTGTTCTCATCCCTTCTGTAGTGAGGGGCCCAAAACTGGATACAGTACTCTAGTGTAGAATAGAGTGGCATCACTAGTGTAGAATAGAGTGGCATAATTACTTCCCTTGATCTGCTGGCAACGCTTCTACTAATGCAGCCCAGTATGGCATTAGCTTTCTTAGCAACAAGGGCACACTGCTGACCCATAGCCATCTTATTGTCCACTGTAACCCCCAAGTCCTTTTCTGCAAAGCTGCTGCCCAACCAGTCAGTCCCCAGCCTGTACTGATGCATGGGATTGTTCCATCCTAAGTGCAGGACTTTGCACTTGTCCTTGTTGAACCTCATGAGATTTTTTTTGACCTAAACCTCCAATTCGTCTAGGGCACTCTGAATCCTAGCTTTATCCTCCAGTGTATCTGCTACATCCTCCAACTTGGTGTCATCTGCAAATCTGCAGAGGATGCAATCCATCCCATCTTCCAGATGGGTAATGAATATATTGAACAAAACCAGTCCCAGGACCGACCCCTGGGGCACTCCACTGGATACTGGCTAGACACTCCACTTGATACCAGCTAGACATTGAGTAATTGATTTACTACCCTTTGAGCCCAATAATCCAGCCAATTTTCTATCCAACTTACAGTCCATTCATCCAAATTAGACTTCTTTAGCTTACTGGCAAGTATGTTGTAGGAGACCGTATCAAAAGCCTTGCAGAAGTCAAGATATAAAACATCCGCTGCTCTCTCCACAACCAGAGTCAATCATCTCATCATAGAAGGCAATCAGGTTGGTCAAGCATTACTTACTCTTGGTGAATGCTGACTGTTCCTAATCACCTTCTCTTCTTTCAAGTACTTAGAAATGGATCCTTTGAGGACCTGCTCCATGATATTTTTGGGACTGAGGTGAGGCTGACTGGTCTGTAGTTCCCTGAATCCCTCTTCCTTCCCTTTCTTAAAGATGGGCACTATATTTGCTCTTTTCCGATCGTTCAGGACCTGTCAGAGGACAACTCAAAGTCCTCTGGGCATATGCTGCCCCTTTTGATGCCTGAGTTAGTTTTGCATAACCTTTGTACTTTTTTCAGGTGCACTGGCTGTAAATGACCTAAGAATTCTTTGAAACCACTAAACCAAACCAATTTGGTACTTACCCAGGAGCTTGGGAAAAACAAATAGCTGTTCTTGGCTTCTTTCTTAGGCAACATTTTCTCACTTGCAGGCATTGAGTCTGTGCATAAAACAAAATTCAGTGAAGAATGTGAGGTGCAAGGCAGTCATTTGGGAAAATGGAGCAACAATAATTTACCATTTATCTAAGTAAGGCAAACAACTGTTCCAACAATATCAAACCTCTGTCTCACTGGCTCTTTTCTTGATCTTTTTTTATTTATCTGGGGCAGGTTGGTGGACATTCCTGTTCACTTAACTATCTCAGAGACTTGCTTCCTTTGTCACATATTTCTATAGCAGTTTCTCCAGCATCTGAGTGTAGACTGATATCTCCTTGCTCCTTTACTAGCTGTCATTGTGGAAACTAAAATAAATATCCTCAGCACCCTCTCATATTCAGAATATGTGATGAAGCACTAACTCTGGGATTATAGAGTTCCCTGCATCTCGAGGTATGGATCACATCTTATAGGGAGGTGCAGAGTAGGCCTGTACAAAGCATCTAGTATTCGCTTCGTATTTGGCCGATTCAGGGAACAGTGATTCTATTCAGTGTCCTGAATCAATTCTGCCGAATCTGATTCGGAGATTCGGCTGCTGCTGAATCTCTAAATCAGGCAGGCCTGTCCCCTGCCTGCTCTCCCAGCCCAGCAATGGCTGCCCCGCCCACCCCAGCTCTTGGCACTTTGGGAAAAAAAAAAAAAAAGCCCCAGCTTACCATGTGCTGCCAGGCAGGGGTCAATCCCCACTGCCCCATGCTGCATGAGGGGCTTTGCATGAGCCCTCTGATCTCCCCCGTTGTCCCAGCCCTGCCCCTCCCATGGCTGTCCCACTGCCATGAAATGAGGAAAAAAACCCCCTGGACTCACCGTTTCTGCTGGCAGGGGGTGATCCCTGCTACCCCCCGCTGCCCCGTACCATGTGCGGGGCTCTTCATGGGCCCCCCAAAGCCCTGAGGCTGCTGTTGGAGTGTTGAGTCCCAGGTTTTTTCTCATTTTTTTTTTCCTTGAACGGCCAGAGCTGGGGCAAGCAGGGTAGCCATGGAGGGACTGAGGGAAACAGTGGGGGTTTGGGGGGCTCATGGCAGAGCGTGGGGCATTGGGAGGCAGCAGGATCACCCCCCTGCCCAGCAATACCCAGTGAGTTGGGGCTTTTTTTTTTAAGCACTGGGGGAGTGGGTGGGGCAGCCATGGGGGCGCTGGGGGAGTAGGCAGGGGATGGGGCCCGGCAGGGGTCCCCCCATGGTCCCCTCCAACCCCCGCCTCCCCACTTCTACTTCCCAGCTCTGAATCTGGCTGCAGCTCTCTGCTCCAGCCACTGAGGACTGTCCAAATCATCAAAGCTCTCTAGATCTTTTCTAAAGATTCGGAGAGCTTTGAATCGATTTGGACCTTTTAATTGGTCCCCTGTTGATTCAGATATAGAAATTCAGCTGATGAATCTCCTCCGAATAGAATCACCACTAGAAGCTTTGCAGAGCCCTAGTGAAGAGGCCTAGGTTTAGGTTTCTTTGATTCTCTGCATCCAGTTGGTACCTGCTCCTATTTCAGTGGCATGGTCAAGCTGATCCCTATCTTCAGCAGATATTGCGACTTAAGGCTACATGTATTTAAGCTCTTGATGCCACTTTGTCAGACCAAAAATTGTCTGCAAATGGTTGTGTCCTTTACTTAAATGGAATGGTTGTTCCAAAAGAACTTAACCCTAAATGCACAAGGGAAGTCCATCCCGTCCCACAGGAAATGCAGCCAGAGGGCAGGGAAGCCCCCTTGGCTCAACAGGGAACTTGTGGGTCTCCTGAAACAGAAAAGAGAAGCCTACACCAGATGGAAAACTGGAATCATCACCAAGGAGGACTGCTCAGCAGTAGCCCATATCTGTAGGGAGCAGTCCAGAAAAGCCAAGGCAGCAACCAAACTCAGGCTAGCCACTGGAATCAAGGATAACAAAAAATCATTCCTCAGATATGTGGAAAATCAGAAGAAGAACAAAAGCAACATTGGCCCCCTGTGAAATCAAATGGGGCAGCTGGCGTCTGACACCTAAGAAAAGGCCAATCTCTTAATTGATTACTTCATGTCGGTTTTCCTTCCGCCCAAGGAGGTCACACTGTCAGACAGGATGCAAAGCAGCCAGAGCTTGGGAGATGGGTCCACAATTGACATAGATCAAGTGAGAGAAAACATTGAGAGGCTTGACATTCACAGATCTGTAGGCCCGAATGGATTACACCCAAGAGTCTTAAAAGAGCTGGTGGACATCATAGTATGCCATATAGCCAAGGTATTTGAATGCTTGTGGTGCTTGAGTGATGTACTGGAAGACTGGAAAAGAGCCAACATGTTCCAAATCTTCAAGAAAGGGATGAAGGAGGATCCAGGGAATTACAAACCTATCAGTCTGATGTCCATCCCTGGAAAGATCTTGGAGAAAATTATCAAAGGATCCATCTGCAACAGGCTAACAGACAGCAACCTACAGAATGCCAGCCAACCTGGGTTTTCTACTGGAAGTTCTTGCCTGACCAACGTCATCTTCTATGACCAGGTAGTGCATTGCCTAGACAAGGGAGATGAGGTTGATGTAATTTATCTGGACTTCAGGAAGGCCTTTGACTTGGTCTCCCATGATGTTCTCATGACCAAGCTGGGGAACTGTGGCCTTGATCATCTCATAGTCCAATGGCTGGGGAACTGGCTCCAGGGTCGGACCCAAAGTGTACTAGTAGATGGGAACAAATCAACATGGCAAAAGATTACCAGTAGAGTCCGTCAGGTCTCATTACTCAGGCCGGTACTCTTCAATATCTTCATTAATGACCTGGGTTCAGGTGTCAGATACAACTGGCAAAGGTTGGAGATGACACTAAACTATGGGGAAGGCGGTCACACTGGAGGACAGGCTGGGGATATAGGTCCACCTGGACACACTTGCAAAGTGAGCAGACAAAACCTGATATATAGAGAAATGCAATATAGAGAAATGCAGGGTACTCCACCTTGAGAGAAAAAACAGCATCAGACTTATAGACTTAGCTGTGCTATACTCCCTAGCACTGCGACTGAAAGGGACTTGGGGGTCTTGACTGACCACAAGATGAACATGAGCCCCAGTACGATGCTGTGGCTGGCAGGGCAAACCAAACTGGCATGCATCTAGCGATGCATCTTGAGCAAAACCAGGGATGTCAATCCCTGGTTTACTTGGCTTTAGTGAGGCCGCAGCTGGAGTTCTCCATCTAGGTTTGCGCCCCCACACTTCAGGAGGGATGTGGATTAGCTTAAGAGAGTCCATAGGAGAGCCACCCATATGATCAAAGGCCAAGAGATCAAGTCTTATGAGGAGAGGCTGGGACTCCTCAGCCCGGCAAAGAGAAGGCTTGGGGGGACTTGGTAGCTCCCTATAAGTATATAAGGAGGGTGCATCAGGATCTGTGAGAACACTTGTTTACCAGGGCTTCGCAAGAGATAACTAGGTCTAATGGCTGCAAACGTCTAGAAGGTTGATTCAGACTTGGTATAAGAAAGAACTTCTTTACAGTCCAGATGTCCAAGTTCTGGAACAGACTCCACCCGGAGGTGGTGCAAGTGCCTACTCTGGACTCATTCAAAAGTCATTTGGATGTTTATCTTGCTGGGATCATCTGATTCCTGCAGACTTCCTGCTTTTGGCTGTGGGGCTGGACTTGATGATCTCATGAAGTCCCTTCTACCCACTAAAGCATATGAAATCTAAAGTGTATTGGTTCACAAACATAGTGAGTTACAACAGATGTCTAAAATATTAAGCACTGTGTTAAGAATAGTTTCTAATGCATTATTTTAATAAGACTAAATCTCAGGAAGCCAGTGTATTATGCTATATACAATCCAATCTGATTTCTTGTCAGTGTCCACAAATCCTCTCTCTTCCTTTCCTTCTTGGCTCAGATAATCTAGCATTGGTTTGACAAATGAATATGCTCAGGTGAAAAACTCTGGTAGAATCAATTTATCAGATGATATTGAGGAACTATTTCTACAGACGAGACAGTATTTGTCATATGTCTTCTAATACAGCATATAGGGTGCTTTTTCATAATGGGTACTTCAAACTTAAATTATATACAGATCCCTTATGGTTTGCCAGACAGGCCACTGCATTTCATGAATATTAACAGTATACAGCACTGTAGGATAAAAAATGAAGGACACTTTGCCCAGATGAAACTCCAGGAGGATTTTAAGTAGGTGGAATATAAACCCAAGTGTAAAATGTGTCTTACGTCCCAATGGAAATATCCCTTGCTTTTGCAAAACACTCTTTTAAAAAGCCCACTGATCATGGCCACTCCAACAATATGCCATCCCTGACTAACACAAAGTATTACAAACTAGAGAATTGCCAGTGCCAATTTCTGTATTATCAGCACCTAGATTTTCATTGTAGGTCAAAAACCACTTCTGTGGTAGCTGACAAGATTGTAATATGCAAGATGGTATGTCTGAGGTAAGTATCTGATTTGCTGCTTCAGTTTTCAATGGAAAGCTAACATTTGAAATGGATGGAATATAACTATATTTGTACTTGAAATAGAAAGGTGGAGGAATGCATCAATGCACCAAAGATTTGAGTGTTTGCTGTTGTGGATGGAAGTGGATCTGTCCAGTGTTTGGTCTCAATGTGTGAAGCTAGATCTTATGAAGTATAAAACTTTCTAACAGATTCTTCCACAAAATCTTATTAAAAAACACTGAACTGGCATGTTAACTGGTTCAACTGTCACAGAAACATCCTTTGATTTTATTGGGAAGTCTTTTTTGTTTGCTTTCCTAACAGCACTGATATTGCAAAACACCCTTAAAGGATCTCGTGGCACCTAAGGGTGTTGTGCCATCCTGGTTGAGTATCACTGGTCTACTGACTTTTGACTTGCACTAGTGTAAATAAGAAGAGAAGAATTTGATCCTATGTGTGAACAGGCAGTATACATGTGTATCGCCACTAGTGCCTTATTTAAACAAAGTTATACCAGTTCAACCAGAGGTATAATTTTTAAAGTGCTCTATATGAAGTAGGACAAAAAAGCTTAGTGGATGAGTTATACCAGGCTTATTTTGGTTTAGCTGTATTTGGTTAGGAATCACTTTAAGCTAAATTGCAATAAGGCACTTTTTATTAAGTGTCTACTCTCTGTGGTGAATATTTAGTTAAACCAATGCATTTTAAAAAAGGCTTGTGCTAATTTGGTGCAACTTTATCAGGTCAGCAAAAGGCAAAACTTAAGGAAGCACACATGTTCCATTTTCAAAATACAATTGTAAAGTGTAAATACAAAATACTTGCAAACAATTGAATTATTAGGCCCACATCTTCCAAACCTCCCTCCCCCCAAAATAAATCCCTTGGGCTTGAAGTTTAAATTCTGCCTAAGTGTGATCTGCTCAAAACATCAAACCTGAAAGACCACAGGCACTTCAATTTTCACCACTAAGTTATGCAAATGCTTAAAGTTCTGTTAGTACCAACATGTGGAGGGCACCATTATCTTAGCTGTATTGAACTGGAAGGTCCAGTCCAGAAGGTGTGTTCTGAGCTTTTTCAAGAAAAAATACTGAGTTCAGAACAACGCATAGCAACCAGACACTAGTAACGTGGAGGGTGGTGCTGGGGCTTCCTATGTAACAGTCTTGAGATTAGAATCCTTGCCCAGGAAGGGATCCACATTGAGTCAACTCTGTGTTAATTAGCCGCCTATGGTGTCACATGCAACTACACTGCATGATTAAATGTGCTCAAGGGTGCTGCTGTCTGGGATATAAATTTGCTATGTTTTTAGATTGCTTGGCTTATACAAAGTGAATAGTCTAAGAACCTACAAAATAGTTCCGAGATAGTGAGCCAGACTCTTAGATGAGCCATCCAGAGCTTGCCATCATTTGAAGAGTGTTAAAAAATCTATTTTCAAAAAGCCTCCTCTCTGGTGGACTTTATTAACAGCTGGACTGAGATCAGATGCATTTATCAGTCACAATATGCTGCCATGATTTGGAGAGATGTAAGTGGGGAAGGGGAGCCCTAATTGTTACCAGGCAGGCAAAAGGACTTCTTTTGGATGAGAATTTATTCCCTCCAGGTCAAAATTAAGACCAAATGGCAGGGTAGAAGCCTTGTCTTGTCTCTGCCAGTGCTGTATCTGCTGTCTGAAAGAAATTGGCTTCAGTCTCCAGGATTTTGAGGATGCCTTGCAAGTGTCAGTCAACATACATACAAATATATTTAAAGTCTGATTAATATCTATTTCAATAAATAATAATAAACCATTGCCATTCTGATGCCTAAATAGGACTCGAGATACATGTTGCTAAAATAGGAAAACATTATCATATACATTTAAAGCATAGTCAGTCCCTTAGAACACTCCCAAAATAGCATTTGGAAATGTCTTTTTATTTTTAAGTCTTGTTCTTCCTTACCTGTTAGACTTCACACATTCCACAAAAAGAAGCAGCCATTGCCCCCCCACTCTTTTTTAAACTACTTCTAAGCCTATGCCAGCTGAACAGCTTGTGCCACTGATCAATCTGACAAAAGCTGTTCTTCTAAAATTGCAGATAAGTGAATCATATTTACCTAGGCCATCTATTCCCAACTAAATAAATACTTGGTCCTACAGTAATATAATCTCCTGCTGCATGCTGATTAAATATCCCAAATTTAAAAAAAATATAGCTGTTTTAATTGGTCAGCGTTTGGGACTGAAAGTGAAACTGCTTTCAACAATGTCGTTAACAGAACAGCCTACCAGAACAAAATAAGGAATGTTTCATCTTAGACTGCTTTAGAAGGAACTGAAGTATTTGCATCATCCATTTAGATAAAATCTATACTGGAGACTTTTTCTCTACTGTCCTCAAGCCAATCTTACTATCATTACTGCTACAGATATAAACGGATTATAACTTCAAAAAGTCATTTAGGAGACTGGAACTAAAACCCTCTTGTACCCAATTTCTTTCTGCTGAAGAGACATGTTACTAAGGAAGCAGCATTGTTTCTTAGCACACTGGATGAAGAAAGTTCAATTTATACCCAACAGTGTGCTGGAGGAATAGAGATGTAGTTATGTATGCATTACCTGGAATATAAATCATATAAAGAAAATCTCTACTCTGTCTGCTACAAGGCATGCATGAGAATGTCTTTATGGAACAGAAATACTACCAGGAAATACTTTCACTTAAGCTAGAGGTAACGCAGAGGTAAACTTCAGAACTGAATCGAGATTTCAGCATGTCCCCACCCTATTCTTCTCTCCCCTCCCACTTACAATATAAAAATCTCAGTGGGGGTGTTTACATGAGATGCCAAATGCACAGTAGATTAATTCTACTGCACATTAGCATGTCATGGCACAAGCCATGCTAACACTCAGAAGAATTAGTCTACTGTGCATTAGCATTACTAAAAGACTATATGTCGGTGCTACTGCGCAGTAATGTGTAGTAACCAATACTGAGTTAGTACCTGTTATTACAGATACTAAATTTAATATACAGTAACAATGGTACATTAGTCCAACACATGATCAAAAGTTTAAGTTCTGGCCCAAGTCTAAATCCTAACATAGCATGAATGAAAATGCAGTCTGTGAACACTTTTTATAATCTGCCATTTTATATGCTCACTTTTCTAAACTCACATTTCACTTACCAAATCAGACAAGTTCATGGGAAAGGAGGCTATTAGTTCCAGCTGTAGGACTTGGGAGGCATGGTTTAAGTTTTCAGCTCAGCTGCAACTTCCTGTACAACCTTGGCCAAATCAATTTATCTTGTGCCTCAGTTTCCCAACTATGAACTAGGCAAAGCTTCCCTGTAAGTACAGAAGTCTATGAGGATTAATTCTGCTTATTTTTTAGATGCTTGGATCTTGTGGTCATAAATTGGTGAGCATCCAGACAGCAAAGAGTAAATGATTAGAACAGGACAACTCTTTTTAAAGTTTTTTTCCCTCCCCATACTGGGGGGAAAAAAATGAGATTTGGGTTGACCAAAACATTTTAATAGCATTATGTCAGGTTTTTTTTTTTTTAAATCATTTAGGTTTAAAAATTATGTCGGCTTTTTAAATGTTTCAGTTTTAATTCCAAATGTTTTGTTTAAAGACTTAATTTTTATTAAAAATTGAAATGAAATAATTAATTTCAGGCTTGAATGAAGTGTTTTAACCCAAAGTCATTTTATTCTTTTAATAGAAGAAGTAAACTGAAACTGGTTATTTGCAGTAGCACAGATCTGTAATAGTTGCTGGTTCTCTCATCTGCCACATTTTACCACTTGGCAATATAGATTATCTGGACGTGGAATGAGGAGACCTGACTTCTGATTTCAGGTCTGCACATGGTGTCCTGCTTGGGCTTGGTCATCTGCTCAGAATATTTTCCATTTCCTATATATCTCTGCAGAGACTACTATTTGTGCCTTTTTCGTGTATTACAAAGATGTCCAGCTGTGAAGATGTAAATGCTTATTGTAGTATCAATAAATGAGAAGGGGAAAGGCTTTTGTAGAACCTAGTAGTTATTTATAAATAACTAAACTTGATCACTAAAATTTAAGATAACAGTTGTTCAAACTTTGGAAAAAAACTTCTAAAAGAATGGTACGTCTTGGTGGGAAAAAAATCCTGCTCTTTTTCTGTCACTAGATAAAGGGGAAAAAACCTGCTTTCCTCTAGTGCCTAATCTAAACGTGCTTTTTTTCCCAGTGGAAGAGGAAAGATGAGGAAATTATAAGAAAAAAGTTAAGAGAAAAATCATACTTCTCCTATATCACTGAAGAAAAATCAGTTACTAAGTCAATTTAAGTGAGAGAAAGTACACAGTTAAGAGGGTTAAAGTGTTACTTTCAAAAGCAGTACTTTTAGCTCTGATACTTAAGTAAAACGGGTGCTCTGACTGCTTAAAAGTTTCCCCACCTTCGCAGCAGATCAAAAAGGAGAAAAGTTGAACAAATTGTAAAAGGCCAAAATAATTTCAGCTTTCTTCCCCCAACTCTCTGGAAAGAATTGTTTGATGCTCCATCTTATGGGACAAAATGCAAGTTTTACTTGTTCCATTTTGCTGGATTTGCAAGATTACTTTTGTAACAGTTAACTGGTGAGTTGCATGCCTGCCCCCTGCTGGTCCATCTCTGAGCACACCCCAGCTAGGAGTTGAGCCTCAAGCACCAGTCTCTGGTTGACAGGAATGTACATGTACATGTGTGCCAAGCAGAAACCGAGCCTACTTCCTCCAGCTAAGGACTATTGAGGTAGAGTTAGGAACTTGCATCTCAACCTCTGCTCTTGGCACCTGCTTTCTGTTGGCCTTCAAGATGCACAAGGGAGAAAACAGTTTAATTCAGTGCCGAGATGACAAGAGCTGAACCAAGAGTATTGCGTGGGAGGGCTGGGAGATAAGACTGGTACAAGAAACCTGGGTTGGTGACTGGGACTGTCTGGGTAAGGAGACTAGTTTTGGGAGTGAGGGAGAAGGGGGAAATCCTGGATGGGTTCCCCCCACTCCAGGATTTAAAAGAGGAGATTTAAAGAGGAGCTTGACTGAGAATGGGATTTTTGGAACAAAGAAAGTGAGACTGGAAACTGGTGGGTCTGGGGCAATATAAATGGGGAAGGAGCAGTGAGCAAATAGTTAGTATGTGGATGTTGAGACTGGATAAGAAGCCCAGGCATAGAAACTGGGGATGAGCAGTAGTGGGGAATGTGGTTAGGGTGTGTGCGGAGGTAGGGAAAGGAGGTAAATTAGATACCTAGAGGGTTACTAGACCTGGAAATGGAAAAATAAGCAGAGATGGAAGCTGGAAATGATTGTGCAGGAGGGTCAGAGCAGTGGGGACATGGGGATTTGAAGCTGATTTAATTCTTACACTTCCTATACTTCCAGGGTTGGACTCTTCTTATTTAGGTTTTCTCTGAAGTTCTTTTCTTCATCTTAAATGCAACAAAGCACCTGTATGTGTTCTTGCTTCCCAGATACTCATTCACCTACAGAGAGAGTTCTTTTTAGTCTGGTGTGGCCACACACCTGGGAAGTGAGCCAGGTTCAAATTCTTGCTCCAAGTTGGGCCAAGTGGGAAATTGAGTGCCCTAACCACCAAGCTTCGTAAGGGTGTGTCTTAGCCCTTTCTTTACAAGAAACAAAAAACAAGTCTCACTTGACAGGATTTCGGCTGCGGAATCATTACTAAATGTAGAGTTCATTGACTATGAATCCTTGAAGTCCATCTTTCACCCTCCTACTTCCTGGCTAGTTGAAGCGGTTCCTTGTTCCACCCATTGGCTACTCTGAGTCCCATTCTGGAAGAGCACACACCAACTGCTGAAGCTTCCTTAGTCTGACGAAGGGTTTTTGAACCTGAAAGCTTGCTTAATAACTATTCTCCAACCATTTGGGTGGTCTAATAAAAGATATCAAATTCGCCCAACAATCCTCCCCAGGCATTGCATAGGGAGCCTGAAAGCTTGGGGCTAAGAAGTCCATTATAATCATCCCTGGATCACCACAGTGCCATGAGGTGGCAGTGTACCTAACAGTTAGGTGTTGCCATGCAAAGTGTTTTAAAAATCCTAAATCCCTGCTGTGGATTTGCCCTCATTTCCTATAGATTGTCTCACAGCTTGTCTCCCTGTCTGAGCTCATTGGTGAACTCTGGACTGACACTGGTGACTTGTTCCCTCCTCACAGGGAACAAGCCATTCTGTTTATTGTTCTTTGATTTCCTGTTTTCTAGCCTGGCTACATCACTTGGGCCTAAAACCTAAATGGATGTCACAGGTTTTTAACTGCATGCTTGGGTATTGCCTAAGAACCCATTATATCACCTGCCTGCATCTTAATGAAATGGGTTGCATTTAATTTAAGCATTTTAAGCATGTAATAAATATTCCTATATTACCTGTAGCTTCCCCACAGTGACCAGGTAGCAATTAGTGTTCATACAGTTATTACAGAGCAATATTCATAAAGCTTTTTTTCTCTACTCTCCTATTTGCATATTATTTACATGTTTCATATTTTCATAGTAGCTAGGGTCAGGAGGGACCTGAACAGATCATCTAGCCTGATCCCTTGCCACAGGCAGGAATGAATGCTAGGTTCACCAGACCCCAGACAGGTGATCATTCAACCTCCTCTTGAATTTGCCCAAGATAGGGGCGAGAACCACTTCCCTGGGAAGATGGTTCCAGATTATGGCCACCCTAACTGGAAAATATTGCCTCTTGATCTCTAACCTAAACCTAATCTCCATCATCTTATTACCATTGTTCCTTGTCATCCCAGGTGGTGCTGGGGAGAATAGGGCTTTTCCTATTTGCTCATGATCTCTCCTGATGAGCTTGTAGGGAGCCACTAGGTCCCCCCTCAGCCTCCTCTTGCAGAGGCTGAACAGGTTCAGTTCCCTCAGTCTCTCCTCATAGGGCTTGTCCTGCTGCCCTCTCACCAGATGGGTGGCCCTCCTCTGAACTCTCTCCAGGCTGGCCACATCCTTTTTAAAGTGCGGTGCCCAGTAGACACAATGCTCCAATTGTGGCCTGACCAATGTTGCATAGAGGGGTAGTATCACCTCTCTGAACCGGCTTGAGATGCACCTTTGGATGCACCTTTTGATGACAAGGTATGGCTGGCCTTGGTGGGTGTGGTCTGGTATTGGTGGCTCATGTTCATCTTGGAGTCAGGAATGACTATGGCATAAGGTCCCTTTTGCCACACCTTGTAGTTTGACCCGCAGTGTCTCTGCCCGACCCGCCTCTAACCCGAGGGAGTGTTTAACTCTAACTCAAGCTAATCCTTGATGATGTGAGTTGCTCTTTGGCATAGAGCGCAACCCCCCTGACTTTCCTCTCTGTCCTGTCCCTTCTATATAGGGTGTATCCCTGAATGCCCACTGCCCAGTCATGGGTAGGGTCCCACTAGGTTTCTGTGAGCCCTACTAAGTCTGAGTTCTTACTCGCAGTCAGGAAGCACAGTTCCTCCAGTTTGCTCCCCATACTATGAGCATTGGTGTAGAGGCACTTGAGGGCTCCTGAGGGTACATGCACCCTCCCCTGCCCTGTGCCCTCCCCATCCCAGGACTGTTGTGGCCCCCTACTCCCAGGACACTGTTGCTTACCTGGGTGTCCCTTTCTCTCGTCACCCTTAATGCTGGCAAAGTACTCTCTCCAGTTGGAGTGGCCCCTTCCCCCGGTGAAGCTAGTTTAAAGCCGGCTGTACGAGATCAGTCAACCTAGAAGAAAAAATATGTTTGCCCTTAGGAGAGAGATGAAGCCCATCCCACCCCAGCATGCCCTTCATACAAAAATATACGTCATTGTCAAAAAACCCAAAGCCCTCCTTTTTGTAGCGCCAGCTCCGAAGCTGCTGGTTAACTACATCAATGCAGGCCTCATTACATCTACCCCATCCACTTACTGGGGGAATGGAGGAACGTACCACCTGAGCTCCCATCTTCTTGATTTGGTGTCCCAAGGCCTTGTAGTCTTCAGTGATGTTGTCCAGCTTCCCCTTGTATGCATCATTTGTCCCCACATGGGCCACAACCAGTGAATAGTAGTCAGAGGGCTTGATGATTTTTGGGATGGTCTCTGTGATGTCCCAAATCCTTGCTCCAGGTATACAGCAGACCTGCCATGACCAGGGCTCAGAGCAAGAGATTGGACCGTTGGTTCCCCTAAGGATGGAGTCCCTGATGACCAGAACTTTACATTTCCTCCTCCTCAGAGTCTGCCTTTTCTCAGCCCATGTTGTAGGTCGAGCAGCATCCATGACTCTCGGGATCTCCTCTTCTGCCTTCTCCTCCAGGGGAGCCAGGGCTGCATACCTGTTCCCAAGGGGTGTCTGGGGAGCATGCACAGCAGTTGTACAAGCTGTCCTGGCCTTGACAGGACCTGCTGTCACCAATTAGTTGGACATTTTGCATGTGGGGTCTCTCCAGTGGATTCCTGGCCCTGCAGAGAATGGAAATACAATCAAGTTCATTCTCTGTCGCCCACAACATGCTCACCTCAGCCTGGAGCTCTGCCACCTACCCCTCCAGAGCCTGAAGACACTCACAAGAGGGGCAGGCAGGGGAGTCACCAGACTTCAGCCCCACCCCCAGGGACCCCACCCAGCTGCCCCCACAGATTGGGGGGCAGGTGGTCACCAGGCCTCCCAAGGGCTCTGTCTGGGTGGCAGACTCAGAGGAGCCCCGGAAGGGCAGCACTGCTGGGGAAGAGCCCCTGGCAGCACTGCGAGTCCTCATCCTGGCTCACAGGTAGTCCTTACCTCTTTTCTTGTTCCTTCCTGAGGAAGACTTTCTCACTGCCCCACCTGCTTCCTCCGGTGCAAATGTTGGTGTGCCCTTACAGAGCACACCTGTTTGCCAGCTCTGTTTGCCCCCAGCTTGGGAGCACAGCTCCCTGCCTGGCTCAGCAAAGACGGCTCTGGGGGCTTCCCCTCCGGATCCTCTGCAGCTGCACCGGCATCTGTGCCACCTACCTTTGGGGGATCAGCTGCTGCTGCCCCCACCGCTGGTTCTGAGCTTTCGCTGCTGTTGGTAAGTTACAGGGGGACATGTGTGGTGAGATCCCCCACATGTGCCCTCTCAGCCTACTCTTACTCCCTCAGCTCCGAACTGATGACCAGGACTTTACGCTGCCTCCTCCTGAGGGTGCATATGCACTTACAGTAAAATTTCTAAAGGGTGCAGAGAACATAATTGCTTGTTTTTAAATTACATCTCACAATTGCAACTAAATATAGAACATCGGGTAAAGAAATGTAAGGGTGAACAACTTTGACAGTGTCCATTTGACTTGTTTTAATATTTCACTGATGCACTTCGAGTTATTATCAATCATTCTATGAGCGTAGAGCATCTGGAGGCCCTTGTAACACCTCTGGGTCATGTATGGGAAAGATGGATCTTAAATAGCCCTTTTTACCTGAAAATCTAAAGGCATTCAGGTATCAATGAATTACATTTCACAGCACCTCTGAGAGTAAATATTATGCTCCTCAATCTACAGATGAAGAAAGTAATAAACAGGGAGTGATTTTCATTCTCTCCCAACTGTTTTCTCTGTAGCCATTTATGTGTGAACAAAATACGTGTAGAATGCTGCTACTCCAATAAGGTAGCATTTTGTACACGTCAGTAACTCCAGAAGGTGTATTTTAGTAGAGAATAAATTACTTTAGCAAAGACTGGCAGAGCTATGCATAGGTTTCATATCCAGCTTCCATATCAGTGCCCTGAGCTGAGACTGGTACTCCATAATTAATATGTATTTGATCTTTGTAGGTTTATAGCAGTACTGAAATTCTATTTTAAAATTTTAGTAGGCTAATTTTGGCTTACCCTTTTAACTTAACCCAGAGATGCCAGGCTATATTAGCTTGATGCTTTAAGCAGTTATAGCTACAGTACTTTTAAATGTACAAGAGAAAACATTACAGTTGCCATAACTTGCTAAGGTACGGAGTCGTATTCAGAAGTTTTGTCTTGACAGGTTGAATGCTATATCATATAGAAAACAAGATTAGCTGCCACTAGCCGCAACATAATATAAAGTATACTATCCAGGAAACAGTCAAATGACAATACTTTTTCTCATATGGAAGGTGTGTGGAACCTTGTTCACTAAGGCTAGGGACAGAAGTTACACACAAACTGGTTTCCGTGATCAGAAATTAGTTTAAACATGTAACAGAACAGAAGTTCAGTGCACTTCAACCACTTACAAAATGGCCAAAACCAGTTTAAGATAAAGCTGGTTGGGTGTAGTATCAGACTTAACTGATACAAGTCAAACTGGTTTACAGAACTGTCCCAGACCCCTTCCTGGTTCAAGTTAAACCACACCTCCCCTGCTCTGCCTCAGTTTGCTGTTCTGGCCAGCATCTGGCTATGCCCCCTGCCCCTCCACTCAAGCAGGGGAAAAGCTAGGCAGGGGCTACTTCACCCCTGTCATGCAGACCCTGGCTGGGGTCCCCTGTGGGCAGGGGAGAGGGTATTTAAACCCCTCTCCCACACTTCTGCCTCAGTCTGCTGGCCTGGTCAGCATCTGACTATGCCCCTCCACTTGAGTGGGGAGCAGAGGAAAAGCCAGAGAGGGGCTTCCTGTCTACCCAGGCAAACCCTGGCTGGATAGAAGCAGGAGGTTGCCTTGCTCCAGCCAGATACCTTGCTAAACAGGAGGAACACTGCAGAAGTTTTACTTGGGCTGTGAAGGCCTCGGATGGAACATGAGTCCAGGGATAGGACACTGCAAGGCTGCTCAGAGAGGCTAGCTTTCAGCTGCATAAAAAAAAACTGTGTACACATGTCAATGGCAATTCAGGGGGCAAACACCAAATTAAGATAGATTTCATGCCTCCTACCATATTCATCCTATGGCTTCATGCTAAGAAATGGTCATTGATTTCCTCTTGCTGATGAGAAATGTCACACATGGCTCTACCAAAGCACTAAGCTACTTCCAATTTTTATGGCACTAGAATTATTTTGGAGACCAGTTTGTTAATTTAATGTAGGGAAACATATTTCATCAAACTTCTTTTTTGGAAAAAGTTGAGACTGGCCCCTCAGGAAAAAATTCAGCCCAAGGCACATACCTAGCACAGACAATTCTCAGTCCAAGGTATTTAGTTTGGTAATGTTAGAAACAACCGATAAGAAGGACTTCATGTGTAAAGTGTCAAGCAACTTCAGATATTCATAGATTCATAGATTGTAGAGTCGGAAGGGACCCCGAAGGATCATTGTGTCGGACCCCCTGCCCCAGGCAGAAAAAGGACTGAAGTCAGGTGACTCCAGCCAGGTGCCTATCTAGCCTCCTCTTGAAGGCCTCCAAGTTAGCTGATAGTACCACCTTTCTTGGCAGCCTGTTCCAGATTCTGGCCACCCTTTCTGTAAAAATTTTCTTTCTAATATCTAACCTGAATCTACTCTCCACCAGTTTGTACCCATTATTCCTAGTTACTCCTAGGGCTGCCCTGGTAAATTGCTCATCTTCAACTCTCTGTTGGCCTCCCTTGATAAACTTATAGGCTGCTACAAGGTCTCCCCTCATGCGATTCTTGTGAAGGGTGAAGAGATCCAGATCTCTCAGCCTCCCCTCATAGGGTTTTTTATGGAGGTCACTAATCATATGAGTGGCCCTCCTCTGGACTCTTTCCGTGACCACCACCTTTCTCACCTGAATGGCCTTTGACAGCTGCCTGGCGAATACCAGGTCTAACTCATCATCCTGATGAGGGGGTCTGTAGCAGACCCCCACTACCAAATCCTTTTCTTTTGGACCCCCCTGTATCCTGACCCATAATGCCTCTGTATTCCCCTCTTCTCCTGCCTTGGCGATGGTAGATGTGTACTGCTCCTTAACAGAGCTACACCCCCGCCTTTTTCCCCCACTCTGTCTCACCTATACAACCTGTACCCCTCAATGCCTACCACCCAGTCATGAGTAGAATCCCGCCATGTTTCCATTAAGCAGACCAGGTCATACTGGGTGCTAGGAAGTAGGAGTGTGAGCCCCTCCTGCTTATTTCCCATATTCCTGGCTTTTGTGTAAAGACATGTTAGTATGGTACTGCCAGCTGTCTTCCTACTAGTATGAGGTTAGAAGTCTGCTTGTGTGTTGATACAAATTGGTTCACCTAGATAAACAGATTTATACAATATTTTATTTTAGCTACTGTAAATGGAATATAATACCATACTAGCAAACTCACACTCAGCGAATTGCACTGAAGTCTGTGGAGAAACTTGATACTTATGCCAAATAGCCCAGAATATATAAAGATATATGGTAATGAACAGACATGATATACTACTTCACCATTTGTGAGTAGCACACGCAACTTTTTAATGTAAATAGAAATGTATTAATACTTTGTACATTTGCTTCCAATAGTCAAAAAAAAGTAGCACTCCAAATTCTGCCTTTGGGCCCCAAGCAATCTCAGATTGCTGTTATGGGATGCAAGTAGAGGTAGAATTTTTACGAACTTTTATAATACAGCAATACAGGAATATTAGAAATTGACAGAATTGATAATGAAACAAATGAGCAGGGATACAAGTTTTCCTTTTCCTATGGAAAAATGAAAAAAACTGCAGATTTTCCATTTTAACAGAGAAAACAAGCAAATTCTTCATTTTAATGGAAATGCCCACATATTTTCCACTTTTGCAAAGCACTGTCTGCAGGTGAAGAGAGTTCCAACCTGAAAGCTTTTTTCAAAAAGGCTGGAAAACCGAAGCCCTATTCCAAGAGGGAAGGAGAGAGGGAAGCGATGGGGCCTGAGACTTAAGTCAGTCAGGGCTTGGCTCAGGCTCACTTTCCCTCCTGGAGCATTTGAAATAAATGGGACTTGCAGGGGGCTGGGTGCTAGCTGGGAACCCCATCTGGCAGGTCAGGGATGGTGCAGATGACTGCTGGGGCTTGGGGGGCAGGGATGGGGGAAAGGTTGGGGGCTGTGGGAAAAACCAGTGGGGTTGGTTGTGGGCAGGGCAGGAGTGTGCGCGTGGGGTCTGAGAGAGTGGGGAGGTGTCCATGGGAAGCCCCACGTGGAGAGCTGACCTGGCCTGAAGGCAGGTGGACCAGGAGCTACATGGCATTGTGCTAGGTGGAAAGCCACTCATGGAGGCATTGAGTGACATGCTATTGGGCCAGGTGGGCTCCTGCTTGCCCTCACAGGCAGCTTCCCACTGGAGTGCTGGAAGCCCCACCTGGAGGCATAGAGCTCACCCGGCTCAGTGGCACATGGCTCCCAGTCCACATGCCATTGGGCCAGGCCAGCTGACTCTATGCTTCCATGTAGGGCTTCCAGTACTTGAGTGAGAAGCCGCCCATTGAGGCACGGAGTTCATCTGCAGTGTCACAATCCACAGGTACTAGCATGGAGCCAGCCCAGTCTGGTTTGAAGGTGTGCATTAGCAGGCTGGGCTAGCTCCATGCCAGCACAATCAGCCCCTGGGATTCAGCCAGAGGTGCACTGCCAGGGGCTCTGTTGCAGCCATGAGTGTCCCAAGAGCCCACTGCCTGCTGCTGAGCCACTGGTAGTGGGGGCTGTGCACCACAAACCCCACACTCCCTCACAACGGCCCCCACAAACCCCACACCTGCCCACAAATCCCACATCCTCCCATATGTACACACACCCCACATATGTACCCACACTGCTCCACACTCCTTCACAAACCCCACACCTGCCTACAAACGCATGTACTTCCATACTCCTACCTGCTCATAAACCTACACCCTTCATACCTTCACAAATCCTGCCCCCACACCCCCACACCCACTCCCCAGCCATGTAAAGTACCAGCATATATTTCTAAATAATATTCATATTTGCAACCAGAGAATTAGTGATTTTTTTTATCAGAGAAAACCAGGATCCCTGCAAATAAGATCTAGTGAAAGGTCTAGTTGGTTGTTAATGATAACAGTGTTGTGATTTACAAATCTATCACTTTGAGTATTTCTTCATTTAATCAGCATTTGACCTAGGAACTTCAATACTTTCTGCTTTCCTAAGAAAATACTATTTATCAAGAAGAATATATAATACTTTAGGGATTTGCAGTTGATTACGCTGTCCAGGCACAAAGGACAAGAACACCTTAGCTTTGGCAAATATATAATTAAATTGTGGAACTCATTGCCACAAGAAGTCATTCAGGCCCATTTAATCATTGATGGCCTTATGTCTAGCTGATTCCCACACACAAAGTGTATGATCTACTAATCTGTACTTATTTAGCATAGAACAAATTATGTCCCCAATGAAACTTATCTGGCATAATTTTTCTCCCTTCTTAACTTCCTGCAGCAGATTTTTTTTTTTTCCTTCAACTGGTATCTCCACAGTTGAAGTAGAGAGGAGTGTTGCCAGAGTGCTGGAGATAGGATGAAGGAAGGGGTGTCTTTAGTCTGCTTCCAGATGCTTTTCCTAGTTGAACCCTAGTTGACCATTGGCCAATCTCTCTCACGGGGTGAAGAACTTGCTACCTACAGACACAGAACTGGCTCATTTTATCCTTGGATATCACTTTTATTCCTGTTTATTATGTTAGCACTTAAGGCCAACCAAGAATTGGGCTCAAACCTGCTAGGCCCTGAATAAACATAGTAATAAGCAGTCCATGCCAGGATAAGCTTATTATCTAAGTAGAGAGGGGAGGTGGACTGAAGGAGGGCTGTGCCACACAAGCAGAGAAGACAATGTGGCATCACGCATGTTATTTTCATCATTTTTGTTGAGGGGGAGGAGGAGAAGAGTGCTTTCTGAGAAGGAGAGAACCTGAACGAAAAGAAGCAAGTGGGACAAGGGAGATGGAAGAAGAGGTAAAGGGATAAAGTGTGGGGTGAAGCTGAGATGAAGACACTGAGGGTGGGCAGTGTAGCTGGTCACAGAACACAGCCAGTCAGAATTGGACAGAGAAAATCCAGCACATCCATAGGTCCTGTGTGTTGCTGCTGCTTCTTTCTGAGTCCTTTGCTGGCTTCTGTCTGCAGTTTTTCCCCATGGCCTGGGTTGGGAAGGAGAAAAGGAAAGGAGTCACCCTCTGGGTTTTAATGCCTGAGGGGGTGGGGGTGGGTACTGGGCATCCCTTGCATTGCTCTGGGTCCAAGAGACTTTGTCCTTAGAAGGTAGATGCATTTGGGCAGTTGTGCATGACAGAATTCAGGTCTGTGGCTTCTGACAGATGAAGCAATCAAACAGGATAACAAATAGTCTCAAGTTTTCAGTATTTGAAAGTCTGCCACAAAAAGATTAAGAAACATTGTTTTCCCCTGCCACATAGGAAAGCACTCAAAGCAGTGGGTTTTAAACTACAGCAGAACAGATTTAGATCAAATATGGGGAAAAAATTCTAAACTATAAGAACAGCAGAAAATGGAAAAACTGTTTAGGGGAGCAGTGGAATCTCTACTACAGGTTTTCAAGAGGCTTAATTGACATCTATGAGGAATGGTTTAGGAATAGGAATTCTGCATCCTGCAGATGAAACCGTGAGGCCTCTTCAACCATAAGATTTTATGCAAGTTATGAAGCTTGAAAGGAATATGGAGATCCATGGAGATGATAAAAGCCCTTAAAATATATTAGAATAAAGGTACTTTAGTGCACTTTTAATATAAATAATAGTTAACTATAATGTCTAGCCCTGTAATAGATACTTATGCTTTTATTTAATCTCATTGCCAACTAAAATTTCTGAACATAAATTTGATCCATTCTGTTCATGTATCTATTTTAAGTTTTATTTTCTTTGGAGTCAGTGTTAAACTGTGGAGCCATTAAAATAGGTGAACAACTAGTAAAACTGGCTTCATTCTATACTGCGGGCCCAAAAATGTTGTTAATTTAAGTGTATCAACTGTACATTTTAATGCAGAGTAAGGAAATAAGGAGAGATCAGAAATGGCTTAAGGAGATCTCCAGTTCCTTTCTACAAGGGGACAATTCAGCAAAGCAATTAATCACACGTAAGACGGGCAAGTTAGCAAGAGGAAATGACTTGGGTATGGTCCAACTCAATACATGTGTCTAAAACTCACCTTGTAGTTTCACTTGCATGCAACATTCTGTTATTGCATGCTGGGTTGCTGTAGTATTCTTGTACTATGTGTATTCATAGCAAAGGGCTGAAACAATTTCTGTATTTAGGTGGGACTGGTCTTTCAAACAAAAAACATATATAGGCCCAGATTGACAAAAGGCCCTGTACTCTTAACAGACTTTAGGCTAAGTTTGCAAATAACATATCCCTTTTCCAATTACTTAGATATGTAGAAGGCTGCTGGTTCTCAATTTTGGCTGGTAAAGTTCTCTGAACACTGAGGCTACTGCCACTGCCAGCGCCCAGAAGTGTTGTCATCTTAGATGCCAAGCTACATAACCCTGCTATGTCATACTTCCATCTATTTGGAACCCATAAAGGTGTGCATGCACTGAAGTCACCTGAGGGACCTAGTTGTCTAGATGATCTGAGTTCAGTACAAAACAGAGCAGCCCCTATCATTCTCATTCAAAAGTGATGGCAGTGCTTGCAATGTCCACCTAGGATGTCTGTAGACTTGCAGGTAGGCTGCTCTGATCCACTCTAATTACAGAGTTTTGCAGCAGACTCAACTAATTAAGTCTGAGGGAATGTGCTAATTAGCATGCTCCACCAGTATCAATGTCCTTATGCTTCAAAATGGTGGTGGGGGCGCTTTAACTAAACATTAGATGAGCTTTAGTTAACGTATCCCCACCACAGTGCTGAAGTGCAGGGATGCTGCTGATACATGACAAACTCCATGCACTTTAATTAGAGCAGCTCTGGGAGCCTCTTTAATTAAAGTGGCACTCTCCCCAGAGCATGTATAAAAAATCCCCCTAGAGGTTAGAGAGCTTGCCCAAGAAATGTGAGACTGCTTCAGGCTAGAAGATTCAACCTCACACATCCCACTTTCCAGAACAGTAATATAACAGTAGGTTTAGGCTAGACTTGGGGAAGAGCAGGGAAGAGAAAGAAACACTGTCCATCCTTTCTAGCAAAGTTGTGCTACTGTACAGAAAATAATGCAAGATTAAGGGAACCCAAAAGGGTTTATGAGAGGGAGTCTGACTCTGTAGCCCAGTGGTTGGGGCAATTGCCTAAGTGTCCCACAACTGCTTATACATTTGCTAAAAGTAGTCATTGGATAGAAATATGGGGAAAAAAGGCTTAGGAGCAAAGACTAGATTAACTCTAGATTGTGATTTCCATTCTTGATTCTAAAAAGTTGGGTATAGTGAGGCCAAGAATCACTATTCCTAAGTCTTTATGCATTTTCCTTCAAATCCCAGTGTTATTCATAGACTGACTAATAGAAAAGCATCAGGCTCATGTCCATTATTTGTGAAGTGCAATTGGATCGCCTAACATAAGGATTTTTCTATGAGAATTAGTACGTTATTTTTTACTGTACATATTGCAAGTGTTATCTAAGCAACACTGTAAAATCACCATCTGTGCAAATGAAAGGGAGTTCAGTCCCTCTCCAGTTTGAAGCTCTCCTGTTTTGAACTACAGAATGGAATTAGCACTAATTGTCTCAGTTAACTTGACCACCAGCTGTGCTAGTGCTTCTCTCACTTTGTTGATCTTTATGTGGTTGAGCTGGTCGAACTTGACTTTTGCATAAAAACACCCAAATGCTGAGATAACTGCAGTAGGCAGATAGCCAAGCTGTAGCTTGTCCAAGCTTCACACCCATAGAATTGTGGAGGGGAGAGGCTGTCTCATGGTAGGGAACATGGACCTTCACTGTGGCCATCCAGCCTATCCAGAGAGCTGCACACTCTATTCCCACATTAGAGTGATGGTGATGCAGGTCTCCTTACAGTGTGCCCCTGCCTCTAGAGCAGCATTATGCCAACTGGTACAAATTGGAAAGCTCACACAGGAGTAAAGAAAAGAAGCTTATATTTCATAGCTTGAACATAAGTAATTATGAGGACTGGGTATATTGACCACTTGTGAAATGATCTTTGTGAAGAATCTCTCATAAATGAGTCTTCACTCCTGATTTCAGACTTGCAAAAATATAATGTAAAATGGACCCTAAGCTACTCAGGCTGTATCACTGTGGGAATTTACAGGGGAGCAGTCTGTTGTTCAAATGCAAGAAATACTTCAGGCAAAATGCTGTCTTCATTTTATATCTTTGTAATTCCATTAAAGGTCGGGGGTTGTATACAGGATTAATTTGTTTTATTGAGCATTACAGAGAAAATGCACACAAAAATCAATGAAAGTCTTGTTGAAACCATTCCATCCCTTACAGTTCTTAGTATACAGACTGTAAATGCAAGTGATGAAAGTTTTAATGAAAGCTAGAGGCCATTGTCTGATGGTTCCTATATATTCATAATTTGCAGTTGGGATTTTAAACCACAAGATTTGGCTAGTGTTTCATTTTTTATCGCTTTTGATTAAATCACTGCCTTATAAAAGCAGATTCATCAGTGAGTAGACATGTGAAATACTGTCATTTTGATGAAGTGTAAAATATACATTGCTTGAAATTCAGAGCATTTGTTTTGAATGTAGAAGGCATTTTATATTCAGGATGACATTACATCAATTCAAATTTAATATTTATTTTGATTATATATGCATGTATTTTCTATGTAATTACACTGCACTGTATACACATTTTCTACATAGTGTACATATACCATGTGCTGTGAACATACTGGGATTCTGATGTCTCTTGATTTGTAAAATATTTCTCTTGGTACCTTAAAGAGCGACTTAGAGGCTAGGGACAGAAGTTACACATGAATCAGTTTAAGTGAGTAGAAATTGGTTTAAAGCTGTAACAGAACAGAAGTTCTGCGTTCATAAACCAGTTTCAAACTGGCCAAAGCCAGTTTGAGATAAACCTGACTGAATGTAGTATCAGACTTAATTGATTGAGGTCAAACCAACTTATGCAATGTCTGTCCCAGAACCCTTCTTGGTTCAAGTTAAATCAGAGTCCCCCAGCTTCTCAGCATGCTCTGCAGCCCTGGGCTGGGCTGGGCTG
>JAGPOW010001296.1:72679754-72690864 GCA_030014935.1 Caiman crocodilus | reverse complement strand
GGGGCCTGGTGCTTCCCCCTGCAGCTGCAGGTATCTCCTGGTGGGGGGAGCACCACTGTCATGGAGGGAAGCACTAGCCCCACCCCACAGCTAAGGGACCATTCCTCCCGCTGGCAGCTCACCTTCCCCTCCCCACCACAGAGGCAGGTAAAGTCTGTGCACCACGCAGAGGTTTAATCAGCCCTAAATTGAAGCAATATTCTTTAAAACCCACAGCTTCAATTTAGGGCCCCCATTTCATCTACACATGCCCAATGATTCTAAAACAATGGCTTGTTGCTTTAGACAAAAAATCCAAATCCATACAAAATAATAAATGTCTATGAGTTTTGTTAGAGTTGGAGTGATATTATAGCCATGATTGTTCAGAAAATATGCAAGAATCAAGGATTTTGTGGGTAATAGCTTCTCTTAGACTTAATCCATGCAACTGGTCTATCTTGACCATGTAGTTAGTGGTCCAATAAAAGATATAACCCACAAAAATCATTGCCTCTTGTATAAATGCATAGATGCTATCCCTGCCTTTATTTCCCCTCTTTGGGCATGTCCAGATGAGCATGTACATGCCTCTTGCCCCATCTCAAATTCTTTGAGATGGGGCAAGGGGCACGTGTGGAAACGAATAAATGTTCATAAGTAAAGGTTCAAAAGGGCTGGAGGAGGGGGGAGGGGACTATGAGGGTGACCCCTGCTGGCCCCGCCTGCTCCCCCAGCCACCCCCACCCCTGCCCTACCCATCCCCACCCCCTGGCTTCCCCTGGCTCCCCAATCACTTTTTTGCCCAGCTCCATCTCTCACCTGTCCCTGAGCCCCCTGATACCTTTTCTGCTTGGCCTCATCCCCTGCCTGCCCCCCAGGCCCCCCCAATCCCTGCCCTGCCTGGCTCCCAGACCCCTGATCACTGCCTCCCCACCCCAACATCCCAAGAGTTTAAAAAAAAAATCCCCCCTTGCAGCACTTGCTGGCATTCCAGCTGCCGTCTGGGTCAATGGGGCCTCACCTGCACAGTGCAGGGCAGAAGGAGAGACCCAGTGACCCCAGCCCGGGCCCTTCTGCCCCCCGCTGCCCTGTGCTGCTCAGGAGGCCTCAGAGCCACCCATCCCTGCTTCTAAGGTAAGTAGAGGGTTTTTTTTTTTCTTTTTAAAGTGACTGTGCCTGGGGTTGGGAGGGGCAGCCATGGGGGCCCTGGGGGGGGAAGTGGGGCTGGGGCTGTGTGGGGCAGCCATTGGGGGGGCCTGGGGGAGCAGGGGTTGGGGCTGGATGGGACAGACATTGGGGGGCTTTAGCAGCTGGCAGGGGATGGGGCCAGGTGGGGCAGCAATTGTAGGGCTGGGGCATGTAGGCCTTCTGGGGGCAGGTAGTAACATCTGCGGGGGGCTGTAACCTCTGTGTGGGGGCCAGAGCCCCTGTTGGGGGACAGTAACTCCTGTGCTGGGGCTGTAGCCTCTGTGGGAGGGCAGCAAAATATATATTCATATCTCATGAATTCATGAATACGTGTATTGAGTTCACTTTATTATTATGACAGAGACACTGGTAGGCTTTAACACTGTGCTTTTACACTGTAGATATATCTATAAAACATTGCCCTACTGATCGCTGTCTCTTTCTCCATCTCCTCTCTCTTTATAGTGGTCTTTTGTTTTACTTGTGGAGGAACATGGATTTGGGGGTATTTTACAGAGTGACTTTGGGATGATTTTTTATCAGGGGTTTTTCAGTTTTCACATAGGGAACACCAGAATTCCTGCTAGGGAGGCAAGGGAGGCAAGTGGCAGAACCCTGCCTGCTCAGAGCTGACACCTTGGACCCATCTGGCTGTGGCTGACCTCCAGGCCAAATGCAGCCAGGAGGACATGCTTTGACAGTTCAAAGCAGGCCACCACACCCAGAACATCTTCTGGGCGATAGCTGTCCAGATGGCCGGGCAGGGGGCACACATGGCAGTAGTGCCACACAGAGGGCAACTCTGCAGCCACAGGCCACTGGCAGCTGGCCCAGAGAAGCAGATACCTTTACTGGCTGTGCAGTCCCCATCCATGTCTGGCAGGTGCACAGCAGGTCACAGCCAGGCCGCAGCCCCCACTGCCAGACTGCTGCAGTGGGTAGAGGGTGCAGGGAACTCCCAGGGCTGCTTCAGCAGTCCAGCTGGCACTAGGGATTGTGTCCCCAGGTACCAAACTGGCTGAGCCCCAGGAACTCCTGAGAGCTAGTAGCCCTGAGCTACTTGCCAGGGCACATTTTTGTACTGCTGGGGCGAGGACAGGGCAGCTTTTTATACCACTGGGGACAGCACAGGTGCTGGCCCCAGGCTCTAGTTCCCCCTGGCAGATCTGGGAGGAGCCAGGCAAGGTTATTTTGCCCCAAGTGGCACAATTTGTTTCACAACAAAGTCCATATCCAAGCACATACAATGAGGCAAAAAGCCCCAGCTCAGATTTGCACCACTTCTATTTAAGCTGCTGCAAGCGCACATGCTTGCATGTATGGACACGCCCTGTTTTACAGCATCATTTGAGTTTTAAGTATTTTCTAAAGAGTCCAAGACCTTTTCTGTCTCTTTCCCTCTCTCTGCCTGCCTATATATGTCTTCTCTTTTGAACATGTTGAACCCCTTCCAGTCTCCAGTTTCCCATCTATTTTTGTAAAGTGATAGCTGAAAGTCCCTTTTTCATATAATGTTCAGTTACCTTGGGTAGATGATTCCTTGATCAATGTTATCAGTAATCAAGGACCCCAAGTAGGGGGATCTATATTACTTTATTTCCAATGTATCTAGACAGACCCATCTTTATGGCTAGTGGCCAATTCTGTCTAGGGGTGGTTTTAGGTGAGTTGAGGACCATGAAGATTTAGCAGTCTTTCATTACTACTTCTCAGAAAGTTAATCTGACTTTAACAGAGTAACTTCTGTTACTGTTATTTAGAGTAACAGGCTCCTGTTACTTTAAGGGTGAAGGAGCAGCAGGGACAGAGACAGGGGCCAGGGGCCCAGATGGAGCCAGATACAACTCATTGCCAGAGGCAGGGTAGAGACAGCCCTAGAAGGGCAAGATCAGGGCTAGTGATCCAGAGTCCCAAAAGGGTGCAACCTGAGAGGGCAAGACTTAGGCTGGGACCTAGAAATCAGGCCCAGCACAGTGGGCCTAGGCTAAGGGAACTGTGAGAGAAAAGGGATGGAGGCTGGGAAGGCTGAGGACCCCACGAAAGTGCAAAGGCCTGAGGCAGCCTGGTATCAGACTCCGGCCATGTCATTAATTGGTAACACCCACAAGGCATGGGGAGGTTGGAGGCCATGATTAGCCTTAAGGCTAAGAGCTGCTCTGGGGATGCGCCATCAGTGCCAACCTAGCAAGGGCAGGGTTGAAATCAGCAGGAGCCCAGAAGAGCTACTGTCATTTAAAGGAACTAGGCTTGCCCTAGGACACATTAAGCAGCCTTCCTTCCAATCAGTTGCATGAAGATATGGCAGGAGAATAAGAAGGGGAGGGCACCCTAGTGCAGGAGCTGGGTAGCGGTTGTGTGACCATCGGAGGTGTCACAGTTGCCTCTGGAGCCCAAACATGTTTACACTGACCTGGAGGTAGAATGACAACAGAGAAGGCAGACAAGCCTCCCTGTCAAAAGGGAGTTTGCAGTTGGAGAAGTACAATAGTTCATAGTCTCAGACAGGAAGTCATAAACTGCATATATGCAGGCTCTCCAAGCTGTCACAGGGATCCATTATCATGTACTGCAGAAAAAGAGAAACACTGGAGAAACTGTCAACATTCAGTTACTTGTTTTAGGCCGGAGAAAAAAAGCGGGAGCTTGATTGCTCCAAGAGCAGATGGGGATGTACAAGGATCTGTATCAATGCCAGCAAAATTAGTGCAGACATCAGCATTGCTCAGATTCAAGCAGAGCTTGGCTCAAGCAGCAAGATAATCAGCCTGGAGTGAATCACGTAAGTGGCTGTGTCCTGAGAGCAGCCTGCTACCTACAGAACTGAAAAACTGCAATTGTCTAAGGTCCTGGTCTTCCAAGGTACTTAGATGTCTAAATCCTGTTGATTTTTTTTCAAATACTTTGAAGGAGCTAGTCTTAAGTAACTTTGCAAAGTGTTTAGAATCTATTGACCGACATTTATCAATGGTGAGGAGTTAAAAGTAGGCTAGACATTCTCTTGCTTGCTTGGAAGTGATTCCACAAACAGATGTGAAATCTCTAAGGATGGACAGTGTGAACTAGATGTTTTCAGAAGCTTGAGCACACTCAGTGCAAGTGTGCTCATGCAGCTAATAGAAGAGTTGTCATTTCTCAGTGTCCTTCACCTGCTGTCTGATTACCAAACAACACAGCTGCCTAGAAATAATGAACAAACAGCAGTCCTAATTATGTTCCCAAGGAAAAATCATTGTCTCATGCATTACCACATCAGCTGGAGGCTTTAAGGAAACCCCTAAAGTTAATTCCAGTGATATTCAATAGAAATAGTTCCCGGTTTGGTTCCAGACAGCAGAAGACTAAGGTTATGTTATGCTTTAATTGACCTAACTAAGTCTAAGTGCCAAACTGTATGTATGTTTATGGAGTTTAGATTGGTCAAAAAACAGCTGGCTGATCTTGCATCACCTGCAGAGATGCCCTGTGTAGATTGGGCTAATTTGTGCCCAGTTGGGCTAATCTAACTGTACATGTGTATATGTTCAGAACACAGCCCTGGTGATGGTAAGTAGTTTCATAGTTGGTAAGGTCAGAAGGGACCTGAGGAGATCATCAAGTCTAACCCCCTGCCATAGGCAGGAAAGAATGCTGGGGTTAAATGACCGTTGTTAGGTGATTATCTAGCCTCCTTTTGAAGACCCCCAGGGTAGGAGTGAGCACCACTTCCCTTGGAAGTCCAGATCCTAGCTGCCCTGGAAGCTACTAAAGTAGTGCTTCCTGATGTCCAACCTGAACCTACTCTCAGTCAACTCATGGCCGTTGTTCCTAATTACTCCTGGTAGTGTTTGGGGGGACAGGGTCTCTCCTGTTTCCCACTGGTCCCCCTTGGTAAGCTTATAGACAGCCACCAGATCCCCTCTCAGCCTTCACTTGTGGAGGCTGAACAGGTCCAGGTCCTATAGCCTCCCCTCATAGGGCCTGCCCTGCTGCCACCTGATCATGTGAGTGAGTGGCCCTTCTTTGGATCCTCTCAGTGGTGTCCTCATCCCTCCTAAAGTGCAGTGCCCAGAACTGGACACAGTACTCTAACTGTGGCCTGACCAGTGTCACATAGAGGGGGAGGATCACCTCCTTGGACCTGTTTGTGATGCATTTGTGCGTGCATGACAAGGTGTGGTTGGCCCTACTGACCGTGTCCTCACATTGGCGGTCCATGTTCATCTTGGAACCAATAATGACTCCAAGATCCTTTTCTGCCTCTGTGCTGACAAGAAGGGAGTTCCCCAGCCTGTAGGTATGCTGCTGGTTCTTCTTCCCCAGGTGCAGGACCTTGCACTTGTCAGTATTGAAACCCATCCTATTCTCATCTGCCCACTCCTGTAACCTGTCCAGATCTAGTTGTAGCCTGTTCCACTCTTCTGACATGTCCACTTCTTCCCACATCTTAGTGTCATCTGCGAACTTGAACAAGGTACTTTTCACCCGCTTGTCTAAGTCACTGATGAAGATGTTGAACAGTGCGGGCCCGAGGACTGAGCCCTGGGGGACCCCACTGCCCACATCCCCCCAGGTCAAAAACAACTTATCCACCACCACTCTCTGGGTGTGGCCCTCCAGCCAATTTGCAACCCATCTGATTGTGTAGACATTGATGCCTGACCTGACTATTTTTAGCCCTCCAATACCCCATCCATGGACCCACCAACCCCACAGATCTGCTATCCCCTCCAATGCCACCAACCTCTGACTAATCTCCTTCCCTCACTGTAGACCTGTTAGCCTCCCCTAGTTTTACCTGCCCGCCCACTCACCCTGACTTGAATCACATTCTTGGCATGGCTCCTGGCACTGGAAAATGTGCACAAGTGTGTCCCAAACAGCAGTCACGTGACTTAAAGAAAGCTACTTGATCATAGATTAGGTACTGAGAATGTCTGCATGTACCCTAAATACTTAATAGATTGTATGTTGGGGTGCTAATGGCAAAAACTGGACTTGAAAAAAAAATGCCTTGGTTGATGAAGGGGCTGTGCTACTGGATCAGCAAAATATCAGTTTTATTGCCACTGCTACCATGAAGGTTTGAGTGGTCATGTGGTATTGCACAATGACAATTATGAAAACAAAAGATTATTTCAGTATTTTTGGCCTTTTCTAGAAGACAACATAAGAGAATGGTATTTGACATTATAGTTCTAATCTGTAATTCAGTTCTTGACATTGCAACAGTATAAGATATTGCTTGAAATCCTAATTTGCCTGTTATTTTATTAAACTAAAAACTGATCTTTGTGCTTAACATGATCATTGCTAAGTGCAGAGTGGTGAGAGAAGCCAATTGAAAAAACAATTCTGGAATTTTCAAGATGTTTTCTTCTCATTTAAAGAACTCCCAAATGAAAGATTTGAATGCAACAGACATGAAAACAGTCCAACTCGTTTAAGTGTATGTAGCTAAAGTGCTTCATCATCAAGAGTTTAAAGTTAAATGGATCTGTGCTTACTGTTTTGAAAAGATAAACACACATTTTGCATTTTGTGATTGCATGTTTTGTCAATTTAATTTCCTGTGATGTAAGTATATTAGCCCTTGAAAAGCCACAGCACAAAAAACTGAAGCCAATTTGCAGGCTAATCTCTTGTACTGATACACTGCCTTTTCAAGCATTCAGTAACCTCTGCATTAATATATTGAAGAAATATAAATATGTGAAATTATTATGTAAAATATATATAAGAAAGATGAAAAAAAGTAAAGGGTGCTAAACAGGGAATGCATGCTGGTGTGTAATAGTTGTGATATTAATAATTTGCCTGTGACCTGAAAAGTCCAAGCAAATCTCTACACTCATGAACAGCTCCACTGGTTAGCTTTCTTGGCTATCCACTAGGACTCAGTACTGGCATAGATCAAATGGACAGAACACTCACCTGACTCTTGGGTACCTCTGCATGTCTATGAATGTGCTTTAGTTAATGCGTATCAAATCTAGTACCTCCATTGTGAGGTACTAAGAAAATGTGCATTGGCCTGTCTTAATGTGCTTTAATGAAAGAGCACAGGGCACCTATACACGAGCACTGAGGCTGCTCCGACATGCTGGAATTCCAGCACATTGGAGCAGATTCAGTTAATCGGAGCCACTTTAATTAATGCACCACACCCCCAAAGCACATGTAAACATGCCCACGGTTTTTAAGTGATGCTTAATACACATTAGTTTATTGTAATGTGCATTAACTAAAACCCGAATTTTTAGTGATGCTTTAATGCGCATTAAAATAGACTAATGCACATTTAAGTGCACATGTAGACACTCCCTTTGCATCCACTTTACAGCCCTCCTATTTACCTGTTGTATTACTTTAGCAAAGTCACTTATTCTCTCTGCGCCTCTGTTTGGGGACAATGATATTGGCTTCCTTTATAAGATGACTTTTTGATCAATGAATGAAAAGTCTATATAAGGACTAGGCATTACTACTACTATTACCACCAGCACTAGGGTATTATTGCTGCTATTCTTATCATTCTTATCAATATCATTGATGTCTACTTCCTGAGTTCTATAAACAGAATTGTTGGTAACCTCAAGTTATTCTATAGTCATTACATAATTACATGGAAGTATGAGGTACTGTTACAGATGGAGAAGGAGCACAATTTATTTATCTTGCTTAATATAGAAAAAATGTTAAGGAACACCACTGTACAAAGATGTATGAATGGGGGGAGTGGGGAGGAGTTAGTTAGGAGGAGAAAGCACAAATATATCTAAACCCCAACTGGATTAAGACAAAAAATTTCTGAGCAAACAAATAGAAATGTTTAATCCAAAACCCACACAGACATCTGGTAACTGGAACATGCAATTGGCAGATAGTCTAGATAGCAGTGATTTTTCCACCAGGTTGCTGTGGCCCGCTGGGGTTCCATGAAGTCCTTTTAAGGGTGATGTTCAATAGTGGCACTGTTAGGCTTGCAAACACCTACACATGATTAATAAAATAAATCCAGAGGCCACATCCATATAAGCAAGCACAGGTCTGTTGTGTTATCTCGAAGCAGTTTGACATGCTGCAGGAGGCACACCAGGAATTAAAAAAACGTTCCCCCCAATGCAACTATGCAGCACAGACTCTAAGTTTGATGCTGGGAAATCCTGGTATCAAAAGCAAATATAGCAGAAAAAAGCAGCACTGGGTGTGCGCCTGAAGCAACCAGAGGCTGGGTCCTCCAAAGAGGCCATGTGGTCACTGTCCAGGTCTGGCAGGTACGTGGCCATGGGGCCACAGATCCAAGGGAGCGGATGCTGTTGCAGGTGGCAGCAGGTCACAGCCAGGCAGCAGTCCCCACTGCCAGTCTAAGTGGGCAGAGGGTGCAGGGGCCACTCTAGGTTAGGGCTGCTTTAGCAGTCCAGCTGGCACAAGGGGCGTGTGTCCCCAGATACCAACTGGCTGAGCCTCAGAAGATCCTGAGGGCATGTAGCCCTGATCAGCTCACCAGGGCAACTTTTTATACTGCTGGGACCATCACAGGTGCTGGCTCCAGCCTCTTGGTCCCCCCGGCTGAAAATCCAGGAGAAGCTGGGCAGGCTCAGCTTGCCCCATGTGGCACAATTTGCCCCACACCAAAGTGTATGTTGTTCAGGCACATGTACTGAGGCAAAAGTCTCTGGCACAAATTTGTGCCGCTGCTACTTGAGCTGCTGCAATTGCACATGCTTGAATGTGTGGATGTACCCAGAGACTTCAAACAGGAATCCAGTGTCAAAAATCTGTGGTGGTTTTTCTCTGTAGTTGCTTATTTGTGTTTTCTAATTCTAATGTGCCTTCTCAGCGTTACTCTTATATGAGCTGACAATACTGTCAAAGACAATCATGTCACTGTGCTGCAGACCATTTTCCTCCTCTTGAAGAGAAAACTAATTAAATAAATCTTGTTGCTCAAAACAAATTCCCATGATTTATTTCCTTTCAAAGCTTTACCATATATATTCAAGACACTACTTCTAATTTGCCCAACCCTTAATAAGGATGCATTTAGTCATAGAAACAAGAATCAGGTAGGATGAAAATTTTACTATAAGCTAGTGAGTTCCAAGAGCAGGTGCATGAGATGCACTTAATCTTTGTAGGGAATAGCACCAAACCCTTTAACCATCGTCTTTCCTTGGCAGTCAGTGAAACTTGTATGATGAAAAGCAGATTGATGATCCCTTCCTGGCCTCAGGTTCACAGAGACTGCAAATAGGAAGTGGGCTGGAGAAAAGGATATGACTAATTGTCACATACAAGCAGTCACTTGTACTCTAGTCTGACCATGGAAATTTGCCTTTTTATGAAACTTTAAATAGCATTCTAGTTAGCAGTTGGGAATCTCACCTCCTCTCCCACCACTCATGTAAGAAAGGCAGCAAACTTAGGAAAGCATTTCTCTCTCTCTCTCTTTTCCTCTCATTTGAGTGGCAAACATCTTGATTGTTATCCTGGACTAAAAATCCACAAGAAAAAGCTGTTTATACTGGTGAAACACATGAACGGCGCATGCCTCCTGTAATAGAGGAAACGCGGCAGAAGGAGTCCAGTAGCAGTAAGCATGCAGCTCCCGCAGAGGCTGCCAGCACTGTCAATGCGGGGTGGAGGGGTGATAAGCGCCTACCAGGGATTGGCAACCACCCACAGGCACCACCAGCAGCGTCGGTGGTGGCCAGTGGTGATCATGGACTGCCTGCAGATGCCTCCGCCAGTGTCAGTGGTGGGGTGACGAGCAGCAACCTTTTTGCGGGGGGTGAACCAACACGCTCAAGAGGTGCATGTGCACCTGCGTGCACCCTCTACGCCTCGCCCCGGTGAAACGCAATATATTTCTTCTTACTCATTCATTTTTCTCTCATATTTTTATTCCAGTCATTTCCAGTGACACCAGAAAGTCTTGATCAGAAATACTTTCTTTCCAGGGGCCGTGACACAAAGGTTGGAAATTGATTGCTGGGAAGTGGATATGACTAGACATTTGGAATTTTGCTCATTCAGAGCTTCCACTCTGCAGCTCCCATTAGCAGAGCTCCTGGTGCACCTTCAGTAAAAATTAGCTCCTGCAGCCACAGTTTGTGGAAAAGTAGAAGAGGACAGCAGCTGAAACATTGCTCAGTTTTCCTTCCTCCTTGAGCTGTAGGACCTTTACTGGTATAGGCTTCACCCTAAGATCTAACGGAGTTTTGTCTAACTATAGAAACAGGAATGTGTTTTTTAGTTCACTGCTTTTTTTTCCTGTAAAAACACCAGATTTGAGAGGCAGTAATGGTAGGAAAAAAAAAAATTGATCCTAAATCTATTCTCTACTGCTCTATATCTATTCCTTCCATCCTGTTATTTCTAGCAAATTCACTTACATTATAATTAAAAATAAATTATTTTAAATGGCCAACACTTGTTGAGGGCATGGAGACTAAATACAATAGTACTTAAAAAGTACATAGCACTATGGCACAACTATGGCACAACTCCACTTGTCCACTCTACACGTGGACAAGTGTAGGGTGATGCATCTGGGGAGAGGCAACCCCCAGCACATATACTGGCTGGGAAGCTCCCCTCTTACTAGCACGGTGGAGGAAAGGGATCTTGGCGTCATTGTTGATGCCAAGATGAACATGAGCCGCCAGTGTCAGAAGGTGGTTGGGAGGGCCAACCGGACCCTAGTGTGCATTCAGTGATGCATTTTGAGCCGGTCCAAGGCGGTGATCCTCCCCCTTTATGCGGCATTGGTCAGGCCGCAGATGGAGTACCGTGTGCAGTTCTGGGCGCTGCACTTCAAGAGGGATGTGGACAGCCTCGAGAGGGTCCAGAGGAGGGCCAATAGATTGATATGTGGGCAGCAGGATAGGCCTTACGAGGAGCGTCTGAGGGACCTGAACCTGTTCAGCCTCAGTAAACGGAGGCTGAGGGGGGACCTGGT
>JAGPOW010001296.1:72666693-72679654 GCA_030014935.1 Caiman crocodilus | reverse complement strand
AGGTACTTGGCTGGGGTCCTGTGACCCTGGCACTCGTTCCTGCCATTGGCGGGGGGTCAGACTAGATGGCCTGCTCTAGGCCCCTTCTGACCCTAGGCAGTATGAAACTACGAAACTGTTCAAAACAGAACATGAAGGATAAGCTAAGTGTTAGCCAAGCAGAGCATGAAGTGTATTAACTAACATTAATGTAACCATAACATTAACATTAATTCACTCAATGAAAACATAGCTGGGATCCTAGAAATAACATTTCCAGCATCTGACTGAGTTGTGTTTTTAGGCATCATTGAAAAACCCATGCACTAGTAGCCTTCGCTGGTTTGCTAAAGCATGAATTTAGCTCTAGCTATGCAGGGAAAGGATCTCCTGACAAATCATATTCTGTGGCATATACAAAACAGATTCACTGTTTGGTATCCTAATGCTGATCCAGTCCAACTCTGCTTGGTCTTTGAGATAACAAAATGACAGCCTGGGGTGTTATGGCTCTAGGCATAAATAGACTTAAGGCAAATATAAACTATACCTTCACCGTAAGCGAGTTGTGTGTGTATTTTTCAGCTTGTAACCCCTGTTAGATTTATATATTGTTGGGCATTGACTGGCTGACCTAAGGCTGACCTAAGACTATTTATACCCCAAAAGCTAAAGGAATTTATCACTAAAGCTGTCATTGTCATTAACATTGACAAAAAATCCTCACCCACTGCACTGAAAACTGCTTATATAATAGTGATCAATTTGCTCTATTTTATTCTTGAAATCAGTAATAAAATAATTCTTTTGGAATATGTTGCAACACACTTTGACTACTGGGTGAAAAGTTCCAAATCTCAAAACAGATTTTAAAAAATCATGGTTTAAAATATAAGAGCTTGGCTAAATGGTTTGGTTTGGAAAAATCCCTGCAAAATTTGCAAGCAGCTTGTAACTCAAAAAATCCCTGTGGTCAATGGGATACACCACAACATGATTCAATTCCAGGAGGATGCAGTTAAATTAACACAGTTAGAAAACAAACAAAGAAAAGCTTGTTCTCCAGCCTCCTGTAATGTGCCTAGCAATCCTTTAGCAGCATGCCAAACACCTTTCATAGACATACAATTCTGTAATGAGTAAGCTAAACACTTCTGACAAATGTGTCATTCAGGGCTTTGTCACTCCAAAAAGAAAGCAGTAAGGTCTTCTGTCTTGCTAATAGGCATTGCTTTATGGATGCGAATAAACCCAGCAGTGCCCAGTGATATTCAGTGGGGTCCGATCATTGCAAAATTTATGCTTTGTCAAGATGATTGTCATGGTCATTTTGTATCCCTTTCCTTTTTATTTTTATATCTGGTTAGCTCCCACTTCATATATGGAGACCATAAATTAGTTGAGTTAAATGTTTTAATCAAAGCTTACCATCTCTCAAGACAAATCATGTCCTGTGAAACTTCTTTGGTCTGCAAATGACTGCCTTGCTTCTAGCAGTTGGTGTCTGCTGATATAAACCACTCAGTCTGATTAAATGTGACTTTGAGCAGTGGACGTTTTTGTGCTTGTCTCTGTGTGTAAAGGTAAATGTCAGCAAAATGAATGTGGCTTTGGGTCTACCTATATACTTAAATACACCTTTTGTAATCTCCCCCTAAAGTTGTTGTAAGAACATGAATAGATTTCTTGGTTACTTTATAAGGAGCAGCCAAAAACCTAAATTAGAGGTTGCCAAGTTACAAGCCAGATAAGACAAAGGAGGGTTTTCAAATTTATACAAATACTATGCCTTAATCCGAGGGAAGTGTAGCAAGCAGTTTTAGCTCAAGATGGCACCATCTCAGAATAGGTTAGCTTGTAAGATGGATTTTTCTCTCTCTTTCTCTGCATGGTTTTGCTTCTAGCTATATTTCAGAGAGGCATTACAACATTCATAACCTATTACAGCATGTAAAGTACGAGAGAAATAATGCCTAATACCCAGCATGGGGGCTTTTTAATGGTAATATGTAATATTATGCAGCATTTCCCTCCCTGAGTCAAGCTGTGCTGGCCTTGAGTACAATCTTCCTACAACTACACATAAACACGTATATCCGGAGTGCACAGGTCCTTGTTACAGTGCATACAAAGTAGAACTGCCTTCACACACAGATAATACCGACATTAATCCACGGATGGAAGAAATGGGATTTTGAACTGTGCAAATTCCAGTTCAAAGGAGGAAGCCTTCTAAGTCTGGATGTCTTTGTTATCTATTTGTGCTTGGCTAATAAATGGTTTATTAGAATTGTATGGCTGTGAGTGGCTTACATACATATTACAGGGTTTAGACGCCCTCAGGATCACAATTCATAGCAGAGGGGAGCTGATCAGGAGAGGTAACATTCTATAAACAGAAGAACTAGGAATAGTAAAGTTCTTTTTTGATAGGCACCATCTTGTCAATCTACTTCACTCCTTAGATTTTATTTTTTCTCTCTACCAAGGATGCCATCAGGCTAGATGGCAGCACTACAGAGAAGAATATGGAAGTCATGGTAGGTCACAGGCTCAATATGAGTCTGCAGTGATGTAGCTGCACAAAAGGCAAATGTGATTAGGGGATTCATCAAGAGATGCATTAGGTACAAGACACAGGAGGTGATAGTACCTCTTTACTCAGTACTGGTTAGGCCTCATATAGAGTATTGTGTTCTATTTTGAGCTCCACATTTTAAACACAGAGGAGTAACAAAGAGTCCAGAGGTGGGTGACAAATAAAGGATTTGGAAAGCAAGGATATGGGGAGTGATTGAAGGAAATAGGCATGTTCAGCCTGCAGAAAAGTCTCTTAAGAGGGGACATGGTAACAGTTGACTACAACATTCTTGCCAGTGAACTAAGGAAGTATGGGTTGGATAAATGGACTCTAAGTTGGATAGAAAACTGGTTGGATCATTGGGCTCAAAGGGTAGTGACTTGATGGCTCGATATCTAGATGGTAGCCAATATCAAATGGAGTGCACCAGGGGTCAGTCCTGGGGCCAGTTTTGTTCAATATCTTCACCAGTGACCTGGAAGATAAGATGGAGTGCACCCTTAGCAAGTTAGCAGATGACAGGAAGCTGGGGACAGTAGTAGATATGCTGGAGGATAGGACTAGGACTCAGAGAGAACTTGTCAAATTTGAGGATTGAACCAAAAGAAATCTCATAAGGTTCAATAAGGTGCAGTCCTGTACTTAGGACAGAACAATCCCATGCACTATTGCAGGCTGGGGACCAACTAGCTAAGCAATAGCTCTGCAGAAAAGGACCTGGGAGTTACAGTGAACAATAAGCTGAATATGATCCAACAATGTGCCCTTGTTACAAAGAATCCTAATAGCATAGTGGGCTCTATTAGTTGGAACATTGCCAGCAGGTGGAGGGATGTGATTATTCCCCTCTGTTTGGCACTGGGGAGGCCACATTTAGAGTCCTGTGTCCAGTTTTGGGCCCCCCACCACAGAATGGATGTTGACAAATTGGAGAGAATCCAGCAGAGGGCCATGAAATAATAGACTTCAACTACATGAAGAGTGGTTTCAAAGTGGGTGGAGCTAAACTATTCTCAGATGACAGAACAAGGAGTAACAGGGAGCTGCTTGAGAACTTGAGTCCTTCTGCATTGCAAGGGGCTCTGTTGCTCTCTTGTTCCTGGAAACATGGTAGAGTACTGACCTCCACTTCCACATGGTGGCTTTAAGGGGTTAATTATGGCATTTGTCAGCATACCGTGCCCCAAAATTGCTAGTTTCAATCCGAACTCTGCTGGGCAGAAAAGTGCAAAAGAACTTGAAGGAAAGGTTAGGCCTATTTTGACTTGGCTTGAACTACATCTAGCACCCAGCTTCATTGAGACATAGATTTCATAGACATTAGGACTGGAAGGGACCTCGCAAAATCATCAGGTCCAGCTCCCTGCCCATGGGACAGAAAGTCAGCTGGGTCAAATGATCCCAACAAGATGGGCATCCAGATGTTTTTGGATGTAACCAGAGTAGGTGCTTGTACCGCCTCTGGGGAGGGAGTCTATTCCAGGCCCTGGGGACTCAGACAGAAAATAAGTTTTTCCTTATGTCCAGCTTAAAACAGTCTTCCCAGAATTTGTGACTGTTGGACCTTCTCTTCCTGTGGGGTGCTCTGGTGAACAGACATTCTCCCAGTTCCTGATACATACCCCTTATGTACTTATAGGCTGCCACCAAGTCACCCCTGAACCTTTGCTTTTCCAGGCTGAAGAGTCCCATGGGTCTCAGCCTCTCCTCACAAGGTCTGCTCTCTTGTCCTCTGATCATGTGTGTGGCTCTCTGGACTCTTTCAAGCTTCTCCACATCCTTGCCAAATTGCAAAGCCCAGAATTGGATACAATATTCCAGCTGCAGCCTCACCAAGGCTGAGTAAAATGGGAAGGTGACTTCCTGGGTCTTGCTTGAGATGCATTGGTAGATGCAAGCCAGAGTTCTGTTTGCTGGCTGCGGCATCACATTGGTGGCTCATATTCATCTTGTGGTCAGTCATGACCCCCAAATCTCATTCAGTCATGGTGCTAGTGAGTGTAGCACTGCTGAGCCTATAAGTTTGGTGGGGGTTTTTTGCCCAAGGTGGAACACCTTGCATATCTCAATTTTGAATGCCATTAGGTTTTGACCTGCCCACTTTATAAGCCTGTTGAGGTCAGCCTGAATCGCCAGCCTATCTTCTAGGGTGACCACACTTCCCCATGTTTTGGTGTCATCAGTGAACTTAGCAAGTCTGCTTCTGACACCAGAGTCCAGATCATTTATAAATAATGCACAGGTCTGAGAATGGAGCCCTGGGGGTTGCCACTGGTCACCATGTTAATTCGGTTCCTTTGACTATCACTGTCTGGGTCTGTCCACAGAGCCAGTTCCCCAGCCATCAGACTGTGAGATTGTTGAGAGCACAGTTCCCTAATTTTTCCATGAGGATATCATGCAACACCAAGTCAAATGCGTTACTGAAGTCCAGAAATATGATGTCCACCTCTTCTCCTGGTGATGCACCACCTGGTCATAGAAGGAAATGGGCAGGCAAGACCTACCCTCAACGAAGCCATGTTAGCTATCTCTTAGGATGTTGCCTTCTGTTAGCCTGTTGTTAATGGTTTCCTTGATGATCTTTTCCAAGATCTTTCCAGGAATTGAGGTCAAACTGACTGGCCTGTAGTTTCTCAGATCTTCCTTCCTCCCTTTCTTGAAGATAGGCAACACATTGGCCCTCTTCCAATCATCAGGCATCTTGCTGGAGCACCATGAGTTCTTGAATATCCTTGCCATTGGCCGCACTATGATGTCAGCCATTTCCTTTAGCCGTTGTGGATGCATTCCATCTGGGCTGGCTGATTTGTGGATGCTCAGCCTCTCCAGATGTTTCCTCAATGATGGGCATGTGTTCTCCCTTTCCCTGGTGATCCCATACTTTGTCAAGGAGGGTGATCCCCTTGGGCTGATGGAAGACCAACACAAAGTAATCATTAAGGAGATTGGCTTTTTCCCGATTGTCAGGTTATCAGCTAGCCCATTTGATTTAGCAAGGGTCCCATGTTGCCCTTGTTTTTTTTCTGTCTTCCCACATATCTGGAGAAGGACTTTTTATTTTCCTTGATTTGTGTAGCCAATTTGAGCTCGTTTTCAGCCTTGGCTTTCCTAGTTTGCTCCCTACAGGTGCAAGTCAGTGCTGAATACTCCTCCTTAGTAGTGCTTCCCATCTTCCATCCTTTGTAAGCTTCTCTTTTTAGATATAGGAGGTCCATGAGTTCCCTATTGAGACAAGGGGGGTGCCCAGCTCTTTTGCTACTTCTTTATGGGCTGGAATGGACTTCCCTTTGCTTCAAGTATCTCATCCTTGAGGAGCAACCACTTGTCATGGACACCCCTCAATGTCAGATTATGGCAAGGGTGGGCAAAATACGGCCTGCGAGCTGTATCCGGCCCACGAGGCCATTCTATCCGGCTTGCAGGACCCCTAAAAAATTTAGAAGATTAATATTAATCTGTCTTTGGTTTCTGTCAAAAATGACAGCCAAACTGTCAAAAATGACAGTCCAAATCTGCCAGCCAAACTTATGGCTGGGGTTCAGCCATACAGCTAGGTTGAAATGCAATATTTGTGAAACAGCAAAAAAGGGCTTAAGCCTATGGCTGCAGCCTGGACATCCAGTCTCAGCTATGCCACTTTGCTGAGATACTACATTTACAAAACAGAGGGGGACAGGCCCATGTGGCCAGTAGCTGCCAGGGCCTGTTCCTGGTCTGTCTGTATCAGGGATTAACACCCCCATGGTATCCCACCCAAGACCTGTGTGCCCAGTAACTGCCAGAACCCCGCTTCAGTCTGCTCCAGAGATCAATAACCCCACTGAAGAAAAAAAAGGGGGGAAAGAGGGAAGAAATAGGAGTCTCAGACTCTGAGACAAACTTTCTCCATACCCAAGGCTTTCCCTTCACCTAGCTTTTGCTCACCCCTCCAGTGAAGAGCGGGGGGAGACCCCACATGGGGAGCAGTTTTCTGGCTCATAATTCAGCTGTGCAGCTCTCAGCAGCTCCACGAGACAGAGAGAAAAACCTTAGTTGTGTTATTCTTATATACCTGGTGTGACATCACCAAAGCCTTGTCCAATTAGGGAGTGCCATGCTCTAGCCTCTCTCCTTCAATCTGCCTGGAGAATCTTTTGCTTCTGTTTTACATTTTTTGTCCAGATACAGGCCCCAACTTTCTGTGTGCTGAACACATGGCCAGAACAACAAGAGCAATCTTGCCCACATAAAAACACACACAGACACATGAAAACCGCACCACAATATATAACCAAAAGCACGCACTTTACCATGCACAACCCAAGTGTGTGTTTAGGTGTTACATTTGAAAATTTATATCACTCCTTAAAAGTCTCCTCCAAACTAAACATTCCCAACCCATAACACGGGCCCACAGCTTGTTTGTTCTTTGGATTGTTTCCAGTTTATCCTCGAACGTCTAAAAATCTGATGCCCAGAATTGGACACTGTTTTCTAGCTCTACCTTAGCTAGTGCCAGTAATAGAACTAGTTGAGTAGTGCTAATACCTTCTACATCTTGGATATGATGCTTATTTTTATTCAACCACCTGTCTCTCACCTATTGTCTCCCATTCCCTCAGATCCTCACTGCCACGCATTTGCATTTTCACAGATCTGCATTTTGCGTATTGGCCTCTCCCCAAAAGAGCACACAAACACCAACAGACTCTCCCTATGCCTGAAGAAAGGTGTTTGTGCCCAAAAGCTTGCAAAGAACAATTTTCCCAACTATTTAGTTGGTCTAATAAAAGACATTACATCTATCCAAAGAACCTTGTCTGCCTGTGTCCTTAGACCAACACGGCTACAACCAGCAACCCCTCATCAACCAACAAAGCATTTATTTTTGTTGTAATAGCATCACATTATTTAATTTGGGATCTTAATAACTTTCATCTTCTGTTCGGTAGTAACCCCTATTTTGTACTTGGTATTTGGTTTTGCTTTTCTATACAAAGTAGTTATGTTTGTCTTTTACTTAACCAAAGACAGTTCCCCATTTTATGTAGAGGCACTTTTTATTTTAATTTCAGCTTCTTAAGTAGTTGCTTTCTAACCAGGGATGGGCAAAATATAGCCTGGAGGCCAGATCTGTCCTGTCAAGGGATTTTGTCTGGCTTGCAGCAGGTCCTTCTGTTCTGCCCGGCCCAGGCATGGGGGGGGGGCAGTCTGGGCCATGACACGTGCAGCTGGGTGTGCAGTGGATCTGGGGTGGTGCATTGACTGTACTTGCTTCCTGCCAGGCCCAGTGGTGGTGGATCCTTCTACCACCAGAAGACCTAGATCCACTTCTCCTCTACCCATTGGACCAGACACCGCTGCCTGGGCACCCCAGACGATCCGCCCTGCACCCATCGCCAGGGGCAGGACCTGTGCAGACAAGGTGGTCGGTCAGGAGGTTAGGATGGGGCCACAGGTGGCTGGGCAGGGTCAGGGAGACCCCAGGATCATGAGGTGGTAAGAACATGGGGCTGGAGCCTGGGGCAGAGCCGTAATCTGCTGCCTGTATGGCCTTGGCCTAATGCTGTCACTGCCCCAAGATCCCAGACCCAGCCATGGGTTCAGCTCCCTGCCTGCCTGCAGCCCTATTCCAGCTGCCTGGCTGCTTGCCCTGCCTGCGCAGTTCCCAGGTGGTCTCCATGGAGACCCTGGGATTGTGGGCAGTGACAGCATGGGGCTGGTGCTGGGGCAGAACCATGATCCACTGCCTGCATGTCCCTGTGATGGGTACTAATTCTTCATGCAATGATATGCAGGGAGTGGATTGTAGCTCTGCCCCAGTCCTGGCCCCGTGCTGTTACTGACCTGTGATCCCAGGTTATCCTTGGAGGCTGGCTGGGAGCCATGTGGACAAGCTGTGCAGCCAGGCAGATGGGATGGAGCAGTGGGCAGGCAGGCAGGGGCCAGGTCTATGATCTTGGAGTGGTGACAGCACAGGGCTGGGACCCAGGGAAGAGCCAGGATCCACTCTCTGCATGCCCTTGCCCACGGAACCTGTGCCTGTTGCAGGGCCGTGCGGGCAGCAGTTGGCTCTTCTGCCATGGGTCCTGGCCCTGCACTTTCACTACCCTGCAATCCTGCCCTGTGACCCGGCCTCTCCTGCCCACTCTGCGCCAGAACACTGCTCCCCACCAGCCTGCGGCTCCAACCCACATAGGGAGTTTTGCTGGGCTGTTGCACAGGTGGGATGCTGCCCTGGCCCATGGCAGTTCAGCAAAACTCCCTCTGTGGCCCATGGGCCCAAATAATTGCCCACCCCTCCTCTAACCCAATTGTCATTTGCTAATTTGGTGAGTATACTTACCATCCCTTTATCCACATCGTTGATAAGACTGTTGAATAGCACTGGACTCGGAACTGATTTCTGTAATACTGCAGTTGATACTAGTTTAATAGTGAGCTATTAGTTATTGTTACCTGTTGTCTTTCAAACAGTCGTCTTCCAAAATTATTCTGTGCTATGTCCTGCCTTTCTACAGCTTCCTTAAGAGAATGTGGTATGGCACCATGTCAAAAGCCTTTCTGAAGTCAAGATATAGTAGGTCTGTTTTATACTTTTAATCCACCAAGTCAATTATCTTGTCAAAGAAGAAAAACCAAGTTGATCTGGCACGATTTCTTAACAAATATATGCTGCTTGCTAGTAAGCACCTTTCTTTTGTTCTCTAGAGGCCTACAACTTCATTGTTTTAGCATTTGTTTGAATAATTTCCCAGGTATTAAAGTCAGGCTAGCCAGTTTATAATTTCCTGAGTGGCCCTTCCCCAACCCTTTGTCATGGATATTGGGCAACACATCACGATAATCATGTACATGTTGAGGTGTACAGCAGAGAATCTTAGACCTGAGGACACTTATTAGGTCTGTTCTATATTTTCTTACAGTGCAGAATTGTTACCAAGGTTATATTTAACATTCAGGAAGATGTTCAAATTCAAACTGAGGTCAATTTGAAAAAGCTTTGTCTAAGTCTGTCTCCTTGGTGAAAGGAAATGAATTTTTTGAGTTCTTAAATTGTTTTAAAGTGAATTTAATTCTCATGAAAGGTATTAGCTTGATAGTTCTAATAACTAAAGCCTTTTCCTATTTATCCACTCTGCTCTTAGGTTAATAATCCAGACTTTTCACAAGCTTTAAATTCACTTAAGAAGAGAATGACAAGGCCACCAGATACACACTGTAAGCACTATGCTTTAATCTGGAGGCTATTTGCCTCAAACAGTTACACTACAGAACTCACAACTTCTCTTTAGTTTACTGAATATCCTTATCAAATGTTGTAAAAAAATAACCTCAGGAATATTGTTCTTTGATATAAAAGTCTTTTTCCTTTCAGAGCCTTAAATATGAAAAAGAAATGTCAGCACCAAGAAAATACCTATGCCTGCTTCTCATCTGCTCTAATTTGTCTGTGGCATCTGGACTGAGTTACTCACTGGATGCTAAAAGAAGATCTGCTGCAATAAAGATTAAGTCATTTTTGTACGTGTTGAAGTCAGAGACCATAATTACAGCTGCACTAGAAAATAGTCACTTGTATGTTCTGTGGACACACACCTACGTTTTCCTTCAATTCACTCGTCTTGGCAGGATTTCACATCTGTGACATCTAGTATAAATTAACACAATGGCAAAATTAAGTCTAGACTGAGCATTTTAGTGAATAACTTTGCAAACAGATTTTCTCTTGGTTTCTTGTATATTTGATAAGAAATTAATCTCTCCCTACTTGCCAGCTGCTGCTTATATAATATAGCCTTTGCTCTACACTAGTGAAAAATTTAACCAACTCCACCACCATCGTTATAATTTTAATTGGAACATCACCTTCCTTAATGGACAGGATTAGAATGATAAGTGAAAGAGGAGCTGGAGGAAAATAGTAGTAGATTTTTATACAGTCTTTTTTTCTTAACTCTATTGCTATAAATAACTGAGAGGCACAACTCTTCCGTTACAGGAAGCAGGTAATTTGTGTGGAAGTTACTTGTATCGTTGTTGTTACTGAGTCCATGGCAGTTGCTTGTATTCCTAAATGATGGTAAGGAAATTGGGCCTCACAGTTTTACATTTCCCTTATGTTGCGGCGCACCTCGCTGCCCCGCTTCTAGTGTATGGAAGCTGCTGGGGAAAGCCTCAGCAGTTTGATAATGAGCCCAGCTGCAAGTTGCCAGAGCAACTAATGTGAGTCAGCTGACCCGAAAGGGCAGGGCTTGGCTCGCATAAAGTCCAGAGCCCGCCGTGACAGTGGTGCATTGGCCAGGAAAGGCTGTCCACGGGGGAGGACCCATGACCCTAGGAAGGGAAGAACAGACCTTAGGGTTGAGGTATATTGACGAGAAGACAAGGCAGTGAGATTGAGGGGCTTGAGAAGGCAAGCCCGGATCAAAGGAAAGACTGCCATTAGAAAGTCATAGAAAGGAAGACATTGGGTCTAGAGTAGGACTTAAAGATGATGAGAGCACAGAAAGAACAAGATGAGGCAAAGATGGCTGCCTTAGAGCCGCGGGTACAACCTGGCGGAGAAGGAGGGTCTAAAGAGATAAGGCGCCTGATTGCAGCAGAGGTAGAGCAGACTGCTGATAGCTGTGTAGATGGAGAGAAATTTGATGTGGAATTGACTAAGGACATCCATGGATTAGGACTATCTATCATTGGTGGCATTGGAGATAAAACTTCAGAACCTTCTGGTATCTTTGTGAAAAGTATTTTAAAGTGGGGTGCTGTTGAACTTGACGGGCAAATCCATGTTGGCGATCAAATCATAGCTGTGGATAGCACAGATCTTCAGGGTTTTACCCCCCGCAGGCAGCAGAGGTTTGGCGTCATACAGGACAAACAGTCCGGCTCACTCTAGTCAGGAGAGTGCTAAAACAGGAAAATCACACTCTGATCCCTGAGGTAGAGGGGAAAGCCAAAACAGAGGAGTATATAGAGCTGCAGGCCCAATGGCAAAGAGGAAAGGAGGAGTTAGAGACCAAGGTGAGGGAAAATGAGGAACTACGGTTCCAGTTGAAAAGGGGGGCGATGGAAAGAGACCTCCTTGAGGAACAGATACGGTTCCTTAAAGCCCTCTTAGAGGAGAGCTCCGCTAAAGAGGCAGCAGCTAACATAGAGAGGGAGCAGTCGCAGCAGCAGATGTAAACCACAAGACAACAGGTTCAGGTCTTAGAGGAAGAAGTTAAAACAGTACAAGAACAGAAGCAATCCCTAGAAACAGAGGTGGAAGCCAGAATAAGAGAGTGTACAGAGTTGTGGGATTGATTGCAGGAAGCAGAAAAGGAAAAGGGCCAAAAGGGGGAAGAGATCCAGTCCCTAAAGACCCTATTAAAAAAGAGCACAGCTAGGGAGCTGGCATTGCAAAAGAGGGTTGAACAACAGCCAGTACAGACTGCTCAGATACCATATAAGAGACTAGCTATAATAAGCAGCCAGGTGGAGGAGTCCACATCCAAGATTAAGGCAGAAAATGAGGAACATCTTAAGGAAGCAAAAGGCTTGAAACAGATTCTAATGGACATGGAAAGACTGATTGAGGCTGCACAGCCCCTGCTTCTAAAGGTCCTGAGAAATCAGGAACAGTCTGGGAAGGTGGGCCTAGAAATTCCTAAAGAAGAGGGGGAACCAGAGCAGCAGCGAAAGAATACCAAGATGGAAGCACTCTTAGGGGTAGACTCCACAAGGATAATAGAGGAGATCACCTCCATAGTTATGGAGCACCTGAATCAGAGATAGGGTCAGTGGGTGAGTCAGTACGCGCAAGATGTGAACTGCCTAAAGGAAAAACTAGAGAAGCTTTCCACTAGGTATGACCCTAGTTTCAACAGTACCAAGACGGGGCCAACAGAATGAGAATAGTGACCCCAACAACCTTGTTCACACTCAGAAGGGGGGACAGACAAAACAAAGAAACCAGGGACCAGAGATGGCCCAAGCCCAGATATACTATAAGCAAGGGGTAGCAGCTAAAGGAGAGGGAATACTACATCCTCTAAGGAAAAGAGAAGTACAAAGGCCTGTGATGAATCAGAGGGGCTGAAACCCCAAGGAACTTAAGTGGGGAGGAGAAGGATGTCTCGCGCTCCACCCTAAGGAGGAAATATCCAGCCCTACACAGAAACAGGGGCAGAACCGAACCCAAATGGCAGGTCCAACTAAAGGGGCAGAGGGTCCATCAATAGCCAAGGTAACCCAGTCCGGGGTAGAACAACGGGATGGAAAAAGACCTTGTGTGTATGTTAGCAACCACCCGGGGGTAGGCCTGTGGTGGCCTGTAAAAGAGCGGGTGTCGGCATGCGGAGGGCCGGGGGGGGTCGTGGACAGGGGGCCTCAGCAGGGGCCGACAGGTTGTGCCCTCCACGGGACGCGTGGGGTGGG
>JAGPOW010001296.1:72587137-72666593 GCA_030014935.1 Caiman crocodilus | reverse complement strand
CCACTGGAGGGATCCGAGGGGACTGGAGCCTGCTCCCCTAGGGTTAGTCCCGGGGGCACTCCCTGGCTAGGGGGACAACCCCCTTAGCCCGCGCCTGTTAGCGCTCTCTGTTCGCGCGGCTCCGTACCGGCTTGGCTAAGAGGGATCCGGGGGGGCTTCCCCTCCGGTGTGGGGCCCTAGCTCCCGGGAGGGCACGATTTGGCACCAGTAGAGGGCGGAACTTGCGGGGTGTGGAGACCCCAGGCCCAGAGAGGGGCATTAGAAGGGCTCAGGCATGGGTATGGTGAGCCCCAGACAGGGGGCAACGTGTTTAGGGGGCAGCATTCTGAAAAGCCCAGGATGGGCGTAGCGAGGCCGATTGGAGGCTAGCACGGCAATAGACTTCAGCCAGGGGCAGGGTGCTGCGGTGGACCCCAGAAGAAGGGTTAGCAGCACAGCAACCCAGAGGAGGGCAAGGTGCTGCAGTGGTCCCCGGTCAGAGGGGATAGCAGCACGGAACACCTGGCAAAAGAGAAGGTAGCTGTGTGGTGGGCCTAAAAGGACTGGAGGCCGGAGGCACACTGTAGAGTCCCAGAGCGGACAAGGGTCCCTGAGTGGGACGATACTTTTAGGGAAGGCCTGGAAGGGGCACCGAGACCCCAGAGAGGGGTGACACTTTGGAGAAGGCTCAGAGTGGGCCTCAAGGGCCCCAAGGGAGGGGCAGTACACGGTAAGAAGCCCAAGAGGGGCAATGTTGAAGGAACCCTAGGAGAGGGCACAGAGAGCCCAGGAGGGGCGCTATCAGAGAAGGCCCGAGAGAGCAGGCAAGCTTGCTTTTTGACAGACCAATGTCTAATACAGCTGCAAGGCATGGGGCATGGTATTAGGGGTTGGCAGGAGCCACGCATAGCCCTTAAGGCTAGGGTGCCTGGGGAGCACCCAGTATACAGGAAGATCACGTAGAGTCCGGAAAACCACAGGGACAGGAGGTCCCAAGCAGCTGTGCCCAAGGAGGTGTAAGGCAGCCTCCCAACTATATTTACCAGCAAAGACGTGGCAGACGAGAATTTGAGGGTGCCTTGGACCGGCCTTGATGCAGTGAGAGGGACCTCAAGGAGATCACGGCTCTCCCTGGCGGATCCCGCTGTGACACCTTATAAAAGAAAGTTGCTTGTCTTGGAGTTGTTGCTGGCTGAGAAGTTGACCCTGACATCCATGAGTATTTTATATTTTTGCTCCAAGTTGGGAGACACAGCATCTGACAGTCTTCACTCAGGCCTACTGTCTTCTGTGGAATTTTTGCTTCAGTAAGGATTGCAGTCAAATTTTTTATGATCTGATAATAGGTAACATATCAAATCTTAAGTTTCTGCATGTGCACATTCCAACCATTGATCAGGAAAAATATCACCTCCTCATTTGCCAACACAAAGTTCCGCTTTCTGCTTGGCCATACAGCTGGTTCTATATTGCCAGCCCTTTTAACTCATGTTATCTTATCACAAGATTCACAATAGTGATTTTTCTAAAAGCCCTTGTTCCTGGAGTCATGTTATTACTTTAAAAAATGATATTTCTTTTAGTAGTTAAATTTGTAGTTGTCACAGCGAGGCCGCCAGGAGGACCACAATCTCCCTGAGGTCCTTCTCTCCATGTCAAGGTCGGCCCGAGGGCACCCTCTTATTCTCACCCGCCATGTCTTTGCTCTTAAGTATATATTGGGAGGCTACCTTATACCTGCTTGGCACAGCGTATCGGGACCTCTGTCCCCGTGATTTCCTGGACTCTTTATGATCTCCCAGTATGATGGGTGCTTTTCAGTCACCCTAGCTTTATGGGCTACGCATGGCTCCTAACAACCCCTAATACCGTACCCCAAGCCTCGCAGATGTACTGGGTCTGCCAAAATGCACGCCCGCTGTCTCTCAGGCCTCCTCTGTGATCTAGCCAGCTGTCTCTCGGGCCTCCTGTGTATGACACTGCCCCTCGCTGCGGCACTTCCTCTAGTCTTGCCCTTTCTTTAGGGCTGTCGGGGCCTTCCTAATACTGTCGCCCCTTCCCGGGGCTCCTATTGACACCGCCCCTCTCTTGAAGCTCTCAGTGCCCCTCTTGCCAGGATACACCACAGCACCCTGCCCTTCCCTTGGGGCCTATCGCAGTGCTAGCCTTCTGTTTGGGGCTCGGCTCACTTGTCCTGGGCTCCTCAATAATCCCCCCCTTTTCTCTGGGGCTCTGCACACCTGCACTGGGACTTCCTAATAATAATCGACCCCTTTCTGGGGTTTGCTGTGCCTCCACTGGGCTCCTTAATAATGCTGCCCCCCTGTCTAGGGCTCACCGTGCCCTGCCTGGGCCATTCTAATTCCCCTCTCTGGGCCTGGGGCTCCACACCCCAAGCTGCTGCGCCTTCCCTGGCGTTAGGGCCCCACACCCTGTGGGCCCCTATGAGGCCTCCTCCAACCCCTACAGCCTCACCCAAACCACCGGTGTAACATCGACAACACTAAAGCAAACACAAGCCTCCTGGCTATAACCAAAACATAAGGCACCTGGCCATAACAACATAAGCCTCCTGGCTATAACTCAACATCATTGCTCCAGCTTCTGGAGCTCTCGTGAGCTGTACTTGGGATCAGGGTTCTCCCTATATCCTGGCCAAGGGAGCTCCTGCCTCTCCGGCTGCTAGCAGGGAACTGCCAGCCTAGCCTTGGCTCTGGATTTTATAAGGGCCAGGCCTTGCCCCTTCCAATCAGCTGACCGCCATCAGGTGCAGTCATTTGTTACCCTGGCAACTCACTGCTGTGCTCATACTCACTGCTAGGGCTTTTCCCAGCAGCTTTCACCCTCTAGGAGCAGGGCGGCGAGGTGCTCCATGACAGTAGTCCTTATGAACCAAAAGTTGCCTGTACGTGAGCATGGAACCTGATCCGACACATGGTAAATGCAGCACGTCAGATCAGAATCAGTTAATTGAGTCAGATGGAGCTTGATAATTGCCGTGTTCCAGCCAGCCTCCACATCTCATGTATCAGCATCCCTTCATTTCAAAATGGTGGCGGGGATACTTGAACTCAAGCTTGTTCATTGAGCTTTATTTCAAGTGCCCCTCCTACCATTTTGAAGCACAGGGACACAGATGCATGAGACACTGTGGCACTTTAATTCAAACAGCTCTCGGAGCTGCTCTAATTAAAGTGACGCCCCTCCCACCCCCAGAGCATGTCTAAATATGCCCAGAGAAGCTCATCAAATCAGAAAAAAAATCCAAACACTTAGAGTTTTATTTAAATCTTCAAGATTTTAAGTCAATCTGATGATTTTTGAACCTCAGGGACTGGCAATACTGGCCTGGCTACTGACATACATAACCTTCTGTGTTCAGTGATTCATAATAGTGACCATCATTATTTACATTTTATAAAATAAATGATAAAGGATTCCTTAACATGCTCTTGCTTCAATGTTTCTGTGATCTGTAAGTCAAATAATGCATAGTTTCATCAACAGGTAGTTTGATGTGTTTTTCAGATCTGTTCACAAAGGGGATTTATCACGCACAGCTCTTCACACCTCAAAAATGGAAGGAGATGAAAGCACACAGTGAACTTTCTTTGATGATAAATGAGGCCTAGAAATGTTCTGACCCCACTTCCCATCTTCACTATGCTGGGCAGAAGCACAGGAACCTTTTCTGTGGTTTCTCTTTATACACATTAGCCCTAGCTACTAAAACCATGACACTGGGTCAGGACAATTCTTATCTTCGGAAAATTATGGTTTTACCAGGCTGCTTAAAAACATCTTTGTGTTAAGGACCACATAGTCATTTTTCGTATGCTAAAGCAATCCACTTTTTATTTCCCATCTTCCCCTCCCATTTTTAGACTGGGCTGCAGATAGTTCTTTGTTCAGTGTTGTCCAATATCAGGCCAGGCCAAAGATATAGCTAATGCACAGGTATATGTTCCTCAAAGTTGTCAGATGCAGCTTTGTCTTTCTTTACTTCCTTTCGCTGGACTTCTTCATTGCTACTTCTGACTGTATTCTCTGATTTAAGCCTTCATTTACCCTAGGCTCCAATTGTACCATTCATTGCTTTTCAGCACAGTGCTGTGGTCTGTGGAAGCACATTGACTTCAGTGGATATTCATACCTGAAGAACTGTAGTTTGGTGCCTAATAATGGAGTATGCACAAGATTTTTATATTACTTAATTACCTTTAAAAACAATCAAACAGGTTTTTTCCCCCCCAGTAAAGCCAATAATAAGGAAAGTGTATCAAAAGACATTAGGGCAGAACTTTTAACAAGCATTTTCAGCATAAATTTAAACTTCCTGAATTTTTCCCCTGAAATCTTCCACAAAATGGTACCCTCAGTGAGACATGATGTATGTGAGAAACATTGGGGTTGCTTTCTTTTAAAGAAAGTCTGTGCAGGGATTAACAAATGGGATTTAAAGTCCATTGTGGAATGGCCATTGAGACTCCTTAGTAAACTCTCTGTAGCAGTTATCAGTCCTGATATTGGACCAATGTGTTAAGTTATTAAGGCACTTACAGACTTGCTGTGTTTTGGGTCTCCATCCCGCAATGAGCTCTGTAGCGGTATATTCCTGTATCTATATACAACCTAATTAGCTTTAATCTTATTTGTGGAAGTTCATCCTCACTGAACTAGATGTGAAATTAGAGTCTTTGTTAATGTGTGAGGTAATATGTTAACAAGTTACTAGTCCTTCTTGGACTGATACAGGATTGCACTGGAGGACATAAATATTTTAAATGTGTTAGTTATATGGACTGAGTACAATGATATGCTTATACTGTAGAAAGGAAAGAAAGCAGCGCTTCATATCTAGTTTTCATTTATCTAAATACAAAATCTGTGTCCTACTGAGACTTTATTTATGGTTTATACTATCTTTAGAAAATCTTATGGTGTTTTTTAAATTACACCCAGGAAAGCTAGACTGCATGCATTCTTATCTAGACATTGTGGTTACTAAAGAGATTTGAATGGGTTATTGAAAACCAAGTTGAAGTGTGGCATGTTTCACAAATATGGAGAAGAAGTAGGAGCTGGCATATATCATGCCAACATTAACAGTCAAATCAGAGGAAGGTATGCATGGTTCTTTTTAGTTTTGATCAGTTTATATGCACCAGGAGCAGAGTGATAGCAACAGTGTTTTTAAATTACCAAAAAGTTTTCAGGGCTACATTTTGAGAGATCTACAAACAGAAACTTCAAATCAATACAAGTAGTGGCAAAACACAATGTCCCATGATCAAACGAGGTATGGATTTCACATCATTGCAATAAACAGAGAAAATAAGCCTAAACTATTTACAGTATCTTGTGTTCTGGCATATTTGCTGCACATAGTATGTTTTCAAATTCTCCTTCATGTCTGACATGTATCTGATGAAATGAAGAACTCATCGGGTACTTTTTGTGCAGGAGATTACCACCAACAGATCACTAGGGACTTGTTTTGATAGAGAATTTGGAGGTCAGTTGATGTAATATATCCAGAGCATATAGACACTCTTTGAGAGCCTATGCATAATCAGGCCAGCAGGGACATCAGGAAACCAAAACGACTGTGTAGAATTTGCAGAACAATATCTTAGAATACAATGCGTGATGATATCTGCTAATAGAATTCTGCACACAAAGAAGCACACAGCGCTCAGGACCTGTGAGGAATCTGGGTTAGCTGGTAGTTTAAATAAACGATCTATCAAATGCACACAATATAAACCAGCACAAGCAAGGCTAGGAAAAGAATAAAAGCTGCCCAGCATGTCTGTCAGTGTCTAATATTTACATTCAGCTAATGGAAAAGCTTACTTTAATATGTACTATTCTAGCATGCAGTAGAGCCAGCTGGTTTTATAAGATATGCAGCATTAAATGCAGAGATGTTCCTCAAATCTGATTACCCAAATATTGGTAAAACAAATAAACTGGAGTATTCAGAAATCCAAGTTTTGTTTTTCCGTGTTACTTCAGAGAGCCTAATTCCTTCCCACCTCCTTATACTTAATTTAATTAAAATATATTGAGAGTAGTGCATACAATGGCGGGTTTTGCGTTCTGTACTCTTCTCTTCCAGGATGGACTGCTACTCTCTTTGATGACCATGAAAGTTAAAATATTCTCTTCATTTTATTATGGCTTCTTTTTTACATTGTCACCTTGCCACATAAGTAATAGAGATAATCACTGTTCTTGTGATATGGTTTATGGGGAAATGGTCCATACCTGAATGCAGTCTTTGAACCTTGGACTTGTGTATCCATCAATTCTGACTAATTTTTAATTGAATGGCCCTGTTTAAGTCTGAGAGAAAATAAGTGATGAGTACCCCTTTGGGTACTTGTTTTGCTATTAAATGTAGTTAACTATAAACTCTAAAAAAGTGTGTATAATGCTGTACTTTACCCTTGTAAGGAAACTCTCAAATAATGTTTTTCCTCCATTTGTTTTTGCAAATTTCTTTCATAAACAATATAAATCACTGTACTCTGTAGAAAGGTACGGGTTGGGGAGGATTAAGGAATTTGTGTGTTGTTTTAAGGGAAAATAGGTTGTGCAATGTTTTTAGAAAAGCAAACAAATCATATACGTTTCCAGAAAAACATGTCTAGGAAACAAGTTCTAAAATGCATCAATACAACAGAAAGGAAGGGACCTCAACAGATCATGGAGTCCGACCCCCTGCATAGGCAGGAAAGAGTACTAGAGTCAGATGACTGTAACCAGATGCCTAAAGCAGACCAAATCCTCATCCCACCAAATTTACTTAGGAAACTGTAAAAATGTATTATGCACCACATGCAAGCTAACAGGCAACAAAAGGGGCAAAGATGTTGCTCTCAGAGGACTCTGTAGATCTCTAGGTGTCTGCACAGCCTTAAGTGTCTCTGCCTGCACAGCTAGCTCAGAAATCATGCTGCCAGTAATTCTTCACTCAGTCTTTTGGGGAGAAAGATGGTTCAGTGTTGAGGCTAACTGTGCACTGGCTAGCTGGAGAATGATCAATTGGCTATTGGTAATTTAATAAAGTCACAGAATTATGAGAGGCGAAAAACTGAAGGAAAACAGGCACAGTTCAAGTATGATATCAGAGAAAGTTCTTGCTTTGAAGAGCTTAACTCTAAATAGACAAAAAGGCAAGGAAAAGTAACTTTAAGATGAGGGACTGAAATACAGCAGTAAAATCCTGTCATCATTGATTCACATTTTGGAATCACACAGAGAGCTTAACTGGTTTACCCAAGCTTGTACAAGATGTCTGAGCTAGAACTGGGAACTGAAACCAGTTTGCTGAGTCCTGCTGTAGGGACTTCCTTCCACACCACCTTCATTAGTTTCCAAAATCTTTAGTTTTGGATAAATTTGATTGTTGGTTCACGAGGGAGAGAGATGGTTTTTCAGCTCTTCAGCTGGCACTCCTTTCTAGGGAAGCCAGAGATCTGGGGGTTAAAAAAAGGCAGGATCAAGCAGCAAGCTTTCAAAACATGATGTTAAGCACAGTAGGATCATCTTTCTTTTAATGGGGTACAGACAAAGCAGTGTGATTACTGATGTGTTATGAATATGTATAACTGACTGATGGAAACAAATGAGTTAAAATGATGATCTTTTCTTACAGTCTTTATAACTGAACAGCTGCATTTCTGTCCTGCTCTAGAAAGATCTGCCACAAGCTAAATGAATATATATATATATAAAAATATTAAATAATATATATTAAATAACTAATACATTTTACATAATACATTTTATTTCAACTAGATACAAATACACACTAAACAATCACATAATTTGTGTACATATAAGGTGTATCTGTGTTTATATGTCAGATTCATAGATTGTAAGGCTGGAAGGGACATATATGTGTGTATGTGTGTTTATATGTATGTATACATTTATGTATTGTGTGTGTGTCTGCACACACATCTGTATATATGCTTGGGAGCATTTGATTTTTATATTCAATAAACACTGATTTCAACTCATACTCAAATGGATGAAAAACGATTTCCATCATTATTAATTGAAAGGGGATCTTAGAAAAATAATGGCTGATGGAGTATGTGATGACAGGGAGGAGCAGTTCCACAGAACCATACTGACTGTAGTTTGGACTATAGCTCCTAGGAACCCCAGGGGACTGGCAACAAAGGAAGAGGAAGTGCCAAAGCGGACAAGGGACCTGTGGGCAAGCAGAACTGGGATTGATGGCAGATCTGCCCCTCAGCTGGTGGCAATCCTATAGTAGTTATGTTTATCATTAATAAATTGTCTGTCCCCCACACTCCTAATTTCATGCAATGCTGAAAACTTAAATTAATCAAAATGGAAATTTTAATGTTTAAAAATAAACATCTGTATTATCTATCAAAATTATTAAAAAAATAAAAATTGAATTCTGCCAAACTTATCCATACACACATGCATGCACATGTATATGTATAATATTTCCTCTGGGAACAACATTTTTTAAAACACTTAAAAACTCAGTTAATATACATCTTTAAGGTTTACTGCATTGGTTTAGTCAAAGCTAAATACTTCCCCCCCACTCTAATTCTACATGGCATTAATCTGTAGACTCACTTACAAATGATTTCAATTTGCAATCATTCCCTTAAACTGATTTTAGTCAGATAAATCTTATTTCTTCTTATTAAACACATCGTTCATGCAGAGTGTAAAACAATAATCTTGTTGTAATGCTTATTGGCACTGGCCCTTATCACAAAGAAGGGTGGAGAATTGGAGTTAATGATGATAATGTTGGGTCTGCATTTATTCGGTTAAACTTGGAATCTGCTAGTTGGGTGGCAGAGCTTCTGTGGGCTTTTCTGTATTATCTACCAAGGGGATGTTGTGAATGAAATTCAGCAGCTGATAGTGTCTTTTTGTATTGACTACAGCATTCAAATTCTGGTCTTTGGCACCACTTCCACACCCCTGAAATTGTCCGGAACATGAAAAGCACATTCATTCCTTTATCTACTAAAGATGTAGACATTTAAATTTCATTAATTAAAATAATTACATGTAATTTGAATGAAATAATGTAATAAAAATAATTTGATGTTTTTCTATGTTAGAATTTAGTGCACCTGAGAAGGGTCAGTCTGGCTGATATCCTGTAATTGTCCACAGACTGTTTATAGTGTGGGCAGCAGCGATGGAAGATTCTTGACCATGCCAAGCAACTGTGTGTTTCATTCCTGAAAAGAGCAGAGCTGTCCAACTGGCAGTCTGTATTTAACTTGAGGCCAGCAGGCTCCCAGTCCAGGTGTCCCTACTCCCAAGGCTGCTGCTGCCTTGGGAGTCTCTAGGCTTCCCCTTCCTTTTGTGGCTTCTGCTGCCTGCCCATGCCCCTGAGACAGCATCAGTGAAGCCTGAAATTGAGTGGCTTGGGGAGACCTGGGGACCGCATGCAGTGCAGTAAGGGAATGCCAGTGGGGGGAGAATATTCACTGTGCAGTGCAGCAAAGGGGATGTCCCACATGGCATGGCATGCAGGATGCAGGGGCACTGGCACAGTGCAGTGGGAGAAGGGGTGGGGGGATGCACACAACACAGTGCAGCATGCAGACGGCATAACTTGCAGCCCAGGAGAAGTGTGGCTTGTGTGGATAGTGGCTGGGTGCCATGAGCCCCAGCCACTCCAAACTGGATAGTAGGGCTGTGCAAAGCTTCAGTTGCTGAATCAATTCGGCGGAGATTTGGCCCGATTTGGTGGATGAATCTCTGAATCCGAATTGAATCAGGAGTCCCATTAATCTCTTTGAATCAAATTGGATCCCTTGGAATTGATTTGGTGAGAGTCAATGATTCGGACATAGAGACAGCTTTATATGTTTTTTCTACATACCTCAAGGTACCAGGCAACTTGTGAATGCTAAGATGGTGGGGCGGATGGAGCTTTGCATGGGAGGGTTGCCAGCACAGACTCCCCTTGCCCCCTGGCTCAGTGACTGGTGCCTCCTGGATCTGGGAGGGCATGGGGAGGTCCCACTGCATCTGATTGCCGAGCTGGAGGGGCACGGGAGAGGGGGTCCCCTCTGTGCTCAGCAGCAGACCCAGAAGTGGACTGGAAGTACTTCCAGTCCATTTCTGGGTCTCTCATTAAGCACATGGCCCCCTGCCTCCTGTGCTCCTGTGGGATGCTCCATCTGCCCCATGATCTCAGCATTTATGAGCCTGGTACCTCAAGGTATGTAGAAAAAACATTTAAAGCTGTGTCTATGGCCGAATTGCTGATTTCCGAATCAGCATTGAATCTTCAGATTCGGATTTGGGCAAATCAAATCAGGACAGTGATCCGAATCAACAAATCAAATCTCTGTCCCCAGAATCAGGCTGAATCCAAATCAAATACAGCCCACTTTGCACATCCCCACTGGACAGCTCTGCCTGAAGGAATGACTAACCACAGGATTTCCCTGTATCTACTTTTAATGAAACACGGATATTTCTGGTAAGACAGACACCAAGATTTCCAAGTAGGATAAAGTTGGGGGGCGTGTTAATGAGATAAACATTTGTTCTAGACCACCAAACTTATTTTAAATGTTTTCAGATTCTGCCACACACTTCAGCTCAGGATTTCAAATCCTTTCCAAAAGCATGTGTGCAATTTTGCATGCCTCCAGCCTGCATGGATATATTGAGAGATTGCTGCGCACAAATGAACACATACATTAATAGCGGTACGTTGAAACTGCAGGCCAAAATGTGCTGTTGATTGAATATGTGTCAGGAAAACAGTGACATCAACCCCAACATTACAAATATTTAACTAATGCCAATGACAGCAGTTCTTTTTCAAGTTTCTGTGAACTGAGTTTACAAGAAGGAGCACACATGCTTTTGCCTACGTGTACCAGAACCACGTTAAGGCCCACTTTAGTGATCCTCAGGTTTGTAGCCAGCTAATTATCAAATGTCGATATTTATATAAAAATCAGCACATACAGAGATAATGACACAATTCAATATTTATTCAGACAATTTTTTCATAAATGTCAACATTCAGTAATCACCACAGCTACCACAATAATACTTCTGATTTCAGATGATAACAAGTATTTCTTAAAATTTAAAAGCCATAGGCTATCATCATGGCCCTAAGTAAAAGAGAGAGAACTGCTGCCTGGCATGTGTCAGGCTTATCTATCCATTTAAAATAAGATGCTTATGTGAGACAGAGTTCCAGCAGGAAACTCCACTGTTTAATAGAGCAATACCCTATCACTATAGATGATGGCAATGAGGATGTCTCTTTAAAACAAACACATTTTAAAATAAATCCATTTTAAATAACAACATATATGTATGCTGTTCCTTTATCCTGAAGTAGCCCGAAGGGTTTTCAAAATCTTTTAGGTACGGTTATCCAGATTCACACAATTCACTCCCTCTGTTTCCCTCTGTATTACCTTGCTGATCTGCTTACAGGAAACAGAGAGACAAGTTGTGGGCAGACTGATTGCCAGAAGAACAGAAGACTCAACTGGAGCTTTTCTAGAAATCAGTCAGCCTACCACCTGTCCCTTCTTCTGTGCTTTGTGCTAATTTCAGTGGTAGAGACAGGAAGCTGGGTGCAGGAGGAAAGGTGGTGGCTGCTTGTACTTCCACTTTGTTTTGCCCTGATGAGTACTTAACAAACTGCAATGGAGAGAGAGACTTAGGGGACATTCACTCTCAGGCTTTGTTGCTTAGTTGTGTTTCTAAGGATGAGCTGGACTGTTGCTAAGGGACATGTTAAGGGTAATGTGGGTGGCTGGCAAATTAGGGCTAAAGAGAAGGAAGGCCTGGCTCTAAGGAACACAAGTCAGTCCAATCCCAAATACGAGGCTCCAAAACAAAAAGTGAACACAGATCCCTAAATGTGCTGAGGTAGATGGAGGGATTATTTCGGAGTTATTAGGTATTGATGGAGAAGACTGCTTTATATTGACTACAAGATCAAAGTGAAGGACGGCCAAACTTGTCTTGAAACTCCTGAATGTTTTCCTTTTAACCAATCTTGACACACATGCTCCCTCTTTCTGTCCTCAGTTAAGATAAGTCACCCCCAAACAATTATATGATGGGAAGAATATCCATCACCTTTGTGTCTAATCTAGTGGTGCTCAATCCTTCTGTGGGCATGCTGTGGGCTGGGTGAATGGTATGATTGTCTTACACTGAATCAGTTCCTTGCACTGATTAAACTAAGATGAAGCTTGGCTGATATCAGATTAATCTGGTGCTGTGGGGCATGCTGTCTTGCTAGCATCAATAGTAATTTATCATATTTCAGCCCTAAGCACTGCCATGCTTTGCATAAGAGATACCAGTCTCTGCAAAGAGGCAAAATTGTGCCACTAGAAGTGACATCATGCATGTGCTTCGTAATCATTTTTATAGTGTGGAAGGGGAAGAAATAAAGCAAAGTGGTGGCTTATGCTTAATTGCTTGGAGAAAATGGTGGTGGTAAAATCTAACTTAAAGAAAGCTTAGGTGGCTTTCTTGTTTACGAATATCTGATGAACCAGATACCAGAAACTCCTGAGTTTGTCTGCTGATGGCTTTCTTACTCGTTTGCTGTCTGATGTTGGCCATGTCACTCAATCTTGGTATGGCTCTTTCTTCATCTGTAAAGGAGGAATTACACATACATCAGTAGTATAGTTAAAGTGTGTATAGTATTCCAAAATAACCTGAATTGCAGTTCTGTAAATGTAAGCATTTTTTTGTCTTGAATTGCAAACTCATCTGCAGAGAAAAAGATTGTTATTTAAAAATTTGACTGAGCTGTGATGCAAACAACAAATTAAATCCGTATCTGGTAATTCCCAAATCATCAGAAACTATAAAAAGGTAATTTCCTATTTCTTGTCTACTGCCCTTGTTCATTCAACTGCCATTGGCAAAAAAATAAAGCTCCTGATCTTTCTATGCTATAAGTTGACCTCTTTTTTAGCATTCCATTTTGTGCAGTAATATGAAGAACTTATGACTGCAGGAAGCTAATTTTACCTAATTTTCCTGTGCTAGGGTATAAGGCCTGGAAATTAAATCTGACTTCTATTGAAAAAAAATATCAATATTTATAGTGCATTTGAGAAAACTGAATTAACAGTGATTTCCCCAGCTAAATCTTTGCCATGATCGTGTGAAGTAGATCCTGAAATAGTAATTTCAAGGAAATGGTCATATTTTCAAATGTGTATGGAACATTCTCCCTTGTTTCCAAAAGTTTTTGCTGAACCCTCACAGATGCAGGCTTGTTTTGCTGTGAAATGTTGTTTTTGCCACCACCTGATAGGAAGAATGAGTCAACATTTAAACAAAATGACCCATTAAGCAACCATGATCATGAAAAAGAAACGTCTCTTCTCATTAACTTTGAATAAAGTATGTTAAAAAAAAGACTGATGTTTTACAAAGTTATTTAGAAGAGTGAATGGTTATTTTCAGTCTAGCATTTTCCCTAAAAACAGATTTCATGTTAGCTTTTAATAAACCTCTCTTATTGCAGTAATTCAAAAGAATCTGCTATAGTTTTCTTGGTAGACTCCTGTTTGCAAGTCTTCTCTGCCTCGGTCACAGAAAGTCTGTTAATCCAAAAGATGGGAATGCCTTCCTGCTCTTTGCTGCTTTTTGTGTTTTAGTTTTAAGGCTAAGAGGAAGGTATGTTCCAAAAGTAAACACATTAATAGTTTTTCAGAGTTTCACATAGTATGGAGTAGGGATCCTCATTTAGGTACCTCTTAAATACCTAATAAGTAGAATAGGCTCTGGCTCCAGACTTCCTGAGTCCTAGCCCAAGGCACTATTGTGGTACCACCCTGCTGGGATTTGATTTCCTTAGGTTTACGTTATTATCAACAAATAATAGATATTCTGTTCTTTGCATCACATATGGGAAATGAATGAGAATCTAACTGCTGCTTATCGCTTATGCCATCTGTGATCTGCTGATTATTTACTGGTCACATAAGGCTGGTTTAAGGTACAAAATCAGAAAGAGAGCAGCAGGACACTGAACAGAAGTGTGTTAATGGGATCCTGCCATAGTGTGAAGAATATATTAGCTAGTCACTACTGACATGGATGACAGAGACCATGGCATCATTAGCCTGAAATTAAATGAACAAATATGATATTATTGACATTAACGTTTATGGCATCTACCACCCTTCTTGTGTGGATTTTACTAAACGAGAAAAGTTTGTAGTTTATTTTGGGAGTCTTTATAGAAGTCTTATGGGTGAAAGACACTGAAGGGATGGTTTGTGTTATTGTATTCTCCTACCATCTTGGCTGTGGCCATTTCCTATCCAAAATTATCTAGTTTATAAGTGGCCTTGGCCTTATTGTGCTCACTATCTTAAAGAAAGTTGAAACTGTTTGCTGTCTCAACCTCTTTCCTGGAAGCTTGTGTCAAACATGATCCTATGTCAGCATAAATGTAGACTGAATGAAACCTGGGCAGAATAATAGATTCACAATCAGGACAAGATGTACACACAAGGACAAAACCTATGACAAAAAGCAATTTCTTCCTTTATCTCTGTATCCATCTCTTTCTTGCAGTGGAGTGGATGCCCATTTTCTGAAAATCATTGAAAACTAGTATAGATTGAGCCCTATAAAAAGATAACACCATGCCCCAAAGGATGCTAAAGGTATCAACAGAGAAACCGCTCTAAGCTCTTTTCATTATTCATCTGGTGTCTAGGAAAACATTTTGAATAGTGTTATACTATATGCCCAATAGGCTGATGCCAGAGATTCCATTAAAATAGTGTAATGACTATCTGACCTGCCTCATATGCTGGAAGAATCTGCATCCATATATTAAACTGTATTGATCTATGTGCAAGAGAGAAGAGATTAAACAAAGACTAGAACTGTATACTGTCTGCCTTTCAGACACACAGTGGTGGTTTCCATTGATGCACAGGGAAGCTTAAAACCCTCATTAATGATAATTGGAACTGAATAAGCTCAGAAAATGAACCTATAGATCACAGTACTGGGATGGGATTGCTGTTGCTGAGTGGAAACTAGACAGAGAGGCTCTCTAATCCTCTTTCCAAGCCATCAGATGGAGGAGGAGGTGCTAGTTTAAAGTATGACAATGTCTGGAACTGAGCAGACCAGTGTGAAAAAAGCTAGTAAGTGTAAATAAACATTGCAGTTTGAATGGTTGGCTCTTTCTTATATCTTTAACCTTCAAGGCCTAAAATGCCATTTCATTAACAATAGGTTCACCTATCCAAAGCTATGTGTGACTACCAACAATGAGAATTGGCTATTCTTAGCCACCTTGGCTCATGTGCCTCGTTTGGCCTTTTTCTTTTCTCATCCCCTCATACGGACATATTCCGTTCTAAGATCCTGTTAGACGTCCTCATTAGCCAGCTGTTCCTTTTTGAGTTTCCTACTTGCCCATCAAACTCATCTGATGACTACTCTCTCACTCCCTACTCTCTCTGCCTTTCCTGTCTTGGCTGACTCTCTTGCTTCACTCTAGACTGCTTTGGCTCTCAACTTCTTGACCACAACCTCTATCAGAGTTGATATCACTCATACTCACCACAGAAGAAATTGCCTTTCAACTACTGTATTGCTGATTTCTCCTGACGGCTGATAAAAACAAAGCTTAGGAATGAAAGAGTTTGTTGATTTATTTATTGTTAATTAAAACTCCTCTAGACACACTGCTGTTGCCCAGGAGTTCTTGGTTATTGTGGAAGTAGTCTTCCAATCTGACTAAGCAGGTAGCAGTACATCTTCACAAGACCACAAGGCAGCCTAAAATTCAATCTATGTTAGTATTTCGGTGGACTGCCTTATTCCCCAGAAGCAAAACAGTGGTTCAAAATACTGTTTCATTTGCACTCTGAGTCACTTTTGTAAGCCTCATTAATTCCTGAAACTAAATTTTCTTATTCCTACACTTGTCCCCCCCTAGAGTACTGTCATCACACCCAGCAAATAATTTATGGAAATACATGGGATAAGCATTTTATTTGTAATGAAAAGAATTTTCCCAGCACTTCCAATTAATTTGCATCTTAAACCAAGAAAATATCTTGATTTTTCCAGTGGACAACAGCAGAGACACAGCAACATTTGTCTGTTTAATGTAGCTTCTTGTTGTTTTGCTTCCATTATACACCTTCAATAATGTTTTTTGTTTTACTTATAGAAAAAGACCTGTTCCCAATGGATTGTTTGTATTATCACAGAAACCACAGCAAAGCAGGGCTGGAAGGAACCTCAAAATGTTACCTAGTCTAATGTCCTGCTTAAGGTAGGATTATTCATGTCTAAACCATTCCAGGCAAGTGTACCTAACCTGCTCTTAAAAATTTCCAGTGATGGAGTTTCTACAACCACTCTAGGTAATCTGTTCCAGTGCTTGACCACACTCACAATGAGCAAGTTCCTCTTACTATCTAACCTAAATTTCCCCTTTGTGTAGTTTGAGATTGTTGCTCCTTATCCTGTCCCTTGTGGCCACAGAGAATAGTTTATCTCCATACTTTGTACAAATAGCTAGTTTTCATGTATTTGAAGAATGTTATCAATCTGCAGGCTAAATAATCACCAAAAACAATTCAACCCTTCATCCTGTTTCTGGACCTTTAATCATTTTTGTTGCTTTCTTCTCTCTAGAGAATATGTCCACATAAGACCAAAATGAGAAGTTCAATCCAAAGTTCATATTCCATTTATTATGTGTTCAAATTAGTGGGGCTAAATAACTGTACTGCCATGGAAGTGGCCTTTTCTATGACAAGTTATTTCACACACTATGGCTCCCTCTACATGTGCAGGTAAAGGCATAAAGGGATTTAATACATGATCCACATAGTTGCACCTCTTGCCATACCACACATTCATGGCAGGAGGCATGATTGTGAGATCACACATTAGATTTGAACCTAATGCCCCTGTACCACCAACAAGCAAGTTTCCCATATGTCAGAAGAGGGGTGCGTGAAATGTCTGGGCCTGGAGGATCGCAGCTGCCATGATCTCCTAGGCTTGGGGGATGCATGAAATCCCCAAGACTGGGAGATCAATGCAGCCATGATCCCCCAGGCCCAGGAGTTTCTTGCACCCCTGAGCCTTGGAGACCACAGCAACCATGATCTTTCACAGCCGGAAGCTCTGTCAGCTGAGAGGGCTCCCAGCTGCAGGAGAGACCTTTCTACACATGCAAATTAAAGCTTAATAGCATCCAGTTATAAAGTTAGTACACATTTTTGAGGCCTAGCTTTCTAGCTGGGTTGAGGTTTTTATGGTGTGATAGCTACTTTGCATGTATAGCTAGTCTCAAGGTAACTGCAATAACCAGTTATTAACTTGCATAACCAGTTAATTATGGAACACCTGTAACATATAGGAGGGGCCTTAGTTACATCTGGCTGGTAGGTAAAGAATCTGGATAACAGTTCTGTAACCCTGAATGAGAATGTGATAATACAATTGAGCAGTAGTTAGCATGCATATTTCTTATTTAAATAGGATAAATCAGGAGGTTTCAACCTTTTTTAGTCTAAGTACCCTCAGTGGCTGGATGCTGAGCAGGTGGAGGTGGGGAGCGAGCACACAGCTGAAAGCTGAGCGGGAGGTGGGGCATGGCTGAACAGGGAGCTGGGAGGCAGGGACGGTGTGTGGGTGGTCAGGGATGGAAGGCTGCCGACTCCCAGGAGCAGGACCGGGGCAGGGCGGAGAAGCTCAATGAGCTGGGGTGAGGGCAGCAGCAGCCCTCTGCGGGGTGGGGAAGCTCCTTGGGCTGGTGTGTGGTGGTGGTGACCACCATGTGTGAGCTTCCCCACCCCACAGAGGAGCACCGCTGCCCTCACCCTAGCCTGGTGAGCTTCTCCACCCCACCTTGGCCCTACTTCTGGGAGGTGGTGGTGCACTGTCCCTGCTTGCACATGTGTACCCCCTAGGACTGGGCCAAGTACCTCCAGGGGTACGCATACCTCTGGTTGACAGCCCTTGGGATAAATGATAACAGCATCAGAATACTGTCTGTCTGATATTGAGCTTAATCCTGCTTATTACTTTTGTAAAGTTTTCTCCAAAGCACATAAAATGTGCTTCTTAGTTTTTCTTACTGTCTGGGTAAAGCCCTAGTGAATATCATGAAAGAAATAATCTTGGACGGGTAGAAGAATGATCTGGATGACCTAAACCAGCTCTAATTTCTATGATTCATTTTTATGATCTCTTTGTTATACTGTGTTCATATTTAGAGAACAAAGCAACAGTTATAATGGTATAACTGTACCTACACTCTACATCGTACCAGTATAATTATTTGTTTAAAAAATCATATTTCTAACCAAATTAGTTATATCAGTTTAATAACTGCATGTAGACCATACTTAACACCCACTTTCGTGAAGGGGAGTCTGTGTGGGGGTGTCTTCTGCTATAAACAAGGCACACTTGTTGGGTTTTTCCTGAACTATTTCCTTTAATATTAAACAAAAATATTTTCAGTCCGGCCATATTGCATATGAATAAAAACAGCAAACACATCAGTTTTTCCCTGTTGATAACTTTTTTCTTTTCCCTCTGCCATCCAGTGAAGGAAAAATTAATGGAAATTTTTAAATATGCTGCTAAAGGAATCATCCTGTCAATAAATAAAATGAGAGGCAGAAAATAAAGGAGAGAGGTGGCAATAATTTGGCTTGTATAAGGGAAGATGCAAGAAGAATAAATACTATTTTAACTCTCAATAATATGGTATTGTCCTTGTATTGGTGTACTGGCCTTAATAGGAGGTCACCTGCTATTAATGCCAAATCTGTCTTGTTCTCTTTGTTGGAAATTGATAGGCTGCCACGTCCTAGACACAGGCATATAAATCCTTATGAGGAAAATGAGGAGCAGCTACTAGAGCCATCAGCACTACAGGATGGAGTGGCTCAGAGAGGGTGATATATATTTTGCTGAAGACAGGCTGAAATGATAATATAGTATTTCCTGTTTCATTGCTGCTGTTATATGTGGTTTGCTTTATCCTCACAAAACTCAGTGGGGACAATAATTGGAACTACCAAGAACTGGCATAAGTTTACTATTATCAAGACCTTTGTTTGAGACACATTGAAGGTTTTCCCCTCCTCCAAGTTAACATGGAACTTCTATCTCTTACTCCCTTACTAGTTATAAACACATGTAGCAGTTCTGGGATGGTTTTGATTCCCACTTCTGTCAGAATAAAACGTAGCAGTGCCACTCGGTACCCTGGAGCTGGCAGAGAAGTGGTGGTGTGTGGCAGGCGGTTGGTTGAAAGGTGGCTCATGGAAACTTGAGCCTTGTGTCTGTTATCTGGAGGAAAAAATAGGTTAACAGCATGCATTCCCTTTTGATGAACTATATTTCTTGAACAGGCTTAACAAAATCAAAGCAGAAAAGAGTCCTTAATGTTATTGAGTAAAGTTCACCCAGGTCTTAAGATGGGTTAGTGTAGTTCAAAAATTACTCAAAGCCACAATGCAGGTCTCTAACATCAAGTATCTTTCTTCTAACTGCTTGAGATTACAAAACAAAAGCCCTTCCAATGGGTCTTGCAAGTGTATCTTAAAGACATAGATCCTTTGTCTACCTTTCCCAGCCAAACATAACAACAATAATTGTGAAACAACATCCATCTTATACTACAATTCACATTAAATCTACATACCATCTACTAACAAATTATATTCTATTAATTTATGTAGTGCCATTCAATGTTGTGTGGATCTCTAGCTTTCCCCAGTGAAATCAATGCCATTCTTGTCTGTCAGTGATCATGTCCACCTGCAGTGGTTATTACATGGCTGAGATCAGAGATTTATTCTGATGCCCTTTTATGCATTTTATTTTTTGGCGCTCTTTTTCATCCAGCCTTTGGACTGAATAATAGGGTCTAGCAGTTACATATGTACATCCGCTCTTCAACACCGAATGCCTAAACTCATGCTCATTAAATTGTAGACCATTGTTAAATATTATTCTAACAGTTATAATGTTTCTAGCAAAATTAAGTTGATATGTATAGTCACCTGTTTAGATGCAGAATGTTTTAGTAAGGCTATCTGAAAGAAACGGTAATATATATGCTAAGGATTCTTCAGTCAGCATAAACAAATCTCTACTTTTTGCCGTAGGGGGGCCAGATTTTCCTGTGCCAGCTACCCAAGCTCTTCCTTTGACTTGGTCTGTACTTTAGCTTATGTGAGAAGTCTTAACAGCTTCCTCATTGTCATTGTTTATTTGGGCCAATGTAAACTATCTGGCCCTCTATTTGGAATTTGCAATCCTTAAATGACTGTTATATATAATTTTTAATATATTTTACTTGAATGCTGTAGGAATCACCAGTCTGGTGACCTTAAATAAAATTCCATCTAGTAATGACAGCTTCCCCTTTCTTGATGGTACAGCATGGGAATATGCTGTCCTGTCCCCATTGTGCTGGTAGCCTTAATTACTATTTTCATAGTTCCATCCCCAGCAATAGTTCCAGCAATACAGTTCACATTTTGTCCGAGACTTGAGAGACTGATTTGGCTCTGGAATTTATTTCACTGCACTCTTGTCAAATACTCTATAGACCACCAAATCTCACTTAAAGTTCTATACAATTTTCAAATTGTTTGTAGCTGAAAAACTAATTTCTGTATCTTTACAGAGATATATGCCAGACCCTTATTGGCAATGTACCTTGAAGATATATAATCAGTTTCAGCTAACATTTCCCACTATATAAAATACTTTTATCACCCAAAGATTATGGGCAAAGCTCTGTGTTCTAGTTGAATGTATTAGCATTCAGTTTTTTTGTTTGTGCCTGTGATACAAAAGTCATTCATCTTTAGTTGTGACCAAAGGATTTTATGAGAACTGTGCCAATGCTCTCCTTGGTGGTATTCACAAACATCTTAGTTTTATATTTGTTTCCCTGGTACTGTAAGATTGGAACCTCTTCAGTAAAGGCCTTCCATTTTTCTCAAACTCCTTATTAGCACGTATATCCCATGTCCATTGACCAACTCCGAACAGAAGACATCTTCAAACTCACCTACATTATTTTGGTTCCCTCTTGCAAAGTGATACAGTCCATTTCAATTTTTTACATTTTCTTCTAAATGCTGGGCATTGCTTTAGTTTGTGTATCCCCCACCATTTGTAGCTTGTTTGTTTTTTTAAACTGTGTCTTTGAACTGTACATATTTTCTTCTGCAGATTTCTTTTCTTGTAACAGTATTTTTTGATTGTCCATAATGTCTGTAGTGTCAGATCACTGCCTGATCTCAATCAATTTAATTCTAGGTAGGATGACTTCCTTTGCTTGGAAAATTCTACTCACTTTGTCAAGAGTTAATTCTGGTTCTTCCAATTGGCACTTTCTGTGTGTTTTGTTGAAGGTCCCAATTGTGATCTTGTCTTTTATCAAGGATTCAAAGAACCCCAAAATTGCAAGACTGACTCTTCAGCCTTAGAGCCATCGCATACTATTCTATATCCACTTAATTTGATAGTGTCTTTTTAAAAATAGACCATTTCATTTTTTATGAAGCATGCAGTACACTTCTGATTTCTGTAATACAGTTCAATAGTAAGTCTCCTCTAGATGAGTTAATGAAAAGTGCTTAAAAATATCAAATGCTTTAGAACTAGTTATGTAAGGTTTATTTCAACAGAAATAAAACTACATTTTCTTTATAGCTTCAAAAAGCTATGCCAGCAGAAAGGAAACAGAGTGAAGTACTGTTTAAACCTTCTTTATTTGCTCTCTACCTTTCTGGTGTCCTCGCCTTGGTGGGGCTTCAAATTGTTCCATTCTTCCACTCAAGATATTTTCTTAGTTTGTTGCCCCAGGGACAGGTGTGTGGGCCACATTAAGGGCGGCCCAGAGTGACAACCTGTCACAGTGGTGCATTGGCCAGGAAGGTAAGGCCGTGTACGAGTAAGGAACCAAAGTTCCTGAGGAGGGAGAGATGAACCCTAGGGCTAAAATAGGAAGCAAGAGAGGTATTTATAAAGGCAACGGCAACACAGAACTGCAAGGAGAAGCAACATTAAAGATGATGCAGATGGGAACGTCAAGAGGCCTAATAGGTGCCCTACAGCGAGAGGTCCGCAGTCAGGAGGGACCTGGTGGAGGACTGGCGGCAGAAGTATTTACGAGCAGAACAACTAGCTCAAGAGCTGCGGGATAAATTGTGCAAAAATCAGGCTCAGGCCAAAGAAAACGGGAAGGTAATCGCCCGGGAGATAGAGAAGGTACAGGCATACATGGCCAATTATGAGACACTGTGTGAACAAAACCTGTCACTTGAAAGGGAGTTGTTTGTCACAACAAACAACCTGTCACTTGTAGAGGACAGAGCGAGAGAGCACGATAGTTTACGGTCCCAGCTGCAGAGGGCAGAGACGGAAAAAGACTACCTGGGAGATCAGGTACAGTGCCTTAAAGCCCTCTTAGAAGACAGCTCAGCTAGAGAAGCAGTGACAAATGCTGAGAAAGAGCAGTCGCAGCTTCAAAGGCAAGTTTTAGAGCAGTAGATTCAGGCCCTGGAAGCGGAAAATAAAACTCTGCAAGCAACAAACAGTCAGATACATGCAAAAGGCCAAGATTCTGGGAAGTCAGTGGGAATGGAGGTAACAAGTACAACGACCCAGACGGAAGCAGGACTAAAGGACCAACCGGGGGAAGAGATACGGCCCCTGAAGACCCTATTAAAAGAGAGCACAGCCAGGGAGCTGGCATTGTGAGAGAGGATCGAACAACAATCAGTACAGGCTGCTCAAATACAAAGCAGGAGACTGATCATAATAAGCAGTCGGTTGGAGGAACATGCCTTCAAGATTATAGCAGGATACGAGGAGCACCTTACGGAATATAAAGGCTTGAAAGAGATTCTAATAAACACAGAAAAACTGGTAAAGACTGTGCAGCCCATGCTCCTGAAGGTCCTGAAAAATCAGGAACCACCTAGGGCAAAAGGCTTAGAGACTCCTAGAGAAGAAGAGGAAACAGAACAGCAGGAAAAGAATGCAAGGATGGAGGCACTCTCAGGGGTGTACCCCATGAGGATGAAAGAAGAGATCACTGCTACAGTAATGGAGTGCCTGAATCAGGGATGAGGTCAGTGGGTGAACCAATAAACTGAAAAGATGAATGGCCTGAGGGAAAAACTAGAGAAAGTTGCAGGCTTGTGTGATGCTGGAAGATTGACACCACCAAAACAAGGGCAACAGAGGGAAGTAGACCAGAGACCAAAAATGACCCAGGCTCAGGCATATAATAAGCAAGGTGCAGCTTCCAAAGGAGAGAGAGTGGTAGAACCTCTAAGTGACAGAGAGACCCAAAGGCCTGAGAGGGACCAGAGGAGCCAAAATCCCCAGGAAAACTAAGCGGGGAGGAGAAGGAGGTCTCAAGTGTCACCCTAAGGGTGAGGTATCCAGCCCTGCACAGAAACAAAGACTAGACCGAATACAGACCGCAGGTCAAGCTAAGGAGACTGATGGTCCATCAACAACCAAGGTAATTCAGTGGGAAAAAGAACAAAGGGGAGGAAGACGGTCATGCATGTATGTTAATAACATCCCAGGGCAAGTCAGATGGTGGACCTTGAGACAAATAGTTGAAGCTAGAGTCGGGGGAGTCGCGTTTGTAAAAGTGTATGCAGGGCCTGGCGGAAGATCTACTGGCCAGGGGAAGATAGAATTTTGGAGGGTGGAAGATGCCCGGTGGGCTCTGAGAATGCAGTGGGAGCTTTGGGGAAAGTTCAGGGACTGGCAGGAAACCAAGGAGAGGAGGGATTTATTATAAGGGACACAAAGAAGAGGAGATTTGGGACACATGAGGAAGAGAAGGGACAAGACACCCCAAGTAGTAGGAGGTAGCTCCAAGAAGAGAGAGGAGTCTTTGTCTTTATAGTGATGGGGCAGTGAAGAAGGAAAAGAGAGAGGCCTGGGTTGCAACCTACCAGGGATGGCTAATGTGGGGGGACTACCCGTGGCAGGGTAGCTCTCGAAAAATCCCACATGGTGCGTTCTGGGTAAAAGGCGAGGAGGAGGCTCCTGAAAACCTCCGCCACCTGCGTGTGAGACACTGGGTGCCTGAAGAAAGGCCGAGAAGAGCCACTGAGTCCAGTGACACCTGACAAGAGTGAAGATCTGCCTCGATGAGTCGAGGGATCTTAAGGAGGGAGGTGTGTCACAGAGCACTGAGGTGCCCTGTGCTTAAACAAGGGAAACTGGTCTAGCAGTGGCTAAGGAGCCCATCTGTGGGTTGCCAGGGCAACAAAGAGGTCAGCTGACTGAAAGGGGCAGGGCCTGGCCCCTATCTAAAGCACAGACAGGAGGCCAGAGGCAGTTCCCTGCCAGCAGCCAGAGAGGCAGGAGCTCCCTAAGGCAGGATGCAAGAAGAAGCTGAACTGCAGGTATAGCTTGACCTGAGTTGAGCAATGTTGTTTTAGCCAAGTGGTTCTACGTTATGTTATAGCCTAGGGGCTTGTGTGTTTTGCTTTGTTGTTGTTATTACCGGTGGTATGGGTGAGGCTATTAGGGGTTGGAGGAGGCCTCATAGGAGACTCACAGCGGAGTGTGAGGACTCCAGTGCCAGCGGGCGCAGCATACAGGGTGCATAGACCCCAGCCCCAGAGAGAGGAGTTTGAGAAGCCCCAGGGAGGGTGGCAAGCCCCAGATAGGGGGGCAGCATAATTAGGAAGCCCAAGTGTGGTCACAGAGAGCCCCAGATAGGGGGCATTACTATTAGGAAACCCATGTGTGATCACGGAGAAGGAAGGCCCAGGGAGAACAGGAAGGGGCTGAATAGGAATAGAATTGAGACAACAGTGATTCCATCGGCAAGGTGTGGACTGTGGTGTAGGGGAGGAAACGGAGCCACAGATAGCACCCCCTAGCAGCGGGGTAGTATAAGGGCAGCCTCCCACTGATTAACACTGATCAATTAATTGAGACAAAGGTGTGGACGAGTAGGCAGGCGGTTGCCCCAGGGACAGGTGTGTGGGCCATATTAAGGGCTGCCCAGAGTGACAACCTGTCACAGCATATCAATAAATAATCAGTAAATGCTGAGTACTTAACAATAATGCCACATCTGTTCTCATGCACTGGAGCTAATAGCATACAAGGTGAAAAGATGCAGATATCTTGTACAATTCACATTTAAGATAAATCCCAGTTGATAACCAGAGGCCTCAGGTGTGCCTAGTGTGGTTTTAAAACTACTCCTTATAATACACAGTGGTATGCTACCCATTAGATGCGTATGTATGCTAAGAAAGTACAGGTAATTTTCTCATGAGTAATTTGAACTGTTAAACCACTAGCACATACCAAATCATTTAGCAAGCAATCAGTGATTTGGGTCCTGGTTGATCTACACAGGCAAACTTCGTTTGATTAGCGTGGGAATCCCTATGGGATAATGGCTTGATCAGTGGTATTCAACCTTTAGACTCCATGGGCCAAATGAGGAGTATGGAGCTGGTCTGTGGGATTGATTGGACCCTACATCCCTGGATTGAGCCTCAGGGCCCTATGTGCCTCCACCTGATCCCATATACTGGGTTTGGGCTCTGGGGATCCTGTGACACCTCCACCTGGTCCCACACACCAGGATTGGACTCCAGGAGTCCTGAGTCACAACCACATGCTGAGTTTGGGCCCATGTTACCCTATACACCTGACCCAGAGGGCAGGATGACAAGGCATTGGAGGTCAGATCTGGCTTGTGGGCTATAGGTTGAGTACCCCGATGCAGGAAAAGTTTACAAGTGGTAAAATTTATAACTGAAATGGGCTTTAAAAATGGTATGTTAAGTAAAGTTTTTGGGCCATTGTTACATTTGCAGGTTAGATTTCATCTAACAGTCAAGAACCTTATTTTAAAAATCTTTTTAAAAAGTTAGTAATCAAGGCATCAAGATACAGGGAAGTTACAAACTTTTTTAAAGAAGTGTAAGGTCTTAGATCAGAGATTTTTATGACTTCTGACAAGTATAACATGTAAATATGAATTTAAGAACTTTAAGATGTGGATTATTGGAGCTGTAATTACTATCGTTGATGTAAATACAGCAAATATTTGTTTAGACGATATTTAAAGAGGATAATACCATGTACAGAGAACAGAATTCAGTTTTACAGTACACAGTAGTTTTCATTCATGGAAGAAAGTCCTTTTTAAATAGTCAAACACTGTGCAGGTGACATAAGCTAGGCAGAACCTTTAATATCTACAAGCAGTTTTACTGTAAAAGTGACTGAATAGCAGTTATAGACCTCTTCTTTTTCTGAAGTCTTAGGCAATCTTTAAAGACTGTCTGTGCTAGCTATTGCAGGACTTAGGGTGAAATCGTGACTCTGCTGAAATCAATGGAAAGGAAATTCCTTGACTTTAGTGTAAATAGGATTTCCCTCCTGGCAAAGGATGGCTGCCTATAGATGTTCTGGTTCATATTCTAATTAGAACACTCCAGCATCGCCTCCCCGTCACATGTATTAAGAGTAAAGCTCATCAAATGAACTTTAGTTAAAATGCCCCCATGGCCATTTTAAAACTTGGAGGGCTTAATACATGTGACAGTAAGCCGTTTTAATTAGGGCAGCTGTCAGGGAACCACTCCAATTAAAATGACCCCTCCCTACTCCCAAGCATGTGTATAGGCTCCCAAAATACCTTAGTTTAACAAAGTGACATCAAACACACAGCCTATGGGCTGGAACCAGCCTGCAGAACTGTTTCATCAAGCCAGCCAGTAGCCCACTAGGCTACCAGAAGTTGGGTATGGCTTGTTGCAAAATTTAGGGTCCCTGATGGACATGGCCATTGGTGACAGCTGCTTATGCTGCCCACAACTGCAGCCCTCCATTGATGCACACCCCTGGGCCCATGATGTTGCCTGGCTCCATACCTGTGCTGCCACCTGAATATAGCTCTACACCACATCATGCCCCCAGACCCATGTTGACACCTGATCCTGGACCTGTGCTGCCTCCATGCTGCTACCTGTATGCAGCTCCATCCTGCCACCTAGCCCCAGACTCACATTGCTGCCTGAACAAGCTTTACATGACAGCCTAAATGTGGCTTCACACAACTGCTGCTTGTCCCAATGATCTGGGTGGGGAGAGCCCCTGCACTCCAGATCTAGTCTGGGGCCCAGGGTAATTTTGACTATGTCCCCTCCTGGAACAGATCAGTCAAACATCAACACTTTTAACTCATTTCACTGAAAAGGAACCAATTTGAACTCAGAACTTCCTAGTCAGGTATAAAACTTAAGATAGAGATTCTATTAAAATTTTGAAAGCAATCTATGATGTACAGTCATGTTCCATACCCATCTCCCATAGTTAATCATTTGAAGTCACTGGGAGTTCATGAGAATATCTCAGAGCAGATTTTTCCCCCTAGGCTATTTATTTTCTTTTTTTTTTTCCTTGTGTGTGCTTATTTTTTTTAAACTAAGAGACAAAAGTGATTGCAGTAGTGTAATATACACATCACTTGTCAAGTTTAGATCAAAGCAACTAACTGTAATTATGTGAGAATAGAAAACATTGTAACTTGACAAACTATTATTTTTCCTTTGGGGTTTTTCTATGTTTGTCTGAAAAGAAAAAAGCTTCACAAAATACACTTCTAACAGGCACCCACTGCTAAAACCCACGTTGCAGCTTTCTTCCTTCCAGTAAAGGATAGTGAGGCTTTTGCCAGATCCAGTCATCACCACTCCTGATGTGCTGAAGAGTGCAGTTGTATGACACAAGGTATCCTCCTATGTTAGCATTGTGTGTATGCAGTGAACAGCATACACAACCTGTTCTCTTCCAAATCAGAAACGCTGATATTAGGCAAATAAAACCAGGTGTCATTCACTAGTTCTTTTGTCACTATGCAACACCGTCTTTATTATGAATGTGTCCTGTTGCTCTCTCCTATTAGAGCATTAGACATGCTCAAGTATTTGTAAGGCTGGTTTTAAAAAACCCCCCAAAAAACTCCATCAAAATTGGTTTTCTTTTCCCAGAAAATTGATTTTCTGACAAAATACAATTTTCGTTTGAAATGTTTCCTTTCTCTAGAATATTAGAATATTTAGATTTTTCTTTTAAGTGGAAATAAAAATGAAATATTTCATTCAGAGCCAATATATATGGATTTGGAAATGCTTCTGTGGTATCTCTTGGGATTGTAGTTTGGTTGTCTTAGGTCTTTTGTCTTCCATGGGTTGAGCACCCTACATGGGCTACATTTCATAGGATGAAACACAATATACAGTGCCCACTTTACGAAATGAGAGACTGTGGTATTTCTTGGGAGATATGAGCAAAACAAGTAGTCTGTAGGGAGGAAAAAAAACCCCAAAAGCAGTTTTCCTACCTGAGGCCTTATTAATTGTCCCATAAAGCAGGCAAGTACTATCTTACTTTCTATTTAGTTTGAATGGTGTTGGTCTATAGTTCTGATGCATTTACCCATGACATATATATGGTTATATTAAGTGTGATTGTCCTAACAGATTATCACAAGCTTTATGTGGTCTCAGAATGGCTTTCAGAAATGCTGCTCTGGTTCTGCCTTGGCAGACCTGAAAAGGCTAAAAGGAGAGAGCAGCCAGGAGCATACTTTACCAAGGATGACTCAGAAGTTTAAATGGACACCTGCTGACTTTGTTTTTCAGAATAGCTGTGGAAGATTGACAGCCAGTGCTGATGCTCAAACCTTAAACAGTTTTTGAAAGTTTCCAGTAAATTTCTATGCAGTGAACATTGTCTTGTATTAAGACTCGCCATTGCAATGCTAAAGTTATTTTATGAACATCAGATTAAAGGCATGTATGGTTACACCATCCCATTTAAACAAGCAGTAGACATACGACATATAACCCTACTATAATCTGATGTAGAATTTCCTCTGGAAAAATGAGGGGTGAAACTACACCAGCATAAATGTAATGTCTACTTCTTTTCTGCAGTAGCTGTTTGCTCAGTTCAAACAGATTATTACCAGATCCCTCACCATGTAGTAGTGAGACATTGTTATGTGGCCCATAACTGAGGCACACTGATCATGTATCTCACTGGTTCATAACCTTTTCAGTCAGGGTACCATTCCACAACCTTTTGAATTTGGTAGCACCCAAGTTGAGAGCCACAGTTGTGCTGCCTTCTCAACTGCTGCTGCTGCTGCCACTAGATAAAGTCCCCCACACATGCACATCTGTCTGCATTGTGGTTAGATAATGCAGGCAGACATAAACTCAGATAAGCACAACCCCTGGGCCACAGCCCTTTCTAGTCCAGCCCCACATGCACCTCCTGGAAACAGAGGGTGTAGCTGCTATGTTTTATTCCATTATGTATCTTTTCCTGTCCTTCTATTCAACTATTTTCCACCTTTTTTCCTCTTGCAGTAGAACAGAAGAAGTCTACGTGCTCTTGGAGCAGAGTTGTCTGGTTACGTATGTTCTTGTAGCTTATATGAATTCCATGAGAATAGAAAAGAAAAACAGGGATCTAATTATCTGCCTGAGTCTACAGCTCTGTATGCATGGGTTGCTCCAGTGGCCAGTTGTATTGAAGCCACAGTGAAACATGGTTAGAAAATGGATGACTTCCCAGGGGATACTTCTTAACTCAGCGCTTCAAGACCATATGTGCATTGAGAGTCAGGTGGTATCCAGTGTTGCATAACTCTCACCATTCCCCCTTACTTAAATTCCTAAATTGTTAGCAAAACACATGGGTAATTTTACATAGAAACAATATGTTTGAAAGAAGCATTTTGTCTTTTAATTACTGTATGTCAGGACAAACCAGACATCTGCTTTTCTGTGACATAGTCTGTTTTTGGTGAACATAGAAGCTTGAACTCTAGCCCTACTAAGCAACGGACATTTTAGTTTCCTTTTTAAAAACCTCTGTTTGCAGATTTAAGGTTTTTAGGTCATTTCCATATTTAATCCTATTTTCTAACTGTCACCTAATTGTCAAGACAACTCTTCTTGCCTTGTGCCATGAGCTCTGTTGGGGAGAAAGGGATTACAACCTTCACAGAAGACTGCAATGTGAGACACTAATGTAGTATTGAATCTTACAGTCTGCTGCCAGCAACTGTCATCTCTGGCAGTAGCTAACACAAATTATGAAAGGCACAGGCAAATCTTTGGGGAAGCAATGGACTATATGCTTGCTAGTGAGCAAGTCCTCAAGCCATACTTTTCTCTCTTGCATCTGCTGGGAAATGACTCATTTTCTTACTCTGGTTTGAGGGGAAGAGAAAGTTCTCCTTTAATGTCTATCAAAAGAGGCAGGATGACCTCATACTCCCAGAACGATGTCTGCTGAATGGGTGCCTTGATTAATTCTTCCCCTAAGGGTCATTGGCTCATGGATGAACTGAAAAATGACTGGGCACATCAATACACCCATGGATGAACAGAGCTGGGTATCTAGCTGCCCTCTTCCCCATGTAGATATTTTAATATGGATCTTTGTACCATCTGTCTTGGGAGCTTATTTTTATGGTGGGAAGAAACAAACAAAAATGATGAAAAGCTCAGATTTCTTGTTTTCCATCTCTCGCATGTGAGGCAGCATATATAATTATGCGAAAGAAGAATGTCTTGCATTCCAAAGCTTGTGTAGTTCTATCCCAACTATGCAGTTGGTCTAATAAAAGATATTACCCTAAGAAATCCTGACATCTCACATAATTCCTTGACCAACACAACTGCAACATCACTTACAGCATCTTAAAGCAATCATTCTGTACATATGTACATCAGAGATAGCTGGGCTGATGAGACACCATCAAACCTTGCACCATCTCGCTAAAGAAAACAAGCACCAAACCTTTTGGTGGCCTTGTACAGCTAGAAGTGAAATCACACAGTTGTCAACTGAGAGCAGGTTGATAGTGGGTAAATCCTTTGATCCTGAAGAGCTTCAAAAAAACTTGTACAGATGTTAGTCTAATGCTGAGAAGCAGTTACTTCTCTGTGGGATAGGTTTTGGGGTGACAAGAGACTTCTGCAGTTTGGAGACAGTAACTAAACAATTTTTAAAAATACAGCCACTTCAGAGAAAAAATGTATCTTCTTACTTAAAAGAAATTTTTTGAAAAAAATGGAACCTCCTGCTCTGTTGTTTTATCCTTGTGAACTGGAGTTGGAAACCTCCTATTGATATCAAAATATAGCAGCCTACAGAGAGACTGATTAATTGTTTAGAAAAATGAAAGCTCTCAGTCTAGACTGCAAATTTTTTTGTCCTGGAAATCAAATATAAGTATGGATGACTCATTTTTAGTTACCTCAGAGAATACTATATCCTATTCTCTGACTAAGATTTATTACTAAAATCTTTCTGTATATTCTGCATATATTATTTCAAAGGCCTTTAAACATGACATGTACTGGCATATACTATACTGGCATATGGTATATTTGGTACAAAAAGATATGCATAAATGCCTAGACACAGTCCTCTTAGGTTATTCTCAGCCAAAACCTCTTTTAAAATACAGGGAAATAGAGATTGACATAGCAAGTACAATGAGAAATATCCTGAAAAAAGAGTTTGCAAATCTTCTTGGCACACAGTTTCCCTTTGGCTTAGCTTCCCTACCTAGCCTCTGCCATTTAAAATATATCTCTACTTTCTGGGACTCAGGATAGGTTTATGTAGATCAGTAGGGATAGCCCATACCTGAGGTTAATAACAAATACATTTTTTTTCCATTTATGAAAGTGTCTCAGAACAAGTCTCTAAATATGCTGGGTTTCTTTTCCTAAAATATGTTATACTATGTTTTCTGTGTCAGTGTGATATGTTGACCATGAGAGAAATATATCATTCTTTCCAATCTCAAAACCTGTAAATGCTACAGCTACAGCCTGCCAGTTGCAAGGTACATGTACTATGTATTTATGATGCAGTTCCTAGCTCCAGGCCTGATCTGTTTTGTGACTATGGGTTACTTCGTGCCTCTCTCCTCTCCCATCTTGTCTGTTTAGATTGCTAGCTTTCTAAGGCAGCAACCATTGCGTACTGTGAATATAGTGCCTGAAATAATGAAGCTCCAATATTGGTTGAAGTCTTTATCTCCTACTGTAATATAAATACTAACAAATCATAATGATTTACATACAATGGAAGCATTGGCTTTAGTATACACCTACCTATCTTGTAATTTATTTTGTGATCGTCTTTGTCCTTTTTCACTAATATAGAAATAATATTAATTCTGGCATGTGTATGTAAAAACCAAATCATTTTTAAGTTATTGTATAAATTACCCTCCTTAGATGACTTCTGATGGCTTGATCCTGTGTAATTCACAACTGAGTAGACTTCTTGCCAATGTCTTTTTCACAGTCACACTCTGATTCAACCATGGCCGTCCTCATTAATTATTGGCCAACCCATCTCAGCATTGCAGGTCCCAGTCCTTTCTAAGGGATAATGCTTCCTTACCCTTTTTCTCTGAGGCTTAATTCATTGCTGTTTGTCAACTGCTGAAGGTAGGTGTACGATATGTGTGAGATTGATTGATTTATGTGGTAACAACCTTAGTGTTTGCACAACAGTGGATGTGCCTACATGTGTATTTACATGCACCTAAACTTAATGCGCCTGTGCTTAAGGTGACTTAGGTGAGTGTCTGTATGTGGACATGCTAATGCACATTGAGACACATTAAATTTAGATGCAAATAGCTAAATCGCAGTAGCACACATGCAGCTGCACTAATGCACATTAACATGGTGTCTGTCCATTGATGCACACCATGTTAATGCGCATTAGAGAATCTACATGTTTGCTAATACAACTTAGTTATTCACGCATAAACTGGATACTGGTTTTATGCAGGCATTCAATTTAGGCTTGAGAAGCCTAAAATTGTCATTTTAGGGTGCATTAAGACTGCACAAATGTATACACATGCAATTAATGTGCCTTAAATTGAGCTAATGCATATTAAATGCACATGTGTGGACATGCCATGTTTGTAAAAAGAAGATGGGTGGGGGTTGAAACCCAGCTTCTCCATTCAATTTTTTAATGTACCTTTATTTTAATGTACTCAGTTGCAGCCGCCTTTTCCCCTAGGAAACGTACTCATCTCATCATGATCAGATTTGTTGTGCCTCTTGGTTTACACTAGTTTCTTATGGCCACAAATGTTAATAATAATGTAAATCATACAATTAAATCACAAAGGCCACATAACTTGATTTCAACAGAAATTCCATTCTTAGTTAATTGGCTGTGCCTGAGTGTTTTAGACAATTCCATGATGTGGAAGATTACCTACTAATAGTTTTGAGTTCAAGTCCTAACCTAGGTCACTTTGATTTAAGTCAGAAGTATTGAGGACAGTACAGATGCAGAATTGTTCAGTGTATGGAAAGTTGAGAACAATTTGCTCTCATATGACTGCTGATTAATACATAGTCTCACGTTCTGGAGGGTGATCTAGGTAGTCCAGGTTTCCCTGTATCATTCACTTTTCCCCTCCTCATCCTTTTAGAAGTAACTTGATAAATGTACAGTGCTTTTTAAAAATAATTTTGATTGTATAAATGAAGAGCATTTTGAGGTAATCAAAGTTAAAGAAAAGTATTCTAGCATTTTGTCTTGGATGCAGGGATGCCAAAAGCCATTTTTATTTCTTCAAGTAGTTAGTTTCATCATGTAAGTCCAGCTCTTGTGAAAGTGCTGACCATGCAACATAAATTTTTCCCTGTTTTGATATCTAGTTTTAATGTGCTCATAGAATGCAGCTGTTATGGGTTATCATGGCTATGGAATCTTGTGGAGCTTTAAATATGAGAGCCGAGACCATGAATTCAACTCTGTTGCTACCCATGTATTAGTGGCACTCCCACCTCTATTATGTCAGCAGTCCTCCCCACATCTTTATACATACTGAATAATATACGGAATACGAGTGAACCACACAGGCAAGGCTCTAGAGATGAAAGATCTATCTCCTGTAAAAACCTCCAGAAGTTGGTTTGAGAGAAACAATCTGAGCCATGTCAGGATGTTTGGTTCCTCCTCTTTGAAATGAGGTGGGAATATTTAATGATTAATGGCTTCAAATGTTGGAGTATGGGCATTATCCCCTCGTGAGTGAATAGGAAATGAAAAAATAAATGTTGTCTCTATACCATGCTCTGGACTAAAGCTTGACTTAAAGGAATCTATAATACCAGCTCCTGAGAAGTGTTAGCAGGCACACTCTAGGGTATGCTGCCCTTTGAAAATTTAGTAAAAGGCACCCCAGCTGCTCACAAGGCTTTGCACAACAGCTGTTGCCTAAACAGGGAATCCTCATGCATATCTCTGCCCCTAAGCTGGTACTCTTGACACAATTTACACCTTCTGGAATACTCCTACAGAGCAGTATTTATTACATTACCATTTGTGTTTAAGCTACCATAGTTCTAGATCCTCTGTACTTTCAGGAAGTTAATAGAACTTATCAGCACTCGCAGTACGCAGGTAGGCATTGCTTTACCAGTGGATTCCTTTTTTCTTTGAGTGCCAGGACATTTTTTTTTCTACAAGGTTTGATTTGCAGTGTATTGGTCCTTCAGACTAAGAATATATTGGGTAACCACCTTCTGTCTTTGTGCTACCACAAATCTTCATTTATGGGAGGTGTCCCTTCATTGTATTTTGCTTTCCTTTTCTATGTTTAGAAAAGCACTTAAATCAACCAGACACACTTAGGTTGCTGGAGGTTATATGTCTTATACATTTAACTGGAGGTTTATCATGCTGCCATCATAATTTATCATAAATTCTAGTCAACCAGTTTGACCCACGACAGACCACCAAATATGGATTTTCCAAGCCAGTCTACAGATTTTATTCCTGCATTTCTGGCATACAATATGTAGCTTCCACCAGACCTTCAAGAGACAGGCCAAGTGATTTGGAGATTGCTGATAAACATAATATGACTCAGAGCTGCCCAGTGTTACGTCTTCTCCTGAGGTTACCAGAGCTGTAAACAAGAGAGAACAGAAATGGCCAGACAGTCAATTTAAAGAACATTGAAAAGGTCAGGATATTACAGTATGCTGCGCTGCACAGAATGTATGAGGCACTCAGATTCTGATGCTTTGTTCTTAAGAAAATAATTGCAGTGCAAGGATAGAGTGGCACAAAAGTCCAGCCTTTTGACAATTATACAAAGCAAATCCATTCCAATTACATTCTTATAGCAGTACTCTTGCGCAGTCCCTTTTGGATGCTGTACTAAGGCTCAGCTATTGTGTCTAAGCACAAATAGCTTATTTAACCAGCAGTTCAGGTTGGAAATCTTAATGGCTGGGGATTTTTTTTTCTTACATGGCTGAAATTATTCTGCTCATGAAGCATTGCTTGCCATGGTAACCTTGATCAACCTGCCATAACCTACGGGTGGTAGCACTGAATATTAGCTTTCATTTTTTCTGTCTCTGTACTCTCTACCTTTCTTCCCTTCTGTCTTTCAGTTTTCACTCCCACTTTTTATTCTCTTCCATGTGCTATGGCTCTTTGAGGAGTGAAATTCAGCCAGCAACTCTTGGCTTCCTTTTGACAAGTGTGTTTTTTTGTTTTGTTTTGTTTTGTTTTGTTTTAACTTGGTGTCATATGTACCTAGTGCATTAGATAGGCACCATTTTTTGTTAATATTGATATGCATATCATAGTAGGATTTTCAAAATTGTCTAAATATTGTAGGTCAGTGGAATGTGTGCTCCTAAGTCACTTAGTCTCTTTTTAAGGGTTTGTCTACACTGTGGTGGCAGCAGGTCTTGGGAAAGACGAGCCTCAAAATACCACAACTACACCCCACCCACTTGCAAGCCCACTCCAAACCTAGAAGTTTGCTGGGGAGGCTGCTCTGGGCTCTTTTCCAGTGCCCATCTTTTAGCCTGTGTTGTCCAGTGTGCCTGAGAGGATCCCTACTGGAAAACTTCTGGATTGAAGCACATCAGCAAGGACAGCTGGGTGGGGCATGGTTGAGGTATACTAAGGCCCGTCCTTGCCAGAACCTATTGCTGCTGCAGTATAGACCAGCCCTGGAGGCCACCAAACAGCCTGGTTAAGCCACTAATATCCTACACATTGAACTCCCCAGCATCTATATAGTTCATGTGCTTCAGGGGGGCTTTTGGCACTTTTTGGCACTGATTCAATCAGTGATTAGACAAAAGCTCCAAAAAGCCCCTTTGAAGCATATGAGCTATATAGACTCTGCGTAAATTGGGTCAAACTGATGCGATGCTTCTTCTGGGCATGTGCTGCACTTGGCACAGGGGTGTGCTGAGCTGGAAGTAAAGCATGGTTTGGTTTGGTTTTTTTTCCACATCTGTAAGCACCCTAAGGGTCTACTTGGAAGCCAACAGTATCATAGCACTGATGCTGTTTCAGAGCTCATTGCAATTTAAAACATATTCATTTGTATGTTTGGAAACTACATTGTTTACTGTGATGGCATAAAGCTAATAATGACTCTGGTTATCATTTGGTGGCTGCTATCTTACCCTAGTTGTTTTCAGCATGTTTAGTTGGGTGACAAGTGGTAGTAATGTTTTTTTATTATCTGCCTTCTGTCCTATTCTAGCCTTAAACCCAGGAGTCATTCTTGTTGAACAAGCAAAGATTTTGTTTCAGTGGCCACCTCAGGCTTTTGTGATCCGTGGATCCCTCTCTGACATTAAGGGGTGATTTAAAACATGAAAACCTGTGTTCAGCCTTCCACAATAGTAGCACCTAACATGGAGTTTTAGAAAATTAACAGAAGACAAAGTGATGCATCCTGGCCAAATTGTGGCAGCAGAGAATGGAGGGGGGATGTCACAGCCCTCCACATAGAATATGTTAGAAACTAGAGAAGCAATATCCCTCTCCCAGCTGGTGGGCTTCACAATCCTTTTTCTTCTACATGAAGATGTAAGATGGAGATTTCTATATTCCAGGGACTTCTTCACTTCTTCCTACAGGAGTATTTCTGGAACAGACTCCAAGTCTCTCTCTCCAAAACCTTTTTCTTTTCTAAATTATGTAGCATATCACAAAGACCTCCACTGATTTTTTTTTTTTTTTTTCCATTCCTTTCCTCCCCAGAGTGGTGTCCATCCCTCTTCTGCCTGCAAGAGTTACTGCTTTTCTTTCCACATTGTTTTTGGTGGGCCCAGTTGCCTTTATCTCTTTCTTGAAGAACCCTCCATCTTCTGCTATTCCTTCAGCTACTGCAAACATAAAGTTGCTGTGGGAAATGGATCAGCAAGATACTTTGAACACCATAACTTTGAAAGTAAAGAACGAAGGAAGGTGCCAGAGCAGAAAAGCAGCTGAAAGACCAAAGGCCTGGAAAAAATCCTGAGCATTCCTGGGCTTATTCTGCTTTAAGATCCGTCCCCACCACTCTCCCTGCCTTCTATACATCTCTATAAGGTCCCCGTGGAAATGCCCAGCCCACCAGTCACAATGATATTGTGATTTCAAGTCTATGATCTGGTATCAGGGTGCCCAAACTTCCTAACTTCTCTAGTTGAAAATAAAAGTTTTGATGTGGCTAAGAGCTGCAGGGCATACATTTTCAGATGAGCATGCCCCAGTCAGTGATCTCTATGTAGGTCTCCCAGGTGCAATAATATATATTTTCAATTGACTTAATAAGCAAGAAGAAAATAAAAAATAAATAATTTCAAGCCAGCAGGTCTCTGTAAAGAATGTGCTTATTTAACTCTCTTTCTTCAGGAGCTGCATTTAAACTGGCCAGAAGCCACAAGTCACAACTTGGCTACTTTTATCCTATATAATTATATCTCACAGCATGTTGAAATGAGGTAGTATCATTGTAAATAGGTTGTCAGTTCTCTAATGGTGCTCACTATGTGCTATGGCTTGCAAGCTACCAGTGTTGTTAACATTACATCTATAACTCAACATTTCATTTTTGTGTATAGCTAGTAAATGATTGTTTGGCAGCAAACTGTGCCAATGTGATTTCCTCATGTTGTTGATCATTATGTAAAGAGCAAATAAAACATCTGACTGCACCAGGGCAGAGTTTGTATTCTCTATCTGACCACCCATTATAACCATTTTGAACACTCCTGTGCTATTTTATATATTTCCTTTTAAAGTACCCCCTGCACAGTATCTAGGCACAGTTTAGAGGCAGTACTGGAAGAAAAATCCATGATAGCTCTCTTCCCTTCACCCACCCTGAAGAATTCTGAGTTGATGGGTGCTTTTTTCAAGATGAGTCAGTTGACCCTGCATGATTGATAGGAAAACAGTTGTCCAAAGAGGCGAGCCTTGGGACATAATGACAAAGTTTGTTCTCAGCTTGCTCCCTAGTAGTAGAAGTTCCATGGCCACAACCCTTTTCCTGAGAAAACTTAGTAACATGTTCCCTGGGATCTATCAGTGGTAGCATCCAAGCAGGGCCATGTTAATCCTTTAGCAGGTCCTAGGCAAAGAAACTTATGGAACCTGGGCCAGTCAAGATCCCCTGCCCCAGTGCTGCTACCTACAGGGAGCAGGGTTGGAGCCATCACTAGGAACTAGTTGCCACAGTGAGGCCAGCAAAGGAGGTGGGGAAGGGAAGGAGGATGGGACCATTTGTGCCACCACCGCAAGAGAAGGACTGCACCTCCCCTTCCCCCCTTACAGCTCAGGGCATTAAGCATGTGCCTAGTTTGCTTATGCATTAATCCAACCCTGGGTCCAAGGAACACTGTTGTGAAAAAAAACCAGGGCCTCATAATCTTGATACTGAATATATAAGCCCAGAGTATTGGTGTGATCTAATCTTACTGATCTGCTGAGCCATTCAGAATGAATAAAAAATAAACACTTACCATGAGTAAATCATTTTTGGGCCAGCAAGCCTAATTGTTATAGGAAGGTCCTCTTCCTACCTGAACCTCATTACTGACTTGGCATCTGAAAGATATGGAATGCATTTCTTGCTCTACAGATGGGGCGTTTCTTTAGTTGAGTAGCTACAGAGAGGGACTATTAGATGAGCACTATTTGCAAAGTATAGAAAAGTAGGGCTGGAAGGAATCTCAGGAGGCTATCTGGTTTAGCCTCCGACTCAAGTCATCCTCAGACACAGGGATCTGGGAGGAAATGTAGCCCAAATCTTCTCTGGTTTTCCAAAATCCTGCACAGCTCTCCTTCCAGTGTTGCAGTTCTCAGAGCCACTGAATATGCTACTTTCACTTGAAGGCTACAGGGCTAGCCTGGACATTTCCCTGGGGAAAATGTCTACTGCTGGCCATTTTAGCTCTTGGTTTGGGAATGCAGTCACTGCTGAGCCACTAGGAACAGACTGATGACATCCTTCAAATGTCTTGACTCCTTGTCCAGAGCCAGGAAATCACTGCAGAACCAGATTGGAAGATCAATGCACTGAGCAGGAACTCTGAGTCCTCAGGAGCAAAGCTCTGGACTAGTTTTTAGCAAAGGTACAGAATTTGTAGGATTAGAGGAAACCTCTTGGGGGGGGGGTGCATCTACTCATCCAGTTTTCTTTTCAAACTGGAGGAGCTAACATGGTACTGCCCAGACTGCTCTCATCTTCCTGCTGCTGTTAGTTGTAGTGTGGGGCACAGGAGAGAGACAGAGCTTGGCCCCACGTCCAAGGATAAGAGAGCAGAAGAAGGACCTGAAAATATCAGTCTGCAGGCCTGGTATGATTGGGGTGAGTAAATGGGGAAGTTTGTGGAGTAAGAGCCCTGTGGCCCCCAATTTCAGGGATGCCTCCTCAATTTCTTTTTGTACATTTGAGGCCAGATTCTATTCCATCTATTCGGCACATAAATGAATTTAGGCTCCCAAGTACAACTCTGTTCCAACCTGCTCAAGTCCCTGAAAAACAGTGAGGGTAAAAGGTGGATCTATCCCCTTGCTGTTTTCTTGTGACTCAGTTTTAAGGTTAAGATGACAGTGTGTTACTACAGTACTGGAATATGCAGAGGATAAGCTTAGAACTAACAGTAGGTTTTGAATGGCTCTTCCAAATCTGAGAACTGCCTGTCTCTGGCTTTTCATGACTTCATTCAGGTGTAATGACCTTTCTCAACTTCCACCAGTTATAGCTGTTATGATGCCAGTGTTTCCAGGACAGTGTTTTAGGAAATAATTTCACAGTGGAGTCTGTATTAGAAATAGAACTGTATTGACATAAATTGGTTCTGGCAATACCTGTGAACACCTAATAAACCTGATGGGATTTGCAGGTATGTGTGTCAACCAGGCCCCCCTACTTTTTAGATATTGAAGCACCTAACTCTTATTCTGTCACCCAGTGGCAGTCACTGTACTGAGTTAGGCTCCTTACATAATGCATGGCGAGAGCTGGGTGCCTAACAGAGGGATTCACAGATGTCAACAAGCTGAGCAATGACTCAGTTAAAAATGCTAAAGAGAGGGTCTGGGCTTATGTGCTTCAAAGGTAAGTAGGCACTTAATATAGATTGCTCCCTCTGGCCCACTCTGGGTCATTGTAGGCAGCCAAAGTGAAAGGGGTTGGTATAGGAGATTAATTTCAAAAGAAAGACCCTTATTGCTACTATTGCCACATCTCCACAGAAGACTTTATGATTTATGTGAAACTTTGACTTTCTATCTGACAGAAACGTATTTGTATCTTCCAAGCAGACCTAAGCATCAGCACTTTCTCTCATTTGCCTGCAAAAACTCTACTGCACCAAAGTTGCTAAGCAAGCTGTAGAAGCCTGTTTTTAACGTTAACTTCTAAGCATGGCTAGAAAGCACTTCAGGGTACTCTTGCTTTGTGTTTCTGAAAATGTAACTTTTATAATGGCTTCTGGTTATTGTATTTGTGACACCTCAGTTTTCCAGGTTTATTTTCATCTGAAATAATTTGTGTTTTATTATTCTTAGCCATGAGCCATCTCCTGAAGACAGACTAAACCCGGTGATGCTTTTCACATAAAAAATGAGGGAGAGAGCCACCCCCCAAGCATACATAGTTGGTTAGAGAGGAGGAGAAGGATATTGAAGATGGTTTTCAGTTCCCAAATCTGCTTTATTCAGTGCAATGTTTTGAACCAAGCTCTCTTGCTATCCAGGAGAGAGACCTAGCCATTTGCTATTTTCCCAACTTTCTTTTGTTGAAGATGTTCTGATTTGTGTAAATAAGTACTTATTGAATCTTGAATTCGAGCCTGGATCTTCCACATCCTCATAACTGTCCTAAGGACTGGGCTATTTGGGTTAGTGGGACACACATAAATGTCTTGTCCCTAGCTGTCTATTGCATGTGTTAGGTATGCCCAAAGCATACCTACTGGACTGGGCCTCTCAGGTGAGATGGGTGGGGCAAAGCCACCTTTGAGACCCAATCAGGGTTTATCATGAGGTCGAGCACTGAGTGGGTTAAAAACAACAGGAGATAGGCAGTTTTATGCAGGACTTTGTGCAACTTTATGCTGGACTCTGCAGATATTAAGCACTTGTAAGATTGGACAGTGGTTTTGTGAAAGCCATTTCCACTATTTCAGTTTGGTACCTGAAGGGCAATTTCGGTGCCTAAGTGTCTTTCTGGGTCTGGTGTCTAGGGCAGTCCACAGTAGAAAAGCTTCGTAGGAAACTCTGCAATTATAGTTGATTAGTTTTACTTAACTCTTTTCAGCAATGCAAGATTAAGATGCAGCTTTCCTTTTGAACATTCATTTTATTAGCAAATGGGTGTGGTATTAGGTGATGGTGTTTTTGTTGCTGAGTGTAAACTGTTGATGCTCTTTATTCTATACCAAAATATACAGGATGTACAACATAGATGAGTTAACATTGTGACAGAAATAGAAGTATGATAGCTTTTAGATTTCCCAGCTTTTTAACCTTTACCCTTAGCAGTGCATTAACAGTAGATTTTCTTGCCTTCAGTACAGTATGTCTTTTGGAAAAAGAAATACACATTTTGACATGTGAAACATGAATCTTAGATATAGGCACATGAACAAGGTAAACTAATGTGAAGTAAGCTAATATGCCAATTCACAACTCATTAAGCTAATCTGTAGTTTGTGTGTTTTACTTCACAGTAAATGTAAGGTAGCCTACACTACCTGAGGCATTTACACACAATAAAAGCATTCACATAGGCAGTATTGAATAGTATGCGGCTGGTTGTATGTTTGCTCCCTAACTTGTTTGTGTGCCCCATCCCTCTTATAAAAGAAGTTTTTCCAACATGAAGCTTTAGCAGACATAGGATACTAATGCACATGATAAGTAATGTTGAACCTTTTTTTTTTTTTTATGATTGCTAGAGATTCATCTAGAATTTGTGGATGAGTCCATGGGCAGGTCTAGGATTTTGAAAAGTGGAATGCAGATGGCACTTGGTGCCATTACCTATAAAACAGCACATATTTTTCAACAATTGAAACTATAAGTTCACTAAAAGTTTTACTTAGCACTATATTAGTCAGTTTAAGATCAAAAGCAAAACAAATATAATGTGATTGGCACATGCATTGATTTGCTATATCGTATAGTATGTATAAAACAACAACCCACTCAGCAATACTACTCAAAATATATTGTTTCATTAGTCCAGTAGTCATTAGAATTAAATATGTTTTTTCAGATTCATAAGACAAAATCTAGCCCTTTTGAGCATCTTGGCAGCATATCCAATGCTTAACTGAAAGTTATTGCCATACCTGAATTAATGCTCACCTGGGTTAACATTTCCACACCTCAGCTAATGTTTTTAGCTAGATTTAAAAGCAGTCTGCAGGGCTGTGAAGTGGAAGCTATGTTACCAGGAACAGCTAATAAACAGCAGAATTGCAATGGAAGGGATAGTCTGATTAGTGGAACATCAATACTATTAAAATGAGAAAGTCAAAAGCACCTGTGGAATGAAGGGTTTAGAAGGATTCAAGTAGATTATAATGAGCCATAAAATCAAGTGACTCCCTCATTGCTGCCTGAATAGAAATGGTGCTGTTATTCCCAGAGTCAACTTTAAGCTTTGGGGAGACCAGGAATTAAAGGGGAGAGGGAGCATGCTGCACCTGCTCTGGATCTGCCCCAGTGAGGGTTTCTGTCCTATCATGATGTAGTTTCTAAGAAACTGAGCATTTCAAATCCCCAGGACTGGATTTATCATTTTGTCTTTATATGTTTTTCTTTGTTTTGCCATTCCACTTATATGAGTAGGTAATTGATCTCATTTAAATACACAAGACAAGATACTGCAATTTTAAATTAATGCATTATCCCTAATTATCCTAAATATCTTTGAAATAAATTTACATTTAAACAACCTCATCTTTTGCATGAAATATATGAATTTCTCTCTCATGGGAAGAAACTACAATGTAATTCAGTCTACTATTTTCCTATCCAAAATTTTGCATACCTGATTTACAGATATTTCCCCTTCCTTTTCCACTTCTATCTGGCAATATTTCTTTGTTAAGGATGGAAAGACTTGAGAATCAGAATATGTTTAATACTAGAAATACTCCTCTTGTTTCAAGGTTCCTATCACCTTAGAATCTAAGTACTTCTTGATCATTCCCCAGTAAGCTTCAATAATGTTGGTTATCTACAATAAATGGCAAAGAGACTTAGTTTAAGGAAATATTTTCTCTGCAACATTGGAAGCAGCCTTCTGAAATAGTTACAGCCATTGCAAAAATCCTTTCTAGTAAAAAAGGCTCAAAATACATCTGACAAGCATTTCTTTGACCCAGAGGCTTGCTTTCCAGTGAACTATCAATGACAACCCTTTTCGTCAAGTGATTGGGTTTTGTATTGCTTGGCAGCCTCAGACAGACCAACAAGCTCCCAGCATTGTGTAATGCATGAAGCAAAATGGCTGAACTAAAAAACAATAAAAAACATGCTCCAGGGGAGAAGTATATCCACCCAACTTTGTCAGAAACTGAAAGAGAGGATTACAAATAGAGTAGACCTGGATGGAAAGGAGATGGAGTATTGTGTACATGCTGCCATCTATTAAAAACTAAACTCTTCTGGAAACTGAAGTATTGTAAACAGAGTAAATGTGACTGTGTCTGTACTTGGAGCAAAACAAATTCATCTGAGTGTAGCTATACCAGCAAACCTGCACTTTGGACCAGAATAATAAAATCACTATCCTAAAATGAAAAAGCTACTCCAGTGAAAGCAGCATTTAGCCTACTGGCATATCCATGATGGGCTTTTACTGGCACAGCTATGTTGGTCAGCTGGCAGAAGTTGGCAATGCAAATAGAGTTTGATGTAATTATTAAATCTGTGTCTGTGGACACTTATAAGAACTTTGAGCCAAAGCTCCCTGACTGCTTGGATGACAATTATCATTTGTAATAGATACCTATTACCTGAAGTCTCCTGTCCCAGATATAGTGTTTTAGTATTAAAATTTTAATACTGTCAGCCTCCATTCTGCTATATGCCTTAAGGAGAGACAGCTCTAAGTGCTCCATTACTTTTTATTGTTCTTTGCAAACTGCAAGCCAAAATCCATTTTATTTTCTTTAGGTAGCAATTGCAATTTATGTTGGGATTTGGATAATTGGGCATTTGGAGACTCTTGACTATCAACACTTGCTTTTGGTTTAGCCCTTTCCAATGCACATTCTCATTTCCTTGCATTTAGGTCTTTCAGACTATTATTTTTCTTATGCCTTAATATATTCCTTACTGGAAATGGCTGGTTTCAGTGGTTGCCATTACTTGGGATGGGCAGGTAACCCAATATGCTGATATTCAGTTGGCTTTTTTTCCTCTAGCCTGAATCTAAGCATCATGTCATTAGCTTATTCCCTTATCTGCCTCAGTGTGCTATTGAGTAGAGGGGACAGCAGCTAACCGGAACTAGCAGTACTGGTTAGGCCACATAGGTATAAATAGTAACTCCCAAGCCTGGCGGCAGGTAGGAAAAAATAGTTTTAATGAATAGAATTTCAGTCCCAATGATCTTACAAGCCTGTGAACAATCTTTCCCCAAGTTACCACTTGCTAAGTACTTCTCTGGACCCCTCATGGCTAGGGAGAAGATATCCACACAATTATTGCTAGTGAAGGAGATTGGGAGTGCTGGCCTGTTCCCTTGGTGGATCCCAGGAATGGATCCTGTTCCCTTGGTGGATCTGAAGTCATCTCTGAGGAATGGCTCTTTCTTTGTTGGTTGTTCTCTTTCCACCTTACCCCTGAAATCACTTTCTTCTACTATGCATTTAGGCTCCATTTTGTAGGCTGGGAGCAGGATGGGTGGACACTTGAGAGTCTGTCTTTCCTCCATTCCCTCTACCTACTCCAGGCAAGTCAACAGCAATAGAGCAGAGGAAGCCATTTGAATACTCTTGGACTAAACATTTCTAAGGGCTGAAATTATTCAGGAGACCTTCCATACCAAATATGGTCTGTGAAATGTATTTACTGCGCTTGGATATTCTTACTTGCAAAAGTGCCCTTCCTATGGGCTACAGTGGGACTGCCACCAAAGGAAATGGAGAGAAGGACTGACAAGAGCAGGGTTACACAAGTGATTGATGTGGATCTCTGTGGTGTTATGCTAGAGGGTTGTGGAGGATGGAATCAGGTCAGGGGTCTGGTGGTTGCCAGACAGCTATATCAAGACACTGACCACAAACTGTGTTGCCTTTGTTGCTACTTGTTTAGTTGTCTAGCTTGATCTCAGCACCAGGACTCCCTCCCCTGTTGAGAGAGGCTCTTTGGGTAGGTGTGATATCTTTTATCTTTTTTGTCCCAACTATTTAGTTGGTCTAATAAAAGATATCACATCTACCCAAAGAACCCTGTTTGCCTATGTCCTTAGACCAACAGGGCTACAACCAATTCTCCTGTTGACATCTTTCAGGCAAAGCTCATTTGCTCAGAATTCAACCTGGGGTGAGCACAAGCAGAGAGGTCTTCAGCTCAGAAATGGCAGGTGCGGGGACTGTTTCCTTCCATGTCTTGCATCTCTTCCCTCTGCCCATCTTCCATTGCCAAGCCTGTTTATCTAGCTTGAAAGTTCTTTGGAGCAGGGACTGCCCTCTTGCAGGGGTGTGTGCAGTGCTTAGCGTAGCTGAGCCCCAATCCTTGCTGAGACTCTCAGATACTCTTGTGCCGTTTTACATAGTGCATCATACCTAGTGTCGTGCCTAACATACTCCCTGTATACAACACGTACATAAAGATGCTGGGAGGACTGGTGATAGGATGGAGGTGGGAGTGCCACCAGTGGGAGTCAACTTCCAGTTCTTATGCTCTGTGTGTACAGCTGGACCTTTCCTGCTTCAGGCAGGGGGTTGGACTAGTCACTAAATGACCTCTGGAGGTCCCTTCCAACCCTGCTTCTTTCTCTGTCATTTCTATGATTTTAATACCTTTATTGCAGACTCCCTACAGGAGGCTTTCAGTGGAAAGGCACCCCCACCTTCCTCCACTGCACACAGGCTTGAAAGTCATTCCAGAGGATGGAGCTAGACCAGCGGTCATCAGCCAGTGGGTCTCAATCCACTGACAGATCTTGGAACTTCTTGCGGTAGATGTTGGAGCCTCTTGGAGTTGATTTGAGGCTGGGCTGGGGGGCTGAGTGCTCATGTGCATGCACACACATGCTCCAGCCCAGCGTATCTGTCCGTGTGGGACCTAGATTGAGGTCCCTGTGGTGAGGGACAGTGCTGCAGAGGCAGGAGCAGGGGTAAGTTGAGTGGGGCCCTGGCCAGGTGGGACTTACCTGCTGGGGAGGCACGCCCCTAAATAATTTTTTCTCCCTCTGTCTCCATCTGGTCCCCTCCAATCTGGAGGACTGGGGAGGGGGGGCACACGGTAGATCTTGGATTACTTTTAAATGCCAAAGGTGATCTCCTCCTTAAAAAGGTTGGAGACCACTGAGCTGGACCATTCTCAGTGGCGGCAGATGACAGAACAAGGAGCAAGGGTCTCCAGAAGTTGAGGACAGATATTAGGAAGCGTTTTCTCACTATGGAGTAAAACCCTGGAGCAGGGAGGTGGCTGAATCCCCATCCCCGGAGGTGTCAGACCCCACTAGACAAAGCCTGGCCTGGGATGATCCAGCTGGGGAGGACCCTGCCTTGAGCAGGAGGGTCGGACGGGCTGCGCTCCCCTTCCAGCCCTCATTTTCTGCCCTGCTAGACTCCGATCCCCCCGCCTACCGCCGGGACCGGCACAAGCGCCCCCCGCCACCCCCCTCAAACCCCGCCGAAGCTCTGGCGTGCTGTCCCTTTAAATTCCAGCTGTGCAGAGGGAAGCAGCACCACTGGCCGCGGCGCAGCGCCGGGGTAGGGGCTGCTGGTGCGAGACGGTCCCTGCGCTTCCAGGCTCGAGGAGCTCCGCGCCGCGCCGCGCTCCGGGGCCGGGAGGCGAGGACGCCGGGGAGCCGGCTCGGGGAGAGGATGCGGGGGGCCTGGGCCGGGCGCCCCCGCGCTGCTCCAGGCGGTTCCCGTCGGGCCGTGGCGGAGCGGGGCCAGGCGGCGCACTGAGCCGCCGGCCGGACGCGCGCAGGTAAGGGAGGGGCCCCCGGCCGGCCGGCCGGCTCAGGGGCGCGGGCGGCAGGTGGAGGCCGGTCCCAGGGGGAGGGGAGGGGGGTGTTTTGCCTCGGAGGAGCGGGCGCCGCTTTGTTCGGTCCTTCCCCGCCGCGCTGCCGGGCTCGCCCCTTCCCCTCCCTCCTTTTGTTGCTTGGAGAAGCCACACGCGTGGGTCCCCCCCGGCCTGCGGCCCCCAGCCGGGCGGCTCCAGCCTCAGCCTCACTTCAGTACTTTATTGATCCGCTTCTGCCATCGCGCAGTAGCAGCCTTGTCCCCCTGGGGAGGCCAGACCTGACTGGGATGTGGAATCCCCCCTCCCCCCGACAAAGGAATCGCTGTGGAGAAGTTGCCCATCTCCCCCCGTGCCCCCTTTGGGCACCTTTTGGCGGGCGGAGGAAGTGGGGAGCCTGGCATGATGTGCGAGGAGCCTGGTGCGTGTGGGAGGAAGGGGGTGCAGGCAGCAGTGTGTGTGAGTGCATCCCTGCCAGGGAGAAGGAGAAAGCGGCCTGGTGTGTGAATTGCCTAGGTGACGGGCCCTGCCCTCCTAGGTGCAGCAGGTCTAGGCACTGGCCAGTGTGCCAGGGCCAGGCCAAGGACTTCCCTGGCAGGGGGACTGTCCCTCCTCCCTGAGGGAAGAGTCCTGTGTCTGCAGACACATTCAGCATACAGGGGCTTTGTTGCACGTTAATTTTAGGCTCTTACTCCCTGGATTGTCTCCACGCTAATACCAGAAACTAGCTTTAAGCGCCTGTCAGGTGGCTTTGAAGTTCCACTGCTCTAGGGCAGGTTTCTCTCTGGGCCACATTCCCTAGCCTCAGTTGCAGTCCTCCCACGATGTTGTTGACTTGCCTGGTCTGTGTAGACAACTCCCAGCTGTAGCTCCTAGTGGCAAGTCACAGCTGTGGCAGCTGGGGACAGTCAGAGATGGTTTTAGCCTGAATGTGGCTACTCCAAACTTGAACTAATGCAAACACCATCCAGTGCTTCAAAGCTTAATGTGCAGCACGTGATGAGATCCTAAGTTCTGATTCTCTCGCTGGAGGCTGAGAATCAAGCTGTTGTCTTCTCACTGTCATGCATCATCACCCACAGGGAATATCCTGGCAAAAGAACTTCAGATTCCTTTTCCTCGCCATGCCTTTGTCGTCTTCAGTGTGGGCCAGGGCTGGGCTGTTGTAGTGCCACTGTGATCAGTTTAAATGGTATATGAGAGCAGATTTTGACCTTGCTATCAGAATTAAGCATGGGTCAATCTGAGATTTTGAATAGGGGATAACACAACATGTGTTTCTCCAGGCAAAAAAGAACTAGAAACTTGACTGACATGCTAGGAGCCTAGGGCCATTTTATTCAGTTTAAGAGTAAAGCAAAAACAAAGTCAGTTGGTTGAAATGAGTTAAAAATAGTTTGCAGGGCTGTGAAACAGGAGATATATTACTAGGAGCAAGTACCTGATAGAAAGGCTACCTTGATTAGTGGAACATCAAGACCATTAAAAAGGAGAGAGTGTCAGTAATACCTGTGGAATGGAGAGTTTAGAAGGAATTGGGTAGATTTTCATGAGCTTTTAATGAAGCTGATTGACTCTGTCACTGCTGCCTGAATAGAAATGATGCTGCCAGTGCCAGGGAGTTGGTTTTTATCTTTGGTGGAACAGAAATTAAAGTGGGGTGCAAGTGCATTAATGCAACCCCCTGGATCTGTCCCTGAAATTGTGGTAACAGTTTCTTCCATTGCGCACAGCCATACTGGGGTCACTGTCTAACTCTAAATTGTGCACACAGAAATTCTCCACTGAACCCAGTGTCATTTTATTGCTCTTCTGTTCTCCCATCTCCCCTTTAACTTTTTTCACCCCATAGTATGTCTTCTTAAACAACAAGCTTTTTGTGGAAGGGACTAGGGTTTAGAATCTGTTTGTCCAGCACCTAGCACAACGGTTTGGCTGACCTGGTTGAGGCATCATAATTAGAGTGGGTTATAGTTAATTGGACAACAAAAAGGCATTGCAAAGTGGCTCAAAATGCAAGGGCAACAACTTTTTTAAGTTGTCAGTTTAACATTTATCTTGAATTCACATGAACTTGTTTTATGAAGCAACAGCAGGGTTTTCAAAAGGACTAAGCCTCTTACAACGTTACTGATCAGCAGTGTTTACCATGGGAGTCTGTTCTCGTTTAGAAGAGAATTACAAGTTCTAGAATATCCCCCAGCTTTTCTGAAATCTAGCGGTCCAGTTAAGTTACTTCAGATTGCACTGACTGCTCCAGCACCAAACATTGTACTGTTTACTTCTGTTAATTCTCACAATGTGCTAAGTACTTTCCAGGCACATAGAAAGCCATAGTCTCTTTCTTGAAGACTTTGCACCGTAAGAGTGTAGTCCAGTGGAGATTAGTGTAGGATAATGGTGGTTAACTGGCACCTGGCTTTGTTTCTGAAAATAAAAAAGTTCAGCTTCCTACACCTACCCTTACACCTGTGTGTTTGCACACGCACATACGTGATCCGAGAGTACTATCTAGCCTAGCCATGTATGTTACTAGGCATTGTGACAGATAAAGTATTTTTAGAGGTATTTGAACAAGGAGGTAAGGGCCTTGCAAAAGAGCTTAACTACATGTAAGCATGACTTGCAAACAGCTGGGGAAATATTTGTTGGAGAAGTTGACAAATGCATAGGGACCTACTTGCATTACAATTTCACGATTTTTGCAAAAAATGGCAGTTTCCATGATTGCCATGAAAGATGAGATTTGCCATGATTTCCCATGGGATTGCTTTCTACCTCCCATTAAAAAAACATGCTAAAAATAAAATGCTGGCTCCCCAGTGGGAGATGGCAGTCCTCATGGCTGCTGATGCCTGGCCTTGCAGCCTAATGAATGGGGGTGTAAGGAGGCAGTGCTGGGAGACGCTGGCTGGCAGAGGGGCATGAACAGGAGCAGGCAAGATGGCTGCCCTCTTGTCCCTCCTCCCCTGCTGGGGCCTCTGTGCCAATCAGCAGCCCGAGGTGGGGCTGCATGAAGGGGGCTGTGTCTGCCAATCAGCAGGAAGGGACAGGGCTTCTAGAGCCTCTTGGCCAATCAGTGTCAAGATGTGGGTCTGCCATGAAATGCCTGCAGAGGTGGTTCTTCATGCTGCAAAAACGCTTTGTCTCACGTTGATTTAGGTAGGTGCCTATAAAAGCACTTTCCATTCCAATGGGCACTAGGGCAGATAAATTGCAAAAGACTGAAATTATACGAGGAGTTGAAGACTCAGATAAAAGGGTTGAAGTAATGAGGTAAATGATGAAATCTTGTTCTTGCATATCAATCAATTAACCCTAAAGAGACAATAAAGCTTGTCTGATATGTAAATTACATAAATACGTGTCATTTGCGACTTAAGTGACAGGTGGCATAGCAGACTGTCTAAAATGTCTGAAAAATGTTGAGCGAAGGATTCAATTGAAAGGTACTAAAGGAAAATATATAAAGATTCAATTTTTTATTTTAAAATTATGGTCGGCTAAGTAATTTTAGAGTCCCAGGTCTAGCCATAATAAGGCTGAAGGTAATAAATTTAAGGAATTTTTAAAATCTTTCATAAGACTTTTTTATTTGACCCAGATTAGATTGAAGGGCACTTACAAAAGAACATTTCAGTCAATGCCAGAAATTGCCACCAGGATCAGCACCTTGTACAATAATATTAGTATCTATATTTCTGAGTCTAGGACTGTTTGCTTCACATGACTGCCCTAAAAATGGTTTATAGTCTAAGAGATCAAAGATCCATTCTTTTTGGGTAGCAGTGAAGAGATCTTAGTGGTAAAGAAAATATTCTTGAGAAAAATAGTCTATCTATGCTGTGCTTCTTAGAACTAACCTCTGATGTAGAGAGACAGAAGAATATGTGGAGGGATCTGTTTTTCATAGTTGGTAGGGTCAGAAGAGACCTGAGCAGATCATCAAGTCTGATCCCCTGCCACAGGCAGGAAAGAATGCTGGGGTCAAATGACCCTGGCTAGGTGACTATCCAGCTGCCTTTTGAGGACCCCCAGGGTTGGAGTGAGCACTGCTTCCCTTAGAAGTTGGTTCCAGATCCTAGCCAGCCTGACTGTGAAGTAGTTCTTCCTCATGTCTAGCCTGAACCGGCTCTTGGTCAACTTATGGCCATTATTTCCTGTTACTCCCAATTGTGCTTGGGGGATCAGGGAATCTCCCATAGTCTGCTGGTCCCCCTTGAACAGTTTGTAGATGGCCACCAGATCCCCCTTTGGCCTTCTCTTGTGGAGGCTGAACAGGTTCAGGTCCCATAGCCTCTGCTCGTAGAGCGTGCTTTGCTGCCCCCTGATCATGCGAGTGGCCCTCCTCTGGACTCTCTCAATGCTCTCCACATCTCTTCTGGAGTGGAGTGCGGCGCCTAGAACTGGATGCAGTACTCCAACTGTGGCCTGACCAATGTTGCATAGGGGGGGAGGATCACCTCCTTTGACCTGCTTGTGATGCATCTGTGGATGCATGACAAGGTGAGGTTAGCCTTGGCAGCCCATGTTCATTTTGGAATCAATAATGACACCAAGATCCTTTTCTGCCTCTGTGCTGATGGGAAGGGAATTTCCCATCCTGTAGGTATGCTGCTAGTTCTTCCTCCCTAAGTGCAGTACCTTACACTTGTCAGTGTTAAAACCCATCCTGTTCTCATCTGCCCAACCCTGTAACCTGTCTAGATCTAGATGCAGCCTGTTCCTCTCCTCCAGTGTGCCCATTCTCACCACATCTTAGTTTCATCCACAAATTTGAACAAGGTGCTTTTCACCCGCTTGTCCAAGTTGCTGTTGAAGATGTTGAACAGTGTGGGCCCAAGGACAGAGCCCAGGGGAACTTCGCTGTCCACCTTCCTCCAAGTCGGAAAAGACCCATCCACCACCACTCTTTCCGTGAGGCTTTGGGTATCCAGCCTTCATTTCTTTACATGAAAACTTACATTCATACGATCTGTGCATCATCGCTTGCACCAGTAGGTGATAAATTCTACCATGCAAATGTTAGAGCCTGCATATGCAAAATCCATTGGTATAATGTGCAGGTGTTAATGCAAAGGCAGGTATGCATGTGCCAAATGGTTTCCACACAAACAGAAGCTAGTTTCTGAAGATTAGGTCCAAGGTCTTTCCTTAGAATGGGCTATTTTTATTTATAATGTCACAGAAGCAAGGAAGTCTGGGGACATAACCAGTGACTGTTTTTTAAATTATTTATTGCGTTCAGCTTGGGATAATCAGTATGTATGTGACAAATAACGTAATGGCATCCATTCATCAGTGAGTGACAGCAAATATTGCAGCTTTTCTACTGACAGGTTTTGCATTTTGTCTTGTGGCTGTAGAGACCAATGTTAAACTTGCAGGGCCTGCCACAATGGGCATGTGTACAAAGCATCAAGGGCTACTATACTGACAGGTTGCACCAGTTCTATGCTGACAGGATGTTTCCTTCGGTCACATTTCTGTTGTAAAATTGAGCTTTTAACCTGTGACTGCCCCCTTCAGTGTTGTGCCCATGGAAGTACCAAAGATGGAGTATCCTCTCCATTCAGTTTTGGCTGCAGTGGCCTGGGCAGTTGATACAGAGATAGTTGACTGGCCCATATATCAAGTTCCCCTCTTAGCTTAGCTGGCTGATTCTACAGGAAGGGCAGAAGGCAGTGCATCTGGAGTCAGCTTGGCTGCAGAAGCTGCTGGTACAGAGATCTTCAAACTGTCTGCCTTTTGCAGCTTTACTTCTAGACTGGTTGTCAGTCAAGACTGGAGAGCCCAGTTCATCCTGTCATGGCATCTGTGTTTTGTTGGCATGTCTTCCTCCAGGGTAGGACTAGTACCCCTCTCTCTAGGTTGCTCCTCTGCCCAAAGCTGTTGGCACTATAGAGATGGCTAGGTTATTTCCTGCTGCCCAGAGCTTGGCATTGACTGCTGCAGATAGTATTGTCTACTATCATAATAGTAGCAGACTTCACCTAGTCTAACCCAACTATGACAAACAGCACCGTATAGGTGCTATTCAAATACATTTTTTGTCTTTGGACACACAAGGTTATGGAGATGTTTGAAGTTTGCTTTATAATAGGCATAGAGAATACCATGGTAACACTACTTTGTTGCAAAAGCATTTTGTGGAGATTTTATTGGTGACCACTGTATGTTTGTGACTTTAAAGGATAAAAAATGCTGTCTGAAAATGTCACCTTTTTCTTCCTCAATCAATTTTTCTTCTCCTGTCTATATTTAGAAATAATATCTATTTACTTTAGAACAAAAACAATCCTTTACTTCTGTTAACCCTAAAGAGACAATACTGCAATGAATGAAGTGGGTTGTGTTCTTATTCTTCTGTTCTCACTTGTGCAGTAGGAGAATGGTTGAATACATTCTAATTGCAAAAGGCAAATTCTGACTTGGTCAGCATCAACTTTTGTGAAATCTTTCCCCTGAGGCTTGTTGGGACATAATGTCATGAAAGGCTCTTTCAAGCTGTTAGAATCTTGTAAGGCACCATGGAAGAGCTTAGGTAGGGCTAAATGGAAAGCAGAAATATTGTGTGGAGCCAGCACTTCCTCTGTGCTTTCTCTTTGTCTTAACCTGCTGTTTTGGTCTAGCCTCTGTACATAGAAGCAGATGGTATTTAGGCACCTAAATGGCTAGAGGGTAAAATTGCAATAGATTGTCTTGGATTATTAAATTTAAAGCATTCTGTACAGCTGTATATGCATCCAATTCATGAAAAACACATTCCTCATTTTCTACCGAATTTCTAATACATATTGTCATACTACTAAGGTAATCAAACAGACTTAAGGAGCCAGTTGCAGATTGTAGATGACTCTTGTCCTCTCTCCTCTCCTCCCTTCTTATGGAGATATAAACCAGAAGTGTTCTTTGGGAAGAATGATGTGCTGGCTATTGTGTAGCTTCCCTTATTAGAATTAAGTTGGCTGCAAAAGGCTTTAATTTTGCATTGCTCCCTCTAAAAGAAATGAGACGAGAGCTGCATTTCAATTGCATTTCTAAGGAGTTCCACTGCTGGGAAAGTATTACTGAGAATAGTGTTTGTTTGGTTTTTTTCCTGATACATAAAGATTTTCTCCTAGACTCCATCAGATTTATGTAGAACACAGCCACGTAGGTATTAACCCTACTCCTGTGACAGGTTGAACTTCAGCTCCATTGGCCTCACAAACTGAATTTTCTTGCAGGACAAATACCTATTGTATGCAAGAATTAACTTATTTATTTGCATTGAATTAGAACCTCAAGGACTGGGCTATGGTCACACCCCGTTTTTTGGGGGGCGCAGGCAAAAAAACGGAGGCATACATGGTGCCTAATCCAAATCAGATTGAAAACTCTGAATTTGACAACTAGGAACTGAGTATGACAAACACAACGAGGCATGGCAAAAATCTCTCATTTCCCCAGGATTGTGGGTAAATACAAGCATGTAGTTAAGGAAGTACACAACTTGATAGTCCAAAATCTTTTCATTATTACCTGCTTCATTTTTAAAATCCAGTAGAAGTAGTGATCCTCACTTACTTCACATTCTAATTTATAGTGTTTGGGTAAGTTCTTCATCTATCATAGCACAATTGAGTTGGCAGGTAAATTGGAAATGAAACTAGTCCGTGATTTCAGCTGGTACAATCTGCTGAGGACTCTTCGTACAGGAACAGGACACTGACAGTAGTCTGGTACTGAATGAGAATTGAAGGGTAAAATGATCACAGCAGTGAAAACTATGGATCACTGTGAGGTTATTTTGAAGAAGTAGGATGTGCATTTCCAGACTTCTTTCACCCAAGATTCACTTAGTATAAATGTGGGAAAAAAAAAGGTTGATATAGTTTAGAAGAGCTGCTTGACTGAGATTTTTTTTTTTTTTACAAGAAATCTCCTTATCTGTCTCCTCATCAGTTTTTAAAGACCTCTTTGCATTTCAAAAACAAATCTTTGGACAGGAGATATGAAAGCCCCTTGAACATGCAAGGTTTGTGGTACTAAATATTTTCTCTCAAGCAAGTCTGCTGAGTGGAGCTTGAATCTGAGGGCAAATATATTAAGTAGATTCACATGTTGTAAAAAGTAACATGATTAAATTATGTATTAATTAATGCATGGCCTTCTTTAAGAATGAAACAAGTATTGCTTGTGCTCTGTTTGCATTAGCATAGACATTTTTAGATGCATTCTTTTAAACTTCTTCCAGCATCTTGTTCTGCAAAAATGTATTCAACAAACTCTCTAAGATTTGAGAGAGATTCTAAGCACTAAATTTTGAACTTTGTTTGCTAATTAAAATATTAAATCCTAACCAAATTGTTTCTTTCTTTGGAACATCTACTATATCAAAAGAGATCTGTTTCTCTCAGGTCGTTATTCACCTCAAACAGTGATTTTTTTTTTTTTCTTTTTAAAAAAACCCAACAAAAAACAGCACCTTGTACATATAATATTTTTATGGTTGTATAAAATGCCTTAATCCAAGTATCTTGTGACTACATTGCATCCTTTTCAACATTTGTTATCAATTCCTTAGGTTGTTCTTGAGACCAGTTTTCCAGCTGGAATGTCGCATGTTAAGAAACCAAAAAAACTCATAATTTCTATAAATTCTAGTTACTAAAAATGAAGAGTTTTTTGGTAGATCTGTGGTTTAATATAGTAAACGTAGTGCATTCACCATTGCCCGATATTTTTTTTTTAATATAGATATCTTTTCCATTGTCTGCTAGTCATTTGGAAGAATAAACAACTTCCAACAGGAGAGAGAGAGAGAAAAGCTAAGATAAACAATTAGTGGAAAAAAGGCAGGGGAGCATCTGATGAATCTTCAGATCAATGTAGCAAAATAAGAGATCTTGATCTCCTCAAGACATAGCAGATGAATGCATTATCTCTATTTTAGAAACATTATTCCTGTCAAGTGCATACACCGTGCATAGCTTATTTGTCATCCAAACAGCAAAAATAGTTAAAGTAAGAAGTAGAGTAGATCTGAGCTTGGAATAGACACAGGAGGATTACTTCAGTTATTTAAATGCCTGTCAATATACATAAGGCATCCTGAGTTATACTACAAACAATTACATGGAGAATGCTACACTCTAGGTAAAATAGCATAATTTTATACAAAAGCATTCCCTATGTGGCTTAGATACAAACTTATGGTACTTTGGTTCATGTGTTTTACGCATTTACTCTCAAAACAGCTTCTGCAAATATGTTAAGAATGTATAGATGGTTGTATCCTAAAATTCTCCGTCTGCGAGCTTCTTGAGGAAGGATTGAGTCAAAATTAATTAATAAGTGAGGTACATACTAATGTTTTTAGCCCATAGTGAATTTTCCAAATCCTTGCTTACTTCAGGCCATAGACGGTATATGGAATAAAGCCACACAAAATATGCTTAGTGTTTTAAGATTATGTCATGCCTCTTCCCTAGTTGTTTTCTTCACCTATGGTCAAGAAACTGGGTCATTAGGTTTGGGAGGATTTTGTTTTTCTCAAATTACCAGGCAATGCCTCCTTTTTATTACTGCACTTGTCCTCCTCTTAAATCACAAAGCAGTCCCAGGGTTCTGTGTCATGGTGAGGTAAAGTTAATAAAGGTGAGCCTTCTTCACCTTTGCTGTAACAGTGACAATGTTTTGACAGTGCACTGGAGATAATTTTAGTACCAAGGTGAGGAACCTTAGAATCTGTAAGAAAGTTTCCATTTTATTAGTTGGATAGAAATAACAGCTCTTGACTGTGAGAAGTCAGCTTAAAAACAGACTGCTATACCTACTTAGAGCATTGCACTTGTATAAATCAGAGCAGAACATTCCTACTATAGGCAGAGACATTGCTCATGATTATTTAAAAAAAAAAAGAAAAGAAAAATCCCACATCTGCCAAATAATTACATAATTAAAATATTCAACAGCTTTTTATATTGCAGCCATCTCTCATGATGAACATTGTTCACTGTTTGCCCTTGGAAGCATAAGAGGCACTGATATTTCATATATGCCTGTTGGGGAAACAGTGGTGGTGAACTGATAATGAAATTTTCCATTTATAGAGCCATAACCACAGCAACTGAAAGGATGGCTTCCTTTTATGTCTGAAATGTCAATGTATATATTCTTACATCAGATATTTGGAAGGGGGGAACAGAAGAGGTGTATATTACTGTGCATTCCCCCAACTCTTAGGTCAGGTACAAACGTTATGCTTTTACTGGTATAAGTGACTGGAAACCAGTCTACATTATATGTGCTATAACAGACCAAAAGCTCAACATACAAAACCAGTCTGTACCTGTAATAGTGCAGAAGTCTGGCACACACAAATTGGTTTAAAATGGCAGAACCCAGTGTAAGATTTGCCTTTTCCACTCCACTCCCCAAAAGGGCAAATGTGTGTTCTGTTCGCTACCGATCTTAAACTACACTACTTACAGAAAACTGTGCAACTGAGATTCTACCTTTAGGCTTTTTGAATCTCTGTATATACCCCATGTATGGCGGCAAGGCACCCACACAGGCTCTTGAGGGGAAGAAAGTGGACCCTGTGGGCCCTAGACCCCAAGAGCAAGTCCCCAGCAATCTAGCTTACCTCCCTCAGGGCAGCCAGAGCAGGAGCCATGTCCATGGTCTCACGAACCAGCATTACGCCGGCTGTTTAATCAGCTGTTTCCGGCATGGGGAAGAGCTGGGCCAATCCCAGAGGCTGTACTGGCTGCTGCGAGAGAGTTTTTAAAAGCCCCACCGGATCCAGGGCGGGGAGAGGGCCGGATAGAGAGAACGGGCTGGCATCTCGTGAGGCTGGGTCTGGCATGGGGAGGAGGGCTGCGTAGCTGATGCAGGCAGCCATGGGGAAAGCTTTAAGCTTCCTGCAGGAGGCAAAGCAGGAGCATGCAAACAGCACCTAGAAGAAGCTGACACTGAGGAAGCAGGGGAGCTCGCTGCTTATGGTAGGAGGAAGGAGGCATCTGAGATCTGTAGAGGGGGCTGGGATAAGGGAGGCAGCCCTGCAGCCCCCTCCTACTTGGAGGATATATTTTTAAAAAATAAAAACAACCCCAAGAGGGGAGAGAGAGTGACAGGAACCTGGTAGACAGGCCCTTGGCTGTCATACAGGGCCAGAAAACATCATTAACGCATCATCAACTGGTTGGCAAGTAGACGGGGTGTAGGGGAGCCAGAGCCCCGTGGAACATCATGTCTGACGATAGTAAATACCGCCGTCCCCTCGGGAAGGCCCATCCAGGAAAGATCTCCACTGAAGACCACTCTTATAGTAAGTTTGGCATCAAAGTCGTGGCGGATGATAGGATGGGCGGCCAGAAGGATGCAAGATGCCACACCTAGTAATTAAGGAATTTTCTAAATGGATTATATATAGATAGAATAATCTGGGGTCCTAAAAGATTTTTCTTTCCCTTGTCACTTTTGTCCACCCAAGTACCATCTTGACACCCCCCCATCTCTTTTAAAGACCCAGTGAAAGGTCTTTAAAAGAGAGAGGGCAAGGAAGATAAGAATCTTAAAAGAGAAATTTATAGCAGATTTGCATTTTTATATTGTTACAGAATCATGCAGATGTAATAGTTACCTGGCCATAGCTGATGCCTGTTTCTGAGCAGCAATTTCCCCTCCCTTTTTAAAGGGTCACTATAGTGTACATTTAGCTATGCGTAGGGATTGTCACACATGTCACTAGGAAGACACCAATACTGTAAACATACTCCTTGATTTAGTAAACACAACTCCATTGGATCACCAGGAAAGGTGTCTTGACCACTACTTTTCTGCATACATGAGTTCTCTGACCTCTACCACAGCCTGTTTAGCCTGCCTTTGCCCCATTACCCTCTTTATACAGAGATATGAGAAGGGCTGGGGAGATGGGCATCCTTTGACACATTGGGATGCAGAAGCCTACCCTTAGTCTCTCCGCTAACGTTTCTCTCCTCCTCAGAGGCCTAATACCTGACTTGCATGGATACATCTACATTTTGTACTTTAGCAAAGGATTAGGAGGAGGATGGTTATGCTAAACAACAATCTGCATCATTCTTGCTCTTGGTCTCTAGTATTGAAGGTACCTTGGTGGGTAATTCAGCCTGGAAGAAGTAGGCAGCATGACACTGCTGCTAAAAAGATGGTGTGAGAGAGAAAACATTAATGCATTATTAGTTTGGATGTCTGTGAATAATGACATTTAAATCTGGATTTTTCTCTGTGCATGGTTTAAATAATGTCATGGCCTCATGGTCACTTTAATATTTTACTGTAGCTGCTCTCTTTCAGCAGGAGGCATAACATTGAGTCAGTTTTGATTAAGCTTCTGTAATTTGATGTTCAAAGGTGTATTGTATTAAGAGACAAGACATAAATTACTATCTTGTTTACTGTACTTGGCCTTAGGATTATTTTTCTGTGATCTCATCCGTAGATGAATCAGTTAAGCACTGCCATCGTCTTACTATTTATTCTGAATACTTAAACAAAAGATTAAGTTTGCATGAAGTTGGTTTATATCTTCATTCTTGGGGATCTACACATGTTTATAGGATATTATTTAGTATATGCTGTCAGTGCCTCTCATTGTTAATCATTTACAGAATGAAACCTGGGAAAATCATCCTATGAGAGGATACAAAGTGATTTAACTAATGACTAGGTGAACACTTAAGAAAGAAGGACTGAACTTTTATTTCTCTTGTATGGAGAATAGCAACCACTGTAGTACAAAACTGAGTTCCCATAACTGGTGAAGAGCTATGGGAGATTGATGGGACTCACCCAGAGGGTGGCCTCCATTGTCTGTCCAGTGTGCTTGTGCTGCTCTTGCCAGTCCTTATGATTCTTTCCACACGCATGCCATGTCTTGTTGAAACAACATACCCAGAGATGTAGCTTATCATCTTTAGAAGAGGAGTCTGGTAGTTTTGCTTCCACCCCTCCCCATTTTCTCAACTGGTTTAAGTCTCTGGTGTTGCCTTTACTGCCCTATGTGCTCTAATTGTGGTCCTATAGTTCCCAGTTTCTTTAAGGGCAATAACTGTGACCTCCAACACCCCCATAACCACTCCCATGGCTTGCAGGTTTTGCTCGGTCTGTTTACTGGGCCTCCTGATTATCCAAGTTTAAATTCCTTGGTCCCTAGCTCCAGCCCCAGCCTCACCAACTTGTGGCCTTAGCTCCTGGTTGGGTCTCTGCTCTGTATTTAAACACAAACAATCCTCAATCAAATCCTCACTGCTTGAGGTGCATTCATTTTAGCTTCCTCTTTTCCTGGTAGAAAATTAGGTTTGGAAGGATCTTGGGAGATCATCTAATCTAACCACCTGCTCAGAGCAAGACCATCCCCAGCTGGTCATTCTAGCCAGGGATTTGTCAGTTTTCGAAGAGTGTTCCATGCTTAGGGTCAGAGGATCTCTCTGCTCTAGAGGCAGACCTATATACTGGCCAACCCCTCCCCTTTATGGCCATCTGACCTGGCTGTCTGTTGAACAGGGCCCAGGTGCTGCTAAATCCCACAGTCAGCAGCCCAGACTTCTGCCAGTAGACTGGACCTTGCAGCCCACTGCGCAGGGCTGGCCAGACCTAGTGTTCTCTGCAGCTAGCAACACTTGCTCTGCTGGCTCCATCCTGCTCTGCTGCCTGAATTTCAATGACAACAGTAGGGATCCCCTTTTATAGAGATGCCATGTGGAGTTTTGTTTTCCTCCCAGGAAGGAAGGGGGGGGAGGCAAAAAGAGGTTGGAAACCACTAATTTAGGGTCTAAGATGTTCTGATTCAGAAGCTATGGCCTTTAATTTCCATGCTCTATAACTACTGATGCTCTTTCCTCCAAGAATTTGTCCAACCCCTCTCAATCTGCCTTAACTGTAGGCTTCCACAACATCTTGTGGCAATGAGTGCCATACTTTAATTATACACTGCATGAAGAAGAACTTCATTTTGTTAGTTTTAAAATGACTTCATAGTAGTTTCATTTTGTGACCCCTTTTTTTTCTATTGTGAGAGACTAGTAAATAATAAATCTTTCTTTAGTTTCTCATTACCGTTTAGTATTTGGTAAACCCTTATTATGCCCCCCAAGCATTTTTTTTCTAAACTGAATAAGCCTTGCCTCTTTAGTGTCTTCTCCTCTATACCACGAATCATCTTTTTTCGCTCTTCTCTGTACCTTCTCTAGTTGTTCTGTATCCTTTTTTGAGGTATGGTGACCAATATTAGGCATAGTATTCAAGGTATGTACTCATCATAGTTGTATATAGGGGCATACTGATGTGGTGATGGTACTTTCTGTTTTTATTTACAATTACTTTCTTTGTTAACAATTCCCTTTAGAGATGTAGCTTGGTGCCTGGGGCAACTAGGACATATAGGGCAGAAAGGGACGCTGCTATGCTGATCACACTAGTGTGATCAGCCATTGCGCTGGTGGCAGCTATTTTTTGCATCTTCCACCAAGGCAACACCCAGAACTGGTGCTTTTGTCATCCCCTATTGATGATGTTACCACTGATGTACAAAGAATCCTGCCCAACTAGCGATGGGAAACTGCTTGTTGACCTCTGGAGATGAATGGCAATTCTGTTTTTAAGAATAAATTCACTTAGTCTCTTTCAGACTATGCCTTTTGCATTTTTATATTAGTTATTTTCATCATCAATACCTTGTTCAGATAAGAGAATCAGCGCAAATTAGCTTTGGAGAACTATTGTAACAATTTATCCATCTGCAGATTGAGGACGATAGCACTGCACTCATTTACATTTGATTGGTTCCCTTTACAGCTAGAAAGATTCTAGTCTATTGTATTCTAGTTATTTTTGCAAACTTATCATCACTGAACTTCAATTTGTTTGTTTGGTTTTTTTGCAGCATGGAGGCAAATTTAGATACCAGGTCATCTCGGTATCAAAAAAGCGAGCTGAAAAAAGTGGGGCGGGATACATGGAGGCAGCATGCACTGCCTGAAACTGGAGCCTGGCCAGCCAGAGCCATGCTGTGGCTGCCAGCTAGGTTCTGCACACCCAGATAGCCACATTGGAGCCCCGGGAAGACCCCAGGACTCCAGGTAAGGCTGCTGGAGCCAGTCCAGGTGCTGGCTCCAAGTCTCCGCGACTCCCACCTAGGGCAACATGCTGCATGCCAGAGTGCACATGCAGGGGCATTCCCCGGGGACAACTGGCAGCAGCAGCACAAATATATGTGCTCAGGGAAGAGCCCATGTGCACTCATCTGGACACTCCCCTAAAGTTCTCTCCCAGGGCATCAAGGGAGAAACAGCCAAGGATCAGCCCAAAGTCCCTGTACTCTGTTACATGCACCTACCAAAAATCTTCTTTTGTGAATCTCCCGAGTTGATGTCTACCTAGCTTGATGAGAAGGAGGATACTATCACAAGTGGAATAGAATGAGTGTGGCAATTAGGAACAGAGTACATTGACAGGACTAATATAGCACATCATAGCTTGCTACTATCTTTATCAGTCCTGAGTTTGGGAGATAGCTGGCAAAATGTGCTTCGTAAATGAATATCATAGGATTGTATGGAGGGAAGTGACTTAATGAGACCGTTCAGTTTGGTGCCCTTCTCAAGGCAGGATCATCCATGACTAAACCATCCTAGCTAAGTGACTTGCCAACCTGGCCTTTATCTTGAAAGTTTCCATGAATATTCCACAATTTTCTTGGCAGCCTGTTCCAATGCTAGTCAGAAAGTAGGCTCTTAGTTCTGCGCCCCTGGCCATAGGAAAAATTCCATCTCCATCTTCTCTGTAATGGTCCTTCAGGTATTTGAAGACCTTTATCAAATGCCCCCTCAGTTTTCTCTTCTCTGGATTAAATAAACCCTAGTTTCTCATAAGTCTTGCTTCCCAAACCACTAATCATTTTTTGTGGCTCCAAACTGGACTCTTTCTGGGTTGTCCACATCCTTCTGGAAATGTGGGGCCCAAAGCTGGACGCAGTACTCCAGGTGAGGTGCCACCAGTGCTGAAAAGAGAAGAATTGCATCTCTTGATTTGCAAGTGACACTCCTGTTAATATATAGTTCAGTAGGCTATTGGCTTTTTTGCAACAAGAGCATACTGTTGCACTTATTCAGTTCTTGGTCTACTCCAGAGGTTCCCAAACTTTTTTTTTTCCTTATTGAATACCCCCTTCCAGATTTACGAGGTGTCTCCATACCCCTACCAACATATGTTTTATATTTTAACCCTTTAAATGCCTATTATTATAATTACAATTAAATTAACCATTGTACAATTTTTCCTGTGTCATTTCCCCCCCACCCGGAGATGTCTTGCATACTCCCAGGGGTACACATACCACAGTTAGGGAGCCCTGCTCTACTGTAACCTCCAGGTCTTTCTCTGCAGTATTGTAGCTTAGCCAGTCATCCCCTAACCTGTATTTGTTCATGCAGTTGTTTTGTTTCAAGTGCCTGGCTTGCCCTTGTTGAATTTCACCTGATTGATTGTGGACCATTTTTCTAGTCTTCAGGTCATTTTGGATCCTAGCTCTGTCCTCCAGAGTGTCTTCAACTGTACTCAACTTGGCGTCATTGACAACTAAATACGCACTCTGTCTCATCATCCACATTATTAGCAAGTTGCTGAACAACACCAGACCCAGGATTTCGCTTATTTTTGGGTGCAGCAAGATCATTATCTAGCAAAATATAAGACTGTACTCTCAACAACCTCAAATTTCAAAGTAAAAAAAACCAAGTAGGTAGAGAAGGAATTTTGGGCATGTTATTCCTTAAGTGGTTTGGTTTGGATTTTTTTCTCTACACTATCAAAGTCCTACATGGTTCCTAGTTCATTATGCTTTTCAATTTCTGGAGACCTCAATAATTAAGAGTTTGGTGCAAGTGGATGTGGTTCTGCTGACTTTGATTGGAGATACATTGGTTTATACCTGCTTTAAATTTGGTCTCTCCTGTTTGAACTGATAAACACTGTTTAAACGTTGTGCGCTCGTGCTCACTCTCTCCCTCTAGATAGATATCTATATGACAACTCCAAGATTCCAGTAAGGACTCCAGTATAACTGCACTTCTGGAACATGTTCAGTCTCCACTGAAGTTGATAGCAATTTTTCTTGAGCACAAAATATTGACAATGCTCAAAAGAAGCTCTGTTTACATATAGCAATGTTAAGTATGGGAAACTTTTTTTTCCCCCCCTCTCTCTTCTTACATTTTTAAGATGATTTATATCTTGGGACTCTTGAGGAAGCCTGACTGTACAAGAGATCAGTGCTTTATTAGGAATAGAGCTTTTAGCTGCAGCTTTTGGGATTGGCAACCCACTTTCTAGGGATGCCAATCCAAGAGAACTTTTTTACTGACACTTAAAACAAAACAAAAAACCAAACAAACTGAGACATGTTTCGCATAATATAAATGTAACTTCTCTCAGCCTCTGCCCTACCCCAGGCCCTAGGCTGGATTCAAATTTAGGGGTTTAACAGGAATTGTAATGAAGTAAAAATGTTTGGTTAACAGTAAAAAGTTTGTAGTAAAAAAAATGGAGGTGACAACCCTGTTCAACTTCAGCAAAGTTTTTCCACTATGCTGCCACCCTGGGGTCACTTACTAACCCCCACACCTGATTAGCCTTGACCATACTCTGCACCATGCTGCCCACCCCATAGACTGGCCCCACTTGCCTGTCCCGGTACAGCCCTCAAAGAAGCTTACCTGTGATCCATCTGTGTTTATAGGTAACTAACAGGACTTGGCAGCAACAGCATGTGGTTAAGGGAAGGGGATTAGAAAGCCCTGGTTTAAAAGCTCTCTTCATGGTTCTGTGCTTCTGCTTGGACACTCGATGGAAATGCTATGTCTCTAGCTGTTTTCCCACCAAGGAACTTCAATCAGCTCCATATGTTTAGAGTTTTTACAAATGGCTCAATTTTTTTTACAGATATTAGGGATGCGTTTTTAGCTTGATTCTTTACTGATGGTCTGTAAATTTACAGGCAGTTAGCAACCCTTCAACGTTGTCTCTTAATTCTCCTTTAGTCTCTAAGAACCGATTGTTTCTTGTAATAAGCTCACTTCATTGTTTCATGTCGCAGTTTGGATATTAGCAGCCTCCAGCTCTGTTCTCATTTTATAATGACCAGTTAGCACATTCAGTTTGCTTTAGCTATCAGTTGCCATGAAGTCTCAGAGATTTGAACTGTAAGCAATATTCTGTCCTTCCAATGATCTCTCTAGGTATTTAAACTATGCTTTTCCATAAATCCAAGGTAATTGAAGCTATTTTGTTTTAGTTCCTCCTTTTACTTTTATTACCATTCCAAGCATTGTATGTTTATTGGAAAGTGCTGGGAAGAGCCTGTCTGCGTTATGGAGCTTAAGCTGATTATAGTTATGTAGACAGCCCAAGTGGAGATACAGTGTTAGGAGGTTTTTTTCTGCCAGGATGGTTGCACCACTTCTATGAATGATGTAAGTGAAATTGACAGAAGCCCTCTTCAGTTGGCATAACTGCATCTGCACCAAGGGCTTTGCTGACTTATGTACCTCAGCTCGGGATATGTAGTCTTTTCCCCACCCCTAGCCAACACAACTATGCTAGTGAAACTTTTGTAGTGTAACACCTACAAGAAATACTTTGTGTTTTTTTTTTAATCATGAGGTGCCAAGTGGCTGTGATTCTCCACAGTGCGTGGAAGATGGGGATTTCATAGACATTGGCTAGTCACTGGGTAAGCTGTTTCCATTGCTCCTGTGAGAAATGCAATAGTCACCATATAGCTTTTCTGTAAATCCTGCTGATGTCAATAGGAACTCTTCACAAGAACCAGGGGAGAACATGCTGAGTGGAGGAACAGCAGTTTCCAAGTTTACCGTGTAGTTCACTGAGTCTTCAGTGTGCATTGGGTATAAAATACTCGTGCATCCAGAAAGAGGCCTTCTGATACTAGTGAGTGCAAGGCCAGCCACTGATTTCAACATACAGACTAGGCCTGAAGTTAGTTTCTCATTATGCCAAATGACACACATGTATCTTTTTATTTTGTAAGGAAAATCTGTCGCGTCATTAAAAATACATTTTAATTGGGCTAAGAGCAGGATTACAGTAATCTGAAGGTTGTTCTGAGAGAACTACCTGTTCACTGCCTGTCCCAACTTTGCAGACTTATGAATGAGCTGGAACTTGCAGTTAAGAAAGTAGCAGTCCAATAGTGTCACCTATCAGATATGCATACATGTAGTGCTTTCATACGTTTTCCCACTGTGTTTTTGTGAGCTAGCAGTAAAATAGAAATTTACAGAAATTCTACCTCCAGATATCTTTTTTGTGAGATCTCCTTTTAGGGAACCATTGGCATAAAGTAGCTGATTGTGTTCAGTGACCTATACGAGTAGTTCCCTCTTCGGGGGATTGAAATTTGATTTTCTTTGCCTGATGTGAGTGTGTGCCCCTTGACCCATTGCTTGAAAGTTATACAGTGGAACAAGTGGCAGATATTTGTGCTTTTAGGACAGCACAAATCTGCCTTGAGAACACCAGAACAAGTAGTTTTCCTGACCTGTGTTATGAAACAACCAGCATACTATATTACAACAGTCTCTGTCAGGATTTTCATAGTTGGCAGTTGTAAATGCTTAGATTTAATAGGAGTAAGGTTTTCCTTACTCTGTTACGTATGGACCAGAGCTCTGATCTGTGCAGCGCATTAACTAGAGGGCTACTCACAAAGCAGTAGAACAGTGACAGGTCCACTGCTTAAGGAACTGCATCACTCAAAGAATACAGGTTCATGTCAGTCATCGTGTTTTGCACTGTTACTGTGATGTTTATGACATGAGTTCTAGATCCACACATGATGGACCCATCTCTGATGATAAATCTACATATGACCTTGTGTATCAGCTGACCTTTGAAAAATACTCACCATAATTTTCATATGAAAGCAACACCTGCTATCAGATCCATGTATAACTCCGTGGAAAAAATCAACAGTTTTGTGCTAGATGAAATCTTCCAGGCACAGGCAAAAAATCACCTAAGTCTTTCTGCTCTGTGAATGCTTTTTTGAGAAGGGAAGAATGTAGACAGAAGTGTTAAAATTCTGACCTCAATCTGCCTTTGTAAGTTCAGAAATTAAAAAGCAATTTTTTTTTGGTTTTTGGGTTGTTTTGTTGGTTTTTTTGGGTGGGGGTTTTTTTGGTTAACATATGGTTGCAAGCTTTGCTAGACATTGAGGAGTCAAATCTTTAATTCTGACCGTCTTTGATTTTTTTTTTTATTATTATTTATTTATTTTTTATAAACACCCTTGATGATTAAAGGCTATGCAATGTTATTTATGAATTCTGCCCCTAAAAGGGGGGAAATGGTGGTGGGCAGGAAAGAGTCCTGCTGTAAATAACATGTTAAAAACTTATATTGCTATAGCGATTTGGAATAAGGAAGAGATTTAAATAAAATAAAAACTTGGTAGCTAGAAATAGAAAAGATCTCTCATCACAAAAAACACCGGAATAAATCCTAGGTTGATATACACCCCTTGTATTTCCATTGTCTTCATTAGTATTTCACCAGTTCAAATCAATTTGGGTTTTGGTCCATGGTGCTATTGCTGTGCAGTAATGAATCCAATAGCTGTTTGTTTTTGTTTGTTTGTTTTTAAAGAATGTTAATTAAGACAAATGTATAGTTTTAAAAATAGGTTCTTATGATTAATTTCTGATGTGTTTAGAGCATATTTTACAAATTTTGGAATTAACTCGAACATGAAAGAGATCCATGCTAAAGAGCACGTTTTGTTATTGATATGAGTTATTAAGATGAGTTTTGCTTTCAAGTACACTGGTAAAACCATGCCATCCTTCTGTTTAACCGTTAGCATGACCTTGAATTAGTAATAAGTAACTTTAGAATCAGAGTTTGGTCCATCATGTCTGGGTACCCTCCTGTTTTACACCAGTATTATCCTGATTTTAGAGTCAGGAGTGTGAATCTTTAAAATAACATGACAAACATATTAGAAACGATAGCTTCTCACTACTGAGGCAGCTTTTCAGACTTTGGAAAAGGAGGAAAATATTGTTTTCTGTGGACCAATACTCTAAAGATTGAATGCTAAATAATTACTGCTTTTACAGGCTTATGAATCGGTAGCATAGAAGGCAAGTATAGGGCGAGGGAGTCTTTGAAAGACTAAAAGGAGGTGATGGTGTTAATGGAAAAGATGATGTGGTGGCAATCGCATATTAAAGACCTTGGAATATTAACCTTTGACATGCACATGTTGTTTATTTCATGCTTGATTTATAGTTTAAAATTCTGGAGGAAAAGCAACTTTTGTCCTTTTAAACAAAACAAAATGTTTGTGAAACAGTTTTTTTCTTCATTTTGCTTGTTTACTGAAAAGCAGGAACTTGAGTGGTGTTGATCAGACTGACAGTCATTTGTTTGCATTTATAGTGGTAGCTGAAAGTCTCTTATTTGGAGACCATATGATTTCATTTGTGCAACACATGCTGCATTCATTGAGAGGATTAGCTGAATTCCATGAATTAGGAGGGTGACCTTGCAGAGCATAATATAGTTGACTACATGAAAAACTTTTGTTCTGTTTTTCTTTTTACTGTTCTTTATATTTCTGAAGTTCGTTTGTTCAGATGGTCCTTATTTATGTTTTTCTGTCCTCATTTAAATGTGCACCCTTGATGGTTTTTGTGGGAGGGCCATTTTTATAATAGTGAGAGCAGGATTTGGCCTAGAGATCTACAGTCATGCAGTGGAATAGGCTAGCTGTAGGATAAACTACCAGAGTTGAATCTTAGTTTAGTCCTAGCCAATATTCAGTATCTGAATACTGTTTAGTAGGTTTTACATTTTAACTTCTAGGCTAACTTGTTGTCTTCTATACGACTCACCCCAGTATCTGTCCAAGATTAATAAACTAGGTTCTGTATAGAGGTTAAGGTTGAGATTTTCAAAGCTGCTTTAAGGGCTTTGGATATCTGGTTCATCTTGGGTTTCCAAATTCCCTAGGTGGCTAAAAAAAAATTGAACTCTAAAGATTTCAAAAAATAGAAGCCCTCAGCCAAACTTTCCTTTTTCTTAAGACAGGTGTCACATGCTTTGCGTAGCTTCATTCCAGGTTCCTACCTTTGCACTATAAGAATCTATATTGTAGTGCTAATGGGACTTCTCCCTCTGGCTTCTTTCCTATTCCATTCAGGAAGAGCACAGAACTGTAGACGCTTCCTCAGCATGATGAAGGGTATTTGTACCTGAAAGCTTGCAAAAAAGAATATTTCCAACTATTTGAGTTGGTCTAATAAACAATGTCAGATTTACCCAAAGAACCATGTCTGCCTATGTCAAGACCAACACGGCTGTGATCTATGCTTAGCATTTTCCATTGGTTGCCTGTAGGTGACTCTCTGCTCTACGCTTATTAGGGCTGTGCGAAATGGGCCCTATTTGATTCAGATTGAGCCTGAATTGGGGATAGTGATTCAATCCGTTGATTTGGATTGCTGTCTCCAATTCGATTCAGCCAAATCTGAATCTGAATATTCAATGCTGATTTGTTGAATCAGCAATTCGGACACAAGCACAGCTTTAAAAGTGTTTGTTTTTTTTTCTACATACCTTGAGGTAGCAGGCATGGCTTGTGATAGCTGTGATGCTGAGGTGTATGGAGCATCCCACAGGAGCATGGGGGTGCTCTCCAGCATGCTTGGCAGGAAACCTGGAAGTGGACAGGAAGTACTTCCAGTCCACTTCTGAATCTGCTGTGGCCCACCTCAGCCCCAGGAGGCACCATTCACTGAGCCAAAGGGTGCAGGGGGGGCCAGCAACCTCCCCGGTGGACCAGGAGGTAGACCAGAAGTGCTTCTGGTCCACTTCTGGGTCTGCTGCCAAGCGTGCTGAGGAACCGCCCACACTCCTCTGGGTTGCTGCATCTGCCCCAGCACTGCAGTATTCAGAGCCCCTGCTACCTAGAGGTATGTTGAAAAAACATTTAAAGCTGTATCTATGTCCAAATTGCTGAACCTCTCCGAAACAAATCGGAGGACCCTTTAATCTCTTTGAATCAATTTGGATTCAGAGATTCAGCCACCAAATTGGGCTGAATATCGATTGAATCAATCGGGGACTGAAGCTTCACATAGCCCTAATGCTCATCTCCTCTGTTGGTACATAAAATTGTTCATTGCCAGAATGTAAGCCTCCCCAGAGTAGAATGGGATCAAACTCTGGAAGTGTATTAGCTTGTTAGTTGGGAGAATGGGAAACTCAAACACTTGAAAGGCAGAAGAGGATTGCTCTCCTGAGGAAGGTATAATATTGGGGTGTCCCAATACCAGGTCCATAGTGTAATAGGATCTGGATCTGGGTCTTAATTGCATTGTGGCAGTAGTGAAAAAAGAAAGATAATAAAAAAAAAAGTGAGTGACTACTGTATGGAATATGGCTGTTTACTGAGATTTCTGTTAAGAACCGAAGTTTACGTGGCTGTGAAAGTAGTTTTTAGATGTGGAAATATTGGTATTTGAACTGTTGTTAGAAGTATACCAGGGTAGCTCCGTGCCCCCACCATCAGGGATGCCTAGGGCAGAGCTGAGTACCATGGTGCTGATGGGGCTGGCTATTTCTGAGCCCTCCCACAGGAAGCACCCAGTCTACTGTCCCGGTTACCTCTACCACCTACCCACCCCTCCTCAAAGTATGCTAATGTTGGTGGTGCCTGTGTAAGTTTCTTGAAGTAACGATAAATGTAGTATTATTGAAGGCAATTTAAAGTAATACAGCTGGTGAGACAACCTATTTAACTCATTCCTTTTTTTATGTAACTCCCCATTTAGGTCAGCACAGCAGTACAATAAGCTGCATATGAGATGAAAGACATTGAGGAAAAGCTCACATAAATAGCGTACAATAGTATATCTTTAGCGGAAACAAGACTATCATGAGTACCTCACCCTTGCTCTACATATTCTTTTGGCTTCCCATTCAACTCTGAAAACATTGTTGGTCTCTAGTACTTTTACACTCAATGCGCTAAGGCTTGTCTGTCTCAGACTACTTCTGAAGAACAGGAGGGGATTCCAAGCACAGGGGATACTGTTGTGGCTGTGTCAGTAGCACAGGTTCCCTGTGGGCTGTCCCCAGCCAGCCCACCCCAAATTGTGCTCCTGGATACTAAACATGTGACACATGGGAGTGATGGAAATGAGACTGAGCTTTACTTCCTGGCTACCATCATGTAATATGGGTTTAGCTATAGCTATGCCAAAAGCAACTGTAAAAAAAAAAAGTTATGGAACAAATCAAGAAATTAAAATATCATTGGTTTTCATCTACTTTTTTTGATTTTAAAATAGGGTTTACTTATATTAGGTTCAAAATTCAACTTGCTTGTATTCAAAACTCTTGCCACCCTAATGGCTGCTCCTGTGGGACATTGCTAAACTTGTCATTCCCCAGCTTGAAGTTTGCTATGCATTTTTTCTTCATTTCCACCTGTCCTCTTTCCTGACTTATCCTCATAGTCCAGTCTTTATCTGTCTCCTGCCCCAGGTTTTTAACTGAAGACTGGATATGCTGTACAAGATGTTCTGTAACTCAAATGGGAATCGATTTCAGGAAATCCTTTGGTCCAGACAGGGCAGTCTAGATGATTCTGGTGTTGCTTTTTAATGTGTGAATCTATACACCCACATTCTTTCTCTTTATTGTCTCCTAAGTTGTCTATTGTTCTTGTAATTAACTTGCCCTAACGTTTTTTCCTAGCTTTCTCATCTCTTACCTTCTAACTTGTAGCATCCCTTTTGTATTGCCCCACTGTCCTCTGCTTTGAACAAATAGAGCAAATAGATGGTGGACATCTTCCTTATAGGAAAGTGGGACTGTAGCTTAATTTCTGTTAGTTGTCAAGACAGTGGGAGATCAGATATCATCTTTTGTTATGTTTGTGATAATACTGCAGGAGCTAACAGTTTGGGATATAGCAGTTTATATTCCTGTCACATAGAAAGGCTCAGAATCCAGTAACTCCATTTGCTTCTGTTACAGAGTAGGCAATTTTACAGACCAGATCAGTAGGAGTATTAACTTTACTAGCCACCTGGATACCATAGTTAGGGACACACTAGAAATACTCTCTGGAGGTAATATTTAATGATAAAATATTAATATTTTTCCCTGCTATAGTCATGGCTAAGTTCACCTCAGGCTTCTTGAAAGCCTGTAAGTGCTCCAAGTATAGTGCAGACAAGGTTCCTTGGGTGAATTTGGTATCTTTTATTAGACCAACCCAAATAGTTGGAGAATATTTATTAAGCAAGCTTTCGGGTTCAAAAACCCTTTGTTAGGCTAAGGAAGTTTCAGCAGTTGGTGTGTGCTCTTCCTGAATGGAATGAGAAGTATAGTGCTGTTCTCAAAATGCCCTACATTAAGTTCAGACAGAACTGAACACGCATGTGCTAGGCAGGGGTGGTGTTTGGAGCCTGTTAAGTATGTGGCCACTTGGGGGTGCTCCCGCACGTCTCCCAGGAGGCTGCTGGAGCAGCCAAGCAGCCAGCCACCTGTGCTCCTCTCCCCTGTCCCCCACCGGAGCCAGTGGCTGTAGAGGTTGGGGAAGGAAATGGAGCCTGTCTGTCCCATAGACCATGCCTGGTTCCCAACAAAGAACCATTCCCCAAAGCTGGGGGAGAGGGTGGGGCAGAGGGGGGAAGATCTGTGTGGCAAAGTGGCTCCATTTCCTCATGCTCTGGGCTGCAGCTTGAGACATGGAGCTCTTTTGCTACATGGACCCAACCCATGCCCACAAGCTTGCAGGGGGGATCCCTGCAGCAGGGAGGCTTTGTTTCCCCAGCTGCAGCCAGGAGCCTGGGGAAACAGCCTCTCTGCTGCACAGACTGGCCAGTGTGGTTGTTGTGAAAGACCCTGGGCTCCTTCATCTGAAGCACCCCCAGCCTGGCTGTAGCATGTTGCTGGGCTGGGGTGGATGCGGAGACAGAAACACTTCTTATTTCACCACCATCCCCAGCCAGACTGCATGTAGGGCTGGGATCAGAGGTTGTCACTGATTTGGGTCAGTGGCAACCAAGGGGATAGGGCCAGTCTGGCACTTGGGTAGAGCAAATGAGCTCTGCCCAAGGCTAGAGCACAGCTCTGCGCAATGCTGCCAGGGATGGCAGCTATCATGCTCTAAGTTAAACTTTGGTGGGATTTGGCACAGATTTTCAATAAAGCACTGCAACAAAGTGGTTTAATCTAATACCTCATTCATTGAGGGTTAACTTAGAACACTTTTAGAGTGAGATCCACCATTTTTAGACCCACGAGCATCGTTCAGATATGGCTTTAGAGTGCTTTTTGCCTGCTTAAAGCAAGATAGGTATAGATAATGTACCTAGGCTGTAAGAGAATGGCATAAAATAACAGTCTAGGATTAGTACTTGTGTCGCTGTGCCTTTTCAGTGGATTGATTATGAAAGGAATACTAAATCACAATGTTTTGCTAATTCTTACTCCAGCTGTCAAGTGTGGGTTGTCCCTTGTCACATCTTTCATGCAAGCAGAGCTGTTGGGAGGAGATCTTAAGGATGCCCATGCTTTGTTTTTGGAAGGACCACTTTTTTCGTGCTGAAAAAAATACAAGTGGGAAAATGCAAATCTTCTGACTGTTAATTCAGAAAAGTTCACCCAGAGGCAAATTGAAGGGGAAGTAGACTGAATTGCAGAAGCAAACATACTCAGCAGTCTGAAATCACTGCTGCTTAAATAGAACACAGTGTGTTCTATACCTGGATAGAGTTGCATATATTTGATTAAAGTTTATCCTGCAAGGTGCTAGGCTCTCTGGCCTTAATTTGATTTTAAGAGCAAGCCCTCCAATCCTAAGGGTAAGCTTAAACTGAAGTGCTTGTCTGAGTTCTAGGGTCAAGAGTCCTGCCCGATCAAATCGTGTGTCAATTTTGTTCTGTAATTTAAGGCCAAGATTTGCCAATTACCAAGTAAAAAAAAAAAAATGTTCATCATGCCATAGTTCACTATGTTTTATACCATTCAGGAAAGGACCATACCTGAAACTGTTCTGCAAAGCCTGTACCATATGTTTGTGTATACCTCATTATAAAAAAGAACACCTGCTAAAGATGTAACTTTTTTTGTTTATGAACCTAGCCAAGGATTTATAATAAACCCTCAAACCAAGTAAATGGCATTTATGAAAACCATAATGCTTTATGCTATTCAGAAAGAATCCTGCTATCATAGTTTGCTAGATGTTAATGCCCAAAGAAGGGATTAGTTTTTCTTCTTTGACCTCAAAGTCTTTATGAACATCTAGACCTCAGTGGGGCAATTTATGAGAGTCAGGTGTGCAATATTTAGCTGCATAGCCCACTTGTGGCTGATTTTCTGTATTTTTCCACCAAATGTCATCTTTCTTTCTGTGAACCTGCATTCCTCAAGTTAATGTGATAAAAGATGTTGGGTTGAATTTTGAAAAGGCACCAGAACTCCAAGTCACCGGGTTTTAGGTCCCCAAGTCACACAAGTACTTTTGAAAAAGTTGCCCATTTTCTCACTCCGGGAAGCAAGGCTATGGTGCTAAGCAATTTTTTCTTTAAAATTCTGTATGTGTTTTATAATAGCTGTGGGAGGACTCAGTGTTAGCGAGAAGCAGGTGTTTGTACTGATGTACATTTTTGCAGCATGTGCTGCCTGTTACTGTAATATGGGGATTCAGGGCTCCTAAAACATCTTTATGGCTACAGTAAACAACAGTAGTTTCCCTTTTTATAATATCAAAGGGAAAAACTCACATTTTGTCTTTTGTTTCCCACAAGTATAACCACCCTATTATTTCTCACTCTCCTAATACAAAGCCTTCCTCTCTCATATAAGAATTTTTTATTATACAAAAAAGGCAAGGCCAGTACATGCTGGTTTAAAAAAAAATCATCTAATAGCATCCTTTGTTCTCTCTTCACTATCATTTTCTTCCTCCCCTTCTCTTTTCCCAACTTCTTACTTCAGTCATAGCCAGTAATGCAAGCAGTGCTCTCATATCATAAGTAAATTTGCTTAGCTGTGATTAAATATTTGGCCTATAGGTAGTATTGAACATATCGAAGAAAACACCCTTCATGTGTCAGGTTGGGGCCAGGTAAGGATCCAAAATACTCCAAGCAGGATACTTGAATACTGGCTGCACCTACACATGTACTTTACTGTGGAGCAGACTAATTAGCTCTGCAGTAAAGTGTCACCATCTACACATGCAGCGGTATAGAGGCACAGTATCTTATGGTAGAGTAATTTACTGTACTGAAATGTACATATGGATGCTGACTGCAGGCATAAATTGCAGGCCCCCAGCCTGCTGGGAGCTTGCTCTGGCCTGGCTCAAATTGCTGCTGTCTCAGGTACATGTGTAGATGCTGCACCTGGGAGCAGTTTCCTGCAGCTCAGATGGCACCAGAGTTTATTGCATCACATTAATTGCATGTGGTAGGAGCACCTACTGTGTGTGTAGATGTCAGTCTGGATCCTTCAGTGATTTCTGTTTCTCTACCTGCTATTTTAGTGGGTTAGATGCTTCTTGACATTCTTAGTACTTCCTCTTTTCTCAGGTGACAAGTGATGGTACATCTGCACTGCAGCTGCTACACATATGCAAGTAGCTACTAGATTTGACTGCTTCTAGTAGTCTAGCCACAGCAGCACAGATGGTTACTGCAAGCAGTAATTATGGTCAATAACTGCCTGGGTAGGTTCTTGTGCAGAACATGGGATACTCAGGTTTTCGCAGGTATTCTGTTGGCAGAACCTAGATCAAACTAGCCTGAGTGTCAGTACTACACTGAAGTACAGCATTGAACACAATGCATTCACACTCGCTTGTACAGAGATGTCGACAGGTTAATGCAGTTCCTCTTTCTGTTTCTACCTGTTTCTTCACTGAAACGTTTAGCTTTCCTGAGGTTTGTAAAATAGCGTGTCTTGCTTTTCAGGTCTTTTACAGCAATTTGATTCTCCAGTTCCAAGCAGTCACACTGATTACATTAAATCTAATGATTTTGGAATGCAGTTGTATTAGGAGTCTGCCAGGAAGCCTACGTGAATGCTTTTGAGTGATATCTGGCAAGACTCAATTCTGCTCTTGTATATCTTTGCATGTGTCAGTGGGAGATGTTCATTCAGAGGACAAATTAGCCCTGAATGTGAAGCAACACTCTTCCATACAGTTTGCTGAGCAAAATACAGGAAAGTAAAAATATTAATGAAATGTAATTGTATGATAGCAGGGAACCTCCAGCCAGGGATTAGGCCCTATTGCCCTGGACACCACAGAAGCAGAACCACCATGTTGCAGATAAGCTAATTAAATTAACAAAGTAATGGAGAGAAGGTGAAGAGAACAAGGTGACCAAGGCAAGTTTGTTTTCATGTAGACATCATTTGCAAGAACAGTAATCCTGTACTGGCAGAGGACAGATTAAATGAAATAAAGCCAGGAAGACTTTTTATGAAATAATTAGTGTCTGTTTTGGTGGCAAGAACCTGTTTGCTAGTCTTTCTGAGATGGTAAGGAAACTACCTATATACTTTCTATCATGCTTAACAACTAGGGTCTCAACCCTGCTGTGCAATTCAGTCGGAGAATCCTCTGGACATCTTGAGTAATACTTTATGATGGTGACTTTCAGATGTCACTCTCACGTCATTTCTAATATTCTCATTAACTAACAGACAGCTGCAGTGCATCTTCCCTTATGTTCCACTACTAGTGAGCTCAGAGCCCTTGTGAAAAATCCATGGGAGTGAAGCAATTCAGTCTTCATGCAATGAGGGTCTTGGGCTTCATTCCTGTAGTTGGTAGAAAATAGTGCCAGTTTTACATAAGGGCTTTGTGATCTAGTTGGTTCAACCAGGTCAGAGTGCAGACCACCAATTCAGTTGAATTTCAGACACAATCCCAGGGGTGAACAGCTAGTGTTTTATGCAACAAGCTGCAATTTAGTTACCATAACAACTTGGTGCTCTCTTCGTAATATTGGCATTCTGCCTCTGTGCGATGTACAACTCTAGCAAGTGAAAAGGTGCTTTTATCTTTGTAATATCTATTAGTAAATACTGGCTTCCCTTGCTTTATGTGGGTTTTGTATTTACGAATTTGCTCTTATGTGATGACCCTTTTTATACCAAAAATTCGTTATATGTGAGGTAAATTCACTCTTGAATCAGTAAATGCAATTGGTGTGATGGAAGCCTGCAGTCAGCTGCTTTGTATGCTGCACTGTGGGAGTGACACGCACCAAAATATAGTCTCCTGTGTGGAGCTGTGCTCCTTGCTTATTGACTGCGACGTGTTTCTGCAGTTGCCATTCCCATTATGATAGTTCCCTGTGCTTGTGTGTGCTGTCTGCTGTTGGCGAGTCCCAAAATTGTCTTGTAAAAGTGGGTCTAGGGGTTGGTACAGTTGGTCTTGGAACGTATCCCTATTTGTTACATTGTAAAGTGGGTTCCCTTTATGCAGATTCGAATAATGTGCCATTTTCAGGAACACAAGTACAGCATAAAGCAGGGGGAAAACTGTAGTGGCTTTTTTGGATAGGAGGACAGCAGTTCAGAATCATTGCTCTTTATTGGGTTTGTGCCAACCTTTCATAAACTTCATGGGTATACAGCATGTGGATGCCACAATGATGCTGTTTTGTACTCTAATTATGAAAAAACCTGTCTCTGCACATATACTGCATGCATACAAAAACTGTATGTTTCATTAACACGCACACAAAGAGTTCTGTGATTGTACTAATATTGCATTATTCCTGTAGCATACAGTGACTGGAAACTCTATTAGGGCAGAAGTAATGTGACATAGGTTATTAGTGTAATCCATTTATCACTGTAGGGGAAAAAACACATTAATTAAACTCCCATATTAAAGGGACATTGTCAAGAATGACATGTTAACAGTTGCCTTTTTCTTTCTTTTGTATGTCTGTTTGAAAGTTTGAGATTTTCTATTTGATCTGGTCTTCCTTGTTCATTTGAAATAATTTTATTTTCACCTGGATACTAATCCGGTAGTTTAGGTCCCAATCCATATACAACATGAAGTAAATGACACACCTTCCTGAACTCAGTCAGACTTCTCACATGCTTCATATTAAGCATATGCTTAGTGATTTCCCAGATGGGAGTTTGAGCAGGCCAGAATCTACTGTGTTTCCTCTACTATTTTGTTTGACACAGTAGAGATTGTCAACTCTGCCTAAAGGTACAGAGTGGGTGTGCTACCTCCACACCCAGTCTATATTCATGCAGCTTACTTTAAGCTGTGTAAAAGTAGACCAGGATTGGCACATCGATGGCTATGCCCTTTTCAGGAAAGACAGGGTGGGTAGGAGAGGTGGTGGGGTCGCGCTCTATGTCAAGGAATGTTTCTCTGCAGTGACTGTTAACTTGGGGGCCACTGAGGACCAGGTGGAACCAATTTGGGTCAGGCTGCTAGGAGGATGAGGGGAAAGGGACTTAATGGTGGGTGTCTGCTATAGACCACCCAACCAGAAGGAGGAGCTGGACCTCCAACTTGCTGGCCAGCTTAAGGCGGCGGCTAGGACGAGGGATGTCATCGTCATGGGGGATTTCAATCACCCGGACATCTGCTGGGAGGAGTAGTCGGCCAAGTCTGAGAGGTCCCGGAGGTTCCTGGCGGAGCTGCAGGACCTCCACTTGGTCCAGGAGGTGCATGGCCCCACCAGGGGGGATGCGCTGC
>JAGPOW010001296.1:72571730-72587037 GCA_030014935.1 Caiman crocodilus | reverse complement strand
CCTGTGACCCCAGCACTCGTTCCTGCCATTGGCAGGGGGTCAGACTAGATGGCCTGCTCTAGGCCCCTTCTGACCCTAGTTACTATGAAACTATGAAACGATGAAGTGCAGCTGTTCTCTGCTTCTAGAAGCCAAGTGAAGAAACTTATGCAAGTAACTTGGGGCGTGGGGTGGGACACATGGGATTGGAGGGGGCTTGTGGGTTCAAGGTAGAGTTTGACAGATCCAGGGGGCTTTGGTTGGATTAGGAAGGCTGACAGGTTTGGGTGGGGGGAGGGAAGTGGGGGAAAGGGTGTCAGGGTAGGGAGTTATGAATAACATAATCCTGGGGCTGGCTTGAGCATCTGGGTTTTCCCAGCTGTGGGCCTGTGCTGAGAGCACATGCAGGCATCTCAGTACCAAGTTAACTCTCTTAGGTCGAGATTGGGTTAACCCAAACTGAGTTAGAGCACCTTCTTAGGTGAACTTAGATCAGGCATGCCATTTTGGGGTAATTTTAAGTCCTCTGAATGACTGGGCACTTAGATTGACCTAACCCTAGTTAGGTCAGTCTAAATGTAGTGCCTGCATGTACCTTAAGGGTAAGTACTGACAGTCCAAAAAGCCCAAGGGTGAATCTATTCAATCTTCACAGGTTAGTTTAAACTGTGTAGATTGAACCAATAAGCAAATGAACAGACATTCACTGTTGATTCTGGAAATGCAGCCACATGCCTGATCAGCTAGAGCAGATAGCTTGGGCCAAAGCTAGCCCACCCACTCTTTAAGGTGGGGGTTTGCAGAGGAGGAACAACACCTCCTGGGATGCTGGGTTATTATGAGTTGACTTGAATCTGGAGGGAATCTGGGACAGTGTGACCACTTCCGCTCTAGGAGGTGTTCCCGCGCCACCTTTGCCTGGGCCCTTGATCTTGTGGGCCCCAGGCTCATAAGTGGGACCTGGTGCCTCCCTCTGCTGGTGTCAGAGGGACCCCTGTATGCACCTGCCACGACTTTGAATGTAATCTCAGTGGGGGAGTCCCCCCTTGGGGTGGCCACCAGCGTGGGCGTGTTTCCCAGCGGGCAGACTTGGGGCTCCGTCCTTCCCTACACCCCAGCCATTCGCCACCTGCAGTCCTACCAGCTCTAAGCTTCCTCGATGTCCCATCCCCGCCGCTCTCTCTCTCTCTCTCCTTACCTGCCGGCTACCTGCTCCAGCCTCTGGCTCAATATGGTGTCCACTGGGGCTGCCAGTCTGGGCCTTCTGCCCCAGTCCTTCTGTCCGGGCTCCCTCTTTGGTCTGGCCGCTTGTCTCGGCCCAGACTTGGTTGCTGCTGATGCGGCCAGTTCCTTCACCTCCTTGCCCACCTGCAGCACTGCCGGTTCCTGCACCGGCTCTATAGCTTAAGGTGTAGCCAGTTCCTTCACTGGCTCCTACCCGTCCCGGTGCCGTCAGTTGCTTCACTGGTGTGGCTGCCTGCCCTGTTGTTGACCTTCCTTGGGGCTCCACTGCCCCTGATGCCACTGGTTCTCCCAGCCGCTCTACTGCTGGAGCCGTCATCAATTTCACTGCCAGCTCCACAGCCGGTGCTGGAGCTGGTCCCGCCACTGGCAGTGCTGCCCGCTGTGCTGTCGGCTCTCTCCAAGCCCGCGCTAGCTCCTGCCCTCGCTCCCACTGTGGTCGCAGGCGGCTGCTGATCTCTTCACCACTGGAGACCCTCTCCATGGTCTCTCCTCTTCAACCACCCTGCTGCCGTGGCGCGGCTGCTTCTTATCCTCTCCGGGAGGTGTCCTCCACCCCCGCTACTGTGCCGCAGCCGGATAAAAGCCCGGCTGATTTACCCGCGCCGGCGTCTTTGGTGTGCCCACTTCCCCCGGCTCCTCCAGCTCTGCAGGAGGTAAGTGGGGCCCCGTACTGCCTCAGGGTGCCTTTGGCGTCCCAGCTTCCCTGGGACAGACAGAAATTGAATAAACTGATTTAACCTAAATCGGTTAAATCTGATACTACATCCATCCAAACTTATCTTAAACTTGTTTTGACCATTATGTAAGTTGTTTATATGCACTGAACTTCTGTGTGAACTAGTTTCCAATCACTTATACCAGTCCATATGTAATTTCTGTCCCTTTCTAAATGTCCACATCTCAAAGACATGCCCAAAATTTCACTGTGTCCCTACGTTGTTTTTAAACTGTCCATCTGTATGTTGCTCAAGTAGCTTTCCAGTGTGCAAATATAAGGTTGTGCATTTGTATCAGCCAAAGAGATAGGCAAATAATTACCTAATACTTGAGCATAAAATTGGTTCCTTTATAACTTTGCAGATACAAATGTAGTTCGTAAAAATTGTCCCACATGAACACAGGACACAATAGCCTGTTTGTGTGTGCAAAGAAAAATCATAGGTTACGACTTTTTAAAGTGCCCTGTTTTTGGGTGCCTCAGTTTTGGTGATGAACATAAGACTCCTTACAGGTACCTGGTTTTCAGAAACTCCCCTCTGAAAATCAGGTCAATTTTGGTCATCCAAAAAAACCTTGTCATTTTGAGTATTTTGGCCTAACGCATTTTAGGTGTTGTTTCAAGTACTGATATATACAATTTTTTTTTTTTTTTAAATGATGAAAAATACCAAAACAATTTTTAAAGTTCTGTCCCCTGGTACACAAACAAAAATGTCAAGGTAGACAATTATTTTTATAACCATTTTGAAAGGGAGGGCATGACTAGTTTATCCTCAAGGAATAAAATGAAAAGTTGAAAGAATGAGAAACCTTAGTTTAAATTTCCATGGAATCCCAATGAAATTAAGAATCCAGTGGAGCAAGTGTGCTTCATAATAGTAAATCATTGTAATTACCTCTTCCCTTTTCAAACCCACAGGGCAACAGCTCCAAAGTCCTGTCTTTCTGCCTGGATGTACTGAAGCAGTGCATTTTTTTTTTTATCTGTGTGGGTGTACATATATGTGTGTGTGTGTGTGTGTGTGTGTTAGTTTACTGTATAGCTGAGTCAGTACTCCAGTTGGTTCCTTAATTCAGGGTGGTTTTTGATGTGTCATTCCAGCTGCCACTAGTTTACATTATCCAAACAAATAATAATGCTCTACAAGTACTTGCAGGAGTTGTACAAAGGAAACGCTTTCCATTTCCTTATTTGTTCTATTTAAATTTTTCTACTATGCATTTCAGGTTTTCAGTATTTTGATTTTTCCTGAGTAATAGATTTAGCACTTTCATTTTGGCTAGAAAAATAGGAAAGGCCTGACAAAGTTGCTTGACTTATCAAGTGCTGCTTGTACTATTTGCTAGAAAAATTGCATAAGATAATAATTTGATGGCTCCCTCCCTTTCTCCTGAAAAATATGTGCTTCCATAAAAAAAAAATTATAATTTGGCTTACAGAAAAAAAAAGTTTGTAAAAATTTGCCAACAATAACAGGATTTAGGAGGACCTTCAAAGTAATTTTGGTGTCATCAGCAGTCCATAAACATCAGTGGATCATTAGAGTTCCAGAATGCAGGCTCTAATTATTAAGTTTGTTCAAAAGAAAAATATAAATTTCAAAAAATTTGAATGACTGATCACACAGGAATATGCAATTCTAAAAAGAATTTTGTTAGATGTAGTGTTTTGTGCACTAAATTAAATATTTATTTCAGGTCCTATTTTTAGACCAAACATCAGATAAAGGAAATGTTTCAAAACATGATTCGTATATAATTGTAATATTCATACAATTGTGCAACTGTTTTTAAGACTTCACATAGGTATCATCTTAGGGGAAGGTTTGAAGAATAAATGGAACGGGAGTCTCCTGAGAAGAAATATGGATCTCAAATCTTTTTGCTTAAGAAACTTTAGCTATCTGCAGGGCATATGAAGAAAAAATGTGTTAACACTATTGCAGCTTCAGCACAACAGCAGTGAAACTGGAAAAAAACTATACTTACTCTAAACTTACATGCAAATGGAACTCTCTGTTTACATGGAAATCCTTTTGGAGTTGGACAAAAATGACAGGTTTTAAATCTGCTTTATTCATTTTTTACCCACTAGACTTCTAACACCAGCACGAGTTGAAGCTTTTGAAGTGTGATCAAAGATGCCACATCAGCTGATGAGCAGTGAAAATGAAGACTGCTAAAGTTTTGTTGCTCTATGTAGCTGCAAATACTATTTTTTCATTGTGACTATGGTCTTCATCAACATCATTTTCAGAAAAAGAATAAAAATACAAATTACTCCATAGTGTAGGTGATGCCCATGTGTCTGGACTCCAGTTGCTATATTTTCAGTAGTCCAGTGACGAACTAATATCCTACTACAATTTCCCCCTCATCTCTTCTGTTCTGATCCCTTCTTATTTTATTCTTAAGTCTCTAGCAGATGACTTTTGTGCTTGTTTTTGATTTGCAGATAAAAATGCATTTCTATGTATTTATATGTGGTCCTACAAATACCTTTCACACATGTGCCCTCTCCCTGTTAAGCAGTTACTTTGGAAAAGAGATGGATTTTACAATATTTGTATCATAATAAGGAACAAATCCAAGATGAAGCATTCCTGTATATAGTGCTTGTTCCCACCATGTAGACGAGTGCATTCTTGGCTGGAGTGCCTTGGCTCATCTTGTGATCGACAAGACAAATCCCAAGAAGCAAACAAACAATTTGTCAGAGAGCCCGTAAGGTTTTCTTTTCCTGATTGCTATTTATTTGTTTAATCTGGGGGGGGGATGTCTTTGTCCCCTAACTTATCTTTCTTCTCCCTCATCCCTTACTTGGTAGCTGGGAGAGAGCTTCTAGTCTTGTTCAAGAGAGAAGACAGGTTCCATGGCTCTTTTTCCTTTTATCCCTTTCAAGACCTGTTCTAGAAACAAGTTTTGGATGGGTGGGGGGGCTATGAAGTCTCCTCTAGACACCATGGCTAGGGCAGACATTACACACACAGCAGTTTAAGTGATCAGAAACTGGTTTAAACATGACAGAACAGATGTTCAGTGCACATAAACCAGTTTGAAAACGATTGAAACCTGTTTGAGATGAACCTGGTTGAATGCTGTATCAGACTTAACTGATCTGGGTCAAACTAGTTTATGCAATGTCTGATCCAGACCCCTTCCTAGTTTAATTTTAAACCAGAATCCCCCAGCATCCCAAATGCTTTGCAGCCCTGGACAGGGCTCCAGAGAGTTGGGCTGGCCCCTCCCCTCTACTCCCTAGATGGAGCTCTGGCAGAGATGGTAGGCACAGCCATGTCTGCTTGGCTTTCTTGTGCCCTCCACCTCCCTCCAACCATTCCCTGCTCGAGCGGAGATTTTTCCTTCCCTCCCCTCTCCCATTGCCCGGACTGTAGCCAGCATGTGGTATGCTAGCTAATGCTGAGAAGTGTCTCTGTAAGGCAGACAGGACAGTGTCTGCTTAGGGCTTTTTGGAGTTAATCAGCAGCTCAGCTGGTAATGTCCCTCCATTCTTTCCTTGGAAAAAGTTGTTTAAGAAGAGCTTGAACTAATGAGAGGCTTTTGTTTTTTGGGTTTTTTTTTTATTGGGCTGATAATCACTCTGTTATCAACTCCTTGCTGAGCTGATTAGGAGCAGTGAGGGGAGGGGTCCCTCCCTAATTAGAGCATCCTGCCAGGGCCTGGCCATGCCCCTACCCATTAAGCTCAGCACTGTAGAAGGGAAGGGAGGGCTGCTGTAGCACCCCTCGACTTTTAGCCTGAGCCACTGCAGGTATGTGCCTGCATTTCTTTCGTCCAGATGGGATGTTTGTGTGGTTACAAATGAGTTGGCCTAGCCAAGTTAGACTAAACTGAAAAGATTGCATCAATTCAGACTTAGGCTTTTTGAATGTCTGCCCCTAGCCAATGTTTCTGAGGAGGGACTGTGTATTTTTTTTTTTTTACTGGTTGAAAGGAAGGCTCCAGCCACACCCTGGTGTCTTAGCTGCCTTCACATCTGGTACACTCTCTTTCTTGCTGCCCACATCCAGTGTCAGTGTAGGGAAATACCAAGTTAACCAAAACATTTTGATTAGTCAGCAACAGGATACCCACAAGCTAGCTATCTTGCTAAGCTCAGCATTTTCTACCTGAAGACAAAAAAAAAAGTTTCTGTATTTCTCTTATTCCGTGCCTTGGCTGCATTTCACTGTCATCTTACATAGGTTCACATTTCATCTTGTGATTCGAAGTAATTGAATGCATAGTGTAAGGAATTATTTTTATTACCTGTAGCAGATAAATAAGACCTGAGTGAGAAGAGCTTTTTGCAGTAGTTTGGAACCAAGAGCAGTATAGAACTCACACAAGACTGTGAAGAGGGGCTGAAATTATGGACAGGGCCTGAGTCAATCAAATTCTGTTTCCTGACAGCCTCATTTATTTAAATGGTTTCTGATAAATGAGGGGCAGAAAATGACATTAAAATGACTTGTGATGTTGGCAAGCATTGCTGCCTGGAAATGTCACATTGTACCCTTGCACTGAGAGATCAGAAGCCAACATTACCTGTTGTGTTTACTCTATAATCAGAGTCAGTTTCTGTTCCCTTCTTGTTGCCAACAGGGAAAAAAGACCTTTTACCAGAAGGAGGGAAGAGAAAATGGAAACAGCCTTTGTGTATTGCATAGCTGGTGTATTAGTCATTTCTGTAGAAAATTCAAATAAATATTTTTGTTTAAAAAATAATGTATTGAAATATTTCCTATTTTGAGGGTGGTTAGAACAACTTATTGCATTATTATATAATATTTTATTATATTATTTATTAGATTTTTTGATCTGATCCTCCCATTTAATGAATGACTATACAGCCCTGTTTCAGGGGTAATCATGTTGGTCTAAGGACCTAGGCAGACAAGGTTCTTTGGGTAAAGCTGATGTCTTTTTATTAGATCAACTCAAATAGCTGGGAAAAATCTTTTCAAGCTTTTGGGTATAAATACTCTTTGTCAGGCTGAGGAAGCATCTGCAGTTGGTCTGTGCTCTTCCTGGATGGAATAGAATAGTAAGGAAGCCAGAAGCTTGTATGCATGAAAGAAAGCCAGTCAGTGAAGACATAAATTGAGGAGTCAGTGGGTGAGAGACAGGTTGGGTGAGGGGAGGGAAGGAATGAATATAGCTAGTAAATAGTGGCGAGGTACCTGAGGAGTCGGATCTTAGGCAGGTTATGATGTGTCACAAATCCAGTGTCTATATTTAGTCCATGATTTTTTATTCATTTATTTATTTTTGTATCCAGGAGGTTGATTGGAGTGAAGTTTGTAGGCTCGTCTGTGAGAGGTGTTATTTAAATTCTCTTTAGGATTAGAACTGAGAAATTGGAGAAAGAGTGGTTTTCTTATGAAAAATGTGCACCTACAGGTAATTGCGTATTCTTGTCTGATACATTTCCAGTGTGTGTTCATTTGGTCCACAGTTATTGTTTGGTGTCTCCTACATATTTTGTACCAGGACATTTGGTGCATTGGATGGGAGAGATTACACTTCTGGAGGTGCAGCTGTAAGATCTAGGAATGCTGATTGTTCTGTTGTGGGGTATAATTATTGAGGGGGTGATGGTGATATATCTCCAGGTTTCATGTTTCTTGTCGGGATCCATTCAGAAAGCTTGCAAAGAATTTTTCCAACTATTTGAGTTGGTTTAATAAAAGATAACAGTTTTACCCAAAAATCCTTGTCTGGCAATATACAGCTCTGTTATATAATGGGACCTGTAACTGATTCTTTCCCATTCAGTTGACAAAGTGAAGTCAGTGGGAGTTTTTTGCTTGAGTTAGAGGGAATGATTGGACCTGTAGTTTTTGCTCACTCTCAGGCCTCCTTTGGTGTTCACAGAATTATTTTGTTTGTTCTACCATAACAGCATTTTCATAGTAAGTAGGTGGATGGCAGGAAATGTGTTTTATGGTTGTAGCATCTTTTTTAATACAGAAATTAAAAGGAATAGTGTAGTTAAAATCATAGGGTGCATACACATGTACTAACTTTTCTGACAGTTAAGTTGACTTAACTGTCAGAGTGTACATATGTATGTGGAGCAAAGTTGACTTAAATGGGCACAGAATAATAACCTCTGAGGTGTATTAACTAATGTGACTTAGCTCACAAGATAGCTGCCACATCAAGGAGCTGTACATGTGTATCCTCCAATGTGGCTTAAGTCTACTTAGTTAAGTTGCCTTATTTTAAGTCAACTTAATATGTGTACACATACCTGTAGAGGGTCAGATAGGAGGGGAGAAATCTCTTCCTCCCTTATGTTTGTATCTGTGCACATTAGCCAACTGCAGTTGTGATACCTAGAAAGTACCAGCTTCTAGGTTACATGGATTCCCAGCTTCAGAGACATGGGCTACTGCAGCTGGGAGCCCCATCAGCTTGGGCTCCTGGATTTGGGGATGCATGGTGTACCCCCATGGCCTGGGAGCCCCAATTATCTGAAGGAGCTTCAAGCTGCAATGGTCTACTGGCCCCACATTCAATGCTTCTATGGCCCCTGCCAGATGTGCAGGTAAAGGTGTGGTGGGATCTGAACCATGATTCACACTGTTGCGCTTCCTGCCATGCTACATGTGCATGTATCAGATCCCATCATGCCTCACTGCCTGTGGAAGAGGAGCCTGGGATAACAATCCTGGATTCCCCCTGCACTGGAAAGTACTGAACTCCCCATGTCTGGGAGCCTCCTCAGCTGATGGGATTCTGAGCTGGGGGGCATATCATTTACTCCAGCAGCTGGGGCTAGGGAGAGATTACAGACAAACCAGTTGAAATGATCAGAAACTGGTTTTAAACCTGTAACAGAACAGACATTCAGTGTACGTAAGCCAGCTTGAAAATGGCTGAAAGCAGTTTGAGATAAACCTGGTTGAATGTAGTATCAGACTTAACTTGGGTCAAACCAGTTTATTCAATGTCTGTCCCAGATTCTGGCATGCTCTCTGGGCTGGTCGGAGCTCTGCTCTCTGCTCCAGTGAGCTGGGCTGTCCCTTCTCTTCTCTCTAGCCAGAACAGGGGCACAGTGTCGTCACACGGTAGCCTGCCATGGCCTCTAAGGCAAATTCTTCCCTCTGTCCCTTTCTCCTCCCCTCTCCAGCTATGGTCACCAGGGTTTGCCAGCAATGGGGTTTGCCAGCCCCAGCCACACGTCCATGGCTTGCCTGCGGCCAGGCAGGGAGGGGATCGATTCCATAGGATGTACCAGAGCAGGAGGAGAGAAGCAAACTAGTCCTCTGTGTGCAGATCCAAGCCCTGAACCTGTAAGCCTAGAGCTAAGACATGCAGGACCAGATTGAGAGGTAGGAAGTGTTGGCAAAAGCCTGACGATCATCAGACAAAATGGAGATGTAGTTATGAGAAGTTGCAGACAGCTTCACCAAAGAATGCAGAAAACTATGTTTTACATTATGAAGCAGAATGTGTAAAAGATAGAACTACCTAAACAAAGCCTTTCTGAGTGCTTGGCTATAAGGAGATACTCTGTTCTCAGGATTAGTAAAACTTATTTTTGTCTTCCTGGTTTACATTTTAAGTTAGACTAAGTTGTGTATGCTGTATGTTACTGGGCTGTATCTTAGCTTAGGCAAAGATTTTTGGTTGTTCCCTGTTGTATGCTTTGCAAATTGCTGTGCTCAATACACGTTTGTTTCAGAGAAAGGAACTTTTTCCCCATCCCCACTCATCAGTCTGGCAGTAGTTGCCCCACCCCCTGAGGCTAACGGCTGGCATTTTGTGTGTTGTGCTAGCCCTGGCTGGTGCCTGGCCATACCCTCTTATGCTCCAGCAGGAAGGGGTGAGAGCCTTGGAGAGCATCTTTCTTCCCTCCCCTTTGGCCGTGGTTGGCAGACATGCTCTAGCACACCTTCCCCGCACTCCCCAGCTTCTGGCTTGAGCCACTGCAGGCATGTGGCTGCATTTCCTGATTTAACAGAGAATGTTTGTCCAGTTATTAATCAGTTTAAGCTGCACAGTTTAGACTAACCTGCAACGAGCGAATCAATTCAGGCTCAGGCTTTTTGAATGGGTATCCTTAGCCTGAGAGTCCTTTCAGATGACTAGGGCTCCCAACTGTGGGTATGTACTATGATTGGATTCCCAGCTTCAGAGACATGTGCTACTGCAGCTGGGAGCCCCATCAGCTTGGGCTCCTGGATTTGGGGATGCATGGTGTACCCCCATGGCCTGGGAGCCCCAATTGTCTGAAGGAGCTTCCAGCTGCAATGGTCTACTGGCCCCACATTCAATTAATGGTGTCAAAGAAACCAGACACAAAGTTATGACATACTTTGTGAAATAACTTTAGCTTTCTCCTCCTTTATCATGGCATTAATTGATTACCTGTGTGGTTGGGTTTCACTTTAAGATGTGATTAATTGGTAAGCATCTTTTTAAGTGTAATGTGTGACGGGGGCCTATGAATCTAGTACAAGATTCATAGGCCTACAGCCGATGGGCTGGATCCATCCTATAAAAAGATTGGATGTAGCTCAAGGCATCAGCAGTACACTGTAGCCGAGGCAGCAGAGGACATGTTCCCAGAGTGCTGGTACCTGCCTTGTTCCATATATTCCTTCCATAGCATCTACTGACCACCCATCCTTCCCTGATCTGTTCCTATGGCACTGCTGAACTGAATGTATCCATTGCCATTGGCCACTTGAATCAGTGGTGAGGATTAAATGTGGGCAGTTTGGGCACTCTGGGGTGTGAAGATTTGCAGGCAGCAGTCCATGGCAGCCAAAGCTTGCCAACTCATGGTTTGGTGCAGCTAGACTCCCAAAGTTGGTGGTACGTTGCTTCTGTCCCCACCTAATTGCTGTACTGGACCCAAGTTTTTGTCCTGAAAGAGAGGACTGGGAAACGGCATATTTTTTTAAAGCAGAGTTGCAGTGGCTGCAGTCCCTGCTCTTATCTATGGAAAAGAAATTGTATCATTGATTCACTATTGGTGCAACTCCAACGGTGGCAGCTGTAGTATATATAAAGCTCAGGTTCACTGATATATTTTAGAACTCAGTCTTGATGGCTGCTTGTCTGATGAAGCTGCCTAATGATAGAACCTAATTTTACCAGCATAGACACAGTCTGCTTTTGAGTTCCAGGAGGCATTATGCTTCTTGGAGGCACATTTAAGGACGTCCATGTTGAGAACCTTCTCTTGTGTGCCCCAAAGTATTGGTCAATAACTGAAGAGCATTTGGCATAGTTTTTATTTCAAAACCAAAATGGACTTTTAAGGGATTAGCAGAATTCCATCCAAGCTGCGCAGCCATGCAGGCGTGCTCATGCCGCATTTCCAGGTGCACCTGTGTGGCTGTGCACACCATGCAGCTTAGAGGGCACGCTGGGGATGAGTTCTCAAGTCCTTGTTTGGACCAATTCCCATTGGCTTCCCAAGTCTTGTTTTTCAAGCTTGCTTAAAAAAAAACCCCAATGGACTAAGGGAAAGCACATTCTTTAGCCTTCCTGTTTTATTCACACTAGTGGCTCTGCTGAAGCCAGTGGGACTATGTCTGTAAATAAGGCAAGTCAGATTAGTCAGGGCTTTTAAAAAAGGCACAATAATAGTTTTATGATTTAAGCTTTACTTACTTTTTTTCCTGATTTCTAGGTCCATTGAAATAGCTGGAAAGAGGCTTGTTGGTTTCAATGGGCTGTGAATGAAGCTACGACTTGTACACTGGAAGTAGGTTAGCATGCTCTACTCTGTAGTTCTTGTGCACTGATACAGGTTTTTGCTGTGCTTGGGTTGCAGAAGCTGCTAGGGCATGATAGATGTAAATAAAAGCTTCTGTGTTGTTGTTTAAGCTAAGAAAACATTTCTACTAATTTTATAAACATGATCTTGAAAACAGTTGGGTGTAATCTTGTGAACTAGTTCCCTGAAGTCCTGCGTTAGGACTTCAAAAGCCTTATTTTGTTATTTTCTTTTAAGTAAAATCTGTATTTGAGCTCTTATATCTGGAAGCATTCCTTTTGTTCACATCTATAAGTGCACTTAGAATATTACTGTGGTTGGTATCTTACTGTTTTGCATAGCGCTATGGATTAGCTCTGCTGTTAAGGTTTGAATTTTGTGAATAAATACATTTCACCACAAGTAAAGCCCATTTGGTCTCTTTTTATATAGTAAATTTCATCCCTGTCTCTCAAGGTTTTTTACAAAAGGAAAGATAAATAATGCTTATTTCCATTTTTTAGAGATGGAGGAGTCACAAAGTAGCAAAGTGGTTTATTCAAGGCTGTACAACAATTCAGTGTCAGACCCACGTCTAGAACTTGATAGCTTACTGCTCTGCTCACTAGAGCCTGCTGTCTCCATGTAAATGAGTTAGAAATTGCCACAACTTAAAAGTAGCCTTAGAATATGTATCTTGACCAAACCCAGTTCATGTTTAATTTAAATGAATTCCCTTGCCCAGGCTTGAAATATTACAGCCATGAAGGGGGGGGGGGGGAATCTTATAGCTTCTTGCAGTTTACACACTTCTAATTAGATGTTTCATTAGAGCCAATTTTATTCTTCTGACTCTTTAAAACATTGTCTTTTTTAATGTAAACTTGCTTCCATATATATCTGATTTAAAGCTCAAAGTCTTCTCCAATATGCTGGTCTCAGGGGACATACCCATGCATTCCTACCGGAGTGAGCAGACAGCCCAGAATCAATTAAGCAGGTTGCGCTCAGTCATGTGTAACACACTGCTACAGTGGGCCAAATTGTTGGGATTTTATATTAATTTGGATTTTAGAAAGATCCCTGGTTTGTTTTATACCTTTGACCTTTTTGAGGTGTCTTTTTGGTGCCTCTGTAGGAACCCATACTTTCAGCTTGGATAGGTTCGTAAGGCTGCAAACTTTTGTCTTCATGCTTATTTTAAAAAGTACCTATGTGCCAACCTTTAATATGAATTCTTTTGTCAGCTCATCAACTCATCAAATATTTTGAAGTAATAAGAAAACTTTTAATCACCAGGATGTTTCACATCATAGGAAACTGCTAATGGTAAGATACACATCTTCTTGTGAGCTTTTAAAAATCATGGCTTGTTATTCTTTAACCAACAGCCATTCTGCAACACTGCTGGTAGTTGTATTCATTTGTGTAGGTATACTGTATCATGGAGAGGTTTTATTTTGTGTGTGTAATGCACATTTAAGAGAAGACTTTCAAAAATAAAAGTGCATAACCAATGCCATTTAAAAAAAATGCTTGAGGAGATCATTTTATTAATCCTATACGCAATATCCTTCCTGTCAAAAAATATAATTTAGATGGCATAATCAATAATGGAACATCCACATGGGAGTTGCTAATACACAAATTAGTGCATAGCACTTCTGCACTTGATAAGAACAAAAGCCTGTATTCTTCCAGTCTTTTATTGCTGTGTAATCAAAGAGAATTATGAGGACAAACAATTCAATAAAATAAAGTGGAATATTTCACAAACTGCAATGTTTACCAACAAGAGTTGAAACAGTGCTTTAAAAGCATAGCTGCACACAATAATGGGCAGAGAGGTGCAGAGGAAGTGCATACTTCAGCAATGAAAGGCAAATTATTAACAAGCTCTTCTGAAAGTCCAGTATTGAGTTAAGGGACAATCTGCTAAAATCTAATCGCATTAATGGGAATTTTGTCTTTTTCTCCTCAATATACTTGAATATATGGCTCTCTTGTTCTGTGACATTTTTAATCTATACAGCAATATTTTTTCAGGTTACTATGTAAAAATATCAAGGGTATCAATTAGATGCAATGAAATGATATAATCTGTTGTTTAATGGAAATAATAATGATCCAAATATACCTAAGATGCAGCACCAAGTGACTGACTGCCCTGGTAATTGCTCAGATATATGCTTGTTTTTGTAATCGGCACATTACTCAGACTATCTTCTGCAGAATTTATTACCTCATTTCCAGTTTCACACTACTTAAATATTCAGTAGGCAGTCCCACAGAAAATTACAATCTCTACGGAAAACTGGTGTCAGAGGTCAGGGTTCTTCATTTTCATGCCATTGAAATGACTCTTTAATATTCTAAAAGGGCAAAAAGCATGCTATTTGTATTAAAAGCACTGTTCTCTTGTGTTACATTCCATTGTGTATATCTTTTAGATAGTGGACATTTATCATAACATTGTTTTTGAATCTGGAAATGCTGCAGAAGGTAGCTGAAGAACCTTTGCAATCATGCAGTACAAGGTAATAAATCAGAAACTGTCACATGATTACTATGGTAACCATCAAGTCTGTCGTGTTGCAAGCTTTACAGAAGGGTAAGTTCAATTTTCAGCTCATCAAGTGTTCATGGTGATTTACTTGTTGACACTGCACATTTGATATAGCAGCATTAACACCCTCTTGAATCGCAAGGGACTAATGCCAATACCCCACTTTATAAGACGATATGCCATTGTGACCTCGGGGAATCATTTAAAATTGTAGAATCTCATTTATGTCCGCTAATACATAAAGTGGCATAAATTACTGGCTTTAGAATGCTATTTTTAACCTGTCTGTAGTAACTTGGTGTGAAAGGTATTCTCAAAATACTTACAGATAAAGGACTTATTCAGATTTGGTAAGAAAATCCTACATTTACTTAAGTATTTATAGAAAGGATACATCTGTGACATCCCACATATTGTATGAGTCTGCACATGCAACATCATCCCATTCTGTGCTGGAAGGATTGTGACAGTTGTATTCTACAATATGGACTTTGTCTGTGTTAGGAGAAGTACTGAATGTCTGAAATGCTGTCATACATACTGGTGTCTTGGACAAATTAGTTGAAAATGGTCTGATTTGCTTTTAAGACTGTATTTTACAAACCTTGTTGCTTTCTCTCAAAGCCATATTTAGCATTTTGAATCTAAGTATCAGGTAATGAATCTAGTAGTTAGGTCAAACCCAGGAGGTTTGTTGGATAATTTGAACTTTTATTCATTTCTGTGATGTTTCCAAAAAAAAAAAAAAAAAGTCTCTTTGGATATCATGGGGTCTACACACACACATACATACATACTCATTTTCTGGCAGTTACGCCAACTTAATTTTTTTTTAAGTTGACTTAACTGTCGCAGAATACACATGTATATGGAACAGAGATGACTCAAATGCTATATAAGATAATATGCCTCTGAGGTATCATAGTATCATAGTATCATAGTGTCTAGAGTCGGAAGGGACCTGGGTAGATCATCTAGTTCGACCCCCTGCCTTGGCAGGAAAGAGCACTGGGGTCAGATGACCCCGGCAAGGTGCTCATCTAACTTCCTCTTAAAAATCCCCAGGCTAGGAGCCTGTA
>JAGPOW010001296.1:72556620-72571630 GCA_030014935.1 Caiman crocodilus | reverse complement strand
CCTCCGCCCTCATCTTCCCCCTCCCCCGGCGAGCCTAGTTTAAAGCCCGCCGAAGGAGGTTCACCAACCTGGAAGAAAACACACGCTTACCTTTGGGATAATACACTTTAGGTGTATTATCTTGAGTCATATTAGTTGACTAAGCTCACAAAATGGCTGCCACCATGTCAAGGAGTTGTATGTTTGTACTCTCCAGTGTGGCTTAAGTTGACTTAAGGCAACTTAACATAAGTCAGCTTAATTACGTCTACTTAGTATGTATGTATGTACCTATGGAGGCTAGGAATAGATGTTGCATTTATCCCTAGACACATTGTGCTGGCATTTTGTCCTGAAGCAGAAATGTCCTGGGATTTGTGTGTATACACCTGTCCTTCTCTAATTAGGGTTTAGTGGCCATCTGAATTCACTGCTGCTTTTCTGCCATTGCTTCAATGATGAAATCCCAGGATAACTGCTCAGATGCATTTTTTCAATCTCCTGGGTTAAACTGTTAGTACTTCTTACCCTATGAACCTTTTCAGGATGTGTCCCAGGACAGTGCATATGAATACCTGAATAGTTGCACCTTTATCCAAGGATAAAATGGTTTGTATTGGGACAGATGTGACATCTTCAGCCCAAGGCAATGCAGCTGTACAAGTAAGAAGCAGAAGCATGGCTAAAAAAGCAAACAACCAAACAGAAAAAAACCCCAGATTCTGGATGCACTTTTATCTTTCAGCTTAAAAAATTAGGGGTGAACCAATATAGACTTCTTGGGCTAGTGCTGATGGCCGATTTTTATTAATGAGCATATTGGCCAGTACCAATCTGATTGCTGATTATGTATCCTGGCAGCTCGGAGAGCAGTGTTGGGCTGGTAACCTTTGTGGGGAAAAAGGGGCAGGGGAGGGAAGGGGTGTGGTGGCCCCTGTGAGGGGGAGGGGTGTGGCAGATCGAGGCCCCTGTGGTGAGGGAGGGAATGGGGCTTGGGGCAAGGGCAGGTGCTGGTCAGCTGGGGCGGGATGGGGACGGGTGCAGGATGGAGCCATGAATGGCTCACCTGGAGGTGTGTTGGGGGGGGAAGCTCCCACCACTTGTGCACTTCAGGGGACGCAGAGAGGGGTACATGCCCCCCAAATCTGTGTGCAGGGTGAGGGCGGGCTGATGCTTTGGGCTGGGGCTAGGACTGTGTGCAGGGATGGCAGCGGTGGTACTGGGAGGAGGGACAACCAGGAGGGTGCTATGGCAAATTCTGGGGTGACCACAGCCCACTCTATAGCCCCCCCTACCAGGAAGAGCCCAGTGTTGTTTCTAACTCCAGCTCAGAGTGGCAGCCCACCTTTGCCCTGTGTACAGATTTGGAGGTCACGTGTCCCTTTGCGCCTTCCCCAGGGCGCACTAGCAGCAGCAGCAGGAGTTGCCCCCTTCCCTCCCCATGTCCCCAGATGAGTCGCTTGTGGCCCAACCCTGGCTGCACATCACCTGCCCACTCCCTCCCTCACCACAGAGGGCCTTGATCTGCCCCCACTTCCCCTCCCTTCCCTTTCCCCACAGAGACTTACCAGCTGGATGCTGCTCTCCAAGCTGTCAGACTTTACACAACATTTATTGGTGACATTATCAGCCACGTCAGCCAATACAAGCTGATTGCCAATATGTCAATTTTGCTTTTATCGGTGCAGATACAATATAATCCAATGTGTCGGTGTACCTCTTAAAAAAAAAAAAAAAAGTGTAGAAGAATATTAAATGACATCCATTTGGGAGAAAGAAAAGTACCCATTCACTCAGAAAGAGCTGTTACCCTTTTTGAAATAACAGGCTCTATCAGCACAGATGTTACTAAATATCTCGGGTTAATTGTCATAGGAACAGGGTTCTGCTCCAGTCTCACCAGCCCAGCTTTCTTCCTCTTTCACAGCTGTAAAGCATGCATCTTCCCAGTAGTGCTTATGTTCTGGTCTAGCAGAAACCTCTCTGGTTTTTTTTATGCCTTTTGAATCTGAGGTAGCCAGAAACACAGTCTAGTCTTTGTGCCTGTTCCTGAATAGTAGAAATGTTTCATTAACTTGTGCTACTTAAACCCTGTTGATGGCTCCCTGAGGTACTAGAAAGCAGCTTAAAGCAAAAAGATTATCATACCTAATGGCAGCCCTGCTGGTCTGGGCAGCACCTCCCTTTCCAGCTTTTTAGGAACCTCATCATTCTTATTTGCATTTTCCATCAGGTTGGTCACTGCATGGGCCTCGCCATCACCAAGCCGTTGTACCTGCTTCAGGACCCCTGTCTGCCTTCATCATAGGCAACTAGTAGGGAGTGCATGGGGGTGCATGTGCCCCCCCCGCCCGCCTCTGATGGCCAACACTGATGTCAGTAGGACTGGTGCCCCCCCTAACAGAGCTGCTGATGTCATTGGCTTCTGTGGGTGCCCCCCTAGATTCAGGAGGCACCAGTCACTCATGGTCTTCATCACAAGGAGAAAGACAAAGGACCCTTAACAAGAATGAGGCTCCACCCTTAGATACAAGGGAAGGGCCTCACCAGGGATCCACCAGTGGTGGGGAACAGAGCTCCTGCCAGAGAAGGTAAAACAGGCAAGTTCTCAGGGTGGTAGGATGCACTAAAGGACATTGCAGACTGTAAGAGACTTTGCTCATGGAGACCCTGAGAGGGTGAGAGGCACTATGTTTGGCCAGTAAGGCTTTTTTCTCTAGGCACCTGGCCACTGACAAAACAGCATGGTGAGTGAGGCAGGGAACATGAGAGTGAAAGGACAACCTGTTTTGTATGGGGTCTGCTGTTTTGCAGAAAGGGAAGGGGTCAGCAATGAGGGTCTACAGTACAAATATTGTGGGCTAATCCTTGAGGGTCTGGAGCTTTCTTACCATAGTTTATCTGCTAATTGATATTCCAACCCTTTCCCTACACAGGCCCGTGGAGGTGTCAGCTGGCAGAATGCTACTTGAAAACTGAGCTTTGGGTCACACAGCTCCCCTCCCAGACTTATTTTAGGCAAGTCTCTCAGTGGCAGAGATGTGTGATTTGAGGTGTTCCAAAATGGAGTTTGCTCAATAATCCCAATCCAAACACATCTTTGTTTAGGGCAGTGTGTATTGCACACAGGCCTGGATGGCTGTTAGTTGGCAAAATAGCACTCAAAAAGTGGTGGGGACAACTTCCTGATGCAAGTGCTGGAGCAGTCAACTAGGGGCCATGCTTTTGAGCTGCTGCTCACAAACAGGGAAGAATTGGTGGAGAATGTAGCAGTGGATGGCAACTCGGGCAGCAGTGACCACAAGATGATTTGAGTTCAGGATCCTAAGGAAAGGAAGGAAGGAGAGCAGCGGAGTAAGGACCCTGGAATTCATAAAAGCGGACTTTGACTTTGTCAGGAAACTCATGGGCAGGTTACCCTGGGAAGCCCATGTGAGTGGGGAAAGGAGTCTAGGAGAACTGGCTGTATTTCCAAGAAGCCTTACTGAGAGTGCACGGACAAATTATCTTGATGCGCAGGAAGACTAGGAACTATGGCAGAAGACCAGCTTAGTTTAGCAGGGAACTCTTCCATAAAGTAAATCACAAAAAGGCAGCTTATAAGAAGTGGGCAGCTTATTACAAGAAATAACTAGTGAAGAATATAAGAGCATTACTCGAGGATTTGGGGATGAAGCCAGGAAAGCCAAAGCGCAATTGGAGTTGCAGCTAGCAAGGGATGTGAAGGGTAATAAGAAGGGTTTCTACAAGAATGTCAGTAACAAGAGGAGGATCAGGGAAAGTGTGGGTCCCTTATTTAATGAGGAAGGCAACCTCACAACCGAGGATGCAGAAAAGGCTGAAATGTTCAATGCATTTTTTGCCTCGGTCTTCACAGGCAACGTCGGCTCCCAGACTACTGCACCAGGAGGCACAGTTTAGGGAGGAGGTAAAAAAACAGGTTAGGGACTGTTTAGAAAAGCTAGACACATACAAGTCCATGGGGCTCAATGGGATGCACCTGAGGATGCTGAGGGAGTTGGCTGATATGATTGCAGAGCTATTGGCCATCATCTTTGAAAAGTCCTGGCAATCAGTCCTGGATGATGGAAAAGGACAAACATAGTGTCCACATTTTAAGAAAGGGAAAAAGGAGGATCCATGGAACTATAGGCTAGTCAGCCTCACCTCAGCCCCTGGGAAAATCATGGAGCAGATCCTCCAGGAATCCATTTCTAAGCATTTGGAGAAGAAGATGATTAGGAACAGTCAGCATGGATTCACCGACTGCAAGTCATGCCTGACCAACCTGATTTGCCATCTTTGAGATGACTGGTTCTGTGAATGTGGGGAAACTGGTGGATGTGGTGCACCTTGACTTTTTAGCAAGCCTTTTAATATGGTCTCCCACAACATTCTCCTAGGCAAGCTAAAGAAGAATGGACTGGATGGTGGATAGAAAGCTGGCTGAAGCACTGGGCTCAGAGTAGTAATCGATGGCTCAATATCTGGTTGGCAGCCCATATCAAGTGGAGTGCTGCAGGGGTGGGTCCTGAGGCCAGTTTTGTTCAATGTCTTCATCAGTGACCTGGAAGATAGCCTAGAATGCACCCCCAGCAAGTTTGCAAAGGATACCAAGCTGGGGGGTGTAGTGGATATGCTGGAGGGTCCAGCGGAGAGAGACAAGAATGGTGAGGGGCTGTGGGACATGACTTCTGAGGGAACTGGGCTTATTTAGTTTAAAGAAGAGGAGACTGAGAGGGGATTTAATAGCAGCCTTCAACTAGCTGTAGTGGGGGTGATTCAAAAGAGGATGGAGCTAGACTGCTCTCAGTGGTGACACATGACAGAAAAAGGAGCAACTGTCTTAAGTTGCAGCAAAGGAAGTGTAGGTGAAATATTAGGAAGTATGTTCTCACTAGGATGGTAGTAAAACATTGGAACAGATTACCCAGAGAGGCAGTGGAAGCTCCATTCTTGGAGGCTTTCAAAACCCGGCTAGACAAAGCTTTGGCTGGGATGATCTAGTTGGGGATTGTCTTGCTCTGAGCAGGGGGTTGCACTATTACCTCCTGAGGTCCTGTCCAACTCTAACTTGCTATGATTTTCTTTGATTTAAGGTTGGCAGTGCTATGCCCAGGCTTCTTCAGGGTAGTTCCCTGATGGTGGAGATGTGTGGTTTAGGGTGAGCTGAAGCAGATTTTGCCTCATAATCCCAGTCCATCTTGGCTTCAGAGCAATTTACTTGATATCGAGTCATCAAGAAGTAGGGCTGGAAGAGAACCCCAGAGGTGACCTAATCCAAACCCCTGCCTGAGGGAGGATTATTCCTACCCAAACCATCTCATACAACTGTAATCTAAACTCTACATAGGACTATCCCCAACCCTGATGCAATGTAGACCTCATAGCATAACCTGCTAGGTAAAGCAGGGGTACCACAGCAGCAAATGTCCTGCTTCTATAAAATGTTGTCATACACTCAAGAAGTCCTGGGTGGAGGGTCATATCATCCACTACAGAGGAAGTTTTGTCACAGTCCATGCCCATCTGACCTTAGGGTAAAATTTCCTTCCTGACTCCAGATATGGTGATTGGTCTGACCCCAAGTAGACTGAAGAAACTCTGGCTTTTGCTTCTAGCAGGAGAATTGATGCACCCCAGTTGAAGTCCCCAGTCTTAGCTGTAGCCAGCACCCAGTGTTTCCAGGGAGGCTTGAAAACACCCTGACACATATAGCAGAAAAGAGCAGGGCACAGTTGGGCGCAACCAGCAAAGCTCAGAAGCATTATAAATAGGCATTACTACACTTGGATCATCTCTGACCAGGGGCTATTCAACCTCTTCTTGAAAACCCCAGTGAGGGAGAGTCCACAACTTCTCTAGGCAGTCTGTTTCATTGCCTCACTATTCTAACAGTGCAGAATTTTTTTTTTCTGGATATCTAATATAAAGATAATTTGCTGCCACTTAGGCCATTGGTCTGCAGCAAGGGAGGAAAAGGTGCTTTCCCTCTTCTTTATGGTGGCCTTTCAAGTATTTGACCCCTTTAAGGACCTTTTTCCACAAGCTGAACTTTCCTAGGTTCTTCAGCCTCTCTTCATATGACTTGCTTTCCAAGCTCTTGATCATATTTGCCCTCCTTTGGATTCTCTCACACTTGTCCACATCCTTTTTTAAAATGTGGAGTCCAGAGCTGCACACAGTACCCCAGATGAGGTCAAGCAAAGAGGCACAATCACCTCCCATGTCAAGCACTGAATCCTTCTATTGACACAGTCCAAAACTTCATTCAGCTTTTGTGTGGTTGCATCACACAGTAGACTAGGGGTGGGCAAAATGTGGCCCTCCAGTCAGATGCAGCCCACCGGTCCATTGTATCCGGCCCGCGGTGCCCCTAAAAATTTAGAAAATTAATATTCATCTGCCCCTGGCTGCCTGGCATGCCAAAACTCAGTAAGCTGCCCTCCACTCAAAATAATTGCCCATCCCTGCTGTAGACATATTGACTGTAGACTCTGTGGTCTATCAAGACTCTTAAGTCCATATAGCTGCCATTCAGCCAGGTGTCTGCCATTTTATGTTTTTAATCATTCCTCACAAGGTGTAGCACCTTGCATTTGTTTGCTTTGAACTTCATCTTTTTAGCTCTAGCCCAACATTCCAGTCTGTCAAGATCCTTCTGAATTGTGCTTGCATCTGCCAACATGTTCACAATCCTTCCTAGTTTAATGTCATTCACAAAGTTGCTCAAGAAGCTTTCTATGTAAGCATCCAAATCCATAATGAACACGTTGAACAGCACTGGGCCAAGGACAGACAGACCCCTATGGGACTGCACTCAAAACCTCCTGTCATTTTGACATGGACCTATTTATAATGACCATTTACTTGTCGCTATTGAGCCAGTTATCTGTGCAGCTCATAGTAGTTTTATCCAGCCCACGTTTCTCCCAATTTGTTTATGAGAAGGTCATGTGGGACCTTGTCAAAGGCCTTGCTGAAGTTCAGATACACTATATTTACATCATTACTTTCGTTCACCCAAGTAGTTGTTTTGCTGAAGTAGGAGATCAGGTTTGTTTGACATGATTTGCTTTTCATAAATCCATGCTGGCTGTTTGCAATCAGCCTTTCCTCCTTCAGATGCAAATGGCCTTCCTATGGATATGCTCCAGGAACTTCCCAGGTATTGAAGTGAGGTTAATTGGTCTGTAGTTCACAGTGATCTTCCTTCTAGCTTTTTTAAAAAGAGGGGCGCTATGTTGACCCTTTTCTAGTTGTCTGGAACCTGTGGGCCTGTCTCCCACAACTTCATGAAGAAATTACATTTTTATTAGCTAGTATACATTTTTGATTAAACATGTAGCTCTTTACTATGTCTAATTAATTGGTAACAACCTTTAAACGTAGAAAGAGGAACTTTGAAAACAACTAGGAATAAGGAATCAGAAATAAGGAACCAGCTTCCATCATTTTTTGTGGATGGAAAGAGATTTAGTGGGAAACAATATTACAGGATACAATACTACATTATCTTCTGTATGGAAATCTTAGGTTTGGGGATAGATTTTGTTATAAACTCCCCAGACTTACTCTTTCAAGGCATCTCAGTGTTGATTTGGGATCAAAGGGGGTACAGTAAGATTGAGGAGTAAAAAGAAGCATACCTCAGTTACTTTGCTCCCTTTCTGTTCCCATTAAGGGATTTTATTTCCTACTGTGTATGCAGTCAAAGGGAGCGTATCAGTCCTCAACCCTAGTTCCTAATGTGCTTTGGGATTCTTTACAGTAGGGGTGGCTAACCTGTAGCATAGATGCCTGTGACAGGCCTACCCTCCATTCGGCCCCCGCACCTGTCCTTGGGCAACCGCCCTCCTTGTCTCATCTGCCACACCTTTGATGGTGATTAATTGATTGATGTTAATTAGCAGGAGGCTGCCCACTCACGCCCCCCAGTGCCTGGGGTGCTATCTGCTGTTCCTTCCTACCCAATATCGCAGCCCAAACATCTCAGGTGTTAACTCAGTCTTTGTGCCCCCCGTCTGGCGTCTCTCCAGCAGATGGCCCCTTTTTTGAGGCCTACCGTGCTTGACTTGAGCCTTCCCTGCGTGGCCCCTCCCGGGCTCCTCAATGCTAGCCTCCCTTGGGCTCCTTAACGCTGGCCCCCTCTTGGGCTTCTCATTGCCCCTCTGAGGCTCCTTAGAACATTGCCCTCTGCCTAGGGCTTCTCAAATACTGCCCCCTGCTAAGGCTTCTCCATAGCTGCCCCTCTCAGGCCTGGGGTCTCCTCACCCCGCATTGCTGCGCCCTCTCTGGCACTGAATCATGCCCTCCCAGGCACCAGGATCCCCACACTGCTGGGGTCCCCGCTGAGGATATTGCGCCCCTTCCTGGGCGCTAGGGCCCCACACCCTGTGGGCCCTTATGAGGCCTCCTCCTTCCCCTACAGCCTCACCCAAACCACCGGTTATTCATAACAACAACCAAGCAAATTCAAGCCTCCTGGCTATAACTGAGGACATATCAGCCCTCCGCCTCACAGCCACAGCACCTGCCTCTGGCTTTCTCACGCTATCTTAGTGCAGAGGGAGCTCCTCTCCCTCTGGTAGCCAGCAGGGAACTGCCAACCTGGCCCTGGCTGTGGGCTTTATAAGGGCCAAGCCCTGCCCCCTAGGGTCAGCTGACTTCCGTGGTTGCCCTGGTAACCTGCAGCTGTGTTGCCTAAACACTGTTAGGGCTCCCCCTCTGGCAGTTCCTTGCCTCTGCAGGCACAGAGCACCAGGGTGCTTGTGACAGTGCCACAAGTGGCATGGTCAGCATCTGTGTGTGGCACATGGTAGATTGGGAAGTGAATAGACAGTACAGTGCTGAGGGCAGAAAGCAGAGCAGCAGATTGGGCAGGAGAAGGGGATTTAAGGTGGCACTTGCAGGTCAATTTGTGAAATGCCTGCCAAAAAGGCTGGCTCCCACTACTTGGGGTGAAAAGCTTCATGCACAATTATCAACATTTATCTACAGTTTCCACAGACTGGTATCTCCAGTGCTGCAGTTATCTCCAAATGACACCGTATCAGTTTAAACCATCTGAGATGCTACACAGGTGGTTGCATCTGTTTGAGAGCAGGAATGATTGATTACATGTACATTTCAATAGCATGGTTCTTGCAATGCCCCTTTGGAAAACAGGAGTATGTAACTAAGTGCAGAGCGGTCAGCATGGAAATGACAACTCAAAGTGCCTATACTTCTAAAGGTAGAAAATAAACTATAAAACAAATCTGAAGGCAGAGGAGAAGTAATTTATGACATCATGCTGTTACTATGGTGACATTTGTCTGATATGATAAACAAAGAAGTTCATTTCTCTGTAAAGGCTTTGTTTTCTTTTTTTATTAATACGTAATTAAATAATCCTCACCATCCTGTCAAATGACTTGTAGCCTTGTGTGCTCTGTATCATTTGTGCATAATACTTCAAAGTCTTGGCTTTTATAAAGGACAAACATAAAAGTAAACTACTGTACGTTTCCTGGGAAGAAATGAAGGAAAATTGCAAAAGAAAGAACATGTTTTTGGTTAAAATGATGATGGCGATAGATGCTGCTTGGCATTACTTGCCAGACCACAGTTGCTTAAAGGCAATAGTTTAAAGTTCCCTTTTTTTGGCAGGTTAAAGCTTCATTTGAAACATTTGTTTTGGCTTTGCTGCTAAGTGGCAAACAAATAAGCATTCATGCTTTCACAACCCTTACTAAAGCCCTATTTATGTTTTTAGATTTGACTTCCCCTAGACACACAGGTTTGAATCCAGCTCTTGTGTAAAGAAAAGAAAAAGTTGCCAATAAGATTTCTGTAGTCAGTGTGCACAATCATCTCTGCAAGCTACAATACAGATCAGGGGTCAGTAACCTACAAGCTGTGGGTCGGATCTCAGAGCCATTTGGTCCAGTCTGCAGATCTGGGTCTTTGGTGGCAACTGGCTGTGGAGAGGTATGGCCACCACCTCGGGGAGAAAGGGTGGCATTTTCCCTCTTGCATTGTGAGGAGAAACTCAGCTAAACTGGATTATTCCTGCCCACAAGCTAAAAACACTGCTGACCTGCTGGTCTAGATAGTTACCTGGAGAGAAATGGTTAGCTCTTCATAGACAAAAGTATGTGCAAAAATAGTTTCAATATAGATACTAATATGGTTTCTGATTTCTGGATACATAAGGCCTAAGAAAAAATAATAAATACTACAAATACAAAAAGTAAAATGGATATAGTGAGAGTCCTCTGGAATCTTCTACAAAATTAACCCTCTGCTACAGAGCCATGTTCCAGAATCATTACCAAAAAAATGTTCCTATCACCTCCTATTGCAACAAAAACCTTTAAAATGTGATCTAAAATTGTTCTTTCACAGAATTTTCCAACCTGAAACCATAGCTATGACAGGTATGGGCTGTTGACTTTTAAACCTAATGTTGATATTTAACATCAGCCTGGTTACATATTACACTTCTAGCCTTTTTAGTGCATATCAAGATAATGCCACATTCCCAAAATACAGAAAAATGGTTTTCTCATTCAATTTAAAAACTGAAGCTGCTGCAGAATTTCCATTTGAGGTTACAACATTCAGGGACCCACTTGCAAAATTTAGATCCAGCTTGCCAGAAATAACACAGAGCATTGGTCATAGCTGTATTTTCCCATTAATGTTGCACAAAGTTTTTGCTGACCCTGTTCTTGGGCACCTCTAAGGTTGTATTGATAGGTCTTCCAGTGAAAGGAAAGTAGAGATTGAACACTAGCTTTTATTGCACTGGTGCTCTGTAAAGACAATCCATTAGTCCAGTATGCTAAGATTGGTAAACACTAATAAACAGAGGCTAACATAATTACTGTTACTGTTAGGCAATAGCTGAGCTGCAGCCTTTTGCAATGTTTTCACCTAGTGCTATTTATATACTGCATCACTGTGCAGTCACTACTATCTCATTGCTGTATTTTTTTTTTAAATGCATTATCTTTCAAAAACACTTGAAGTGAAATTGTCTCTTTCTTACTCTCCATATTGGAAGGAGGAAACAGAATGATGTGATCACTCCCACCAAACACAGGGTTTATTTTGTTAAACAGATTCCTTTCCAGTTCAAAAGGGCACCTAGCCTTCTGGTGCCAGAGGTGAGGAACATCATCTTGCAGAGGGGACTGATGACAGATCTTTTCCAGAATGTAAAACCTAGTGAAGGAAGTAGCCAATATGGGAGGATCACATGTCTGCAGAGAGTAGCTCTTGCGCATCCTGGTACGTGAGAGGGTGAGTACAGGCAGAGACAGATCTAGGAGAGGGGGCACAGTTTCACTGCTGCACTTGTATCCTGGTTTGATTCTTGGTCCATCCAGAGTTTAAAACCAATTGCCTGCCAGTGGCAGCAGTATTTCTAGTCAGTTGACTTCATGGCTTATTATAACTTATTGGATCCCTTCTTAACATGTCATTCAATGGGTATTAATGACCCTCTCTTCTTTTTAATGGTCTTGGTGTTCCAGCCATCAAGCTATCCCATGTTCTGCAATTTTGGTGTCTTTTGAGCTGGTCCTGGTAAGGCATTGCCTATTTCATAGCCTTGCAGGTGGTTTTTAACTCATTCCAAGGAATTTGTATTTGTTTTTGCTTCAATCTCAAACTGAATAATACAGCCCTGGGACCCTAGTATATTAGTAAAGCTTCTAGTTTATTTTTAACTGGAGAAAAATACATGTTTTATATGTGGAAATACACCTCACCATCTGCACCCCTCTTTTCAAAACTCTAGGTCCACCAATGAGTACAGGAGGTTCTAATGGAAAGGCAGAGCATTAAAAGTAGAAAGGGTGGGGTGGCAGATGTTTTACAGGGAATGAAATTACAAGCTAGGTGACTTTCTGATGTGAACAGGGATGAGTTTTATCTGGTGAAGGATGCATCTGGTTGGTAATATACACAGGGGTGAAGATATAGAATGGGCAGGGGAAATGGAGAAAATACCTGCTGAGGTCAGTATTTCTGAGCAGCTTGCAAGGTAGAGATACTCCCTAGTGCAGGAATGTATTGAAAAATGCATAGAGAACATTTGGGAAGCAGCAAGCCACCAGCAGTCTTCCTCATATGACTCTAATATTTCCAGAAGAATCCAAGAAGCCATTAGTCTCTTCTTTAAAAAACAAACAAACAAAAAATACACCCCCCCCCCGCAAGAAAAACCCAAACAACCCAAAACCAGCAAACCTTCCCCAGGAGCGCACATATCATGTGGCTTATCAGCATATCTTATTTTGAAGTTGGTATCTTTAACTCATAGTATCTGGGGTCAGGAGGGACCTAAACAGATCATCTAGCCTGACCCCCTGCCACAGGCAGGAATGAATGCTAGGTTCACAAGAGCCCAGGCGGGTGATTGTCCAACCTCCTCTTGAATTTGCCCAAGGTAGGGGCGAGGACCACTTCCTTGGGAAGTTGGTTCCAGATTTTGGCCACCCTAACTGTAAAATATTGCCTTCTGATCTCTAATTCAAACCTGTTCTCCATCAGCTTATGACCATTGTTCCTTGTCACCCCAGGTGGTGCAGGGGAGAAAAGGGCTCTTGTCTATTTGCTGTTGATCCCCCCCAACGAGCTTGTAGGCAGCCACCAGGTCCCCCCTCAGCCTCCTCTTGCTGAGTCTGAACAGGTTCATTTCCTTCAGTCTCTCCTCATAGGGCCTGTCCTGCTGCCCTGTCACTAAGTGGGTAGCGCTCCTCTGAACCTTCTCCAGGCTGACCACATCCCTTTTGAAGTGCAGTGCCCAGTACTGGACACAGTACTCCAACTGCAGCCTCACTAAAGTTGCATAGAGGGGGAGTATCGCCTCTCTAGACCAGCTTGAGATGCACCTTTGGATGCATGACAAGGTATGGCTGACCTTGCTGGCTGTGGTCTGGCATTGGCAGCTCATGTTCATCTTGGAGTCATTACTGACTCCAAGATCCCTTTCTGCCTCTGCGCTTTCAAGAGGGGAAATCCCCTGCCTGTATGTTTGCTGTGGATTCCTTCTCGCAAGGTGCAGCACCGTGCCCTTGTCTATGTTGAACCCCATCCTGTTCTTGTCTGCCTACTTTTGTAGTCTGTCTAAATCTATTTGCAGGCTCTCTGTCCCTTCAAGTGTGTCCACCTCACCCTACGTCTTACTGTCATCAGCAAACTCAGACAGCATGCTTTCCACCCCCTCGTCCAAGTCACTGAAGATGTTAAACAGTGTGGGCCCGAGGACCAAGCCCTGGCATATCCTACTGCTCACATCTTGCCAGGTAGAGTACAACCCGTCCACCGCTACTCTCTGGGTGTGCCCCATCAGTCAATTTTTACCTATCCAACTGTGTAGGCATCAGTGCCACAGTCGCTTAATTTATTGATGAGGATAGGGTGAGAGATAATGTCAAAGGCCTTCTTAAAGTCCAGAAGGACTACATCCATGGTGACACCATCATCCAAGGATTTAGTTACTTGGTCATAAAAGGCAATCAGGTTGATCAGGCAGGACCTGCCTTTGATGAACCCATGCTGATTGCTTCTGAGCATGATCTCCCCTGCTGGCCCCCCCACAGATGTGCTCCTTAATGATTCTCTCCAAGAGCTTCCCGAGCACTGAGGTGAGGCCTATAGTTACTTGGGTCCTTCTTCTTCCCACACACACACACGCACACACAACATACACTGTGTGGCTATATTTAATTTAGTTTCAACAAGTAAATTACATAGTAGTAAGAAGTTCATTGCACAACATTTTTTTCTTTATTCTTCCATTATGTAATTATCAGACTCTAATTATGTAATAGAGTACATTTACATTTTTCCCAACTGATATGTTACTAGATCATATAAGTCAAGGTATATAAGATATGCCTGAATCAAAGATGGGCTCTATGTGGTGATAGTAGCAATCTGAATTAGCACTGCTGTGTTTTTCTAGGTGACAGGTATATTATGATTATGGATTTTATGGCTTTATATCATTTTATTCATCTGAACTGAACTGTCTCCACTCTAACAAGTGTCTAAACTGTCAAGCAGACAGCAATATATTTATCTTCTCTCAAGTGCTCCATGCCCTGTACCAGAGGCCAGTATCCCCACAACTGATTCAAGTCATCCTTGCTCGTTTTGTAGATTGAGGAATATATGTCATCTTATCTCATGGCTTGTAAGCGCCTGTAAGGAGGTGCAGTCTCCAGGGGCTACAGCTGCAAGTAGGCACTAGTTCATAAGCTGCTTGGCTGGGAAGCTGGGAGTCAGCTGCAGTTTAATGATTAGCGAATGAAGGTACAGCCATGTTCAGTTGTTCTCCACACAGGAGTAACATGGAGGCGGGGTTTTTTTTGTTTGTTTTTGACCCGTGGATATACAGTGGTCAAAAAACCCACAGAAAAAAATTGGAGTAGTATATGCAACAGCAGCATACGCTGCCCAAAGCCGGAGCCTGTGTTACCAGATTTGCACATTACTTTGAGGTGTGCTCATTTATTAGGAATACATTTCTAGGATCTTGGTAATTCTGTCAATATGTTGCTTGTGTTTCTATACAGAGCTGTATCTCTCCCTTCTGCAAGTCCTCACCCCCAATGGAGCTATCTCACAGGACTCAGTTTCAGTGGGGCTAGGTTCCTCCAGTCACCAAATCAGTCATACACAAAAAACGCACACAAATTAATGTGACATGCCTGACCTGGGCGGGTTGATCTTCATGGACAGGCTGACACTCTCATATGCCAAGAATCAGTTCATCAGAGCACCAATAAACTGCAGTCAGACACAAGCACACAGGTAAACAGAATCCCTCTGAATCTGGCTGGCTGTCCAGCTGACACCCTCATGGGCCAGCATTCAGTTCATTAGGGCACATCTGAGTTAAACTGGGTCAATCAGCCTGTACAAGCTGATCCCATTATGTGTTTCAAACTCAGCACGTCCCAATCTTTGGCCTCTTGATGAGCAGACCCCACAGTATTTTTGGGCTTCACAGGGATCTTTAGCTTAGGTAAAA
>JAGPOW010001296.1:72540867-72556520 GCA_030014935.1 Caiman crocodilus | reverse complement strand
TCAAACTCAGCACGTCCCAATCTTTGGCCTCTTGATGAGCAGACCCCACAGTATTTTTGGGCTTCACAGGGATCTTTAGCTTAGGTAAAAGAAGCGTTGTTGCAGAGCACAGGAGGAAAGAGAAGTAGAGAAGGAAAAATGTACCCAGTTACTACCAGTTTGACTATAAAAGTAATTTATTGCTAAGTATATGAAATATATAACGGTACTAGTAGTAATAGACGTGCAAAAGAAAAACAAATACAAACAATTACAGTACTACCCTGGTTTCACTAAGTATTTGGGGAAACTTAACTCAAGCTTAACTAATACAGTTCAGCTTCAGAAATTTACACCTAGAGAGAGAGTGCTGGGATCTCACCAGTCCAAGGTACTTGGGCTACAAAGCTGACAGGCACAGTCTGTAGCACAGTCCTTGAAGAGAGAGACAATCTGTTCTTCCAGCGTCCCAAGAACAGCAGGGGATGGTGTCCGCACAGGAGTTTTCTCTTGAAGCACACTCACACTGTGGCTTTTTTACAGATTTTTGTACCCTCAGTTCAGCTGCTTCGAAGCATTCTCAATAGTGTAAATCATTGTCTTTTCTATTGACAAGGGATTATATGGTTTGGAACACCTCAACAAACTGACTGATAATCAGGAAACACATAAGGTTAGGGAATAACCAGATGCTTGGGAGCCAGCTTGAAATTCCTATGGATAGCAGATATACTGATGGGATATTTCATGGCTTCTTCAGAAACAATAGATAGCTTGCAGCATCAGGATTTTGGATTTTTGCTCAGCTTAGCATGACTTTTCCAGATCTTGCTATAGTCTTTTAACAGACTTAAGGCAATTATTGGGGTGCTCATAACCTTTTGTGGAGAGGACTTCCACCAGTCGTCTCGGGAAAAGTACGGCAACACCTGTGATTCAGGTGGACCCCAATGAGCTGGATGTTGTGATGAACCCTTAACCATTGTTCAAATGTTGCCCATACCCTCTCTGACTCGGTCTCTTGTCTCAGCATTCCCTAACCTGGCAACCGAGTTTCAGTCAATCAAGTTTAAATAGGCCTCCCGTAGTGGAACCCGGTAACGTACGGCCCGAGATGCCTATTAAACTTAGAGGGGGGTGTGTGTGTGTGTGTGTGTGTGTGTGTGTGTGTGTGTGTGTTTGGGGAGGCGGGAGGGGGAGTCCTTTGTAAAGCCAGATTAGAACTGGTCTGATAAATGCTGAGCTGGGTGTGTGTGAACATGGGTTGATTAGCATTTGGAGTACAGATTCCCCATCATGCAGTGTGCCCCTGCTTCTCTGGTCCCAGAATTCACTGCAGTCTCTGCTTCAGGCTTTCTGTTCTCCATCTCTCATATAAATGAATGGTCATCTGGTTCCACCTCATATGCAAATGAAACCTAGGGCAGTTGTTTCACTCTTGTTGCTCTTATCTTGAGGGTCTTAGGTTTGTCTCTCACTGCATCTTAATCAGTTTCATTTATGTAGAGGAGGGGAGGGAGGGGAAATTCTTTTCGAGTCAGACAGACTGCATCCTGTGCCAGGGTTCTCAAGAACACACAGCTGAGATGTAACACCTGGCCAGCTGAACCATGCTCCATTGCGAGCCAGGCTCCATGTGGCAGGATCAATGCTGCTGCAGGCCCCAAAATCCCCCAGGACCCCAGGTATGGCTGCTGGGCCTGACCCCAGCTTCCCCTACCCTACCCGGGAGAACTTGCTAGAGCATTTGTGACACAGGTGTTCCCTGGGGAAAACTAGTGGAAGCTCAAGGCGCTAGTTGTCTCTGGGGAACCAAATGTCCATGCACGTCTGGACACAGCCAAAGATGTATAAAAAGCTCTGGAAGCAGAGTTGACAGAGAGAGTGGGATGTCTGTGGTGCTGATGGAGAAGTACAGAGCCTGTGTTACTTTCTCAGGGTATGAGAAAAGATGACATGTTTTTGTTTTTCTGTCATTTTGTTGTTTTGCAAGCTTGCTTGTTTTATATCTGTGGGGATGTTTGCTCCATGAAAAATAAATGGTCTGGAAACACAGAATACAATGCTGACTGGCATTGAGAAGGGAGCTGGGTGAGTGACCTGCTTACAGTTGAGTATATACAGTTTAGCTGTTGAAGGACAGAGAATTTAGCTTATCATTATGCAAAACTTGTCTAAAGAAATAATTTTAACTCTGGCAAGTAACATGGAATCATATGCTGAGAGAAGAGAGATAATTCATTTATTTCATTTGTTACCTTGAGATTTGTGTTTGGTTGGCCTTGTACTGTTCCACTCTTCTTTTCTATTTTCTTTTCTCTTGTTCTCTCAGTTTTTCTGTATAATATCATTTTCATTTCATTTGGGTGGCTGATTTTATTTATTTATTCAGCTATTCCTGTCTGCTTATAAGTGTAGATTTTTTTTCTTTTCTTTTCTTTTCTTTCATCAGCAAAACAATCTTTTCTGGAGGATTTTAAAACAGCTTAGATATGCGTGGAATATTGTCACAGCATCAATTCATCAGGTGGTTCCTCTCTCTTCAGATTCATGCAGGGGGTAAAAATTTATCTCCTCTTTAAATTCTGCTGGGCTCATGGATTACGGTATGCTAAATTTACTATATTTATAGATTATTCTGCAATATGGTGCTAAAACATTTTCCTAAAATGCAGGCCCCTTGCTCTTTTTATGATATTCTGTTGGTTGTGCATCAACTGTTTTGTACAGAGACTGGATCTAAATTTGCACAAGTTTCATGACTGAGTAGTAGCTTAATTATAGCGTTCCAGCTGCAGTTTGACTTATGGTTTTCTCAATTCTGTTTCTGTTGCTCAGGTTCACTCAGCACAAACATTAGCACCTTTATTGGCAGAGAAGTTAAGCGGAAATGGTGACTGGTTTAGCATTACAAAGGGATTGTCCCCACACATCAGCAATAAGATTCTTGGAGTATGAGGCATGGAAGCTTATGTTGCTATCATTGGTGCTGTCTGCATAATGCAGATGTACTTCTTTTAGTCTCCAGGGATGTTGAGTCATAACTGCAAATAGGCTTTAAAGAGAAGCAAGATTGCAAGGTGAAGTAATATTTTTTTATTGGACCAACTTGCGTATTTGGAAAGAGGAGCTTTCAGAGTGCAAGTGCCCTTTATCAGATCAGGGAAAGGAGATGTCCTAATTCAAGAGAAATAGAAGTAAGAATGGTTTTGCACTAGTTTAATCTAATCATGTTAATTAATTTGGCCACTTGAAAGGGAAGTAGGCAGTTATTGCCTGTGGAGTAAAAAGAAATTAGTAGAGGATAGGTGAAATGTAAATTTCATAATGAGTCATGAAACCACAAATTTTCATGTCCAGTAAACTTATGAATTTCTGTTCCCAGTCCATCTCTTGAAGGTATTGGGTAGGTTTAATTTGAGCAGAAGCTCTTTTGAGGTCTGAGATGGACTGCTTGTTTTTGTGAAGTGTTCACCCACTGTGTTGGATGATGATGATGATGATGAAAGTGGGGAGAGATGAAGAAATTTTGCATTTGTGTTTTGATAAGGTCTGGGTCCATTTTAATACCTGCACTCTCAAATCTTGCTTTTCTTCTATCTTCAGAACTTCATGGCCACAACAACAATTTTGCAATTTTTTTGCAGAAAGCACATCCTATCCCCCCCTTTTCCCTTTACAATAATGGCAAGTAAAGATATTTCTATTTCTTCTTTCCCCCATTGTAATGTGCTACTTCTGTGTCTTCCCTCAATCCTAATATCAAGCTTACTAATTTGCAGTGTCCTATATTTTCTGTGCATTTTTCTTAAAGTCGATGTCAGAACAAGAGAGTAGATTTTCTTTAGGTCATTGGCAGCTCCTCTGTTTTTAAGGAGATTTTCCTAAGTACGTCTGCCAGAGGTTCTCTTGTCTATCCTAGTTCCTTTCAGGTGTTTGGTATTGATCTCTCCCTAGGTTTTTAAACTTGGATCCTCCGAGGTTGTAGTTTTGTGGGGGGGTTGTTGTTGATAGGGTTTGGGTTTTTTTTGTTTTTAGTGTTGATGCTCCACTTAGCAAGTGAAGGGGAACTAATGCAAACTGGAAGCTGTTGCCAATAGAAGGCAGAGTGCTCACTCTGCATAGGGCAATGTTAACTCCTGTACAGTCTGGGGAAGTGTGGGTGGGCCCTGCAAGTAAGGAGGGTCCACGGTTCATTCAGAGTAACTCCTGAGCCCTTGGATCTTGGGGATGTAATTTCCTACCAGTCTCTGGCAATTACAGGTTTAGGACTCTGAGGCTAGGTACAGCCATTACACTTTTTACCAGATTAAGTGATTGGAAGCTGGTCTATACCCATAACAGAACAGAAGTTCAGCACACACAGAGTAGTTTACAAATGGCAGAACCTGGTCTAAGATATGCACGCTCTCTTCCCTCTCCATTTCCCATGTTTGTTCTGTTCACTCCCAGTTTAAACTAAACCAGTTACTGAAAACTGCGTAACTTGTATCAATTCTGCCTTGGGCTTTTTGAATAGCTGAATATCTGTGCCTAGCATATATTTGAGGTACTGTATTTGTAGGCCCCAAGATCATCCTGCTAGAAAGCATGATGTATTAGTAAGCTCTCAGTCTCCTTATAGCTCCATCTTGCAGGTTTCTTTGTGTGAAGAGAATCCTGTATTTAAACAATATTCACTTTCTTCTGAATTTCTCCATTCTCCAAAGAAAAATACATCTTCTTGTGACATCTCTTCCACATGAAGGCAAAGAATACATTTTACTTTATGGCAGTGTCTGTTGCTTCTGGAAATAAATTATTTTCAGATTTACCTACCAGTCTTGCTTTCCCCTTTGCTCATTTTTATATTCCTTTAACATGCTAAAGGAGTTACTTATCATAACATTTTAGTCTATTGTACTTGTATTCAGATTTGAATTTGGTTTTAAGTTCATTGTCTTTAGTTTCAAACCCCTTCACAGTGTGTAGCCTCTTTTACTCCCCTCCTGCCCACACCTTTTAAACACTTACCATCTCTGATTAATAGGAGGAATCAGACCTCCTTTTGATCTACTGTTCCCAGTTCATTTTCAAGCAAGCACACTTTGCTTTATCCCATAACCCCTTCATGTTCAGGTGGAGCGCCACAAAGTTGCTTCAGCACTGTCCTTTAATACATCCTTAAAATGCCCTTTTCCCAGGGTATTTACGAAAAATAATTACATTGCTGAGACCATTGCTTATTGCACTAGTCAATATTTATTTTACTGTACTCTCCCTTCCCTCAGCAATCTTTAACTGTCTTCAAGAAAGTTCTTAACCTACACTTCCTAAGTTAGTTATGTCCCAGACAAAAAAGTAAGGTATGTACTCAAATCTAAGACAAGGGATTTTTTTCCTTGCCAGTCAGCTTTGGGGGAGGGGGGGCGCTCTCATCTTGGATGTGCATACAAAGGCGGGGGGAGCTTGGAGGCAGCTGTGGCTCTGACTTTTGGCTCTGAGCCTGGATTGGAGCCAGAGTCGTACCCACAGCTGCCTCCTACCCCACACCCTGGTTTACCCTCTGCAGGTTCTGCCCCAACTTCCCCCTCCCCACCCTTGTACTCTCAGGTGCAACCTGACTCCAGCTCAGCCTGGATTCTCTCTTGGGCACAGAGCACATAGAAACTTTGTCCCCTGTCTGTGCATTCAGGGACAGTCAGCAGTGTTGCTGCTGCTACATGGCCCAGCAAGGGCTGTGCTTCCATATGCTGTGCTTGAGGAGGAAACTGATTCTGAACAATATCTGACAGTAAGAAGTGGAGGGTGGGAAGAGGCAGAGACATGGGGAATGGGTGGGGCAGGGTGTGTGGGGAGGGGTAGATTGTGGGGAGTGAAAGGAGGGCAGAGGCTGTGGGTATGGGGTGCAGGTGGCAGAGGGGACAGGAAGGCAGGAGGGGGCAGAAGTGGGGAGGAAGATGGCAAGGGGCCCTCCAGCCAATGCTTTCCATGCTACAGTAATGGGAGGGAAATGAGTTTAAGGCAACCGGCTGATAAGTTACATTCTTTGCCTGGAAAACTGTAACAAATTTATACCTTTTCTATATATAGAATCTTGTTATTGGTGGGGTAGTCTTAAACTCAGAGTCAACTAAATTTGAGTAGATACAGTATGTTGGGTAGCTCTGGCTGAGCACATGAGAACCATGGATGTCTTGTGGAAATGCTAATGGATCAGTCAGCTCCTTAACCATACCTTGAATTTGCCTCTGCAGTGCCCAGGGCTGGGCCAGAGAGGGGGACAGAACTGCCTTGAAACCCTGCCCCGCCAACTCCTGAACACCTCAGTGTGTGTATTCCAGTTGGAGCTCAGTGCAGAGTCCCCTGCATTTGCACATTCTTTTGAAAATGCTACTGTTACTACTTCTAATACAAAACTTTACACAGTTCCTTATGCAAGAGTGTATATGCAGGCACAACTAGAACTGCCTGCACATAGCTCTACAAGTGTAGGGCTTTGTCTACATTATTGAGACAAATGTTCTAAAATTGGCTTGGAGATCCTAAATTAAATATTATGTATGAAACACTGCATGGCCCCTAGTGTGTTAACATGCTTTCCTTTCACTGTACATGTTTTCTACCAAGTGTCTATAAGTACCCGGGGTGGGTACTTGTAGGTTCTACAAGTACTTTTAGGTACTTGTTCATTCTGGTGTTTTGGTATGGAAAACAAACTATGGTGACAGTAGGGTTCAGGTTTGCCAACTGGACGGTCCACTTAAAAAAAAAAAAAAAGGCTAAATCTGCTTGTCTGTGAAGTCCATAAAAAAAATATGGAGCCATCCATAAAAAACCCCTAAGAAACTGTAAGATAGATTGAAGCACCTTTGAAGGATAGACCGAGCAGAGCAGTGCCACCTGGTATCTGGGTGGGAGCATAGCACCCTGTAATGAGCTCTTTTAGGGCTTTTTGTCCAATGAGAGCTTCTATTCTCCTCTCTCAGCCCCAGCCATGTGCTGCTGCTGCTGCTACATCTCATCACCTGCCTGTAACACTGCTGGGTCACGTGTATGCAGAGTCCTACAGCCCAATCTTGGGTAGCAAACTTTGATAGGGCTTAATGCTTTACTCCAAAATTTTGGAGGAGTAAAAAAGACCTCATCTTCCACAACCTATGTAAAGATTCAAAAGTCAGATTGGTTTCTAGCCCTTAGATCTGTTGTGCAACTGTTAATTACCTAACCAAAGAAACCACAGTTTCCTTAAGGAATTGAAGAGGTTTGTAGCACCAGAGAGCAAGGAAGAAACAGACAGAACAAGCAAGCCAACAGATGGAAGGAAATAGTATTGGGCAGTTAAACAGATATGGTAAAGTCTAGAGCGCCAAACGCATTGGCGAATAGCACTTAAGATGTCACAAAGTCACACAGAGGACATTTCACTTGAATTGGACACATTAAATACAAGAAACGTGACAAATAAAAGAAAGGGGCCAGAATGACAAGCACATACAATGGATTTTCTCATTCTGGACTTTACTGAAACCTGACAGGAGAAATGAAAAATTAAAAGGGTAAATGTGAAGGGTTATTTAAAATGTTTTGAAGAGTTTAAGAGGAACCAAAAGGGAAGCAATAAACTTATACACAAAAACCTGTGTCAAAGACCTCCTTTAGTAAAAAAAAAAAAGATCCGCCCAAGAGACCAGAATATCTGCAAGCGCTTTATAATGTTAGGTGACCTAGTTATTGAGTAACAAGCTCTCCAGCATCACCCAAGACTACAGAATTGTTCCCAAATAAAGCAATATATTTTTGTACAAGTCCTAGTACAAAAACAATGTTCTTTTTTTAATAGAAAGAGCAGGCATCAGTTTAAACATTTTTACATGATTTTTTGAAGTAGGTCTCTAGAGTTAGGCTTCTGATTTTTTTCCCCCCCCAAGGTGCTCAGTACCCTGCCATATTCATTGCGTATGAGTTTTATTTCATTGTGTCTACAGCAAAAGGCAGATGTACAAATTTTGAAAATGACCCATATTTATTAAAAATAAGCAGTTTTATTTATAGATCCATATAAATCTGGAACCCTACTACCGATTTCTTTGAAGTGCTACTGATGTAAATAAGAACAGAATCTGACCCTCAGTGCTTTATAAACAATAACTTTTTGATCTCCTGATATAGTTATGATTTATTCTTTGGTGGAATTTCCCCTTAAATTCAAGTAAAATCCTCAGCCCAACTGTATTAAAAGACTTTTACAGTAGAACTTTCTATCTGTTCCTTGAGTTGTGGTACAATAAAACCTGTATCAAACAACAGAGGTTTAAAAGTAGTAGATGTTAAGTGTTTGAGAGATAATAGGGTGGAATCATGGCTGCTTGGAGCAGGGATTAAAGAAGGGGATGATAATTATTAAAATGAAACAGTTGCTTATTGTTGTGTACAACCCCTTGTTGTAGATACCCAACTCCTAGGAAGACAGGACAATCATTTCCTAAAGATCTTTTATATATAGGGCAAGACAATTGAGATGGTGAGTCAGGGAGTCTGAGGCATCTGGGTTTTGTCACTTCTAGCAGGTTGTTGTGGCAACCATTGCCTGCAGCAGACCACCTTACCATACACATGCAGTTGGGTAAAAGGAACAGAGAAATGTATCTCTCCAGAGAGGGTCTGTGAAATGAGAATTTTCCTTGCATTCAACATTTTAATAGTATGGCTCAGCGACTATCATGCATTGTCTAATGAGGAGTAGGGGAACACAAAACCTCTGCCATTGCGGTCTATTGGTCTTTTGCCAAGGCTTGTTGAGGGGTGCGATTGAGAGAACCAGTAATGCAAACTGCAAAGCTTCCTGTATGTTACAGCTGAGAGTGACAACAATGATTATCCTTCCTCACATAGTGCAGGAATTCTACGAGATGCTCTAGGATGGACATAACTTGCAAATCTAGGGAGAGCTTTCACTATGGCTAAGTACAAGCAATCAAAAAGCGTGATGCTGAATCAATTTTCAGTCTTTGCAAGTTGGTCTAAGCTGCAGAGATTGAACTGAGAAACTACTGGACACATGTTCACTTTTGATTGAGGAAATGCAGCCTGCATTTACACATGTCTGCAGTGGCTCAGGCCAGAAGCTGGGGGTGGGGAGCACTAATGCATGGCTCTGTGGCATGTACCCAGCATGGGTTATGTGTTTACTTCCTCTTCCTTCTGCCCCCAAGGTCTCTGGAATTTGCAGTCCCGAATCACAGCACCAGGACTCTGCAGGGTTGTGCATCACTTCCTCTTCCTGTTTCTAGGGGTCTGTGGGATTTCTAGTCAACAGTCACAGCCAGCAGTAAGTTTCAGTAAGTGTAGCAGCAGGGCAGCTCTGTACTCAGGGGAAGGTGGGCTTAACTCCCCTCCCTGGCCCCAGTCCCCAGCTGGGGTTTGCCTGGGGGCTGCCAGTCTCTGAGATTTCCCTGAGGTGGGGGCAGTCCCACCTCAAACCTCTTTTGCTGCAGCAAACAGCCCATCCCAGGGCTGGAAAGCATGCTGGGATGTTGGGGGACTGTGAATTCACTTGAACCAGGAAGAGGTCTGGTACAGAAGTTTCATATACTGGTTTGACCCAAATCAGTTAAGTCTGATACTTCATTCAGTTAGGTTTATCTCAAACTGGTTTCAGCCATTTTGCAACTAGTTTATGTGCACTGAGCTTCTGTTCTGTTAAAGGTTTAAACCAATTTCTGATTACTTAAACTGGTTTATGTGTAAATTCTGTACCTAGCCTATGAATGGGAGATTAGGATAGAAACCATATGTCCTCCATAAATGTTTTATGTTTGTCCGTATGTACTTGTTCTAGTGAGAGGTTTTTCTGCCAAAACCTGCTATTACTCCTGCATACAAATCATTTAAAAAATAGTGCTAAGTCCTACCTTATTTTCTGCTCTTTTCTTCTATCAGGTGCTCTCTCCCTTTTTATAATTGATATGCTTATGCTTTTCCATCTTTTTTCCTTGTTTTGTCACTTTCTTCAATCTACTCCATCAGTCAGTCCTTTTCTCTTCTCTTTGTGTGTGTATGTGTAAGTGTATGTATATAATTTTGCAGTATTCTCTTTTTTTTTTCCTCCTTATACATTCTCCTCTCCTAAACTTTGCCACTCAAAATAAATAGGATCTCTTGTTTCTCAGTGCCCTATCCTAAGTTATTTCTCACTTCTGGGGCTTCTAAGCAGTCTGTTTTACTGGGCTTTGGTCCAAACTAGGTCAGAGAAGTACTTTTTTATTGACACTTGTATGTCTGAGCTGTCTATTAGCCTATTGCTCACAGAATCTGAAGTTCTTCTGGCTTTGCTTGTCAGTGAAGGTCTTGAGACTTTGTATGGAAAAGAGAGCTCCCTGGAAAGCCTGTTAGAAATGCAGTGCAATAATGCTTAGTAGATGTAGTTGTATTTTTGAAAATGGGGACACACTTGCTGTCAACCAAGTTTCACAAGTCAATTTCACTAACTTGGATGATAACAAGGGACATTTATACACATACATTTGTCTGCTCTGATGCACTGGAAATCCAGTGCATCAGAGCAGATTCTATTGATTGAGTTTGCTCTGCATGTGAGCCGATGCACCTGGTACTGTGTTGCATGCATTTATATAAATGGCGAAATGTGCGTCAGCACTGAGAAAATGGTGGTGTGCTTTTGAACTAAAACACCTTCGATGTGTTTTAGTTTAAAAGCATGCCACTGCCATTTGCTCAGCACGGACACACATTTTGCCTTTATACAAAAAGATGCGCTGCAGCATCAGTGCTTTTAAAAGTGTCTGGTGCTGTGGTGCAAATGTGTACAAATGCCTAAGGCTACTGCACCACTGTGTAAAACACAAACCTGGGCATGGAGACAAGCTTTGGAAACAAGTACATACCATGCTTCTGGGAACTCAAGTCCAGCCTGAGCCTAGGATTCCTTAAAATTAAACGTCTCGGATCTGGAATGCTCTCCCAGAGAAGAGTGATACACATTCACAAAACAAAACCCACATCAGGGGGGTTGCACAAATGGAGCTTGTGACTTAAGCTTTCATTCACAAGGAATGAATTTTTTTCTTTTTCTTTACAACAAAAGCTGCTTGGAGGAGGGCCTGTTTTTTCCCCTCTACATTTGCATGGTGCAGTGCAGTCCTGAAACATTACTGGGAGACTCTAGAGGCTACTCTAATAATAATGAAACCTTACATCCTTGTATCATTGATCATAACACGCAGATGTTTTCTCATCATCATTTTGCCATTTTGGTTTTATTACTGTTTTTTATGGTTTAAGTTATAAAAATCATCCTTGACTAATAATTTTTTTAGAAAAAGTGTTTATGATCTGTGATTGAACTATTTAAATGTTAACATTTAGCTATCAAGGAGAAATATAACAACACATGTTAGAATCATTTGTGACAAAGCAGGAAATGGCTTGAGCATGCTTTCCTCCGTTTGTCCACAAACATGATTATATTATTCTGCTTTCTGTTGATCAGTTACTGACTTACTGGCACCAGGATTAGACTATGCACTGAATAAATTACCACGAAAAAAATATGTTGCTGTCCAGCAATAATCAGCTTTCTTGTCTGTTGCTTTCACGGAAGTGTTTAAGATATATTAGTAGCTGAGTTTCCTCTTCTTTGTAAAGAATTGTCACAAAATAGTATCCCTGGCAGGGCAGTCTGATACCTCCTATCGGTAGTCATTTGTTTTTAAGGCAGGCTATTGGACAGTGTGAGGAAGTCATTCACCTCAATGATAGCACTTGGTAAAATTACCAGAGTACAACTATAAACATTCAGACAGAAATAAAAACATTGGGAGGGGGAGGAAATGTCATCCAAACACCACTTGTGGGAAGAAACACAATATCCAGAGATGTTTTCAGAGAATAGTTAACCCAGGTATTTGGGTCAGCCTTATCTATGTGAGCACAGCAAACTTTGCCCATGCTACTCTTTTGTCTTTTGTTTCTGCACTGCCCATGTGTATTTGGCAATATAACCCATGATTTATTAATTTTGTGATACCTTTAGAATCCTTTCCCATTCATATGACGTTGACCACAGCACTGCCTGAAGAAAGTGTTCACGATACCCACTCTACTCCTTCCTTCTCTCCCTCCTGTTTTACAATTGGCTTCCCGGACAAGGCATGTTGGAAAGGAACATTCCATGTACTAAGAGTGCAGTTTCTGACAGTGCCCAAGTTTATCCAAATCCCTATTCCATCACTACTCTGCACACAGAACCTGTGCAAAAGAGATGATATGGCTCCAAGCAGCTTGAAACTGCTTCTTGCAGCTACACCACTGAGCTATTTTCTTTCTTTCTGAGCCCTTCTTCACATGCAGGTAAAGGCATGATGGGATCTAGACTAGCTTGGCTTAGCAGGGAACTCTTTAGTAAACTAAATCAGAAAAAGGAAGCTTATAAAAAGTGGGAACTTGGACAAATAACTAGAGAGAATATAAGAGCATTGCTTGGGCATGCAGGGATGAAGCCAGGAAGGCCAAAGTGCAACTGGAGTTGCAGCTAGCAAGGGATTTGAAGGTTAACAAGAAGGGTTTCTACAAGTGTGTAGGTAGCAAGAGGCGGATCAAGGAAAGTGTGGGTCCCTTACTGAATGGGGGAAGATGCAGAAAAGGCTGAAGTACCCAATGCCTTTTTTCCCTTTTGCCTCAGTCTTCATAGGCCAGGTCAGCTCCCGAGTGCATCACTACTGCACGTGGCAGCACAGTTTGGGGAGGAGGTGAGTAACCCTCAGTGGTGAAAGGACAGATTAGGGACTACCTAGAAAAGCTAGATGTGTACAAGACCATGGGGCTGGAGTTGGCTGAGGTGATTGCAGAGCCATTAGCCATCATCTTTGAAAACTCATGGCAATCAGGAGAGCTCCTGGATGATTTGAAAAGGGCAAACATAGTGCCCATATTTAAGAAAGGGGAAAAATGAGGTTCCAGGGAACTACAGATCAGTCAACCTCAATTCACGTCAGTCTCTGGAAAAATCATGGAGCAGATCCTCAAGGAATCCATTTCTAAGCACTTGGAGAAAAAGGTGATTAGGAACAGTCATCCTGGATTCATCAGGGGCAAGTCATGTCTGCCCAATCTGATTGCCTTCTATGATGAAGTGATTCTGTGGATATGAGAAGCCTAGTGGATGTGGTGTACCTTGATTTTAGCAAGGCTTTTGATATGGTCTCCCACAGCATTCTTGCAGGCAAACTAAGAAAGTATAGACTGGATGAATGGTCTGTAAGGTGGATAGACAACTCTCTGGAGCATTGGACTCAGAGCAATAGCTCAATGTCTAGTTGGCAGCCGGTATCAAGTGGAGTGCTCCAGGTGTTGGACTTGGGGCCAGTTTTGTTCAATGTCTTCATCAATGACCTGGAAGATGGCATAGGGTGTGCCCTCAGTAAATTTGCAGATGACACCAAACTGGGGGGAGTAGAAGATATGCTGGAGGGTAAGGCTAGGATTCAGAGTGACCTAGACAAATGGGAGGTTTGGGCTAAAAGGAATCTCATGAGGTCCAACAAGGACAAGTGCAAAGTCCTGCACTTAGGACAGAATAATCCCATGCACCAGCACTGGCTGGAGGCTGACTGGCTGGGCAGCAACTCTGCAGAAAAGGACCTGGGGGTTATAATGGACAATAAACTGAATATGAGCCAGTGGTGTGCCCTTGTTGCCAAGAAAGCTAATGGCATACTGGGCTGCATTGGTAGGAGGGTTGCCAGTAGGTCGAGGGAAGTGACTATTGTCTTCCATTTGGTACTGTTGAGACCACATCTGGAGTACTGTGTCCAGTTTTGAGCCCCCCACTACAAAAATGATGTGCATAAAAAATGGAAAGAGTCTAGCAGAGGGTAACAAAAATGGTGAAGGTCTGGGGGACATGACTTCTGAGGGAACTGGACTTATTTAGTCTAGGGAAGAGGAGACTGAGGGGACTTAATAGCAGTGTTCAACTACCTGAAGTGGGGTTCAAAAGAGGATGGAACTAGACTGTTCTCAGTGGTGGCAGATGATTGAGCTAGGAGCAATGGTCTCAAGTTGCAGCAAGGGAAATTTAGGTTAAATATTAGGAAGATTTTTTTTTTTACTAGGAGAATAATAAAACACTGGAACAGGTTACTTGAAGAGGTGATGGAAACTTCATCCTTAGAGGTTTTCAAAACCCAGCTAGACAAAGCTTTGGCTGGGATCATGTAGTTGGGGATGGTCCTGCTTTGAACAGGGGGTTAGACTAAATGACTTCCTGAGGTACCTTCTAACCCTTACTTCCTATGATTTTAGTGCATGATCCACAGTTGCAGGGCAGGCGGCATGATTGTGGGATCATGCATTAGATCCCATCATATCTTATTGCCGGTGCAGGAGGAGCCTGATCTGGTGCAGGGGGAGCCTGAGAAAGAAGCAAGCTCCCATGTCTGGGAGCTCCCTCAGTTTTATACACTCTCCAGGCTGGAAGACTGCAGCTACTATGATGCCCCATTCTGACCCCAGGGGTTTCATGTGCCTCCCCCAGACTGGGAGATTTTGGCAGCTGTTATCTCCCAGCCCCAGAGGCTTTATGTACCCCGAGGGCACGGAGATGGTAGTCATGCCCTGCAGCTACTGGGCCCCAGCTGGGTCCTGACATGAGGAAGCATGCTGCGGGATCCTAGCCTCCACAGCTATGAGACACTGGGTTCTGACAGCTAGGAGGTGCTGCTGGAACCCAGAGTTGGCAGCTGCTGGGGATGAGACTCCCCTCAGCTGTGGGACTCCTAGCTCCAGCTGGGCACAGTGCATCCCAGCATCTGGGAGCCTCGTCAGCTGACAGGGCTCCCAGCCACAGGGAAGACGGTGCTAAATGTGCAAATTAAATCTCGGTAGCAACCATCTATAAAGTTAGCACAGATATTCCAGATCTAACTTTATAGCTGGTTGAAGCTTTTTATTGTGTGATAGCTAATTTGCATGTGTAGGTGGTCTCCAGATAATTGCACAGTACCTCTAATGTGTGGCCTCTCTTTCTTTTGTGATAGTTTTGCACTGAGAAGGCTGCAGCATTACAGCCTGAACTGCACTGTCCTTTTTTCCAAGCAAAATATTCTGTTGCTTGTTATTGCTCTCAGACTTCAAAGATAGACAGTGGGGTTGAAAGTGTCAATATGTTATTAATTCTGCTGTGGCAAGTTCCTGGCACTAGTCATTCAGATGAAGAGCTGTGATAAAGTGAAACAGTTTAAAATTATAGAAAGTTCAAGGTAGATACTGTGATTTAAGTGCTGTATCTTCAGGGGAAGAACTGATGAGATTGGTGAACCCTGATTGATCATTTGTTAATCATGCCAATGGTCTGAGTTGACACAACTGCCTACCCTTACAAGATACTGTGCTGCCATTCATTACTATGCTGTCACTCGAACAGACTCATGCAAAGAATGGTTTTAAAAAATGAAGTAGAAGCAAGTAGCAGGTACCAGAATTCTAATAAACCCAATTTCACAGCATAAGTGAAAACTATGCTAACAAATGCACTACCATGTCTTTCAAGATTTTGTGAAGGTGTAGAGTGAAGTGTGATTTTACTTAGAAAATGTAATTCTAAACCAGTAGGATCACATTACTTTGTGTATTGGCACCTTTTGTGGTGTTGAGCATTACCAACTTGGCTGGGC
>JAGPOW010001296.1:72507495-72525579 GCA_030014935.1 Caiman crocodilus | reverse complement strand
TTTAGGCAATTTAAAAAACCTGTCTTGGAATGGCATAATATGTTTAATCCATGTAACATATGTTCCATTAATGTGTGGCCACTCCCAACAGATGACCACCCCAAGATGCAGTCCTCCAGCATCCCAGGATGCTGTGTCCCCTTCCACACCCTCCTGTTCTGTGAGGCCAAATTTTCCACCAACTGTACTGTACTGCCCAGGGGACAGTTGTGGCACCAAGCCATCTCTCTCTTCCACCTCCTGGGGGTATGGCCTTCCCACCCCCCAGGGTTGCAGCCATGTGCAAATAGTCTGCAGAGCATATGCCAGCTAGATGCATCTTAGGGCATGGATGGGAATGGTGTGCTGCAGAGGTGGAGGGTGGGAGCAAGGTAGTGGGTTAGATTGGGTCTCTGTGAGCTGGGGCAGTAGCTCCCCCAAAAGTGCCTTCCCTCACTGTTCCCACCTCCCAGCCACTCCTGGGAGCCTTGACCAGCACCCCCCATTCCCCAATCCTAAATTTCAATTGATTAAAACATAAAAAATTCTTTAGTTTACTTTCTCTTTATATATATATATAATTTTATCCTTCAGTGGCTGACTTCCATCATTTCACCTCCCTTTTCCCACCCCCATTTACTTTCCACTTTTATTTCATTACCCATCCCATTAACTCTCTACCTCTCAGCTTCATGTTCTGTCCTCTCCCTCCCAACCCATTTCTCACCCTGGCACACTAACCCTGTAACTAACTCACAGACATATCTCCCAGTCAGATTCCTGCTTGCCAGCCCTCCAGTGGCAAGTCATAGCTGGCAGGTCAGAGACAGATTTGTACTCCAAATTTGAGCTAGCACTAACATCAGTCAACATTTGAGCAGTGCAATGTGTAACAAGGCCCTTTAACTGCATTGCTTTTACTATTGTTTTGGGTTTTTTTACTGCAGTAGGGAGACTGAATTACATATCGTATATTTGATGGTAAACTAAAAAATTGCTGGGCAGGTGAGGGTATGTGAATGGTTTCTTTAAGTAGATGTAGTTAGGTAGGTGGGAAGGGTTCTAGGGTTTACTCCGATGCAAAGGAACGGCAGAGTTAGGGATGATAATTGTTTTCCTCATTCTAACAAATGCTCCTTGTCAGAACAGTCGCGTCATAATTCTTTGTCACAGTGTTGTGTTTACTGTATCTGGTTCAAGAAACTGTATATTATTCTGTGTGTCTTTTCCCATGAAAGTATGGGGAAAGTGTTCTGAAAATTAAATTAAAACTCAGGCTGTCAATGAACTTGAATCCTGAAGCTCTATGGGGAAATCAGGATCCATTCCCATAGATCTTGAAGGTTTGAGGTGAATGGGCATCTGCTTTTCAGGCTTTCTGTGAACTGACAGCAGAACTCACCGGGGAATTGTCTCTACTTCTAAGTGAAGTTTCTATTGCCTCTCACTTAAGATTACCTATAGACAAAACTGCTTAACTTGAATGGGCTTGCCCTTCAAGAGAGTACAGCTCATCTTAGCATAACTCACAGTTATTAATAATATTTTTGTACCATAGTCAAATCTTTCTGTGCAGCAAAAGTGTTAATTCACCATAGCTATGCTCACTTGAGAGGAATTTCTTCTAGTGTAGATAAGTTACCTCTACAGTAAAGACATAACCACAAAATTCTCTAAAACTGCTGTCCAAGGCTGCAACACTATCCCTCTCCCTCAAGGTAATATAATCAGCTGTTCTTAAACCCTCATACAGATTTTTGCTCGTTTTGGAGGAAATTATTCTTTGTAGAGCTCCTTTACTTGTGCTCTATTGCCCAAACCACGTATGAAACCTTTTCTGCATGGTGTGTGTGTGTGTGTTGCGGGGGATGGTATGTTGGACACCCAAGTACACAAGATTCGTATGGAGGGCTATCTGCAGGCTTAATTCAAACATGCTGCTTAGTCTCTGCTCCTTTCTTTCATGGATTTGGGATTCTCTTGTATTCTCTTCCCTGTTATATTGTCATCTTTCCCTCCATGTACCACAGAAGAGAATAGACTCCAATGTCATAGAATGTTTTGAAGCAGAACTTCGTTTATTGCGATTTCAGTTTTACAACTCAGTGTCTCGTTTTGGGTGTCTCAGTGGTCCCTAGATGGAGGAGTGTGCTACAGCTGATACTATGTATTTAATGCCATTAATTTCTGGATGACAGACTACTTTGTGTGTAATCTTTAGTCACTCATCCAGGACTGCACATTAGATAATCTTTGAATGTCCTGGCCAACTGATGAGACACGGACTCCATAGACCATTTCAAGGCAGTATCCCCCAGCAGATTAATCTACTCCAGTGCTAAAATTACTGGAGTAGCTTTAGTGTGCTGGAACAGGTGGCTACAGTTAACAATGCGCATCATGAAACCCTGGTTTTTGGCAGTATATTTGGCAGCATGATTATATCTAGGGATTTTGAGGCGTGTTGTAATAAAAAATGACTGATGCTGGGTACAATGAATCTCTGGGAATAATGTTTTGAATACAGTGAACACATGCATCACTTCCTAGGAGAGGCTGCATTTGCATGCATATGAATTTGTTGCAGATCTTTGAAGCAAACACGTACATATCTATAAGCAGTGCAGGTGGTAATGCCTATTATTAAGGTTCCTTGATAGTTCCCATTACAAGACCTTGCATTTGGTTGCTTAAAACTTTGCCAAACATTACTCTTTTGGGCTGAATTTTTCTGTGGTGGGTGTCCTTGTCCTAGAATAATATTAAGGAAAAATATGTTGTTTTCCCCATGTTAATTTTTTTAATGGTTTTACTGAGAAGCTGGAGCTCATCCATGCTTTAGTAGAGGGGTTGTTCTGGTATGAAAAGTGCGCCATTTACAATTTCTGTGAATATTCATCTAAATTTTGCATAGATATGAGCTTCTAAAAATCAAATGCACAGACTCTTGGTAGTGTAGCTTGTTGGAATTTTTATTCCAAGGTAAATTTCAACATTTTGAAACTTGTGCTGTTCTCCTCTCCCTCCCCACCCATCAGAATGGAAACTAAACATTTTTTTCCATGAATTTACATTTTTAATACATTATTTCAAGTCACTTGCAGTATAATAAAATGAAATTTCTTTCAAAACAAAGTAATTTCAAAATGAAAAGCTCTTTCATAGACTCCAAAAAATTGAAACACTCCATTTTGATAAGGTCAAAAGCTTACCTTTTAACTCTTCTTTTAAAATTGAAATGTAGCTGAATTAAACTTTTACTGAGAACATGTCTTAAGTTTTGACTAAACAGAATTTTCAATGAGAACATTTTTGACCATCTCAGCTTGTCAGATTTATTAGAGGTTTGGAAGATGGTTCTCTGGAAGGTCCACCTGCACTGAGCATGCTTCATCCATGTAGTGCGGGTGCTTTAAGAGAACTCTCCCTGCACTTGTTTCTCTCAGTATCCAGGAATAAGGGTGGTGCTTGGCTCAGGAACTGGTAGCAGGGAATAATACTTTTATCTTCTCTGTGGGCTAGTATTTGGGTAAGAGAAAGATAAGGAGTAATGTGACTGGAGAATGGAGGGGTAAGGAACTCTACCTATGAGCAGGGTGAAGGAATGTGCTGAGGGTGCAGAAAGTAAGGTGGGGATGAGAAACTACAGGCTGGTGGCAGGCAGGAAGCTGAAATGAGGCCAGGCTGGAGTCCATTTGGAATGTCTTCATTTTCAGGTTGCATTTGTTAGAAACTCAGGAAACTGAACAAACTTGGCAGTAAGTGGGTATTAAAGGTTGCAAAGTCAAGCACTTAACAGCTAGGCAATGGAAAATCCACAATTGCCTGTGTTGTTTTAATTCTGTATCCTTCTGCACTGAGCCCTATGCATAGGTCTGATGTGTAGAGGTCATCATGAGAAAGTGTCTAATTCAGAACTATCTTAATTAATATGCACAAAGGTTGGGGGTTAATGGAGGGTGTATTGTGTGTAATATTCTTGATTTTTATTGTAAAAGATAAAAACAAATTCACTTGTGCAACTGTTATAACTCCCATCATGTGTCAGGGTTTGAGCCAGGAGCTTTCAGTATTGTAGCAGAGGTCTGTCACTATGGTATGCAGTAACAAGAGAAGGCTCTTATGCCTAGGTGGACATACTAGACTGCTGAAACAACATGCCAATGGTGGAGCATAGTCAAGGGAATCAGCACAGCATTTTTTCCTCAACATCAGGTTGGTGAGGAAAAGCCTTCCTACCCCATGTACAGTCCTCCAAAGCCTCTGGGACTCTCAGCCAAATGTGTCTATCTGCTTGTTGCTACAGGTGTTGTAATAGCTCTGGTAACAACCAGGTATTCTCCCTGAAGGGTATCCAGGTGGTTGTGTGGCATGGACCCCAGCCAGCATCTGGCCATGCCACCCCTATGCTAGCTAATGCTGAGTGGTATCTCTGTGTGTGTGTCTCCAATTTCACTGGGACAAGACAAAGACCCACAGGACAAAGGCAGACTGGACAGTATCCACTTAGGGCTTTTCAGAACTAATTCTGTGCTGGTCAGCTGGTTAATGTCCCTCCATTCCTTCCTTGAAAAAAGGCTGTTTAAGAAGAGTTTAAAGTAATGAGAGAGGCTTTATTTTCTTGATAGGCTGATAAGCGGTCTGCTGGCTTGCTTGCTTCAAAGGCTGCAATCTATCAGTGTTCAAGAGAGGACAGAGAGAGGTGTGAGAAATAACCTGATTTGCAATGCATGAGATGCATGGGACTTGCAAGTACCTGTCAGTTTGCTGGAGACAGCATGAAGAAGCAGGGAGAGGGAGATTGAAAATCTCAGCATCATCAACAGATGCATACACTACCTGCAAGCAACCCTCTTTCCATCCCTCTCTGCCTTAGAGTGCTAGCCAGGGGCCAGGGTCTGGCAATGCTCCTGCCACTTGAAGAGAGCCAGGAAAAGTCTGGCTGCTTCCCCCTTCTCCTCCAGGCACACCCCAGCTGGAGACTGTGCAGGCTAGGGTTGGGGTCTAAGCCCCTCCCTAATCGGAGCATCCTGCCAGGGCCTGGCTCCCTCCTCCCCTCAGCCAGTTCCGTGGAAGAGACATAGGGCATCTCTAGTGTCCCCCACTGAGCCACTGCAGGCATGTGCCTGCATTTTTGATTCAAAAGTGAATGTCTGTTCATTTACAAATTGGTTCAAGCTCTGCTGGTTAGACTAAACTGAAAAGATTGCATCAATTCAGGCTCATGCTTCTTGAATGTCTGTCCCTAGCCAGAGGGTTCTGGATAAAGAGTTCTTAAGTATGTGAACTAAGGAGTGAGCTGTATGACTCTTCACTGACCTGCCATCCTGGCTCTTTCTTCCTTTCCTACATGCATAGTTCTTGAATGAATGTTCTATTATTCATCAGGAACCTGAGTGGAAGACACAGAAGGAAGCCCCTAGGGAGTTTTATTACAAAGCTGAATGAATTCCTAGGTAGATTCTTGCATTTGCAACCCTGTACATCTCTCCCAAATTACAGAAAGTGTTTGTAATTCATACTTGCCTAAAACTTGACTGAAAAGAATTTAGAGAAGGGATACCAAAAAATTATGCACTAAATAGAAAAAGGAACTTGGCTTGAATATAATTTTACATTTCAGATCTCATTAGTATTGAAAGACATGATATAGCTAGAAATCACTTCTCTAAATTAAATTGCAAATTAGGCTAATAATAAAATTTTGCATGGTAGTATGATAAGAATTAAAATATAATATTACAAAAGCAGCGGTAGGTTGAAGATCTATTATTTACATTTGAATTTTAGTTTTCAGTAAAAGGATTTAAAAGTCAAAATAATAGTTTTGTGGTGAATATACGCTAACTTTATTCAAGGGATACGTAAATAACCTTTTGGAAATTAAATCTTCTCGAACTATGCAGAGCTCTGTAATCATTACACCCTAGGCTATTTTTAATTAAGGCTTATCAGCATTTTTCAACCAGATTAAAAAATGTAAAGCTCTGAGGCATACGAATGAACAATACAGGGTAAATATGCTGCACCAGTGTTCCTCCCCTTCTTCAAACCCTGGAAGCCATCAAGTCGGAAAATAGTATTTAACTACATTTATTTTAGCTGGTCCTTTTGTTATTTAAAATTGGGAGTGTTTGGGGCTCTAATGATCTGTTGTTTCCAAGTGAAGTAGCCTATATTTCTACATAATTTGAGCACAAACTTATCATTATTCTCCTGCTTAGCTTCTGGTGTGTGTCTCTGGAAGCTGACGAAAATCAGAGGTGGGAGCAAGCAGGTATTTACTTCCAAGAGGGCTGAGGGAGAAAATTTCTCGGTTGTTAAGCATCAAGCAATGTGCCCCTGCATTCCTTATAGAACCAAGACTTCACTGAAGTTAGTGGTCAACCTTGCCAAATATGGACAATCAGCCTCGCATTTCATGCAGTCAGTCCTTCTTGAGCTACCTGTTTATATTCCAGCAGGAATGATTCAGTCCACCATCTCAAGGTAGAAAAAAAAGTGCTATGGAACGTACTGCATTATTTTAGGGTTTTGGTGGAAAAGAAGGAGAATCTTTTCAATGTGCCTTGCACTGAATATCTCATGACTACCACTTGGCTCTCTTCACCTTAGTAACCAAATGCCTCCATGACCAAAAATTTCTTCCCTCAAACCGAACTGTCTTTCAGTATTCTACAACCACGTGGCTGCTGCTGCCTATCACAGAAACAATGGTATAGTCTTTTTGGTTGCTCAGTATCTCAAAATTCTTCAGGATGAAGGGCATTAAGAAAACATCAAATATTATGGAAACTGACTAACATGAGCAGAATTTTTTTAAATCTTAAGGAAAGACATTCAGTGCAGAAGTTAAGGCTTCCTCCAGTTACACAAGCACTGACGTGTTGTAAGCACTTGAGGTTGAAGTCAGCAACAAAGTTGACCTATACATGGGGTGGATCCTGTCCTACTTAGCTATTAGCCAAAAGCCTGACTGTATCTGCTAATATCTCTAGTTATGTGTTAACCAATAATAAATAATATATTTTTCCTTCTTTTTATTCTGGTGCAAAATAAAAATACACTGAACTAAAATCAATTGTAGTCCAGAAATCCATTTCAAGATAGCATGTGATGTGCACAAAGACACACAGTTAACTTTATCTTGACTCTATTTGGATGGGGAGTGTGCGTGGGGGGGGGAAGTATTTGGACAGTTTCACAATAATAAATAAAGCTATTATAACTGAAATCAGTTTGGGGAACTTTGGTCCAGGAACAGCACATCAGAATATAGATTCAGACATAGGTTTTATTCCTGGCTATTATATTGATTAGCTGTGCGACCTTGGGTAAGGTGCTTCACATTTCAGTAGACATGTTTTGTTTTAGGTTTTTTTGCCTTTCTCATGTCATTGATAACACTTGGTTCTATATGGACTTTTGCCTTCACATCTTCAAATATGATACAATGCAAGGTACCATTACCCCCATTTAGTGAACTGAAAAACTCAAGCAGAAGCCTAAAATATTAAAAAATAAATAAATACAAAAATAAATAAAAAGACAACTTCATGCTTTTTGAGTGTTTTTATTTTAATTGGTCTTCATTCAAATCAGGTCCCACTAACGTCAATATGAATAAGGACTTTGTAACTGAGCTCTTAGAGTTTATTCTGGTGGGTTTGACTTTAATTTAATTATTTTGTATCTCAGTTTCCTTTTCTGCAAATGAAATTAAATAAATCATTTTCAATCAGGCTGACGCAATATAACTTGAATGACTGGTTCCTCCTGAGACTGGGGGCCACGATTTGTGACTGCTCGCAGAAGCCAGTGGCGGCAGGGGTGAGTGGCAACTGATGACCGCCCGCAGAAGTCAGTAGGAGAGCACATGCTCCCCTGTGCCTCCCCTCCTACCATGTGTTGCCTATGCAATATAAGGCACAGTTGAGCCAAATAGCATATTAGAGACATCAGGTGGTGATCCTGATATGTGATAGTTTTGATTTCATGAGATACCAGTTCCTGAAAAGACGTGAAAATATTTTTAATGCCACTACAAATCTAACCTATCACTAAACATGTATTCACATATATGTGTAGATGACTAAATAGGCGTTTGATAAACATTCTTTTGAACACAAATTGCTCCGGGCATAGCCATAATGTAAACATTTATATTTAAGATCATTATACTCCATTTAATTCAGCTGAAAATGCTAATTTTTCAAAATTTAATGAGGAAAACTGTAGTATGATTTTATTCTGTTTTATCATTTGTGAAGACAGATTAGGATTTAAGCAATTGTAAAACAAACTCTGGATCTTTCAGGGATTCAGTTTATCAAGCTATGTTATAAGTAGGGTTAGTTATTTTATACAATGATGCTGTTTTTCACCAGTCTTCATAAGCACACATGCACCCCCTTAGATTGGCAGTGCACCCCCTGCAAAAATTTCTTGTGACGGTGCCTGCAGGTGGTCACCACTCACCACCCACCCCTTCACCACTGACATGGCTGGCGGTGTCTGCGGGCAGTCCCCAATCATCGCTGGCTGCCATTGCCTCTGTCAGCAGCATCTGCGGATGGTTGCCAACTGCCGGCCCATGCCTGCAGCCCCTCTCTCCCCCCTGCCACTGCCAGTTGGCACTGCCATGGCCACTTGCAGTAGCTCACTGCTGCCATGTCCATGCCACTGACAGCAGTGCCACTACCAGTGGGAGCTCGCCGTGGCCTCACAGCCTCTGCGAGCAGCATTCGTGTATACATGCTTTGCATGTGCTGGCCAGAAAGTCAATATATAGGACTGTGTGTACTCAAATTTATCTCAGTTCAGTACTTACATAGGCTTTGGGAGCAAGGGATGAAGGAAATGCAGACACTCAGGCATGGTGCCTACAAAGACACCCCATGAACATTTGTGCTGATTTTGAAGTTGGCCCCATAATGGTGTGTATTATAGTAAAGTGTTGCCACAGAATAAATAATAATGAAAATAACTAATGAATGACTGTTTTATTTTGGCCTTGGTTCAATGCCTGCAGCTTGGTGTCTGCTGAGTAGACGTCTGTAGAGTTGTACTGTCTCCTAGATTGGACATCAGAGAAAACTTGGATTTCTGTGGAATAATGCATTTCTAACTTGTCTTAAGCAATAACATTGTAAAGAGTGAATATTGGTACAAAGTGTAAAATGTTTTGGCATTCCCGGTTGTTTTTTTTATTATGCATTATTTTAATGCAGTAAACTGAAATGGATTGGTTGACTCTGTGCTATAAAAAGGATATTGCCAGTTTGGCGGTACTGGAGTTTGGCTGGGGTCAAAAGATCATGGACTGAAACTATAGTTGCAAAATATGGGTATCTTTCCAGGTCAGGGTGTTAAGTGTTCACTTTCTAATAACCCAAAATGCTTCTGTAGAAGAAAACAAGGGGTATGTTTTCAGCATGGTGTATAGAAATCAGCAGCAGTGGTAATTAGTGCTGGAGAGCATGTTAATGTAGCAACTTGCAATTAATGCTGCTTCTGCTCCCTGCTGCCAAATTTGTATTGTTATGGGGAGCCCACAGGCTGGATTACACAGCTCTGCAGGCTGGATCTGGCCCATGTGCTGTAGGTTGAGCACCACTGGGTTATATTATTCAGATTTATATTTGTTCATTGGATTTCAGGTATCGGTATCGGAACTAAATCAGAACTTCCTAAACCTTAAATGTGGGAGGCTGCAGGTGAGAGAGTGCCTGCTTACTGTTCCTTTCAGCATTCACTCTGCTACTGTGTGACCCAAGCAAGATGGATTTACGGTCTGACCCAATAAATGGCTGTTCTTATGTTCTAATAGGATTAGGTTGGGCGGGGCGTGATTGCCAGCTACAGAGTGGTGCAAACACTTGACGTCAGAGGGCTACAACTGTTATCCCTTAGCCTGACCATGGACAGAAATGCTCCCTGAATGCCACACACGGATTGCCCAAACACTTGACATGGCCTTATCCTTTATTCATTGCCTCGCATCCTCAAATGCTCCCTGGATCCACTCTGTGCCCCATTTTCACACACATCATTCACATGCTCTACCCCATCCTGTTATGCCATTCCCCTTAATGCCCCAGTGTGCCATTCCCTACCCCTTACTGCCCCCATGAATATACTGCACACATCTGCATATGGCTGTATATCTAGTATGGTCTTGTATAAAATGGATTCAGTAACCATTTCCATTAAGTGGAATATGCTTGGTGTTTGTTGCCTCTCCGACTTCGGACAGTGACACTCCTTGGTAATAATACGCTATTTTTCTTATTGTTTTTGTAGAACTATTTAACCTGTAGACTTTTAACATTTCAGGCTTTGATTGCATCAGACTTCTCAAACTAATGTTTGAGGGTCTGTCTTTTAGATCTGGTTAATTTCTCTCAGGGTGACCTGATAGTATTTTAGTAGGTGGCACTGTTCTCTCTGAGCATGAAAATTGCCAGTAGTACCTAAAGCCAGAATGAACAGGGTTTTTGCAGGGAATTGGGCAGGAGGCTGGAAGGTTCAGGAGTAGTAAGTTGCTAGAAAAACTATGACTGATCCAAGATGCCTTTAAACTTATCGACAGCTGCTAGTCTAGTTCTTAGCTAATAGTAGCAGCTGACCTAGCACACTCGCTTTAGTGCAGTTATAGACTGAATGGCAATACCTCAATTGCCCTGCTCCATGGTGGACTCAATGGGCCCAGCACCATTGAGAGTGACAGATTGGTCTGATTTACAAAGTGCAGGTCAAGGACTGGGTTGCCTGAAAGTCTGGATATGTTTAGATGAAGCACATTTTCATTTTGGCCCATCTCCATTGTCTAAAAGTCTGTTCTACATATTTACAGAATATTCCACCTGCTTACTCTTTGCAGTCTTTTAGATAGTGTCTGCTCAAGTAGGTTGCTTCTCCATCTCTGCTACTAGGGACTGTTTGTTGTCTCTTCCAACTTGACTAGGACAATCAAAGCATTTTCCAGCACCCCTCTCTCTCTCAGACACTCATTGGGGAGGTGCTGCTGAAACTTGCTATACAACCACCTCTGAGGTGATTAACTAGAAGATTATCCTAGCTTGCCTAGACTCCAAAAAAAAAATGTCATCCTGTACAGCCCCTATGAAACCAGTTTTTAATTTTAACATTACATGGATGGATTACTTCATGTCTCACACATGCTCAAAAACAGCATTTTGATGACATGCAAGCAACAGTATTTCACTGTGCTATATTTCACATCATTTCAAGAGATTTAGTGGAATTTTTCATTGGAGAGAGAAATGGATTCCTTTTACACTTCAGTTATACTATAAAACATTGTTATACTGTTGGGTTCTGCAAGAGGGTGCCCTGATTGGTGCGGACTCTGGTCCAAGTCTGTGAGAGATTATATTCAAAAGCTTTGTTTACCTTAGTTGCTTGCTTTTAATTGGAACAGCTGTGGCAAAGCTTATTAGTTTTCCTCATCCAATTTTGGAACAAAATTTACATTAGAAATGTGCATGGGGTTGGAAATGCTGATCCAAAATAGCCAGAAGGCACATGGATTGAAATCAGTGACAGCCACACTGGAATGCTGAATAGGGTCTTGTAGAGGGAGGTTCTGTCTGGCATCAGAGCTAGGCTCAGTGCAATTGAAAGCATTAGCGCTCTAACTTCAGGTCTAACTTTGTCAGGCAGCTCTAAGTCTGGGCTTCTTATTAGTGGAGATCTGATATATGGTAGTGGAGCAGAACCATGCTTCCTATTCACACCTGACATGGGACCAAATTTTGGGGCAGAGAAGCAGCAACAGCAACTTGAAATTTAGCAATAGTGCATATGCAGAAGGTTTCTTACTGGTGATATGTGACAGAATAAATGGTGCCAAAGGACTGTTTCAGGCTTGGGAATCTGGACCTATGTCTATTTTTGTGCGTGGTATCGTCCTTTATATTGTTAGGCATGCATAAGCTTAGCATCAAATTGTGTGTTATAGATGAACATGTGCAATGGCGAATAAGTTGATACCCATGGCTGTGTCAGGAAGAGGGTCTAACGTATGGCAGCTTCCACATCTCATTGAAAGCTACATCCACTTCTTCATGGTCCCTCTCCACCCACTACCCCAACACAAACACACTCTTCTGTGACATCAGCATCATCCCAAGTGTGTGTTCAGGAAAGCCCATTTTCACATAAATGAGGAAATATCTTGATGAACTTGGTGTGATTTTTGAATATGTAATAAGTCATGGGTGTTTCATGTAACTTTGTTCACAAAGTTCTAGAAATAAAATGGTCCTATTTGTTGGGGCTTGAGGTAAGTGAACTGTCACTTTGTTTATACTTGCTGTGTTTTAGAATTGTTCACATTAGACAAAAAGAGGAAGGTATAATTCTTTGTTTTATTAATTTTTTACATTGAAACTATTTGCTCCTGCATGAGGCAATGTAAACATTCTCATTGATTTTATTGGTAAAAAGAATCAGTCCTAATTCCTGCACTTCCTTGGATGTCTGTCTTCACTAAAGAATTAATGCCATCTAGTACAGAGGAAGCGTACAGAGTACAAGATGGTGAGAAGCATTGAAACAGATCCTCAGTAGGTATCCAAGTCTCAGAATGGTTCTTTGGATTTTGTACCTTCTCCCAGTGGTGACCTTAGCAGAATTCAGGTTCTCTCCTTATGTAGGTTTGATAGGACGGAAATGGAATAGTACTGTAAGACTACGTACAGGCTATCAAAAAGTCGGGGGGCTGAAGAGCAAGGCTCTGTGGCATGTAGCCAGCTATGTTTGCTTCCTCTTGCTGCTGTCCCTGAGATCTCTGAGATTTGCAGTCCAGAATCACACCAGCAGGACTCTACAAGGTTGCCCATAACTTCCTCTTCCTGCTTCCTGGTGCCTTTGGGATTTATAGTCCACAGACGCACCCAGCAGTGTGTTTTAAGCAAGGTAGGGCAGCTCTGTACTCAGGGGATGGGAAGTTTTAGCTCCCTGGCCCCAGACCCCAGCTGGAATTTGCCAGGGGGGGGAAGTGGGGAAGCAGTCCTTTCCTCCAATCCCTCTCCCTACTACCAACTCTTCTCTGCTGGAGCAGACAGCACAGCACATCCCAAGGCTGAAAAGCATGCTGGGGGACTCTGGAAGGGGTCTGGGAATGAAGCTCCATAAACTGGTTTGATCCAAATCAGTTAAGTCTGATACTACATTCAGCTGGGTTTATTTTAAACTAGTTTTGGCCATTCTGAAACCAGTATGCTGCAGTATGCTGCGCTTCTGTTACAAGGTTAAAGCAGTTTCTGATCACTTAAACCAGTTTATGTGTAACTTCTGTCCCTAGCTCCAATCTCCTTAATTGGGAGAAGTCACTGATTTAGGGAGCACAATCTGACCCCAGTTAAGACCCACATGTAAAAATAGATGCATCTTGACGTAGGAGCTGAGATGCCATAAAAACAGTACTAGATACCATAACAAAGTCTGTATTGATATGGCTGGCAAAGGTAGAGCCTGTCTGTAATTAAAATATCTTTAAGTTCTTAACAGAGCAGAGCATCTTTTACTGTTACACTCCAGCAGCTCAAAATTCCATCTTTTCCTTGCAGACTGCAGTGCCCAAGTATGTGTTTAGATAATGCCAAAACTACAGGAACAATATCAAGTGTCACCAAACCACAGAATGGGAGGAGATTTATGATTTAAGACCTATAGGCTATAGCATATGTGGTCCTCTGTCAGTCTTTTCCATAGTGAAAAGTAGAGTTTAAATACTTGGTTAATTTGGGCCTGCAGGCTTTGAGGTCCTCGCACAGCTCAATTACATGCTCAGTCGCAAATAAAATGGATTTCAACTTTGCATAATTACTTTTACCACCATTTCTGCCTTACAGTTGTGCATCCCACAGCTGAGTTCATCTCACACATACAAGTCTGAGTCATACACGTTTCATCTGAAGTTAGTAATAATGTATGCAGTTTCCCCTGCATTTCTTTTCTTCTTTGTGCAATCAGAAAAACAAATATATATTTCCTCCAATTGTGTTAGAGTGGAGAAAGGCTGATGATAACTGGAGCCCCTCAGAGATTCAAGTGGCTTCTGTGAGAATTATACGTGATCCTACTGGCAACAGAACAGACTGCTACAAATAGGGCCCTTTCTGTGACCAGTCTGAGAACCGTGGTTATGCTGTCTGATAGCTGCTCTTTTAAAAGAACTGTAAAAATTACATTTTAAACTGTCTTTTTATGCAACTTACTGGGTCTGTATACTGAATTCCTCCAGGGGAAGGAATGTGGCCCACTGATAGGGAAATAATATCTTGAGCCAGCTAGGACACTATTCCTGTTCACAGCCTTGGTGGCTGATTATTAATGAAAAGGTTCAGAAGACCAAACTGACCAACCTCAGTTAGCTTGTTGCTAATGATGATTTAAAAACATGTTCAAACAGCAGGACAGACTTACATTACCTATCTTTGAATCTGATGGGGTGATTATACAGAAGGAGCAAGCGCAATGCAGCTGTCTAGTATCTCAGTATTTATCTACTGCTCTTTTCAAACAAATTAACTGCTAAAGTATTTCATGCAATATTGGAACCGTACATTTCCTCCATTTCCTCATCCTGTTTATACAGAGGAATCTAACAGTTTGGCCAAATCTGTCCAAATCTGATACTGTACATGCATACAAAACAATGGACTCGTCTGCAAGTATAGACATGTCCTTAAATATTTTGCAAAGTATAATTAAGACTCTTTAACCTAAGTGTTCTAGACGTATGAGAATGTTGTTCACAGCTTAGCATAAAAAAGTCCATATATAGAATGAATGTTAATGTACATGTACATATTAATCAAAATAAAAGATACGTAGCACAAGTGGACTGGCAGTCTTTGACAAGATCTTTGTAGATTTGGAAACTCGGGCACATACACAAAGTGGAACCAAAAGATGCTCTTCAAATGAATTATTTTCTGTTTATGTTCTCCTGAACAGTAATATAGTATTGTTCTTTAATTAATAGTCTTGGATCTCCAGTAAAGTGCATCTTTGCCACTGTTAACATCATTATTTGTCATCCACTTCTTTCAATATGTTAATTATTCATTGTTCTTTGTGTCCATTTAGACTGTAATCTCTGAAGCAATGCTAGCCCCTTAATCTGATTGGCATTTAATGTGATTAGCACTTCTGTTACAAAAAATAATAAATCGTACTTTTTTTCCCCTTGATTACAATAGCTAGTGCATTTTTGGTAGTATAGAGGTAGGGTGAATTTGCAGGGTAGACTAACCAACATAGATACATATATAGCACAAGTTTAACTGTAAAACCACTCCAAGAGAAATTTTAGTTTAATTCACATAGCTGGAGTAAAATAAAACATGAAGCTGCTTGGTAATTATTACTGATTTGAAATATGTAGTGATGGTGCTTGGTATTAAATGTTTATTTAGTGTTTTGCAATAGAGAAGAAATATCATTCTAAGCAAATTCTAAAATGACTATTGAGTTCGTATAGGAAGATGTCTAATCTGTATTTTATTAGGGAAGAAAAATAAAGGAGATTGTGGTTGATGTAATTCCCAGTTTGAAACATGCAGGTATAATGTGCTGATACTGTTACTTTTTATATACTTTGATTTCCTTGTCTGTGTCTCAGTGCAACAGCTAAATACAGTCTGAAGATGTGTCTCATCATTCTTGGATCAGCTTTCATCATAAAGGAGCACTCAACACACAGATTATAATATATTATGGCCTATGAAAATGCCAGCACTGACACTATGACTGTAGTTCTGTCCCAAAGACATTTGGGACAACATCAGTAAAGCTAGCAGTATTTGAAGTCAATAAGGTTGTACACATCCAAGAATTTGACCCTTTGGTGTCTAGTTACAGTAGTCCAAGAATTTTCAGCATGCCAGTGGAGTGTAACTTGCTTTTAGAAACTCCATTCATCAGTTTCTTGTCACACTGTCTGCCACGAGCATAACCTGGTCATTGAGGATTGGGGACATGGTGCGTGAGGGTGCAAGCCAGGAGTCTATAAGCGGAGAGTCATAAACGGGGAGTTCAGTAGCTAAGGGCGAGTTCAGTAGCTAAGGGCCAAGGTAGAGGATTCAGGCTGGTTAAGTGTTCAGGCAAGAGCTAGACAGAAAAAATGGGTTACCAACAATCATGACACAGAACAGGAATCTGGAGCCCTGGGGACTACACAGAGGAGAACTTCTCTTATTGCAAGCCCACACCAGTGCAGTAGCTACTGTAAAAATGCTGCAGTCGCATCCAAGAACTGTAGCAGGAGTCAGCTGAACTATTTGAATTAAAAAGGCCATGGGCTAGCAGGAGTCGGCTGAAGGTACTCAGGCAGTCTGCAACCAGTCCCATCCAAGTCATGAGAGCCAGCTGGGGCTTGTGTGAGAAAGGAATGGATCGATTCCTGACACTGTACGTAGTGACAGTCCAAGAAAGCACATTTCTTCCATGGTATGAGAGTTCATAATCAACCTGTAATAGTTTTAATTATCTTGTCCCTGTCATATAATAGGAATATTATTTGTGCCATTATGCCAAGCAGCAGCTTTTCTGATTATCACACATCTCAGCTATTTTTCAGTGTTGCGTCATTTGCCATGAATGGTTTATCTGATGAATAATTGAGCAGCTGTATTGACCCATCAAGAACATCCAGGACAAGATTATTAAACAATTAAGTCCTGCTAGGTCTTGTTTTCTTGGGGCATTATTATAAGCAGCAGGTGTTTCGGAGGTATAAAGCTATAGTGATGACTTTTTTTTTTTTTACACCAAAATCTAAAATCCACATATTTGGATAAATATCATATGATTGGCAAATCCTGTTGATTGTGCTTAAGAACCTTCATTGTTTTCCACAACCAGCTATACACAAGAGTGATTAACTAGAAACTCTCCAGACTGGATCCTGCAGTCCTTCCTCAGTCTTGTTGTTATCACTGCAGAATTTTCCTGAATAAAGATTGCAGGGCTGGGACTTTAAACTTAAGAAAAAAAGGAACTGAAGTCAAAGGGAGTTTTGTCATTGACTTCATTAGGAGTAGAATACAACCTTTTGCTAGTTGAATGATGGTGAAGCTGAATTCTTTATAATATGTAACAGAGCTATTAGTTACTTCTGCTGCCTTATGCAGATATGTATTCATGAATCTCCCTTTCTGCTTACTGTCCTTCAAAACTTTTCTGGAGAAAAGAACTTGAATAGAGTTGGCTATACCCAGTTTTTGCAGTATATTCCCCTTTCTGACATGCAAAGCATTTGTTAACTTAAAAGTCTTAAGGTGATTTTAAAATAATTTTTCAAAGAGGTTGAAGTGAGGCAATTGTAATGTGAACCTGAGTTAAAAGTCCATTATTCTAAAATACTCAAGGTTCAGACATCATTAGCTGCCCTAGACATAAAATGAACAATTTCTGTCTTGAGATCTATATATATCATTCATTATTAAAGCTAATAATTGCTTTAATTATTCAAAGCATTCCCATGGATTGATTTGTCTGTGGCTTTGAGATTTGAACCGAGCTGTATTTTAAAATCATTTAGAGAAATGTAATATAAAATTCCTCTCTTCATATTCTATTTAGTCTTGAAAACATTATTTTTGCACAGAAAAGAGTGTAGTAGTATCTTTTCTTAACTTGCTAATAACAAATCATATTCTAAGACATAAAATAAGATAGAATTAACATGATTGATTATGAAGAACATAACGATTCATGTTAATAGAAATATAGATTTTTTTCACATTTTACATTGAAGTATTGCATACTATTAAAAGATAGTTAATGAAAGATTGTATGACATTAAATTAGCTTTCACATTTACCACTTCCAAAAAAATAACATTAAAATAACTTGACAGCCATAATAAATTTAGCATGGGGAAAAATAGGATTTTTTAGATGCATGATTTTTCTTCACTTGCATATCCCAGGGTGCGACTACATGCGACGTTAGCTGCCTAATTAGCTCCACAGTAAACATCTCAGCATCTACGTGTGTGGCCCTATTAGGCTATAGTAAACTAATAGTCTCCATTGTAGGATAGTATTTGTAAGTACTATCCTACTCTGG
>JAGPOW010001296.1:72479984-72504902 GCA_030014935.1 Caiman crocodilus | reverse complement strand
TTTTTTTTTTTTAACTTGCTGCTCTGGGCTCTGCACAGTAACCACAGCTTCCAGGACTGTGGCAGGCACCAGAGGCAGAATCAGGAGAACACGGGCAGGAATGCTTCTTGTGTCCTTCTGACTTCCCTTGCCCCCCACCCCCAGGCAGACTGCCACTGTATCCCACCTGGGTGGGAGCAGCAGCAGAGCGCCAGGACCAGGTGCTCAGGGCCTGGTTTGGGCTATGCGGGGAGAAGCAGGTATGGGGGAGGCACTGCAGGCAGGCAAGCAGGGGCTAGGTGAGAAGCAGGGGCTGCCTCAGGGCTTCGCAGGCTTGGGTCACAGTTGGTGGGTGGATTGGCGGGGGCACCCAGCAACACCTGAGGTGGGGCCCAACTCAGCTCACACACTTCGTAAGGAACGGGGTGCAGCCACCCTTCCCACAAGGGGACACCATCTAGCGAGGGCAGGATGCTGAGTTCAGGAAGTTTCTGGCTCAGTCTTCTTGCATGCCAGGTACAGTGCAAGCAGAGCGGAGCCACGCCCTTTGCAAGGCCCCAACTGTGGGAGCCCCCCCAGAAACAGCCACCACAGCTGTCCTGGCCTGCCCAGTCCCTGGTCTTCCCCATCTGCAGCTCCCCTCCAGGGCCAGGGTAGGGGCAGGCACTGTGCAGGGCCATTGCACTGCAGGGTACCAACCAGCTTGGCCCTGAGTGCTGCCTCCAGAAGCTGTTCCCAGGGCCCTGGGGCTCCTGTAGCCAGGCCTTTGCATCGGGGGTGGCTCAGTCTTGCACAGGCTGTGCCCGGCATGCAGGCAGGTCAGGCCTGGAGCTGGGAGCCCCCTCATTGCAGCATCATGCCCTGGCCAGATGGCATCCCCTCACAGGCAGGGCAGCTGCACTCTGTCCCCATGAAGCTGTGCTGGCTGAGCTGGACCCCACCTTGTGTCACTGGTCACCCCACCCACTTGCCATGGCCCAAGTCTGCAGAGCCCTGGGGCAGCCCTTTGCTTCCTGCTGGCCCCTGCTCTCCTCTGGTTGCTGCCTTCCCATGGGCCTGGCTGAGCTTGCCTGCCCACAGTGCCTCCCCCTGCACCTGCTGTTCCCCATGCTGACTCTGCTTGGGTGGGACAGGGCATCCACCTCTGCTGGCCCCAGCTGCACCCTTCCCTCTCAGCCCTGGGCCCAATCTCCACCCACTCTGGGACCTTTGGGAAGGCCTGAGCGCCTTGGCCTTGGTGGTTGCTGCTGGGGTGTCACTACCTTCCTCTGCCAGACACTGCCCTGGACCAGCGGGCCTGAGCTGCAGCCGGTAGTGGGGAGAGATGCTCGCTGTGAGGAACAACCCCTCTTTCTTCTTTTCCTTTCTCTCTCTCTTCTTTTTCTCTCCTTTCTCCTTTCCTTTTTTCTTTTTCTTTCTATTTTTTTATCTTTTTGTTTTTTTCTCTCCTTTTTTCTACTTCTTTTTTCTCTCTCCTTTCCCCTTTCTTCTCTTCTTTCTTTCTCTCTTCTTTTCTTTCTTTTTTCATTCTCTCCTCCTTTTTTAATTTCCTTCCTCCCTCTCTCTCCCTCTTTCTCTCTCTCCTCTTTTTCTTCCTCTCTTTTGTCCTCTCTCTCATTGTAACATGCTTAACAAAAAAGAATACACAAGAACAAATGTAGTGTATGAAGTTTTGTTTATTGTCACCAGGCTTAATTTTTTTAGAAAACCTGGTATTTACCATTTTAAGAAGAAACGTTTATTATTATTAACTATATTAATATGCAGTGCATCCTGCCATGTACCCCTCTCCACTCCAGTTTTGTTTTTCTGGCATGCTGGTACTCTGGTACCTTACAAAGTAGACGTAGTTTTTTCAGCAGTCCAGCCAAAAACATTGCCTACCCCTGACTTAAACTATATTAACATGAAACTCTAGTTTATTGTTCTATGACTTGGACCTTAGCTGATTCAGGGACCTTTGTGGATAGCCAATATTGTATTCTATTGAACTGAAAACCATGGAATGTGTTGAGCAACATTAAATATAGGCAGTTTTATTAGCTTTGTGTATCATGTGTTCATGAACATTTCACTTTTTATATTATGGTTATATTTCACTTCTGTCTGAGAATCACAAGGAAAGATAGAAAGAAGTAGATTTATCCTTAAAGACCCTGTGGTGTATCTAAGTGTAGCTGGAATCCCAACTCTTATCTCATGGTCCGGTGACTTACTACAAGGTCATGTTTTTTCTTGTTAATGATGCTGTTATTCATGAAAGTGCCAAGTTTGTGTACATGTTTCCAGGTGAGAGATCACTCAGCCAAGTGGAGTTAACATAAACATTTCATTATCTGGGGAAAGGGAGCTGGAGAAAGTTACTGGAAAATATTTTTAATTTGTGAGATATGACTTCATTACAGTAGGTTACAAGTCTATAAAGGGGCATAGGTTGTAGCTGTGGTGATCTAAGGACATAGGCAGACAAGGTTCTTTGAGTAAATCTGATATATTTTATTAGACCAACTAAATAGTTGGACATTCTTTTTCTTAGCAAGCTTTTAGATTTAAAAACCTGTCATCAGGCTGAGGAAGCATCTGCAGTTGCTGTGTGAACACACCAAATGCAGATGTTTCCTCAGCCTGACTATAGGTTTTTAAACCCAAAAGCTTGCTAAGAAAATTATTTTCCAACTATTCAGTTGGTCAAATAAAAGTATGTAAAGGAACTCAAATACTATGGAGATGTGCATAGTATCAAACAAAATTGAGTTTTTGTAATATATAACTGTAAAACTTGTGGTTGGCTATTTTGCTATTCTTGTATTGCTATATTATGAAAGTGACCTTTTACTGTTAAGAATTCTCTCATAAGCCAACTCAAAGGGGCTTTTAAATGTCATGTTTCTTTTCTTCCTTTTTAAAATCCTTGTAGTTTTTGCTAGTCTCTTGGCCTTTTATGTCTGATTTGTCAGGAGAGACTTAGAGAAAATCAAAAAGATACACTTAGTTGGGGAGCAGGAATGAAAACTTATAGAATTGATCTCAGGCGTAATAAGTTGCCATTTCATACTGTCACTTTTCAGTTCAGGACTACATTGTAAATGAAACAAATGTTTCACAAAGCAAAAGACTCTGTATAACTTTCATCTGTATTTTTTAATGACAGAGCTGAGATTTTCTCTTTACTGCATTTCATTCCTATTAGTAGACCTAAGACAGTAGTGGACTGTTCTGTTTTGCCTTACAGGTAATCAACAGAATCATTAACTGATTTATAATTGCAAGGCAAATTTCTATCCAGGGTCAAAAAACAAGGTTCAAATATGTATATTTGATTGCAGAATTTGAGGTATAATAGAGAACAGGCTTAATTTTGTCAAAACTCATATTATTGCTGCTTCTATGTGAGCTGAAAAAACCTACCTTCACTTTAAGAATGCAGGTTGGGTTTCCAGGACTGGCAGTTAGCAAAATAAACACCTTTCTAATTGTCTTTTTATTTGTATGAAGTACACTGATCTGGAAATCGCTGAAATGCATAAAAAACATGGTACTACGAAAGTAACACTGCTTAATGTAGAACTATACTTGGGACTTGAGTGGGTTTTGGAGCACATTTTAAAACACGTCTTTGCTTATGCAATCAGGATGGCATATAAAAATTTGTCTGGTAGCTTTTTAAATTTAAAAAATATAGATGGTAGGGTAATAGTAGTAAAATAGTTGCTAATACAATGTGATGTAAAAAAAATAATATGGATTAATATGCATACTTGTTTTTCATATATTTTTAATTTAATCTTTCAGAGGTTTTTAATTTCTTGTTTTACTGAGCTGTTATACTAATACGCTCATCATCCTGTTTTTTTAATGAAAATAAAGGCCAAATTAATTTTTTTTTTTATTCAGTCTTTCCGGGTAGAGGGTAAATCATCCTTTTTCCTTTCTTTCTTGTCTCCCAGAGGTCCATTGCAATATCATTTAAGTTGGGTGCTTTGTGCAGGAATTAAACGGAGACAAAATATAGGATTAAATAGGCTATTTGCATCATCTAGCATTGTTAGCATCATCTAGCATTGTTATATCCAGTTTTTGCCACTAAAATCCAGTTAGGGATATTCTGATCCTAAAACCAGCCAAGATAACAGACCAAAGAAATAGCCAATCTTCTGTTACCACTGGTAATCATGTTAATATGGCATACTAATGTAAGAAATTTATTATCAGATAAAATCTCTACATATTTGGAACCAAATTGCATAAGGGTCCTAATGAACTCTATCTGTCAGGATGTGGGCTTAAACCTAAGGTCATTTTGTCTGGTATGATTGCTCATCCTGGTCTGCCTCCTCCTCAGAAGAGCATTGTGGTAGAAATAGGTGACCACAACCCTTCAGCTAGAACCCACCACATGCCTACACTCTGCCACTGAAGTGACCAGCCAAAGTCATCTGTCCCTCATCCCTCTCAATATAAACCCCTGACCTTTAAAATGAAGTGCCCGGGCAACAAGATTTAACACTGTATATAGGCTGCTGCACTCTTGGCTTGTGCTGCTGCTGGTTTCCTGACAGACTCTGGATATCTGCCCAGGCTTGCCCACAGACCCTGAGTTTGGCCTGCCCTTTTGATACTTGACCCAATTCTGGTTTGATATCCCAGATACCTGGTAGGCCTAGCTTTCTGACTCCACACTTTGCCTAATGCTCTGAATCTCAGACTCAGTTATGTGGATGGATCTTCTGGCTTCCCTACACTCTGACTTGACACACTCCCCTCCGACCTTGGCTGCTTCACCTGACCCTGAGGTTACCCCTGGACCTGGCTGCCTATGAATCCCAGGGCAGACCTATTAATTCCGAGTACAGACTGTCCTGCTGGAATCTGGAGCCACATTCTACAAATACTACTAAAGCAGCAGCACAAACCCCAAACAGTAGAGACCATAGATGGCTCACATCTGGCTTCAGAGTAAGAGACCATCACTCTAGAGATCAATCTCCTTGGGCACAGGGAGACCAGACACTTTGGGGCCATTCACTCCTTGATTTTGAGGTTTTCTTGGCTTGTACTCTGAATCACTGAAATATAACTTTGTCATTTTTTAGCAGATTTGAATTAAAACATCAGGGATGGTAGCCCCTTCTGAGGCCATGAGGCCTGCCAAGTTTCAAGAAGATAGGTGCAGGGGTTTCTGGGAAACTGCACCTCAAGGTGCTGACAAGCAAAACTCATAACGTGAATTTGTGTGTGTGTTAAGACACAATGGGGTAAACACTGCAGGTATGCTAACCCCTCCTGAGGCCATGAAGGCTGCCAGGTTTCAAAGAGATGGGTGCAGCAGTTTCTGGGAAACTTCACCTCAAACTGTTCAAAGCAAAGCTTGTGACGTGTGACTATGTGTGTGTTAAGGCATAGCAGGATGAAAACGAAGGATGGTAGCCTGTAACAGGGGGCCTTCCTGGTGCTCAGGCCAAAAGAGGTCACAAAAGACACAGAAAGGCTGCAGACAAAGGCTTATGTGCTGTTTCTGTGTCCCTCCCCCAGAGCACTGTGATTGGAAGGGGACTCAGGGAAAGATCAGTCACTGGCCAGCTACAGATGTCAGTCGTTCCCCCACTGCTCCCCCTCCCTCTTCTCAGTTTCTGTTTCCCTGAAAGACTGCCTTCTGAATCTCTGAATCTTTTCCCAAATCTTTTCTGAATCGATTTGGAGGCTTTTTTGGTCTCCCAATTCAATTTGGATTCAGTGATTTGGCCTCTGAATTGGGCTGAATCTTCTCCAAAATGAATTGGCAACCGAAGCTTTGCACATCCCTAATGCACATGAAAGCTTGCCGACAACATCCATGTCCCTGATCTAGTGAAAAAATGTCACAAGGACCCCTAAGGAAAGCCTGGATCAGACCACCACGGAAGGGGGTGTTGGGTAGGGGAAGGGAAAAATGATGTCAGGCTGTGGCCATGAACCTGGGGCTTCAGCCTGCTTGGCACAAACATTCGTCTTGGTCTACCACCTCCTCAGCAGAGCACTTAGGCAGACATAAGTAGCCACAACCCTCCAGCTGGGGCTTGCCACATGCTCACTTCTTGCCACCAGAGTGGCCAGCCACGGTCAGCTGACCACTCACCCTTTCCAATATAAGTTTTTCACCTAGAAGAGAAAGTGTCCAGGCAGAGCTGTTCTTAGGGCTGTGCGGGGCCTGCGGAGTGGGGGAGAGGGAGGAGAGAGTGGCGAGCAACTAGAGCTGGCAGGGGGTTTGGCAGTCTCAGTGCATGGCAGCCATAGCGGGACCTGTACAGCACTGTCCGCTTTGACTTGGCATGCTTCCCTTAGACCTTGGCTGCTTCTGACCCTGCGAACCCCAGACCTGGCTACCTATGACCCAGCATGACACTACTTGCCCTGTGGCATATAGTCTTTATAAATATGACTACTTAATATAATGCTGATACTTATGGCAGGGGTCCTGTGTATCTGGATGTTTTACCTTTAAATGTTCCTTCAACTGTTAATAAGGTATTTGTGAATTTAGAATTCAGTCAGCAGTGAACAGGGAAGCTAAAGCTTCTGGAAAGAAGTGTGAGGGTTGAGGGGCATAGATCAGAATACCTGCTACTGTATGTGAAAACTTAATAAAGGAAAAAAATACACCTGAAGGTGGTAGTATTTTTCTGTGGTGCCTTTAGCTCACACAGCTCAATCCCACTGTAGCCCCAGGATTCCAGAACAACCCTGGGGACATTGGAGTTACCTGATTCATAGATGTTAGGATTGGAAGGGACCTCAGTAGGTCATTGAGTCCAACCCCCTGCCCTGGGCAGGAAAGAGTGCTGGGGTCAGATGACCCCAGCTAGATGCTTGTCCAGTCTTCTCTTGAAGACCCCCGAGGTAGGGGAGATCACCACCTGGAACTACTTGTTAGGGATAGGAGAGTGAATCCATCTTTCACAGTTGCCATTGTGGATACCAGCAACCTTTCAAAGGTCCTGGGGATCCACTGTCTTTTGGGGAGTGAGGGAAGGATCCAGGTTGAGATGACAGAGAAGTTAATTTCTTTATCTTCATTGCAGCAGTACCATAGAAATCTAGAACACGTGCATGACAAGGTGCAGATAAATGGAGAGAGAAACACAAATCTCCCATGTCCCTTTTTGATTCCTCTGTTTGATATTTAAAAAGAAGTCTACTCAATCTTGTCTGATTTCTAACATTCAAACGCCCTTTTGAACTAGAATTGGAAATGGTTTCATTCATTCCTTATGGGCCTTTTGATTACAGAAAAAGCACAAGTCTGAAACTTGATATTTCTATTATAGATCACCAGAAGGTCACCTGTCCAAAAATTTACAAGAAATTATATTGCTTCCTTTTGTAATAGCTTTATGTTGGGAGTGACACTTTCAGATTGGAGAAATTAGGTTCTTCAGGGTCACTGGTTCTGTTTAATGAATTTGGGCCAACAAATTTGAGCAAGGTAAGTGAGCATATGTGGCTGGTGTCAGCTACAATCAACCAAAGGGTGGAGGTCATCAGTGTGTTAAGTTCCCCATACAACTATGTAGAACCTGTTTCTTAGTTTAAAAGTTGCCCTGTGAGTATAAATAATCCATCACTAATTTATATCCTCCTAAACAAATGAAAAAAGGATGATATAAAAAGTTACTGGTTATATATGTGAAGGTTGACTATAACCTAGTGTTAGACTTTTGGAAAGATGCTACAATAAAATTTCCAAATTGGAAGGCAAGGAAAGCGGGAAATAATTAAGGTCAAATCATGCTCTCAGTTACATTGTGAGCGCTCGTTAACTTTAAAATAACTAGTATAACTTTTATGGTGTTGCACGGGTGTGATTTACACCCGTTTTGTAACAATATAATTTACACTAGAATTTGCTCTTCTGCTTTCTCTGTGTAAATAGCAGGAAGCTATTTCAAGTCTGCATTTTGCCTCCTGGGGTCTCATGGTATGTGGTTGGTGCATCTTTTTAGTGATACTTGTCAATGTGCAATTTCTAAAACTTTAATATTTTTTTTCTGCTGCATTTCTACCTTTGACAGGTAATAGATTCTGACATTCTACAACTCAGGTGGTGCAGATAAATCTGCACATGAGAATCTCTTATGTCTTGTTTGCTCTATCTGTGCTAAGAATGTTAAAATCAATACATCTTTTCATTGATTGCTGGCAGGTGCATATCTCTGAATTAGTGTGGGAACCAAGAATAGTATTGGGTAGATTTAATTCAGTACTTTGCAAAAATGAGCAAAGATTCGGATGTAGTTAAAAAGAAATCATTGGAGATTTAGAGTTTGATTTCTGAAGCTCCTGTAACTTGACAGTTAATTGATAACTTGGTACTGGAACTCTGTTTTACTGTAATTGGATGCAGGTTGATGGCTTTTTCTCCTGGAATGAAGAGATAGCACTATCCAAACTTTCCTGAAGGGTAGCAGATTTTGATCTAAAACATTTTACATTAATGAGAAAAAAAAGCTCAGTTTTATAAAACTGTGTTAGGAAAAACCCAATAATTTTAGCAAAAAGTTAACTATTAAAATGATCATATAAATAGAGAATTAAGGTTAACTGCATTTACAAACTTGCATGTTAAAACTCTGGTCTAAGGATAAAATAGGCAGGGTTTTTTTTCCAATTGTCTCAGTTACCTTAACCACTTAAGCTTCAACTGTATCCTTGCTTGCTCCGTAGGAGTTTTGGGAAATCAGATTTTTTGTTTTTATTTTCAGTTAATTATAAAAAGATTGCCTGGGGTCAAATGAAATATTTCACCCTAATTTGCTCCATTTCTTAAATGCTTCATTTCTTAAATGCTAATTTGCTTTATTAAAAACAAAGGGAATTTGGATGCCTATACACATGCTTCAATGCATTCTAATTAAAACGTGTCAGAGCAGACTCCATTAACTGAGTCTGCTGGAGGCTTTTAATTAGAATGCTTCAGCTTGCCTCACCGTCATGTGTATTCAGTGTTTCACGTTTCAAAATGGTGGTGGGGGCACTTTAAAATGTGTTGAATGAGCTTTAGTTAAAGCATTCCAGTGGCCATTTTGAAACATGGGATACTGAATACACATGACCCTGTGGCATTTTAATTTGAGCGGCTGTCCAGGAGCTGCTCCAATTAAATGCCCTGCCTCCGCATGCTCCACCATGGAGCATGTGTGTAGACACTTAAGGGGCTAGATTCCTAAGGGGATAAAGTATAATATATAACCCTGAAGAGTAACTCAGTGATTGAGCTTCTACCCTTGATATGAGAGACCAAGATTCATAATCGCATTTCTTCCTGATTTGGAACAGGGATTTTAAATGATCTTCTACCCCCTTAACCATGGGGCCAGAAGATATATTTTGAGGCAGATCTCAATTTCTCCTCTTGAAATGGTTCTATTTCTAAAATAAAATTAAAAAAACCCAAAACTTAAATGCCCATTAGGACAAAGTGTGTGAGAATGGACTTGGTGATTTGGGTACTCCCCTGGGAGTGAGGAATGCTGCTGCACTGAATAATCAGGTAGAGAAAAGATTTGAACTGGAGTCTTCTATATCCCAAGTTAGTGCTGTAATGATTGGGTTGGCATTTTCCTCTATAGTTTTGCAAACAGCTGCTGGGTCTCTTTATGAATCTATCCTGAGTCATTGAAATATTTTGCTTTGGAAATGCCATGAAAAACCTTTTGTGACAGGGGGCTTCCTCGGGGCTGCACTCCAGGGCCCGCCCACCTGTCCCTGGGACGACCGCCTGCCTATTCTTGCCCACCACAACTTGATCTTAATTGGTTCATTTAGATCTTCTGTAAGTGGGAGGCTGCCCATTTGTGCCCTGATGCCAGGGGGTGCTATCTGCAGCTCCTTCCATCACCATACCGCAGCCCAAGCCTTGCAGATGGCATCTCGATCTTTCACTAGTCACCGGACCTCTCTCCGGGCCTTAGTATTGTCCCCTTTGGACCCATCCATAGTCCCCACAGTCGGGTGGCCTCTCCGCCGTCATCCAGGCCACCTTGCCCCCCAAAACCCATCTTCCCCTCTCAGGTGTGCTCCCTCCTAGACCTCTGGCAACTTGCCCTGGCTCACCTCCAAGCCAGTCGGGACCCCAGGCCTCCAGCTCTGGGTGTCCCTCACGGTGGGCCCTCTGGCCCTTTTGACCCCTCCCTGGGTCCTGGCCCCAGCCTGGGCCAGTTGAGGGTACTCCCATGGTCGGGCAGGTCTCTAGCCCCTCACATTGTCTACATCTCTGGGTTTCCTTTCTGGGCCCTCCAAACAGACAGGGTAACCCACCCGGTGGTGGGGGCAAGGGGATAAGGTGCCCCGTCTCGCCATCCACCGAGGTGGTAACTGGCCTGGCATTTCCTGGGGGCTCCCACGCCACTGAGAGCCCCACCAGGCCACCCACTCCCGGGAGGGTGCAGTTTTCAGGTCATGCCCAGGACCAGGAGCCTCCTACCATCCCCTTACCTCCGGTTGTTCTGCCAGCAGCTCTCCAGCCAGGTGATGCTGCTGCCCGGCCTCCAGAAGCCAAACTGCCTGAGTTTATATAGGCCTCAAAATGGCTGCCCTCGTCAGGCACCTGGAGGCTGCCAGCTCCAGGGCCTTAAAGTGGCAGGCACACCCAGCACACCCAGTGCCCTTAAAGTGCCAGCCACATCTTTCAACATTGTTATTATTTTTAATGTTTTATGTTATCCAAAAGTATTTGCATTCAGGAACTTCCATTTGTAGGTGTGACCCAAACAAATGGATTGTGTGAGAATTTTAAAAAATCTGTTTCTTGTAAAGACCAGAGCTGAGATTCGGTGGCTTAAAGGGCCTGCATCATGGAGAAGAAAATTAGAGATAAAAATGCCAAAATGTCAAAAAATCTCTGGGATTTGTTTTAAGACCATTCAGTAATTTATTAGCTAATAACGCAATAAACGTTTATGAGGTTAATATAATGTTTTGTAACAATATAATGAATTAAGAGAAGGATTGGTGATTATCCAAGTATTTTAACCAATTTTCAGACCTCTTCATAGCTATATAAATAGAAATGTAGTGGACTTGTTATCTTCTTAGACATTGGTTATGAAACTGTAAAATGGAAAAAATAATTAAGTTGTCATCTAGTCAACTCACAGATGACTGGTTATTTATACTTTAGACTCTAAACTACAGTATTCCTAAGAAAGAGAAACTAGATTCCTTGGACATCTTTACATGTGCTCTGGGGCTGAGGGGGAAGCACTTTAATTAGAGCAGCTCTCAGGAGGAGGGATGTGTATTCAGCATCCCACACTTTAATTAAAGCTCATTGAACAAGCTTTAGTAAAAACACCCCTACCACCATTTTAAAGTGCCCCCTGCCGCCATTTTGAAGCATAGGGAGGCTGAATACAAGTAACGCCAAGGCTGCTGGAGCATGGTAATTAGTGTGCTTCAGTAGACTCAATTGAGTCTGCTCCAACATGTTATAATTGCAGTGTGTTGGAGCAGATGTCCTACAAATCTACAGGCACCCCTTGTGTTAAGGTGGTTGAATAAGCCTACACTCATGTGGAAATTACCATTTACCCGACTTCCACATTATTGTGAGCATCTGTGCAGTCAAATAAAGTTGGAATTCTCTCTGTTCTACTTTTTTCTGTTTTTAAATATGAACTTTTTAAGAATAGCCTATCTGTACCATCAGTCTATCTTTCAAATTTGACAAAACCGTCTTCAGGATGTGGTTCAAGGCATACTTGATGTCATCCCCAAAGACACAGTGTGTCATGTATCATTATGTATGACATAAGCTTGTTATAATTGGCATATCAGAGAGAGAACCTCTCAGGCTGTTGACAGACAAAACCTTCCCCACCCCCGAAAATAGCACTGGAAGAAGCAGCATGCTAATTCAACCTGGCTCCCCACTGTATGACTAGATTTGGCTCTTCAGCAGGGCTTTTTGGTGCTTTTATCTAAAGATGATTAAATCAGCTGTTAGATAAGCACCAAAAAGCCCCTCTGAAGCACCTGATCTATACAGATGTTGGGCAAGCCAAATCGAACTAACGTGATACCTCTTCTAGGAATGCAATGTGTTTGGTTCAGGGGCATAGTGAGCTGAAAATGCTGTTTTGTTTTGTTTTTTTCACAACTGTAAGCAGCCACAATTGCTAAATAAGTCTCCTCTTGTCATGGAAGTATTGCCTAGGCTTCAGCCACACAGTTTTGGGTCAGACATAGTATGATATTTATTGTTTTATAAATTACTGTAGCTTTGAACACACACCTTTAGTTGTTGGTCATTTGTACTCCTGGGTGCATCTATACATGCACTTTACTAAGGAGCTGACTAATTAGCTCTGCAGTAAAGTGTCACCATTTACATGTGCTCCTGTATTAGGGTGCAGGCTAACCCCCTGAACCCTTCTGTCAGTTGGGGCTGCTCTGCCCCTGTTCAACAACCTACAGTCCCAGGTGTGCATGTAAGCACTGCACCCAGGAACAATAAACTCTGGCACGAACTGTTCCAGTGTTTATTGCTGTGTGCTAATTGCAGTAGATGCACCCCTTTTCATATAATAAAAAGTGACTGCCCAGAAGGTTAAGATTGTCTTTTTCTCCACTGAAAGGTACTGTACAGATTGGGGAAAATTCAAGTTTCTCTTCTATGTGCTACCCTCACCTCTAACCTGGAAGAGCATGACAGAGAAAGTAATTTAATTTCACTTCAGTTCTTTGCCAAGGATACAGATTAATGGCACTTTCAGTAATGGTTTTAGTGCCACAAGGCTTTATTGGGAATTGGATGGAGAGCACCATTTTCAGTTAGGTAGTTCATCAAAAATATGGCAGTTGGTAAAATATTTGACATGATGTCTGCCTGTTGTGGATTTGAACCTACAAGCAAAATGTTGCATACATTGTATAAATGAATTCTAAATTATGTTTAATGTGGAAAAAATGTAACAATTCCAAAATAGAATTAATTTATCTATAGCCTTCATAAAGATCATAATATACATCTTTTTCATATGAACTGAAACTGTATCTTTGCCAACACTAAAATAGTGATACCTACATTTTAATGGTTATGTGGCATCTAGTATGTTTGTGGAAGGAATAAAACTCATTGTTCATCAGTGCACAATAGGTATTGGTTTAGCACAGAACCATTAGCTTCAAAGCTTAAAAGGACACAGGGGCTAGGGACAGACATTAAAAAAGCCCAAGCCTGAACTGATTCAGTCTTTGCAAGTTAGTTTAACCTGCAGAGCTTGAACTGATTTGCAAGTGGAAAGATATTCACTTTTGATTCAGGAAATGCAGGCACATGCCTGTAGTGGCTCAGGTGAGAAGTTGGATGGCACTAGAGTGAGCCCTCCTTTCCACAGTGCTGAGCTGAGGGGGGCTGTGGCCAGGCCCTGGGAGGACACTATGATTAGGGTGAGGTTTAGGCCCCCATCCTGGCTTACACAGTCCCCAGCCTAGAAGGGGAGGGGAGGGGGGAAGCAGCCCTTGCCAGGCTTTCCCAGCTCACTGCTCAATGAGTGGGAGTATTGCCAGCCCCTGGTCCCTAGCCCTGGCTAGCAGTCTGAGGCAGGGGGATGAGGGGAGGGAGGACTGCTTGTGTGAAGTACATGTATTTGTTGATGATATTGAGCTTTTCAGTCTCCTCCCTGCTTCTTCATACTGTCTGCAGCAAACTGACAGGCACTCACGGGTCCCATGCATCACAAACCAGGTTATTTCTTATACCTCTCTCTGTCCTCTCTTGAAAGCTGGCAGATTGCAGCCTTTGAAGCAAGCAAGTCAGCAGGGAGCTTATCAGCCCATCAAGAAAACAAAGCTTCTCTCATTAGTTTAAACTCTTTTTAAACAGCCTTTTTTCAAAGAAGCAATGAAGGGATATTACCAGCTGACCTGCTGATTAGTTCCAAATGCCCTAAGTGGATACTGTCCGATCTGCCATTGTCCTATGTGTCTTTGTCCTGTCCCAGTGAAATTGGAGACACACACACAGACACTGCTCAGCTGGCCGGGGTCTGTGCCTCTGGGGTCTCTGCTGTGGCAGAGGGGGATCTTTGCTTGAGCAGTGAGTGAGGGGTGGTTTGGTCAGGGGGAATCCAGGCAGATGGTGTTGTCTCCCCACTGCAGCCCTCCACCCCCTTCTTAGCCAGTTAGAACTCTGGCAAGGGAGGAGAGGGGTGGAACCTGCCCTGCTCTCTGGGGCAGACAGCCCAGCCCAGGACTGAAAAGCATGCTGGGATGCTGAGGGACTCTGATTTAACTTGAACCAAGAAGGGGTCTGGGACAGAAGTTCTATAAACTGTTTTAATGCAAATCAGTTAAGTCTGATACTGCATTCAACTAGGTTAATCTTAAACCAGTTTTGGCCATTTTGAAATTGTTTTATGTGCACTGAACTTATGTTTTCTTACAGTGTCAGACCAGCTTCTAATCACTTAAACTGGTTTATCTGTAACTTCAGTCCCTAGCCAGGGTTCATTCTCTGGGTACAATTCACTACAGTCCCTACCATACAAGGCCTTTGCAGCAATGACCCACTGCTTAAGCACCAAAAGTGATTCACAGGCTTTTACAGGTTGTCAGTACAAGAATGGTTTTTACCCACTCAGTGCAAGTACTGCAGTTTCAGCAAACCACTCTTTACACCAGGAGTGGGCAAAGTCTGGCAGTTGACTCTCTTTCCCAGCCGCTCCTGATCCTGAGCTGGGGCAGAGCTGCAATCCACAGCCTGCATGCCCCTGCGGGAGTGTGCAGACTGCAGATCATGGTTCTACCCTGGTCCCAACCAAGATGTTCCTGCTGCAAGATCTCAGTAGCTCTGGAGCAGCTGCCTGCCCTGCCCTGCCCTGCCATGCACCCTGCTAGTGTAGTTGGGGCTGGTCTCCATGGCAACCCCAGCCATGCACTATCACAGTGCAGTTGCAACTGGAGTCTCCATGGAAACCAGCCCCAGTTATGAGGGCAGGGGCTGCTGAGAAATAGAATCCAGCTGCCAGTCAGATCTGCCATTTTGCCGACCCCTGCTTTATACCTTATTGTGCATGCAGGGATTGGACACAGTCTAATGTTAAGAAAGGAATTTGCTTCTCAGATTTTTCCTCTTTCCTTCCCTACTAATGTTGACCTTCAGTCATGAGGAAAGCCTGTAATAATACTACACTGCAGGAAGGGTATTGTTTACACTGTTTTTTCCTAACAAGGTTAATTCCCAGCTGTTCAGCTTTTTAAAATCACATCTTATACGTAACACTATTCTAGAGTTCACTATCCATTTTTATTTTCTTTACTCAGAAGTAGGTTTGTATAGTGGAGCCAAAGCTAGTGTAAACTGCTAATTTGCCAGCCATTTAGTTAGTCCAGATCTGCTATAAATAGCATTTTACAGGCAATTTTTGTGAAAGCCTTTCACTTGCATTTGCTAACTTCATTCTTTATTGTATCTTCCTTTATTGCTATCAGAGCAGCTAGTTAATTTTTTCAGCAGTAGAACACCAAGGTTTTACAAATTAAAAAAATATTGGTTAAAAACATCCTGTGGTTTGCTTTCAAATTATATGGGGATTTTTCATAAGCCTGTTGATTACATTGATATTCTGGCAGCACAGTACAATTAAAATTGAACATATTAATTGTATATGAAGGAGACCTGAGCCTGCATCCTTTTATGGGAGTTAGATACTGGCTTTATTAACAGTGTATATAATTTTGACAGCCTCTCTAATCGTGATTTGTAAGATCAGCAGTATAACTAGTTTTGCTTGAGATAAACATTGGCATTCAGATTGACATTAAGGGTTATTAGAATCCAACATTTTGAGTACTGTCTGTGCATATTGTTTACATTTGATGTATGAAGTGCATACCAGGAGGGTGTAAAAGCAGTTCTGAAATCATAGCTATTCTTTATTTATGATTTCACCTGATTAGTCAAACCACCAACCCAGCATCTGTCTTTGCATTCAGTTCTGCCTTGGCTCAGCGCTTAGTTCAGGAAGAGAAATTGCTTGAATTTTCAGGTGTACGTGCATATGCTTAAAATGAGAACATTTCCAATGTCAGACCAGAATTGGTTGGAAGTGGTATTTTATTTAAATCTTACAAAGATCGATGCAGAAAGCTGAGTTAATGTAAGGTTATGGCTGAGAATTTAAATGCAAAAAAAAAATGAGGAAATTCAAACAGATGGTTACCAAAGCAACTGTGATTCTCCCCACTTGTGCTTCTGTAGTGTCTCGTATACCTCTGTGTTATTAAGCTGTAATGCCATAACATATATGTGCTGTCTAGCTGGGTTACTGTGGGAACCACTGCATTGAATGTCCTGATTTGTGGATTTAACTGCTCAGTTGTAAAGGTCCATTAATGATGATATTTTTAAATGTAATTAATTTTTCTTAGAGAAATCAAAACCAAGGGAACAGAGAAACTGAAATAAATCAAAAGAAAGAGATAAAAGAGACTAAAACAACCCCAAATAAAACAGGGAGATTCAGTGCCCCAACAGCTAGAAGGGATACTGCAGAGCAGAGTAGGGGGATCCTCTTTCATCTAGTAGTAGAGTGGCAAATCTCTGCTACCTTTCCCAGGAGCAAAGAGAAAGTGGAAAGATTAGATTAAAAAAAAGAGCATGATTACAGTAAGTGGCAATGCTGAGAGAAAATTAAAGCTTGTTGGGAGAGTAACATCATTTTGCCACTGCTCCCCTGTTTGCTTAAGGCAGTATATTTAAGGACTAGAATAGTAGGGGTTCTGGGTATCCCACACTTAGGGTAGTGGGAGGAGCAGTGCTGTCTCTGATTTAGATAAGGAGCACTTTCCTACAGCTTCTTCTCCCATCCAGCTGGTGCAGTGAGAGCTCCCCCTCCTGTTTTAATTTGCTTTGGCCACTGGCTGCATCGTATCATGAATGTTCATTAATATTTCAAATTCAGGGAAGAAGAAGAAGAGGAGAGATTTCAAGTTCCATCAGGATATTCCTGATAAGAACACTTCACAGCAGAAGGAAGGTCCTTTATTCAGGGAAGAGAATGACACTGTCATGTCGCACCTCGTGCTTTCTGACACTCTGGTCCTTGTAACAGAATCTTAATAGAGTGCTTGAATCAAGTGATTGCAAGGCTGGGATCGAAATTCAGAAAAGCAGTTTTTTACTGGTTTTGTATACAAATATGCAGCCACCACGACTGAAGGAAACTTCATTCTAGACTTGTACCAATCACCATGGTAACATATTCTCTGCATGCAATGGGAATTATTCTTTAATTGTAGATATGTAGAGGGGCTTTTTTTCCCAATAGGGTTTTTGTGGTTGTGATGTGTGATAGAGTTTGAATGGAGATCTCTTGCTTCCTTTGGACAAAAGATTTCCTTTGAATGCAGTAGACAATCTCAAGGGCTGGGAACCACTTGACTTGTTCCAGGATTTAAATGCTATTTAATTAGAAGGGAGAAGGATACTTTTTTGAATCTAATGATTTAACTGTCTTAGCGATCACTATGAGAAAAATGAATTGCAGTCACTAAAAGCATGCGCAAAATGTTTATCATATACAATTCAGATTTTCTGTTATTACTCTCGTACAGGAGTGAGTTTTGCATTTCATTTCTGTTTCAGAGCACAGTTGTAGGGAAGTGCAAAGAAACCAGAAATGGAGCAAACTGTTTTTGTTGTTATTATTGTTATAATCCTGGCTATATAGGTCACAGAGCTATTTACTTTGAGTCCTGATGTGTGGGCACCCCTGAGATCTTCACTATATGTTGCCTGGTTTCTACCTCCCCAGTTTTTGGAAGGAGAATCTGCACCATTTTTTTTTAAAAGCTTTTGGGGAATTAATTGAATGGATTCCTGGTCTTGACACAGCTTCCCACTAATTAAAGTTTTGCAAGTATGGGTTTGAATTTCTCCCTTCTCTAGTCCCAGAGTACCCTGGCATTTTCCAAAGTAAATGAAGTCTAAAGGTGATGCCATATTCACTTCTAGAAATCTTTTTAAAGGGTTGAGGATCAGTAGATTTAACAAGTAGGCAAAGGCTGCTCTGAGATTTCTTCCTTCCCTCACCCCTTGTGAAAACAAAAAGGCCACACTGCTCATTTTGAAGCACCAGGAGAAAGGAACAGGACAAATAATTTTCTTTCCCTGAGCACATGAGGCCCAGTGCTGTGGGAGTTATTGGTCAGAATGCTGCATCCTGCACAGAGGAATTAATAGAAAGTTGAGCTATCAAAGGCTCTTGTGAGGGAAGAGATGCTGTGGGGAAATGAGAAGAATAATTGTTGTTGTAGCTTATCACTTTTTTTTTTGGTGGCAAAATCCTAGTAATGGCCACACTGAGTCTGTAACTGAAAGACCACAATTAAGTAACACTGTAATGTCTTTACAAGTGGGGCACTTCCTTTTGTTGACATGCATTAGTTGTTAAATATCCAACATTGACCACATGGTAGTGTATCTGATATTTGAATATTTTTCTATACATATAATACTACTGTAATAATATGTCAGAGGCAACATGGAGTAACAGTCTGAGTACAGGTGTGTTATTCGAGAACCAGTATTCTGGCATTGGATCCCCCTATACTTAATTTGCCCTTTTTATATAATGGCTACCAAATTGCCCATCATAAATGATGTGAGGGGAGGTGGGGGCAGGATGGAGCACCACCACCCAGTGCCCTGCAGTGTTGCAGTCTCCGGCTCTGTGCACCTCCGCCACCCCTGTATCCCCACCATCCCCCACATCCCCTCGATCCCCTGCCATTCCACCCTGCACCACCACAAGCTCCCAGAAACAGAGAGGGGAAGGGAGCTTGCACACAACGGCGACTCCCAGTGGCATGGAACATGCCTCCCCTCCCCCTCTCCTCCCTCCCTTCCCACCACTTCCCTTTCTCTGCCATCTGTTGTCAGGGCTGGGCACAAGTGGCAGCGGGGAGGGGGGAACTGCCATTGGAACCTCCCCCATTCTCATTCCCATTCCTGCTCCCCTCCCTCCCTTCCTCCCCTGTTCCCCACTGCCTCCCCCTCCCTGCTAGCTGTTGTTGAGTGTGGGTGCTGTGGTGGTTCCTCACCCCCTCTGTCCATAGCTTTCTGGGCCCTTGCAGCCAATCTGCGTGCACCCTTTTGGCAGCACATGCAGGGTTGGCCTGAAGCAGTACAGACAGACAGACAGACAGACAGACTACGGCTTTTACTGTATTAGATTGCTAATCATATTTGCCTAACGTCCAGGTTAGCTAAAGCAATTTACAAAGGATTCCTATTGCATAGTAAAATCTACAATTTGTTTAACTAATTAACTAACTCTACATTTAAAAGATGATGTTGAAGTACGTGGTGTTTTTAGTAGGTGTATCTATGCATGATTTTAAGTGAGCTTATTAGTTTAATGTGCATTAAAGTTGTGGATTAAGTGGGTTTTGGCAAGTGTCTACATGTAATGGGACTTGGGACTTTAGTTCCAGGTCTCTTCAGTCCTGCCATGTGCCCTTGTGGCCACTGGGGAGACCCCCAGCCTCCAGATACAGGACTGCCAGCACTTGGCAGCCATGCTGAAGCCACACACAGATGCCAGCATTTGGCAGCCATCTTGGAACCCCTCCCTCCCCACTCTCTGATCCCTGGCCAGCTCCTTCCCTGGCCAGGAGCTGCATGCCAAGCACAGGGACAGCACATGGTAGCTCCCTCCTTGCCCATCTGACCTCCCTGTGCCAGGGATACCCCTGTCCCTGCTCTTGCCCCTGTCTCTGCCAGTTACACCCAGCATCCCACTGCTCCAGCCCAGCCTCTGCCAGTGATGATCAGTGCTCTGTGTTCCTGCTGACCATGCTGCTGTCCCTGCTGACTCCAGCAGGCACCCCCACACCCAGGCCCCAAGACAGCCATGCACCTACCAGTGGAGGTCAAGACTCCAGCCATGGGAGGCTCTGGCCAACTCTTTCCTCCTGCACTCCCTGCTTCAGCTTGCCTGCCCTGCTGCTCATGTACCCCCTACTCTCTGCCCCCCTTGCACCATTCTCAGCATACACAAGGTTGAAACAAACATTTTATTACCCTCACAACACCCACCCCATCCCTCCTGCCTCCCACTTCTCCTCTCAACAAATAGTGCCTTTCCACCACCCTCCCCACCCACCAACAATAAAAAACCTGCTCACAAGTGGCAAACTAATATAGAGAGCATCCCAGCCCTGGGGAAGAGCGGTGCCAAGCCAGGAGACCTAGGGTTGGGCAGACCAAGGACTAAATTCCTGTGTTAATGCAGAGTGATGCATCAACACATGTGTTAACCCACATTAACTAATCCTGCTTAAATTTGATACTTGGTTTGGAAAGGTATCAAATTTAGTCTCACATAGCCTAAAATCACCATTTTTAAGCCTTATTAAGGGCACACACATGTAGACACATGTTCTTAATGCAGCTTAAATTGGACTAATCTGCATTAAATGTCCATATGTAGACATGCCCAGTAAATACAATAGGAAAATTGTTGAAGAATTCTTGCTTTTTGACATAATCCCTATAACATTTCTGGAGTTAGTATCAGTTGGGACAATTCCTACATAACTGCTAGTTATGTAAAGTGGATCACCCCACTGATACTTACATTTTTAAACACATTAGAGTAACCACTGGTTGCTTCTTTGTGACAATTTTCCCTCTTTTGGTTTAAGATTAGGTCTAATTTCAATCTGCTTCTTCTTGGACAATGCAATAGAGTTAACTTCCTAAATAACGTAACATTTGGGGGGGTTTTGTAATATATTTAGGAAAGGGATTTTTCTGTGGTTGTCCTCCTGTGTAGTTTGCCGTTGGTATTGTACGTTGCTCTTATGTGCAGCTTCCATAATTTGATGTTCATTTAAATGTCAAATTAAAAATGCATATGTGAGAGTTAAGGATCCTACCCTAGCTAATAGCTGGTGTAAGTGAACATGCCAGAGGTTTTAAACTAGAAAATCTAGCATAGCCCTTGCCCAGCATGCAAGAATGAAAAGGAGTGAACTTAGATGGCTTAAAATAATAGTAAAATGGGATTTCAAATCCCTAAATATCGTGACATTGAGACATTGACAAATCAAGAATCTACGTATGCATGGATGATAGACATAAAGCTGATAGTGCTTTAGAAATGTGGAGATTTAAAGCTGTATTATTGGAACCTAAGGCTGTCCAGCTAGCTTTCTATTCCAAATTAAGTGGAGTCAATATCGATAAATTAGGCAAATTTCTGTCAAGAATGATGGGGGAGCTGTGGGCAGGGATGGAGCACTGCTGCTCACCACCCTACGCCACCACAGTCTCCTAGGAAAGGAGAGGGGCAAAAGCTTTGACATGGTGGCCGCTGCTGCCACCCACCGTCCCACATTCCTGCAACTCTGCATCCAGCTGCACGCAACCTGCATCCCTGCCCCCCCACTCCGCATCCAGGCCCATGTTCCCCCTGTATTCTCCTCCACTCTGTGTCTGGCCCCATGCCAACCCTCCTCCCCCCACCTGCTGCTGCTCCATGTCTGGCCCAGTGCCAACCCCACACCACCCCTCTGCAGATTAATGTGTCCTGGGGCCCTAGCCAAATGCAAAATCAGAGTTCCCTCTCCCCCTGGGAGCTGGGCTGTGGGGGAGGGGTGACAGCAGGGACCTTCTTCTCCTAGTGCTGGCGGGGGAGGCTGGGGGGACCCTGCTGAGCTGGTGTTGAGGGAGGGGGCACATGCTGCCTCTTCTCCCTGCTCCCCTGTCCCGTTATGGTCAAACATACACACACATACAGGTGTGCACACAGATGGGAGCACACTACTCTCATGCTTTGCACATGGACACACAGACACAAACATACTCTCCCTACTATGAACACAGACACACTCACGCATGCAAACACTCTACTCACTCACTCTCTGCACATGGACACAGGCACAAACGCATTTTCCCTCCTGCCATGAACACAGACACATGCAGAGACATATGCATGCATACACACAGACAGGCACGCACTGTACTCAATTACACTCTGCACATGGACACACAGACACAAACACATTTTCCCTCCTGCCATGCACACATGCAGAAGACCATGCAGCAGTCTCATTCACTCTGCATATGGACACGCACAGAGACAAACATACTCTCCCTGCCATGAACATAGACACAAGCATGCACACTCGCACATGCACTAACGTGTGCACACACACACACACACATGCACACATGCAGATGGGCATGCATGCTACTCACTCTGCACACGGACACAGACACAAACACACTGTCCCTCCTGCCATGAACACAGGCATACACATGCGCACACACATGCATGCAAGCACATACATGCAGAAGGAGAAAAAAGAATTGGGTGGGGATGAGCATGTGCGCATGTGCCCCTGCTCCCCCCCAAGCAGGAAAATCTGTGGCAGGAGGGTAAAGGGTGGGGAGTGGAGCAGGGATTAAGAGGGAGTGAGGCAGAGCCAGGTTTAGTGCCTAGGACTGCTGTGCCCATGTGGCCCCTTCTCCATGCCCAGGGTCATTCCCCAGTGCTGGAAGCCCCATACCAGCCCAGGCTGCCTCCCCACCACCTGGGGGGGCCTGGAGCTTGGGACTGGAGCATGGCCCGCCTCAGCTGCACTGGCTGGAGCCCCCGGCACTCCCATACCCACCCCACATCTTCTCCTTGAAGAACCCCACACAGCCTGGGGCTCCTCCAGAGGTGGCACCAGGGAGCTGAGGGGGGCATGTGGCCCTCAGCTTGCCCTGCTGCTGTTAAATTGCAATTCCAGATTGATTTATTTCTAATTATTTATTTCTGAGGTGTGGAGGTGGGGTAGGGGGAACTCCCACACCAGATACTGCAGGAGGTGGCGGTGCCTGCCCAAGGGCTCCTGTTTGAACTCAGTTGGCCCCACTCCTGCCCTCCTGGACCGCAGCCAGTCAGCATATGTGCAGTTGGGCAAAAGCATTAGGGACAGACAGACAGACAGACTAAGGCTTTTATCGATGCTTGCACAGTTGGGCAAAAGTGTTATGGACAGGCAGACAAATTAAGGCTTTTCTTATGCTAGAATTATAGTTCATCCAAAATAACTGGTGATCATTCCATTAACACAATAAAAGAAGTGGGATAGATTTACAGTTTAGCGCATTGCAGTTTTTGGTGTATTCACTGTTCCGATACCAACTCTAACAAGAAGCACACTTCTTTTATAATCATTTATATGTTAAGCGCAATTATCAGTTTAGGAGGTAAACCTTGCTCTGCTTATCATGTCTCTGTCACCTCAAGATCAGATCACTGCAGTGAATTCTGTAGAGGGTTATGTCTTGAGACTACCTGAGAAATAGTCACTGCTGAAGAACCTATATGTAAAAGTTTTATATGAGCAGCCTACCGTATCACTGCCGTGGGATTCACATAGCTGTTTTTGACCCTTAGATTAGGACCTGGTTAAGTGTAAAAGACTCCATCTCTATGTGTGACTTAGTTACACAATCAGAGGTGTTTGGTTTAGTGTTTATTTATGTAGGATTAGGCAGCTTTAAGGCATTTATTTAAGAATTTCTGTAAAATTGTCTGAAAGTGTATGAGACTGCTTATCCTCCCTTGCTTTATTGCTCTATAGTGGCTTATAGAAATCAGGTATTTATACAGCAGCAAACAGCTGTTCATTTATTATTATGTTATTGATGAGAATGTAAATTTAACTGTCATAGAGGTCCCCAGAGAGCAAGATGACACCTGCTTGAATGACAGATATTTCTCTTAAATCTCAAGAAATAAAATATACCATATACTATACTGTTGCCTAAGAAGTGTCTTTTGACTAACTTAGACCGTTGAGAAACACAGAGTCCAGAGGCAGAGGTAAGGTGCTGATAGTACAAAGTGATAGATAGATTTTCCTATTATTGCATTTTAATATACTTGCACTTATTGGGTTGTTAATGACTTGGACACACATAACCTCTGAAAGGTATAATTTATACTAATATGTATGGTGAATGTATAACATTTAATAAGCAGAATAATTTTCCACCCTTTTCTCCTTCACTCCACATTTTCTTTCTTTTCATTGTTGATCTTGACTCCTATTCATCTTTCAGTTTCTGTAGTCCTCTTCCTTTTTTTGCCTTTCACCTCCCTCATTTCTATTCCTCTTTCTTCCCTGCCTTCTGTTTTCTCTCCACTTTCCAAATCATTTAATCATTCTCTTCTCTTCCCTTTCCTCTCTCCTTCACATGATCTCAGTCTCTGTCTTCGTTCCCTCAGACCTCTAAAACACACACTCTTTCTCTCTACCCATGCATTCTCTCCATTTTTTCCAGTGTACTCTAAAACTTGTGTAACACTAGCAATTCTTAAACTTGCATGCCTTCTTTCCTCCTCCCACACAAATTTCACCTCCATATATGCAGTGTCTTGCATACATACAAAAAAGAAAATAAAATGCAATTTTTTCTTTGCTGCTTATGACCCTTCAGGCACCAAAGCCTCCTTCATCCTTCTAGTGGCAGCTGATTTGTGTGTGCGTGTAATGTTTCACTGAGCAACAAACAGTTGCACATTCTTTTTGAAATAGTAAATCAGATCTGTGTCAGGGGAGGGGGGAGAAATGTTAGGACTTAATATTCTTTCCTATTTTTAAATAACTTCCAGTTTCTCTTGCTGCCACAGCTACCCTCAAGCATTAAAATCCTTTAAGAGAACATATAGAGTAACATTAAGTTTACTTGCCACTACAGTCTCATTGGATCAGTGATCAGCTTTCAATTATTTCCAGCCAAAATAAATTCTGAACTCTCCAAATAAACAGGCATGATTTCTGTGCATGAAAAATTATATGCTTGCTTTTGTGTCTAAAATGTAACCCAGGTGGAACGCTGAAAGATACTCTCTCTCCAGTTGAAGGGATGTCAGCAGGTGCAGGTATGCTGTGGGAGGC
>JAGPOW010001296.1:72464701-72479585 GCA_030014935.1 Caiman crocodilus | reverse complement strand
GCTGTATGCAGCTCACCTTCTTTTCCTACAGAGCAGAGAGCCAGGACACCCAATGAATTTTAACTATATACATGTTTGATATAATAAAATAATATACACCTTATAATCACAAACTTAGATACATACGTGTGTGTGTGCATGTGTGTGTATGTGTATACACATATATATACACTTACATGTATATGTATGTATGTGTGTGTATATGTATATATACAAATAATTTACAGATATGACTTTACCCAAACAAAACTCTAATTAACCCTGAACTTAAGCATAGGCCTAGCTCCCTGTGGCCCTTGGCTTAGACTGTAGTCCCTGCTCCTCGTTCTGAGCCCTCCAGACCTGAGTGGAAGAGGGCATCCAATGATAAAACAGAGGTTAGCTGATGGACCTATAACTAAAATATCTGGCAAAGATGGGTCAAAAATTAAACATTCACAAAAAGGTTACATCATATACAATATATATATACACACACACAGTGATAATTAATGGCACAAATACCTGACAATAGGACTAATATTATATATATATAGTGAAGTTGTATCAAATAAGACACATGTGCATCAAATAATACAATAAATACAAATGCAAGACAGGTTAAAATCCTGTTGTAATACAATAATAAAGGCACAGGGCTACAAAAAATCACAGCAACATAGAAAAACAAACAGAACTCGACAATGACACAGCAGCTGGGCCCAAGGAAGAAATGACAACCTAGGCAGGGGATCCCGTCAGCAAACAGGACACCCTTACCCTTGCTGGGAATGCTTAGATGGCAGGGCCTTTATCCCAGGACCCTCCTTAACAAACAGGAGCCCTGGATCCCTTGCTATACCCCAGGGTGAATTGTTCCCTCCTGTCAGGGGCTTTTCCTCAACTATTCATAGTGTGGAGGGGCCCTCCTCCCCTTCCCCATGTGACATGCAGGAGCATTTGACAGGTTGGCTTGTCTCCAGCAGCATATTGTAGGGGCGAGGCATTCCTCCCTACTCCCCCTTGCTGACGTGGTTGACCTGTGCTGCCACTGCAGGAGGACCCGAGCTACCTTGTGCAGCTCTCCTGGCCTGTCAGCCCATTCTTCGTCCTGTGCACTGCCCTGTGCTCCAAAGGGGCACCTGCCTCATGCAGGTGATGGGGGAGAGAGGGGGGTGAAGGGGAGGAAGTAGAAAGGGACCCAAGCTCCCTAGGACTTTACAGACCTGTGCAATGTGCCCTGTGCAGCCTTCTCTTGTGGTGGATGAACAGGTTCAGGTCCTTTAGCCTCTCCTCATAGGGTAGCCCTTGTACTGAACACCCTTGTGCCCCAGCCAGTTGGGACAATTCTACACGTGTGCTGCTGCAGAGTAAAAAAAAAATCTGTCTGGCTGGGGAGTTAATTAGTTTACTCTAGCCTAATAGGGGCATAGATGTAGACATGTGACATTTACTTAGGAGCTAATTAGCCTACTTCACTGTAAATGTCTTATGTAGATGCACCGAGCAAGTATTCAGCATCTGCCAAACATAGCATTGTACAATTTGCCATTATGTTTATAAGCCATACTGTCCTTAATTTTTTTTTTTTTTAGAAACTCTTACTGCTCTTCTTAAACCCAGAAAAGTGTGGAATTTCCCTTCTATTGTCTTTTACACATTCTCACTTGTGGGTATGCTGAGCCCTTGAGACTTTGTAGCTCTTTTAGTACCCAGAGAATACACTCCAATACTATTCCCCTACCATCTATGCCGCACACTTGGGAATGGAGGAGCAGGGTGCAATGTGAACTTCCTATGCTTCAGTTTCTCTCAACTACCTGTCTTGGAAAAAGCCCTTTGCTGCTCTGTATTCACAGACTCTTTTTGTTCATTACAAGACTATTTACCCTTTGCTTTTGCCCCTGCTGTATGTACCTTTATTTTCTTTCATTTTTATACCTCTACTCCTGTTGTATGGGTTCAGCACTCACTTCATCTGTAAGGTTGATGGCTCACACTCTCTTTCTTCTAACAGATTTTCTCTGCACTACATAGTACTATCTTGGTGTGTCAACTTTGTTTGCAGCCAAGGTCATTTATATAAATTTTTGAAGGGCGATCAGGCAGAGGGTGTGGAGAGCAGGTCCCTCAGCTCCCTCCCGGTAAGTCTGTGTGGGCAAAGGGAGAGAGCGCATTCATCATGTCAGCATCATTTTGAGGTCACAAAGATTTCCATGTTTAAATGGGGTCATGCTGAGGAAGAGGTTGGGAAGCACTGCCTTAGATACTGACTGGGCCAGAGTCATGAGCTTTTATAGGCAACAGTGTATTGCATCAGATGCTGTCAGATAGCTTATGAAGTGAAACTCAAACCTTATAATTTGCTATAAGTGGTAAATTCATTTACAAGTGGTAGATATATCTATATGTACCAGGTTCACCCTGGTGATTCATTTTTGCAATCATATCAAGTGAATCTCAGTAAGTAGCAATGAAGAGCTTAAAACGTTTTCTACAGGAAGAGACAGAGGCATAGAAGGATTCTTGCCAAAGGAGTGTATGTGATAAATAAGGAACTAGAACCAAACATGGTAACTTGCTTTGCAGTACAGTTTTAAATCAATTGTTTATTTCTGAGATAAGGCACTGGGAAAGTGAATAAAGGCAAACACCACATGAAGAATAGAATCATTGTAAGACCTATATACCTAGCAAGATATGCCTGTTTCCTTGACCAAATTCATCCAAGTTGCTCTCTGTTTCAGTGGAGTAAATAAAGGTGTTGTTGGTCCTTTCACTATCCTGTCATTCATCATCATCATCAGCCTGTCATTCACAGCTACCTCTAAGGCACATTCTTGCAGATTGCCAGTCCAAATGTAGCCCTACAGAGCATGAGGAATTGCTAATGTCTTTCTCTCTGCACCTAAGAGGAGTTTGCCTCTGCTAATATTTCCCAACAACTTCAATTCCACGTTTTTAAAAGGCTCATTAGTTTTTTGGCACCCTGCTCTGTAAAAGTCCAATAGGTATAACATAGTATGATAACCTTGTGATAGAGGTTTCAATCATCCTATAGAATTTAAAAAAAGAATGAATGAAAATGACCTGACCTGATTGCCTGACTAAGCCAAGCTATATTTTAGCTGGTAGTTGCCTGTTTGAGGGATTGGTAGAGGGAAGGTGGTAAAGGGCCAGGGGTTTTTCACCTTGAGGGTGAATGTTGTATATACCTTTTAGTTATGGAATTCCAGCAGCTGACTGAAATATTAAGTTGACAATATTAAGTATCTAATACAGTTTACATTTTCATGAACAGAAGTGTGCAATATGGGTTTCACTCCCATTCAGATTGGCTCAACAGCAGGTTTACATCTTTCTCCTTAATTACCAGCTAATCTCTTAAATCTAAATCCTATTTTATCTTTATCCACTTAAGTGGCACTTGTGTGGCTGCAACTGCAGTTTTTGGCAGTGTGGATTCTGTGTGCACATCCATAGCTATATAAAGTTAGAATGCAACCTTTTTAAGCCTGCTGTTCTCAGATGGCTGTTCTGGCTGTATAGAGTGCAAGGTGGAGTAGTATAGCCCAAGAACACATGTAATGCTGAGTAAGTCCCAAAACTTTAGTCACAGAAAATCCATGACAGGAGGGAAAGAGGATGGCCCTCCTACTTTTTAGCCCTACTCTTATGGTTGAGGAATTGGCCAGGGAGTGGAACTCCTATGGTCTAGATACTCCTCACATAGAAACCTGAACCTCCTATTTTCTAGTAAAATTCTCTTAACTACCTGGCCATGGATTAGGTATTGCCCAGATCATCCTCTGGCCCTTCTGTTAGAGTAGGCCTGCTGAACAGCAATGAGGGAAGGTATGTCTGGCCAGGAAGAGGAGAGAAAATCAGAAAGAGGGTTGCTGAGTGACAAGGATGCTGCCCTCAAGGGCCAGCACCCATCAGGTGGATACTGGGGCCTGGTGGTAAGGCGCCCTTGGTGAAAGCTTTTTTCCCATCTGCTGCTCAGTTATCTCGCTGCTCTTTATGTAAAGAATATATAATGCAAAAAACCACTAGGGGCTGCATTTTTTCAAATAAGCCATTCTCTCTCTAACCCCACATATCTTTCCATCGTGGCTGCCCAATGCATCAGCTTCAAAAGCAAGGCTAGAGAGTGCTTAGGCTAATGCATGGTCCATGGCCTGATGTTTTAAACAGTCTGCTGGGAAGTAGAAGATGGAAGTTTAAATATCCTTTGAGAATACGGTTCTTTCTCAAAACATGCTGTAATCACTAGGCTGTTGAGCTGAAAGATGAGTAGGGGGACCATTGCTGCTTTTGTTACATCAAGCAAGTTATGCACATATCTATGTGATCCTATTTCACTACAGGTGAACATAGAATCCAAAATGTACAAAAGTGTCAAATTTTGTACTTATGTGCCCAAGTTTTACTTCTGTAGCAACATAAAGGAAAAATAGGATTTAGTCCTATTTCTGATAGTATTGGTGTAAATACCTGTGGCTACTTTACAGTATATATTTATGGATACCTATAGGATTAGGCAAAAGTAGGTTTCAACTTTGTATCTGTGAGTGGGGGAGGTGTGTGGATAGATGTACAGAACTTTGGAGCAATTCATTCCATTGCAAGATTAAGGAGGAAATGTTTCCTTTGGACGTGTATTGTTTAGTGAATGCCTAGCTCAGGTTCTGCTAACTGGAGCCCTTATAAAGGAATTATAAATCCATATTAGAAAATTGTGTGTAGAAGGAAAGAAGGTGAACTGCGGTAGTAAAAAATACAAAAGTTAATTATACGTGAATTAAGGGAGGGGAAAATCCCAGAAGAAGGACATGTTTGCTCATAGCCTTATATTCTCCTGTCTTCAAGACACAGGGGAAAGAAACCAGGTGAAAGAGTTCCATAAGCATAATTCTTTGGCTCTGGGGTACATTTGGTTAATTTCTGTTATAGTGGCTGAAGTCATATTAAATATATTCCACATATTTCACTTCTCCTTTTTGCTGGCTAATGTTAAAATAAAAATCAGTAACTCAGCCAAATAGTCATTTTTTTCATAAAATATTCATTGAAAGTAATTTAAAAAACATGAATTCTAGTCATGAATTCATTATAATCAAATTATTCTCTTGTGCATTCTGTTTATGGAACTGACAACACTGAATAAGATTACTGGACATATTATTATTATTATTATTATTGCCCAATGTATTTAATTGTGATACTCATTACAAGCTTGTGAGATGTAGATTATAGGTAAAAATCTCTGGAGATGTGCTGCCAATAATCATGCTGTGGGTCTCAATTATGGAATGATTCTGCCAATTGTTCCTTTTAATTCTGAAAAGCAAAGGTCACAAAAATGAACTGTCTTTGCATGGGTAAGAACACGAGAAATTATTTAAGACCAGCCTAAAGCGTATGAGACTATCCATTAGCCAACCTAGGGCAAAGTGGGCAAACCTACTTTAGAGGTTGGCCTCCAGCCTGACCCTCTACAGTTTTGATAGTGCTAACTTTGATACTCAGAAGCACTGAGGATATTTTCAGAATAGCTCAGGCTTGGCCTGACTAATCCATTAAGTTGGATCTTAATCCATTAAAGTCATAGATGCTAATTGGTTTTGGTGGAAGCAATATTAGGTCAACACTGAATGTTTTAAGTATCTTAAAATATGGGAGGGAACATTGTCTAATGAGTATTACAGGTGATTAGGTTCTTAAGTCTACTACAGATCTGATAACATGGTCATCAGCAGTCCCTTGATATGAGGATAACAGTCCTCTAGTAAATAGGGGAGTCATCAGCAAGTCCTGAGGTAAATGGAGGGGCCAATCTGAGATCTACATATTCAACTGAAGCCATGGCAAATAGTTCTGGGAGAAAAGTGTGGACTTGTTGATTTGAATGAAAGCTCTTCCCCTTCCTCTCATTTATCCACCTCCACAGTGAGGCAAGTTTGCCTAAAATGATCAATGCCTTGCTATACATCATAGTTCAAATAGTGAAGGAGTCTGTTTCTGAGCCATTGCTTAGGACAGTTGTTGTAAATGCCGTTGTGAAAAAGTCTGATGGTAACTGATCTTGGCTTGTATCCCTCTCTTATCAGTATGTTCCATAGACTTTCTTTGTTCATTGACTCTAAGGCCTTAGTCAGGTCAATGGCAGCCATGTAAAGAGATCTTGGTATTGTTCATGGCACTTTTCCTGCAACTATCTGGCACCAAAGATCATGCCCACTGTACCTCAGAGTGGTCTGAAACCACGCTGGGACTTGCGTAGAAACTCCTTGGTGAGGACAGTGAGTCTGTTGAGGAGAATGTGGGTAGGATCTTTCTAGCTATGGACAAGAGTACAATACCACGGTAATTACTACAATCTGATTAATTTTTTCTTGAATATGGTTACAAATCTGGAATCTTTTAAGTCACTGGGAACCAGCTCATGTTTCCAGATTTTCAGAATAATGGCATAGTGAGAGAGCTTGTTTTCACTATGCTTCTATATTTCATCAGGACCACATGGTTTGTTGTTTCAATGGCTGCTTAATGGCCCTTAAGGCTTCTAAATAAGTTGGTAGATCTTGATAGGGTGTTGCAAAATGGTTTTGGTAATGCCTTTGACGTTAAAATCTCAGTTTAGAAGCTTTTGAAAGTGTTCCTTTCCCTGTCATTATCATTGAACTCATCCTGATTTTCTTTGTAGAGAAGCCTAGAGATCCTTTGCACACCTCACAAATGCGTTTCTTGAATCTTTCCCAGCAATCAGTGGTGTCAGGATCATCAGGGAGTTTGAAGAGTTTCTCATTAAGGCACTGCTGGAGACAGTTGCTTTTAGCAGGGTCTTTTAAGCACTTAATATTGAACCTCTTCCTTGGTCACTGCTTTTGTTTACTTCATTTTGGGGTGACATGAGTAGATGTGATGGAATGTATCAAACACTGATCTGTCCAGCAGTTGCCTATGTTTCTGAGGAAAGACAGGAGGAGCATTGTCTACTGAGTGATTAGGCTTCTGGGTCTACTACAAATGTGATAAGATATTGCCTTGCATCAAACACTTAACTTCTCTTTGTCTTATTTTATTCATCCTTAAAATAAATACTCTTTCTCTCATTTTACTCATCCTTAAAATGGGAGTGTGATTTCCTACCCTATTGAACCGGTCAGCCTTATTGATGTTTGCTGGTTAGTTAGAGCTTCTGAAGAAAAGGTATGCCACAATACAAGCATTAAGTTTTATTATCATCGTTAGGGTGTCATTGGACAATGTTTGTCCTAAGTATTAATAGCTATCATATACCTTTGCTTCATTTCTGTTTTAAACCACTGAAACGCTTCCTATTTGCTCCTTATAATTTGCTGATGTGATCATTAACACCTGAGTACACCTCTAAATCTAGCTGTTGACAGAGACCCATGGTCAACCTTTAAGACGCTCCTTGTCTACTCCCACTGAATTTAGAGCATGATATGGCCTATTTTTTACCATTTAGTTTCCTCTGATCCCATCATTGCACAGGTTTAACTCCTTTGTCATCACTGAGAATTGTATATGCCTATCAGGGAAAGGACTGACATTCATTCATTTAAAATATAGCTATGTTTTAAAACCCACAATCAGGGAGTGAATATGGAAGTGGCCATTGCCTTAATTAAATTAATGATTCTATGAATGAAGGTAGATCCTACAAGTTCTATGAAGGTAACTTGTGGACATTTCTACTGAGACATTTTGATAGGTAATGGAATAAGACAGAGCTAAAATATATGATTTCACACAGTAACTGAAACAGAACCTGGGAAGGCATAAAGAAGATGAAAGGCAACCAATTTTTCAAAAGAAAACATTTAATGGGAAAGGGAAAGGAGATCTGCGGTAGAAAGGAAGAACAGTTTCATTCCTGCTTCTAAAAAGAATTTAGGGTTGGCAGCACTAATAAAAAGATTTGTTTCTTGAATTTGCTTAAAGGAAGTGTTTGGGAGATTTATATTCCTACACTAAGAGATCCCACATACAAGTAGGACAAACACTTTATTTTTGTGAAATCAGAGGAGGATAATTATTCATTCTGATCTCTGTCCTATAAGAAAATGAAGTTATGCACAGTGCATGTGGTTGGCTAAACATGAAAAGCTTTAAATTTTATAACCTTCTTCTTTGTCTGGTTTATTTCTTTATGGCAGCAGTGCTCAACATTTTGGCCCTGAAAGCAGGTGAGTAGGGTGGGACCAGTCTATAGGCTAGATTGAGCTTTGTGCTCCAGGTCTAGGCCCTGGGGCTTAATCCTTCCCTGCCTCAATCACTGGGAAAAGGCTTTGGGACCAAGCACCACCCCTTCCTGCTCTCCTGTGCCAGGATTTGTCCCCAGAGGGCCGGCACCACCCTCTTCTACTCCTACTCACCGTGATTGGTCTGTAGGGACCTGGCTGTAGCTCCTCCTGCTAAGATTAGGTCTCTAGAGATCTGAAACACTGTTTCCTGCTGGGATTGGTTCCCGGGGATCTGGCAACACTCCCTTCCTCCCTGCATTGTGAGTTTGGTCCCTGGGAGCCTGGCACCACCCTGGGAACCAATCTTTGTGGAAGGGGCCCTGGCACTGTCCTCTCCCATCTTGGTATTTGGGATTGGCTTCTGGTAGCCTAGTGCCACCCTGTCCCAGCTCCCTGCATGCTGGGATTGGGCCCTGGAGCAACAGTAGGGAAAGACTAGCTGTGGAAAAAAAATAGTGGGAAGTATAAGTGTTACATGAAGGTCATGTTGTCTTCTCTGCAGAGGCCAGTTGCATCTGGGAAAATCTGAAAATGGTGGTGCAAGTTATGGAAGGAACAAGAGAACTGTTTTCAAAGGGGCAGTAATTTGCATATCATTTGCTTTTTCCTTGAAAATCTGTGAGTGAAGAAACAGTCATAAGCTATGGAAAGTCTTAAATGTGTGAGATGGGATAACTGTTCCCTGCCTAGCATTACTGACCAGTTGTCCAACTGCTCTGAGCAGTGTCTGCTGATAAATACTACTGGGAAAACTTATCTACACAACAAAGATCACTTGTGAAGAATGTGGAAGATTTGTGTATTGTGTTTAAGAAATATGTTTGACTTAGTTTATCTTTTTCATTTTGTGCTACTTGCTAGCTGTCTTGAGCATTTATTTTTCCTGGAGGCGCTTACTATGAGTGATGAATAGGTAATCAGTGAACAATGTGTATGTCACTGACCGTGTTTGGGGTTAGGTGAGCAGACTATCAACACTTAGCAATATTTGAACATGTCTACCCAAGCTATCTAATGGGTCTGCTAAGGAAGGTGGCCAAGCCAAGAAAATTGGTCCTGCTAAATAGACTACCAACCAAAGAGGTAAGACACAAATCATAGGGCCAAAAGCTACTCCATCTGTTAGGTATCTAGGCAAACTTCAGTCCCCAAAAACTATGAATACAGCATGTGGATGGATCCTTTTCCTCCTCCTCCTTGTTGTGCTCTGTGACTTGCATTTAAGGAAGTGTTAGAGTGGTGTAGTTGTGATGTTCCAGAAATTATGCAAGTGTCAAAGATATCTCTGAGTGATTATATGTTACTGGAAAAACTGCGTAGTTGGTATATCCCATCTATGCAGTTTGTCCAATAAAAAATATCACCCAAAGAAATCCTTAGTTTTAAGGCCAAGATGACTGCATATTATAAAAGTAGATGTGTAAATGGATTTTTCAGGAACTTAAACGAGATGAAATAAGATTGCATTTGTGTGCTCAATAGGTGGAGCAGGGTCTAGTCTAGGGGTTGTCAACCAGGGGTATCCATACCCCCGGATACTTAAGGGTACTTAGAAACTTGAAAATGCATACCCCTAGGGATATGCATGGGTGGGCGGGGATGGAGCAGTGCCACTCACCACCCTGTGCTGCTGCCTGCCAGGAGCAGGGCCAGTGGGGATGAAGGCAACACTTCTTTAAAAAGGTTGAAAACCCCTGGTCTACATTATGACAGCCACAAAGTTGGAACTCTGAAAAATGGTTTGCTCGAGCAACTGAATATTCTGTGGAAAACCACCATAGTTTCAGGCTCTATGCAGTGGAACTGTGGTATATCCAGGTCTCAGAAGGAGGTGCTAAAAGTGGATATGAAGCTCTTGATATCTCAGAAATCCAAAACTAGAGCAGGGCATCCATGCAGTGCTCACATTTTGTCCAGATTCAGGTAACTTAAAACCTACAGGTTCAGTGTGTGCGTTCCAGAAAGCTGGATCTGGATTGGACAACAGTATTCTCACTTTTTTCCTTGCCAATATTGTAATGCAACCCTGAAAGTCTGTTCAGTAAAGCCTTTTTCCTCCTTGATATACTCATTTGGCATGTCAGCTGTATAGCAGACCTATTTTCTAGGTTGAAGGACGGCAATATCTGACAGTAGAATTTGATCCAGCTTTCTCAAGTGTGATAACAGCAGTCATATGATTGTCCCTGATTAAAGAGCTCTATGAATGTTTAAAGGTTATGTAGCAGCCTCTATTCAGGTGGGTCCATTTTTAGAAAGGGAAGAGCTGCCTGCCAGAGGTGCAGAGATTGTCCCAGAGGGGACACTGTAGGCTCTGAGGGCAAGTGAAGCTGTTTGGGGACAGCCCTGTTGTAAGTGGGAGGGGTGATGTAACCTCAGACAGTTTTGAAAGAGAGCTGCTAGCAAAAAGCCCGGGAAGGGCTCTGAGCTGGGATTGGCTGACAGGCTGGAGCCCCAGGGGAAAGTCAGCAGGAGCTGAGGAGAAGCTGCGGCTGCAGGAGCAGACAGGGACTGCTGGCGTGGAAAACCCAAGTCAGGAGAGAGGCCTGACTGCAGCGGTGTGGCTGGGTGAGCACAGCAGAGCTGGGGTGGGGATTGCCGGAGCCTGCCCTAGTTTCCCTGAGGGGTGAGGGGCCCCAGGGGTGGGCAAAACCCAGGGAAGGGCTGCATTTGTGGGTGGCTGTGAGGCTGTGCAGGGCAGCAGGAGGGTTGCTATAGCCTGCAGCCCAGACACTGCTCACAGCAGGACCAGGAAAGGGGGAAAAGGCAGGGGAAGGCTGTCTTGCAGGAACTGCAGAGGAGCCGCTGCTTGCTGCACAGAGACCCCAGGAGCATGGAGACGGACATCAGCGCCAGGGAGTGTCCACAGACCACGTGCAGGGACATAGACAGTCCCGCTCCCTGAGATACCCCGCCAGGGCAGAGCACACGGGATCCCCAGTGCACCGTGTGCAAGTGAGAGACTATGTAAATAAGTTCTTGAGGGTTTATTAGACAGTATATCCAAGTGTTATTTAATGATTATTTATTATGATGTAAATAATTAAATCATCAAATAATTTGAGAATTGTCTGCAAGCGTGCTTGATTGTACGGGGAGGCTCTCTACTCAGGGGCACTACAGCAGCTTCCCAGGAGGGCTAGGCAGGGCTACTGGCTATCAGGTACCCCAGGATCCCATTATTCAGATGAGGGCGCACGTAGTGTCGTGCCCAGGGTTACAGTTATAAACACATATGTGGCTTTCTTTGCACTAGATTCACTTGCGATTTCCTCAGAAGTTTCATGGATTAGAACAACTACATTGTGACTTCTTCCCACAGATTGAGTTGTGTGTCCTTGTATCTTATTAGTTGGGGTCTACCTAAGTTGAGGCAGCCACTGTTTGGTTTTTTTTTTTGCAAGCAGACTGTGGGGTTGGTACTGTGGGCCATTTTTGTGGGCCCTGGTGACCCTGCCCCGTGCATCATTAGTGCATCATTTAGCCCCACCCCTCACAGCCAGTTGGTGAGGGGAAAGGTTTTATGATGGACAGCCCTCACAGCCATTCAGTGGCAAAGGGTGGGGTGGCAGCCATTTTGCCATGCCAGTAGTCTCACTCCTGGTGGGTTGTTCAGCCAGGTTGCAGTGGCCACAAGGACTGCTGATACCCAGAGGGAGCCAGCATTTTATTTTCAGTGAGTATGGATTTTTTTTCAGGGAGTATGCCAAAAGTGTGTCGCTCGTAGTTTTTGCAGAGCCTGTGCTTTTTCACAGGACCTGCCCCAAATTGTGGTTTCCACAGAAATCCCTATTTATTAAGTAATGTATTGCTCACATCCTATTAGCTAAGAAACTTTTCAAGCATGGTAAATGTGTTTGCTACCATTTTGAAAGGCTGGACCACATTTTTCCTTCTGCTACTTTTTCAGCTTCCGTATTTGAAAATGAATTTTACTGGGGTGTATGTGTTTTCTGCCCCCTTGAGATGTTTATTTCTTTAGCTGAGATGGTGAGTTTTTGTATCTACTGTGCTGACCTCTGATATGTGATATTATAAATGGAAGTATAGACTGAGCAGTCCTGGATTAGAATGGTGACATCACATTGTACTGTAAATGTTTCTGATTCTTAATGACCTCCAATGAGCTTTGTAGCATTGGCCTCTTATGTATTATTTGATCTGTCAAAACTCATACCTCATTAACCCATACCTCATTAACCTATAACCCTTCATGAAATTTGTTGGCGATTATAGTAATAAAATGAATATGCTTCCATATATGTAAGAGATAAAGCAAAATCTAAAACAAATTTAAGATTAGTGGGGAATTTTAAAGGAAATATTTGAATTAATGCATATAGCCAAATATGAGAGGAGAATGGGGCTGATGAATAGAGGGAGGAAGAGAGTATTTGGGAAGTTGGCATGCCAGAGGTAGCAGGGGATGGGTAGGGATCTGGGTTATACTGAACCAGGAGCCCAATTTAGTGTTCTGGAGCAGGTTTGAAGAGCCCCAAGCCCAAAGAAACAGGGATTTGGATCAGATCATCTGGATGAACCTTAAAATGCTGAACCCCAAATTGGTAGCATCCAGATTCCATGTGCTTTTAAAGGAGAGCCTAAACAAGGGAAATATATATAGAACTATGGGGTTGTTTTTTTAAAAGCACATTGAATTCTCTGTTGGAATCTAAAAACATTGGAAAAGCAATGGGATTACTTGATTTGGCAACAGGGTATTTATCATGCTATTCTCTGCCTTTTCTTAGTAATAATTTTGAGCATAGTACTCAAATCACATCTGACTTTCAAATTGTTATGAAATATATAGCTGGCCTTGCACATACAATACAATCCACATAAATACTCTTGATTTGAGTCATCCAGTGAGATGAGTGATATGGATCACAGTTCTACCTCATTGTTTACCACAGCTCACTTTCATATTCCCTGCAGTTTCTCTAAAAAGGGAGAAAACTTGCCTAAGATCTATATGAATTATAATTTTACTTCTTGCGATAAATATAAGCAGAATCAAAATTTATGAGTCTTTACTATATTTTTTTTTACAAAAGTTACCTGTATTTAGCAGCTATTAAGTGCCTGTCCCTCACTTGTCACTTGAAAAGCCATTTCCTATCCATTTTCATGACCTCTGTGATTTCCCCAGTAGAAAGCATTTTAATATATTCAGTCTTCAAAATGTTTCCATTAATTTGATGGTTGGTATCCAAATAAATCCATTACCTAAAGAAATAATAGAGTGAAGAATGTGCTTCTGTTATTACTTCTGATGAGTAGTCTTTTATTTTTAATGGAACACACAGCCTACTATTATACACATGATGTTGTTATCCTGTTATTATATATCACAAAGAGGATCAAAGACAGCTGTAACAGAGAACATGCCATTTGTATGTGATTATATGAAGCTGGGTGAGTTTCTTCAAAATGTGGTGATAGTCACGTGATAACAGCTTGAGTGAGTGTTTATAGAGGCAGGAAATTCTTTCCAGACTGGAATTCGATGAAAATCAAAATAGGTCCAGTACAGTATTCATTTGTGCCTTTTGGTTTTCTTAAGCAAAGGAGCAGTAATGTAGACACATTTTGAACAATTTTGATCAGACCTTCAGGTGCACCTAGGTGTCAATAAATTTAGGAGGCAATACGTAATTTCCCAGTTCATTCCACCCAGAATCCTGCTGTAGAGGATGTAACCTCTCATACCTTTTAAAGCTGCTGGCAGTAAGAGCACTCCCCCAACCCTCATCTTCCTCAGCTGTTCCTTTTAAGACTAATCCTTCCTCCCTTTATGTCCTTGAAGATGTACAGAAGGGATAGAACAGGAACCATGATCTGATCTTTTATTTTCAATCTGTTAAGTTACATGAACACAGGTAAAATCACAAATAAAAAATGGATTTAGATGTTTCTCCCAACCTCTGGTAGACTGATCACCTTTTGTAGCCTGGGAAATTGCTATTGTTCTGTTTAGGGGGAAAAGGGGTTGTAGAAACACAAACAAGGCAGATGAGAGCCCTAATTATTTGTTACTGTTGTGAAAGACACAGGAGTATCTGGTATAGTACAGTAAGAAAAGCTATGTAAAGCTTTTTTTTTTGAGTTGCATCATATAGTACTTAGCATAAATTACTACACCATAAATACTACTAGAAGAAAAGCTGAAGCTGTATCAGATTAGTGCGTGGTAACTTTGTACCCTTCACATTTTAAACCCTATAAATTTTAAAAGAGAAGATGGAGAAGATGAACTCTTAAAAATCAGATATCCTGTTTCTGCTCTCAGGCTATACTGTTGTGAGTTATCAGAAATGTCTGAGCACAACATGAATATCTGCATGCATAAATACTTGTAACAAACATTTTCATCTTCTGACTTGGTTGTGAAAACATTCATTTGCTTTCCCCTCACCTTTCCTGCCTACTGAAGTCTGTTTTTTCTTCTACAAGGATAATGGTACTGCAAATATCTAGCTAGTCTGAACCTTGAGCATATTTTGTGTTCAATTGAAATGGCTTTTGTCACAGGCCAGCTGGGCACTGTGAGTATATTAATTTGGATCAAGGAGGCAAGTAGGGAGTGGAATAAAGGCAAATTTACTATAGCTTACACACACACAACA
>JAGPOW010001296.1:72432593-72448245 GCA_030014935.1 Caiman crocodilus | reverse complement strand
CTGGCTTCAGGCGTTACTACAAGGGGTTTGATTTCACTATGAGGGTTTGGCTTCTTAGGTGGTGTCATGAGTCACCGCCTACAATGCAATCTGCACAGTTATATAACTCGACACTATTTGAAATATTTGGGGAGATATTGGTGGTTGTCTTCCCAAAGATGTTGTAACAAAATTTGCTGTATGAGAGAAAACAGACATAAGAATTTAGTGAGTAGAGTAATTTGGTAAGTGTTACATATACTGGTCTCAAACCTGTGAATTCTCATAAAGTCCTGAAAAAGGCTGTAGCTTCACATTGCCAGGAATATTTGGCAGCTAATGAGAAAATGAAGAAGCAACGTGATACTCAAATTTCCCCCCCATGGAAAAACTATTTGGATACTAAAGGGCTCTCTACTGTAACAAAGAAAAGTATTGATGAGTGGCTAGAAGCTGATGCCATTAAATTTAAAGTCAGAGGTAATGCGGAGATTTTTAACCGTAAAGGTGACTGTCTGACCATTAGAACAACCTACCAATGAAAGTGGTAAATTCTTCATATTTTTATGTCTTCAAATTAAAGCTAAATGCCTTTCTGGAAATTTACTTTAGACAATAAGAAGTTATTGAATTAAATAACAGGAGAAATGAATGAAATGTAATGGTCTGTGATACATAGGAGATTAGGCAAAATGATCTAACAGTCCCTTCTGGCCTTAAACTGGATGCGCCCATGATATATGTGTGCTGTAATTCAGTCTGGTGGCAAACCTGGACATTAAACACCGCATTTATTTAAAGCTATATGAATGACTTCAGTGGGACAAGTTATTCTCAGTTGCTCTAAATATGAGGCTCTTTATTTAGAATGCATACAGGCATCACATTTCTACCTGTAGAATTGCAGTTCATAGAATCATAGAAAACTTGGGTTAGAAGGGACCTCAGGAGGTCATCTAGTCAAACCCCTGCTCAAAGCAGGACCATGCCCAACTAGATTATTCTAACCAGAACTTTGTTGAGCTGGGCCTTAAAAACCTCCAAGGATGGAGATTCAAGCATCTCTTTAGGTAACCCATTCCAATGCTTCACCACCCTCTTAGTAAGAGAGATTTTCCTAGCATCCAACCTAAACTTCCCTGCTGCACCTTGTTCTGACATCTGCCAACACTGAGAACAGTCTAGCTCCATCCTCTTTGAAACTACCCTTCACGTAAGTTAAAGGCTGCTATCAAATTCCTCTTCAGTCTTCCCTTTTGAAGAAACCTGAGTCTTCCTTTGGAAAAAACTGTACATGCACACACGTTCAAACATTTTCTACTGCATCAAAACTGTTATGTCCAGTAGAAACTTTGTCCACTTCTGATGAGGTAGAAGTGGTCTGCAGTAGAGTATCTACTAGAGAAATGAACACTTGTACACTTACCTTTGTGATAAAAACTTCTGTGATTCTCTTCAGCATCTCAGTGTGCATTACTCCAACTTCCTCTTCTCTCCCCTTCAGAGAGAGACAGTTTGTGACTTTACTGCATCAGATAAGCACAGAGTAAACCCTTTCCCAATGTCAGCTTCAGAACTGGGGAAGCTTGCACCCTGTCCATAGCCCCAAGGCTGTGCATCTGATGGCCCCATCAAACCTGAGCAGGTGGAAGAAACTGTCCTGTGAGGACCAAACCCTGACCTGTCAGCATTGCTCCCCACCCACCCTCAACAACAGGCCCAGACTAGCCGAACCCCACCTCTCGGTTTCCAGAGCCACCTGACCCCACCCTCACATATGAATCTGCAAGTCTGCTTCATGTCTATGGGGGGACAAGGTCTAGGGCTTTGTTTCTGGTGGGGGCTGGGTCCATGACATTCTGTACAGGTGGGGGCAGGATGTAATCATGCTGGACTCAGCCCCTAACAGAACTGGAGCTTCCAGATCCTTCCCATGGCAGGAGTCAACCTGCCAGCACCTAAGCCTCCAGCTGACCCTGACCAGATTCACCCAAACTGTACTGGAACTGGTTCTGTAATTTGGTCCCAGAGGGGTACGAAGCTATCGTAGGCTGATGGAGGAGAAATGTGTAGGCTTGAAGAGGCATCAGACGTACTCTGCATCTCTTATCTGAAAGTCTGCCAGCTGGAAAGGAAAGATGGAGGGGTTGTTGTGTGCAAGGGGGTTTGCCATGCTTCCTTGGAGCAGCCAGCCAGCCAGCCAGCCTTAACCTGTGCTGTTGGCTGCCGTCAGCTGTCTCCAGGCAGACATGGAAGCCTACAAAGCACTCTGGGATGTGTGCACTAGGGCCTGCTGGCTGGGTGCCATCAGCAGAACAGACTGTCTGAAAAGTACTGGCTGGTCGCTGTAATGCTTGTACAGTGCTTTACCAGTAGGTTTTTCTACTGGGAGAACAAAACCAATAGAGATTTCTTGGATCTTTTGAATGCTTGTATGCTGATGGTTAAGTTTAAACAGACAAGCTTGGCAATTCTCCAAGCTGATCAGATCATATCTTTTGGATGCTTGACAAATCTGTATCAGCCAGTCTATATGGAAAAGATTTCTGCCTTGGCAGTGAGTCACAGCACTGCTGCACTGTACACATAAGTATTGCTGCTATAATAGTCTGTTGAAATTTAGATTTAGGATTCTGCCATATGCTCAGAAAAGACAAGAGAGAGCTTTAATAGCTAAGGAAAGGGATAATGAGTGTGATATACATGTTTTGTTCCTTAGAAACTCTTTCCAGCTCAAGCTTTTTTCAGTAATTCTTCAAAACTATTGTGATTAGTAACACCCTATAAGTTGCATTCTTTATATGTATTATATGTTTAAACACATAGAACTTAGGAGTACAAATCCAGTGTTCAATGTAGAAGAAACAAAGATTTGGTTTTTTTATTTTTAGGTTTCTTGGTGCTAAACAGAAACAAAAGCCTAACATATTTTAATTGTTTAATTGTTTAATTATATGACTTGATTAAAACTCTTGAATTCAGGTTATATTTTAATTATTAATTTTAAAAGGAGGCTTTACTATTTGATTTTTTTTTCTCATTTGAAAAAACATGATTTCAATTGTTCATTTAGGGCTGGATCCTGCTCCTTTTGAAGCCCTTTTGACTATAAATACAGAATTAGGGTCTGAATTATCTGCATGATTATCTAGACAAACATAATGGAGCATGACACAGGAGGTTTGTATTTAAAAATATTAGAATTTTTCATCAGGGGAAGGATTTTGTGACTAATAAGGTTATGCCATTGTCAAAATGGTGGAAAGTGTCATTGGCCTGTTCTGTTGCTTTAAACAGGGAGACAAAGAAAATTTGTAACCTTACCTGAAATAAATGTGAAATTTACTATAATCACTAATTGTTGGCTGGTCAGAAGAATCATAGGCCCAGAAACTATTTCACCTCTAAGGCAACTGAAACTTAAGTGTTCCTTGCTGAAAACTTGTGTTGCCTCCCCATTTTGGGCAAGTCAATCCTAGTTAACCACTATGGAGCCTAACTCCTATTCTCTAAATCGGTAGCATAATGCATCCCTGGAGCATGATTCCATACCATCCTACAAAGATGCAAAGCTTTTCAGTTCTGTCAAGAGGAAGCATCTAGTCAGTGCACTTCCAAAGGGTGGCCATTTCCCCCCCCCAGGGAGATGCAACATCCTAGTCTATTAATGGAAAGATCTATGATTTATCTTTTGCACTTACATTGTATCAATATTCAGCTTGATCCAATTCCCTGAGGGAAGGATTGAAAAGTGAAAGGGGGAAGACCAGTATTGGTGGTGGTGGTACTCACCTTTTACGTAATACCCTAGCTGCTAAGCCACTTAGGCAAGTACTAGAGACACTTGGGTCCAGCCCTGCCTAACCATGAGGGCATTTGAATCTCCACCTTCTAGGACAGAGGCCATGGACAGGGCAAGTCTGAGAATAACCTTCATTTCTCCCATTGAAGTTGATGTTGTTAGTGTAAAAGAGTGCAAGACTCAGAAGGACAACAAGCAAAATAGAGTATGAGTTTGAATCCTAGCAGTCAAGGCAGTTCTCCTGAGAAGAGAATTTCTGGGTCCAGTCTCTCCTGCCAGGGTTATATCTAGTATTTAGCCAATGCGTATCTAGTATGAAACCTATAACCAGTTCAGGGAGCAAAGAAGGTTGTGGAAAGCACTCAGCTGGGAGAGGCCAGTTCTAGTTTCTTACCCCTGTTATCAGTGCTGGTTAGCCATTTTATCTAATGGCAGCTTAATGCAAAATGCATAAACAGTCCAAGCAGCTGGGGCCAGAAGCCACAACATCTTCTTCCACCCAGCTGAGGACCTTAATCGCTCAGCTACACAGTCTCACTTCCTCTTACTTGCTCTCCTGGCCCCATAGCTCTTGCACTCTTGGCAACCCATGGCTCAACTTCAGCAGGGTGGGGTTGAGGATCTTACAACTTTTCAGCCATGAAATGAAATATGAATTTGGTGTGCTATGGGTTTTTTGACGAGAAATACAAGGACTAGATTGGTTTCACATCATTCAAAACCTTTTCTCTCAGGATATGCATTAATACAGGGGTGACCCAAGATATGACCCATGGAGTTTTTTCTTCAGCCCTGGGGAACAGATGATGCAGCTCTATGCACTGGATCAAGCCCATGCACCTGGCTCCTGGGCCAACTCATGGTAGTCTAAGCTATGAATTGGCATCTGGAGGATATGAAAAAATTCATCAAACTGCAGTATTTTCATCTTTAATGGGAATGAATGCCTTGATCCCCAAGTCTTTTAAAGGGATTTTTCCCTAGGTTTCTGTAGGTAAAATTCTGTGTTGCACTTCAACCTGGAACTTGCAGCAAAAAAAAAAAGTACAGGATAATGTACATAGTCTGTGGTCTGGTCTAAGTTATGGTAACAGTCCTGGGCTTCTCTATTGTCCAAAGTGTGGCCTAGAATTTCTATGTCTGTCTCCCAAGACAAACTACTTCAACCTTCCTTCCCAACACATTACCCAATACTGGTGTTTGTGTGAGGGTCTTTGCAAGCCAGCTTTATGTTTCTCTTTCACAGTGAGAGTGTTAAGGAAATGTGTTGACTGCTGAGATTTTGGGAGCCTTTTTAATGCAGATTAAATGATCTCAGAGGAGTAAAGATTTTTATACTATATTTACAGCAAAATATTGTGCCAACCCTGCAGCCCCAGAACCTGGCACATGAAGCAAGGAGGAATTTCTGTTTTTATGATGAAAATCATAAGGGTCAGGTCACAAGTCAATGGGTCAAAGGGAGGGGACAGGTAAAAGGTAAAGAAATATCAACATAGTGGTAGCACATACATTCAGCACCTTAATTCCCTCCCTCTCCCGCAAAAAACTCCTTTGGAGGTGTGCCCAAAAAAGCCTTTAGTCTCTAGAGTGCTCAGGCAGCAGCCTGCAGCTGTCCCCAAGTCTGAGTCCAGGTCTTTCAGTTCACAGTCCTGGCTGACCAAGCCAGTGAGATCTCAAATTCCTCTGTGTAGGGCTACCCAGATCCTACCTTCAGGCTGCTCTCACTTCCTCTTACTGCAGCCTCAAGTTTCCTCTTCTTTTTTCCCTTGCCCCCAGTCCCTGAGGGTTTCTGGGACTAGTAGTCCAAATCAACAGTCAGCACAGCTCTGAAGACGTCCCACTGGCTTCTCTTGCTGTTGCACACATTGCATCAATATTGCAGTATAATTGTGAAGGCTTTTCTAATTTGTGCGTTGTTAATCAGTATAATAGCACAAACATGAGTGGAAGCAGTGCTATGTGGAGGCTTGTATGGTTAAAGTTGTACAATATTTGTTGTGTATTTTCACATTCCATTATTTTTGTGTTTCAGTTTAGATGAGTTAGATACTGAGCATCACCAAGACAAGAACAGAAACTTCCTGTTAATTATAGAGGCTAGGGACAGAACTTGCACATATACCAGTTTAAGTAATCAGAAACTGGTTTAAACCTGTCACAGAACTGAAGTTCACTGCATATAAACCAGCTTCAAAACGGCTGAAACTGATTTAAGATAAACCTAGTTGAATCTAGTATCAGACTTAACTGACTTGGGTCAAACTGGTTTATGAAACTTCTGTCCCAGACCTGCTTCTCATTCAAGTTAAATCAGAGGTCCCTGGCATCCCAACATTTTGCAGTCCTGGGCTGGGCTGTGCTGTCTGCTCCAGAGAGCAGGGCTGGCCCTGCCCCTCTACTCCCAAGTTGGAGCAGTGAGGGCTGGCTCACTGGCTGACATGAATGACTTGTGCTTCTGCTGGCTGAGGGGGCATGGTGGCAGCAGGAGCCTGGTGGCAGTGAGCGGAGAGCTCTCACAGCTGCCACCTGTGCTGTCAGTGGCGGGGGGACAGGGGTGGCGAGCACTGACCAAGGGTCAGCAATCACCTGCAGCCACCACTGGCAGCGTTGGCGGTGACTGGCAGGGATGTGGACCCCTTCAGATGCTGCTGGCATTGCTGGTGATGGAGTGGTGACTGCCCGCAAATGCTGCTGATACTGTTGGCACCTTTTTATAGGAGGTGCACCGCCACATGCAGGGGATGCACATGCACCTGCATGCACTCCCTATGTGTCTCCCCTAGGCACACACCATCTGGGGTCTGAAGCCAGAGAGGGGGAGCTGAGCATATATAAAGGTTGGGAAGGTAAAGGAAAGTAATTGACTTTTCTTCATTAAAAATCTTCACCTATCTATTTGTAAGCCCATTCTCATCTAGGATTTTCTTTGCTTTGAATCTCTTCTGAGTGGATACAAGAGAATGCTGTTTCTTTGCAGTCTCAGGAATATGGCACCTTCTAACTGTTTGAAATGACTGACTACATTTCTTTCCTACTGGAACATTTGCAATTGCAATTGTGTGTTTGTAGGTTGCTGTAATTTTATAGTATAAGCATCAAAAAGCAGAACAAAAATAACTGCCCTGCTCTTGGGTATGTGTGTATGTGTTGCTCACATTTCAGATCAGAGCAAGCTTGTGAGACTGAGATTTCCAGTCTGTGGGTTGAGACTTTATTTTCTCACTGCTTGTTCTCTTCAACTGAGTGGGCCAGCACAGATGAGCCAGTGCCCATGGGAGGTAAGGTAAGGTCCATCAGAAATTACTTCTCCTTGGAGAAAGAAGGAAATCAAGACTTCAGTTGTGACTCTGAGTCACAGTTCAGTTGCTGTTCTGCTGCTGGCTGGTGGGTGCAACTTGTTATGAGCAAAGCTGTCTAACACCACAATCAAAACCATACTGCAAGTAGAATGGTTCATAATTTGAGAGAAGTGGTTAGCTTTATTAGTCTGAGACCAAGCAGGGTAGATATTCTGAAAGCAGTGTAGATATTCACCTTATAGACAAACTAAATAGGATTATATAGAGAGCATAAGCTTTTCTGAACTCGAGTTTACTCAAGATGCTGTGAAAGGACAAGCATAGAGCAGTTTATCCATAGATAAAGTGGAATGAGTGATGTGAATATGAAAAGCGGTGAAGGATGGAAACAAGGGAAAGGACAGGAAACCAAGAAAAGAACGTATAGGAACAAAGGGGTCACCTAAGCTAACCTAGGTAGTGGGATAAAAATCCATAGTCCCTGTTTAAATCACACTAAACACAAGCCAGTCTGGGTATTCCATGACATTTCATAATTTGAGATGCACAGTAATTAAGTGGAATGGAGAAAAGCAAGTGGAGTGGTTTGTGATGGGAAAAATAGCACCTGAAAGGAAAAATCTATGAGACAGCGATAAGGCTAGTGTTATTGTAGGGATCAGAGTGTGCAGCAATGAAGAAATAAGTGCCAAGATACAGATGTTGAAATGAATTTGTGGTGTCAGCAGGAAAGATGGTGCAAGAAACAATGTAAGGAAGTACAGCTTCCAGCAGCCCCAGCTGCAGGTAGGCTGTTAGTCTACAGGCTGCTTGGCTGGAGGGCTGGAAGGCCAACTGCAACTGCTGAGCATAAATGAGGCCACAAAGATCATTTTTACACGTGCTATGGGATGTGGAGCCAAACACTTCAATTAATGAGCTATGCTCATTAAAAGAGCCTTTGTGTTGTATGTATCAGCATCCCAGCACTGAAAAAATGGCGGCAGGGCACTTTGAACTAAAGCTCGTTGAACATGTTTTATTTCAAAGCACTCTGCTGCCATTTTTTCAGCATGGCAATGCACTGAGATGCTGATACATATGACATGGAAGGCTGCCCGAGTGTGTACTAATTTCCATGCTCCAGTGGACTCGATTAATCGAGTCTGTTCTGACGCACTGGATTTCCAGTGCATTGGAGCAGGCTCCACACACGTATTTAGGAGCCCAAAGAGAGTTAAAAGCTCAAAGAACAGAGTGCAAGGGGAGAGAAGGTGCTAATGTTAAGAGAGGAGGACAGAACCTATGTCACCCTTTCTGAGGTTTGAAGAAAGACTGCAAGTTTGAGGTTGGTTTGTTTGCATGCTTGCTTAGTTTGTTGTTTTGGGGGTTTTTTTTTACTATGTGACAAGGCTGTCCCTTGTAACAAACTGACTGGTAGTCCTGGATAAAGTGCTGACTGGACTTAATAAAGAAGCAGGGTGAGTAACCCACCTAAACAGTTTTTGCAATGGGTAAAGGTGACTTCAGTAAAGGAAACATTGTCCAAATGCAGATTGAGATGGTTTAGGCACGTAGCCAGGTGGCCTGGAGCGTATGTGGGCAGGGAATGCAGATCATTATAATTAGGGCTAGGAAACAAGGGAAGACCCATGAAGATAGGACATTTGTGTGAAAAATAAAATTCAAGAGTATGCAGGATGTTACAGGAAATATAGTGATAGACAGTAGATTGTGGAGAAACATCTTCCAGAAATAAAAGAAAATAGCAATTGATTAGTCTGTGACAGCAGGATCCCTTTCACATAAAAAAACTATTATGCCACTCATGATATAGGTGCTAGGCACACTAGGCTTTGTTATTGTCTGTCATATCAGACAGTAACACAAGGCAGACTTTTAAATGACAAGACAGCCTTCATTATTGAATATCTGTGTAAAGTGCTGATCTGACAACTGTTTTGTCATCAGAACTGAATATCAGAGGTTAAAACCAGGATTCGCTAAAGGTTGGATTGAAAACCTGTTTTTTGTTTACTGTTTTATTTCATTTTAAATGTTGTTATAAACCACTCTGAAAAACATTTTGTGCTTTGGGGGCTGTATTTTTAATGAATTTGTAAAATTTAATATTCATGAGTTGAAATGCTATGCTAATGCTTTTATAATTTCCCCATGAAACCACAAGAAAAAAGCATCAGTTTTTCATCAATAAAACAAAACAATTTTTACTCTATAATGAGATAGAGATGCCACTTTAAGGGACTTCTGTCAGTATTCATCTCACTGCCTTGTAACTCTGCTGCAATTTTAAGTATACCAGTAAGGTAGTGAAATGTTAAGATCTGCTTAGTGGTGTGCATTTTAGATCTAGTTTATTTACAGTTTAGATCAATGAACCATGTATGAATCATTAATCAAAAAGTTTGTATATTTAGATAAACTGTTTTTTCATGCATTAAATGATGAACTCATTTTTGAGACTGTGGTCACATTTAAAGAAAGGATAATAGTTGAGATAGGGATTCTATGAAATAGGAAGTAGACTAATTTGGGTGGAATTTGCTTTTCTGGTAAGGAGTAAGCTTGAAATACCTTGCATATCTGGGAAGTGACACATAGCATCTATAATTGGACAGAATATTCCTTTTCTTACACTTCTTACTTTGTCTTTTTTTGAAGCCTTGCACCCCCAAGCTGATGTCAATTGTAGGTAAGTTACTGATACTTCTAACAATACCTCTGAAAGCTGATGCACTTTTCCCCATTGAAAACTGTCAAGCTGGTAACTTGTGATAAGCTGCGTCAGTTTTGAAGGCAAAGATGTTGACAGTCTTTTCATTTTGATTTCTATGATTAGGTGTTATTATTTAGTTGTTTCACTGACAGATGGGGTTGAGGGAGGATGTTATGGTTCCACATAATTGGCCAGAGGTACCAGATTGGTTGTAAATTAGTGGCTTTGGTTTCACTTCACCGATGGTTTTTTAGTTCTTCAGATTGTTCAGGCTAAGTCCTGAGCCAAGCAGGGGCTGGATAGTAGCTGATCAGGCCACCAACCAGTAAATTGTGGATAAATTTTAATATTTAAATGTTTAAACATTTTTATTTAACTGTTAAGTTCAGCACAAGAAAAATATTCTAGTGAGCTTTACTCGGTACCCAGAGGCTAATAGTCTGTATCACAGAGGGGGAAAAATATTAAATTGCGTCTAGTAACTATTAATATCCTTACCTCAAAGGATGCTCAGAGACTCTGCAAAAATATTGACCAGGTACTATTTCAGTTAGTAACATAAGTGCCAGGTCAAAAGACAAAATGGAAATGATTGTGAGGATGTTGCAGCTGTTTGTACGTTCCTAGCCTGTGGCTACGTAAGATAATTTTGGAAGTAAATGAAAGCACAAACTTGAAGACTAAGAAGTTTCTTCATATGGTTTTGCAGGGTGAGTCACTCATTTTGGTAATATGAAGGGACAGTAGTGACTCAGAGTGATGGAAATTGTTTTAATGGTGATGCTGTAAAACTAGTGATTTTGGATGACAAATTCCCAATAAAGTGATGAAATAAAAATAAAGATGACTTCCTAGTCCCATAAGTTTCAAAGATCTGATTCTGACATACTGAGATAACTAGGAATGACAGTGCTGTTTTTCTTCAGATTTCAGACATGTAAAAAGTTTTGACAAGTGGACCTGGGCAGATGATAAACTGTTGTGGTGGGGTGGTTGTTTTTTTCCTTGGTTTTTTTTTTTTTTGGTCCTGTGCTGCTGCTACTTCTGGGTTTATTAAATGAACAATCGATTTTATAATAGTACATTTAAGTTTCATAATAGTAGGAGATAAATCAATGAGTTAATAGACTATGAAATTCAAGGGAAATAAACCCTATGGTTTGGAGAGACTAATGTTTACATTGAAAGAAGAAAATGGTTTATTTGGTATCAGCTAATCAAGCTTATGATTTTAATGTAAAAGAAAGGTGTGTTGAAGTTCATGAAGGCAGGTATTAAAATATGCTGTTTACTTATTTCTCTGTCATGATTAGGTTGATTTTTATTGAACAAATTGGTTCTGACTGCAATGAGAAAGAATAAGCAAATAGCATACCAGTAATATCAGTCGTTCATTCAAGTAGCAAAAATCAAAGTACCATCTAATCAAGATGATGTTTTATTGTCTGGAGGATGTACTGATTTGTTTTCATTTTGTTTGGCACTTCCAAGTTCTAGTGTAAATGAATACCCATTATTCAAAGTTCAACACAAAGTAATGGTTTAACCTGTTATTTGTACCAATTAAAAACCCGAAAGCTGTGAGATGCAAAATAGTTTGAAATAAGTTCTTAGGCATGTTAAGACCTTATTACATATTAATTTTGGGTGGCTTCTGGAGCTCTTAACCCCTAGATTGTCCATGAATTAATACCTAAAACTAGCTTAAAGCACCCTTTACGCGGCTTAAAGTTATAACACTCCCGGGCAGGTTTATCTTTGATCAGTGCTACCCAGCTTGTGTTCCATTAATGTGTGACTATTCCCTACAAATGAAAACCCCCAGCTCTGGTCTTCCAGAATCTCAGGATGCAGTATTTCCTCCCTCACGCTCCTGTTTTGTGTGGATAAACTTTCTATCCTTGAACTCTGCTGCTCAGGGAGTAGTTCTGGTACCAGACCAACTCCCCCTCCTGCCCCTGGGGGTGTGACCTTGCCACGTGATAGCTAGCCAGGTCACAGGCCATGGATGGGTCCAGGAAAGGGTCTAGAACAGGGATGGACAGAGTCTGACCTACAAGCCAGATCAGGTCTGCAGCAGAATTAATTTCCCAGCACGATCAGCACCCCTCGCCCACCTACCATGTCACCCCAATCCATTAAAACCATGAGACCTCCTTTAATTTACTTCCTCTTTATTTATTTCTATTTATTAGTTTTTTACTTAATTTCACCACATTTTTCCCACCTCACTTCCCTTTCCACCTCCCATTTAATTACCCACCATCTTATTAACTCTCTGCTTCCTAAATTCATGTTCCTGCCTCCCAACTCCCAACCCATCTCTCACCGCCCCCTACCTAAAGCAAGGATAGAAGCCTGTCCTGACTCACTAGCCCTGTAGTGGCAACTCACAGATGCAGTTCCTAGTTGGGCCCCTGCTTACCAACCTTCTCGTGTTGTCACAATTGTGCAGGTCGAGGACAGTCAATGAAGGTTTGTAGCTTTAAGGTGTGACTGCTCCAAACTCAAGCTAGCTCTAATAGCAATCAACATTTTGAGTAGCACAAAGTGCAACGTGTAACCAGGCCCTTAGAAGTTTCACAAATAGTGCCACATTGAGTATGTGCCATACCATAGTATTTTGAATTTAAAGGGAATCTGCTTGCTTGCTTGCTTTTGCTGACTTTCTGGGCCTTGGCAGTAAGTATCTTTTAAATATGTTTTTTGCTGATAATTTTGCATTCCTACCACTTATTCTGGAATAGCTTCTCTTGCGCCTTCTTTTCAAAGGTGTTCCTCAGCCTTTTTTCTTGAGATAACAAACCCTGAGTCCTGCCTTGCCTACTGCATCTCATCCAAGTAAGTTAAGACTCTGTAAGTAGATAGAGTTCCAGACCTGTTCCAATTAAAATCTATATATGCACCTAACTCCATCTATTGCCTCTTTAAATCTTGCATAATTTGAGGTTTTTACCATGACTAGCTCTTTTTGTTGAATCTCCCTGTCTCTGTCACTAGAGAGTTATGCCTATCTGGTTAATAAGTTGCATTTGCAATTACTGATTCAGTAGAGTTTATTCAGACATCTTATTCAAGACTTTAAGTCTTAATGCCTACATGGAACAATATGAGATATTGTTATCTCATCTGCTGGAGGACACCGGTGGTCAATCTGTGGCATAGGCAGCCAGTATGTTTGCCATGCAGTACATTGGGAATGGGGGAGAGAAGAGATTGCAATGGCAGTTGGGGAGGGGATCAGAGTCAGGGTTTGTGCTTGCTTGAGGGTTTCACCTTGTGCGAACAGCAGGCCCACAAGGCCAAACCCTCAAGCAAGCACAAATTCAGTGTTGCCACATCCCAGTGGTAACTGATTTCAGTGGCACTAGGATATGGCAGTGGCCGAGTGTTACTGGCTCTACATCTTACTCTGAACTTAATTTGTAGCACGATTGCCAAATTGTTGGCCATCGTTGCTGTAGCATATCTACTAGCCCACTTGCCTGCGATCAAGAGTGCAGTGGTATGCATATCTGGATACTAGAAATGGTGATTTTGATTTCTTGAGACCATGGAGAGTTGATTCGTCTTACAAGGTCTGTATCGCAGCAAGCAGGGCAGTGTTTTAGGTGTCAGTGCTGAAAAAAGGTAGTTGTGACAATGGTATAGCTTGCTCTACCTTCGGCTAAAGGCATGTTTATGTAGTTTGACACCACAGATAATAACTGGCTGGTTGGTGAGCAGATACAATGGAGTGTATATGCGTGAGGTGGTGTGATGCAAATTGAAGCAACTTGGAAGGAAAGGATTAACTTAAATAACCCTCAGTGCCCTTTACATATGCTCATAGAAAGGAAGAGGACTGCAGATTCCTTACAATGGACAGGCCCATTGATACTTTTGCTGCCTTTGTACGACCCATTAAGAAGCATCTGTGGAACAGGATTCTATGGTAGCAGTGCACAATCCTGTGCAAATCTGCATCTTGCTGCAGAGCCTACTTGGTCCCACTGACAAAGGATCCTTTGTAGTGGCAGATGGAGGGGGATTATGACCCAGATCCTAAAAGGTATTTGATCAGCTTTGCAATGTCAAACCACTGACTATGTAATGAGATCCTCTGCCCAGAGGATCAGTTTCCCTTTGCATATATAGGGAGATTTTTGTAGAGTCAGGTTCTAAAAAATGCATAGCCCCTCCAGTTGACAGTATTGATTTCTTTCAATTGCCATGGAATAACACTGAATGAATTTCTCTCTCTGTTTTTTTTTCCTTTAACACATTTCCAAATAGTGTACAGTAGAAGTACAACTAGAAATAACAAGCGAACCCGTTTGTAGCTGTGCACTCTGGAAAATCTAATCGTGGTCTGTTAAAGCGGGAGCTATTGGCACATGAACCCAGGAACTCCTTACACTGATAATCTGGCCCTTTCTTTTTGCTGAGCTATAGCAAGTATGTGTGTGTGAATAAGGAATTGAATCCATTGTCTGCTGTAGCCAGTAAAATTAAATGCAAAAACCTCTAGATGTTCTAAGTGATCCTGAAGCTAAAAGCTTCAATTGTAGACCTGTAAAATGGGGAGAATAGTTTGTCTGGTATGGTGTTATCAAGTTAAATACATTAAAGACTGAGGTAACCAGATACCATGATTTTGTGGGCCATAATTATCTTAGACTCTTACTTTCCTTGGTTGCTTCACAAAATTTTACCTCTAGCTCCATTGGGTAGATTCCTAGCAGAATCACTGGCATTAGACCTAGGCTTCATTTTGGTATATACGTCATTCTTATTACTTATTTCAGCAAATGACCCATACCTTAATTTGCTGCTGTCCTCTTTACTTGACTAAAACTAGAAAGATGATTGTTACTGGAAGTATATGATATTTCTATACCCATTTGAAAAGTAAGTGTTAACTTACTGCTCTGTGTATGGTTTACCTATGGAATACATTGAAAGAAAACCAGTATTCTTTCAAGGAGGTTTTTCCAGTTTTCTTTACAAATAATTATTTTATTTGGAATATAACTTTGCTCTACAGCTGTTTTACCCAATGGAAGTTTAGATGCCTAGATTCCTTAGGCACCTCCATTTTCATCTGAAAAGATTCTTAGGTGCCTAGACTTGATCTACTTCACTTGCTCAGAAGTGAACCAAACTGGCCACCCACATGTCTAACCTGCTAAAGTCCCTTGTAGTCCTTATTGGTATGGGAAGTGCCTAACATTTACCTATGTCCCTGTTTTCTTTGGTGAGGACAATACTCTGATCGAGATCCATTGTTTGATTCTAAGAGTGAGTATGCAGTTCAACAGAAAATACATCCTTAATGTGGTGGTGAAGGTTTGTACTGTAAGCTAATGGTAAAATTACTAACCCAAGAAGGGGAAAACTTGGGTTGTAGCCTCTCCTTATCCTGAGGTAATTTTCATAAACTGTACTGTGTGCAGAAGGTAGAACCCACGACTCCTAACTATGGGTTGTAGGGCTGAGGGTTGTGGCTTCCTCACTGAGCTAGAGAGGCATGGCGTCTCTTGCTTATTCCTTATACTACTTAGGGATTTTAATATAGAGAGGCATTGCTCTAAAAAGCAGGTACTAAAACATGGGGACTCACTTCTCCTCCTCTTCTTCCCCACCCTCAGCCAGTCCTTTGGGAGTCCCCTAAATACACGGTTACGGAATCGGACTCTCTTACTGTCTACCTTGTCCCAGGATTTTTGTACTCTTGAATGGCCATTGGGCAGGCTTCAGTAGACAATGGGTGTTACAGGCCAGCTGGGCACTGTGAGTATATTAATTTGGATCAAGGAGGCAAGTAGGGAGTGGAATAAAGGCAAATTTACTATAGCTTACACACACACAACA
>JAGPOW010001296.1:72392966-72416765 GCA_030014935.1 Caiman crocodilus | reverse complement strand
TAGATTGGATAGGTACTCAGCTGAGGTCCTGTGACCCCAGCACTTGTTCCTGCCATTGGTGGGGGGTCAGACTAGATGGCCTGCTCTAGGCCCCTTCTGACCCTAGATACTATAATACTATGATAGTCACTTCAGGGTTGGATTCAGCTCATGGGTCATAGGTTTCTGACCCTTACTGTAGGTAGTTTTGCTATGTCCAAAATGTAGCAGAAATGCTTCATATCCATTACTTCTGGGGCAGAGCCTAATATAGTTATAGTTCATGTGCTATAGTGTAAAACAGGAACACAAACTACAACCTACATTCTTTCACTTAATTTTCAAATAATGGACCAATCTTCATCTGGTGTAAACTGGAATATCCACCAAAACAAGACAGACCTATTTTGATTTACAAAAACTGAGACCACAAAGATGTGGTTGCAGAGATCTTAGAAGCATACACAAACAATACCAAAACAGAAGTTCATGCAGGGACAACAAGGAAAAGTTAGAATGGAAACATTAAAAAGCACTTTAGAATGATTAGGCCTAGAAAGAGCTGTAAACGTATGTGTGCATGCTTGTTTTCGGGTGGAGGGGGAGTGTTATTTATTGGCAAACACTTTTAATTGTTATTTCAGTGGTCTGGAACCCCATTCCAGGGTTCCCCCTCCCCCTCATCTTACTCATGGTTGCATGTACTGTCTGTCCTAGGGGAGCAGGTAGGGAAGGCCATCAGGCTGCTCCTCTGTAAGCTGTGCCTGGCTCAGAGAGCAGAAGTGGCAGCTAAGCAGGCATTTTAACCCTTCCCTCTGCTCTCTGGGACAGACAGTGCCAGCAGCCACAAATAAGTGGTGGGGCGAGGGAAGATGAGAAGAGTGAGTGGGCTGGGGACAGAAGTTACACATAAAGAAGTTTAAGTGATCAGAACTGTTATAAACCTGTAACAGAACAAAAGTTCTGTGCACTTATTCCCTGCTATTTGAAAGTGGTTTGTGGTCAGCACACTGAGCCTGAGAAGTGGGGTTTCCCTTTGGCAGTGGTTAGCAGGCTGGGAGGCATGTTCTAGCACCAACCTTCTCCCCCCCCCCCCCAACTTTTGGCTGAGCCACTGCAGGCATGTGGCTTCATTTCTCGAAGCAAAAGTTAACGTCTATTCACTTGCTTCTCAGTTTAATTCCCACAGTTTAGATTAACCTGCAAAGCTTGAATAGATTCAGCCTATTGATTTGACTGTCAGTCTGTAGCCTGGGGGTGCTGGGGGGGTGTAATGGGCCTATTCAAAGCTAGTGCGGGGGAGAGTGGAAGGGAGATGGGTGGGTTGTTCTACACCTTAGTGGAACTCAAGCTGGGTGGCATGGATCAGAGAGAATCCCTTCCGGTAGTGTTATAACTTTTTGAGCTGCATAATGAATGCTTAAAACGAGTTTCAGGTGTTAATGTGCAAGCAATCTGGCGGTTAAGAGCTCCAGGTGCCACCCAAAATTACTGTGTAACAAGGCCCTGAGGGACCAGGGAAGGCTTAGGTTGGGCTAGAGCAAGTGCATGTTTTAGCTGCGTTGTAGCACAGCCTGGTTACAGCTTGGTGATGCCATAAGTGCCATGGATTAGAGTTTGAATCCCTGGGGTTCTGACAGAAAGAATCTATATCACATGAACAACCTCAGCTGCATGGAATAAAGCCTGCATTGATCAGGTTGCTGTGAGGAAAATGTGACCATTTGATCAAAATGGTGTTTTAATCACCTAGACTAAAGTAATGTCCCTGACTTCTGTCACAGCTTCAGGTATCATCAGGGTTGTTGGATCTATATTTGCACATCATAAAATTCAGTGCAAAAGCTATACTATTGGCCACTGGCCCAAAATTTCCAATTCTCATGCCTCTAGCCTCTAAAGATTTTCTTCATAATTTAAGATTCAGTGCACCTATTAATTCTTTTCCAAATAGTGAAATCCATTAATTTCCTATTTTCCTTCAATGGCAAACGTTTCTCATGGTCTTATGAATCATGACCTCTTAAATTCTTAGCTGTTTTACCTGATGATCTTTCTACTGCTTCCCCCACTCTGTTTCAAAGGGAGGTTTTTAATTTGATCCTTATTAATATTCTGCCCCTCTGCATCACTTACTGCAGTATATCTCTCTGTCTCTCTCTCTCTCTCTGTCTCCAGCTCAACCTCCCTGCCTTCACATTAGCAATAATCCTATTAAATTCATGTTGTACTATTGGTAGGGCTGCACTGAGATTTTTGGGGCCAATACCAATAGCCAATATTTAAGGAGGCATGTTGGCCGATACTGATCTGATTTCTGATACAGCTGCCTCCAGCTGGTAAGTCTGGTGTCATGGAAGGGGAGCAGGGAGGGGAGGGGGATATATATCAACACCTCCCATGGTGAGGGAAGGGGCAGGAGCAGGAACTGCCCAGGTGAGGCAGGGAGGAAGCCAGAGCTGCAAGGCAGGGGGGAAGGTAGCTCCTGCTGCTGCTTGCACCCCAGGAGGGCATGGGGGTGGTGGGCATGTGCATCCAGATCTGTGCCAGGCAGGGCAGAGCAGGCTGCAGCCAGGGCTGCATAGGGCTCTTCTCAGTAGAGGCTGGGCTTAGAGCAGGCACTGACAGCACTGGGAGGATGCTGCATCCACCCCAAATTTTGTTGCTGCTGCCAGCTGCTTGGTACAGCCCTGGCTCAATGCCTTACCTCCACTCACACACCAGGAAGAGCTGGGGCTGTGCTGGGAGGCTGGTGGTGATGGCACTGAGAGCAGAGCAGCAGCATAATTTGGGGGGATGTAGCATCCTCCCATTGCCACTGATGCCTGCTCCAAGCTCAGCCCCAGCTGCAGACTGTCTTACCCGGCCCTGCGCAGATCTGGCGGCACTGGCCCCCCCCCCCCCCCAATGCCTTCCCTGGGTGTAAGCAGTGGTGGGAACTGCTTCCTCCCCCCTTGTGAGTTGTGGCTTTGCCCCCCCCCCCGCCTCCTCCCTCATCATGGGATGGCATTGATTTGCACCCCTATTCCCTTTCCTTACCCCCTCCTCTTCTACCACACCGGACTTACCAGCTGGAGGCAAATTTCTACACTGCTGGCTGTTCTCCTTGTGGCTTGAGTGCTGTGCTGAGGCTACACTCAGCACAGGCATTAATTGGCCAAATTATTGGCCCCATCAGGCCGATATCCAATACAGCCAGTTTTCTTTATATTGGTAGTGATCTGATACCAGACCGATGTAATCGGTGCACCTCTAACTATTGCTTTTTCTTCTGAACCAAGTTTACATGACCTCAAATGGGCAGTTCCAGTTTATTCTTCCCACTGCATATTTGTTTTTCTCCTCTTTTAGAAGTTTCCATGAACGTGTTTCCCTGCTTGTTATGCCTTGATGTTTTTGATATAGCATTGGAGACTGAAACTTTTTGGATTCTGTATTAATCTTTCTTTTTTTAAATCCATTTCCAAACCTGTTGATGCCAAAGACTATCCAGTGCTACAGCTTTGCATTGATTATTTTCTAAGCTAGAGGTTGTCTTAGTTTTCATTTTTTATAACTTATAAATGGGAGTACATTCTCAGTAACCAATTTAATCATTTAAGTTTTTTTATCAAAAGAAATGTAGGGCTAAGATTTCTAGGTTGCATTATATATTGGGCATTCTGGATATATCAAATCAAATTGTAACCTAGGGTATGGAGTTCATTTACAGTTATCATCCCAACTCCTGTACCCTGCTCTGGTTGTTGTGTCAGACTGCTGAGGATTCCTGTGAGCCAGCAGTTCCCATTCCATCACTAGCTGACTCCCTAGGTTTTGACAGAAAAAGATCTTTGCCAGATTTGCCGTTACTGACTGGTGTTTCCTAAATGCCAGACTGGCCTCTGGGAGTTGGGTGTTTAATTAAAGCAACTGGGGTTTGGTCTGGCCAGAGGATTATGCTTCTTTATAAATTTGGATTCTTACCTCTTTTTCCAATTTTGTGCTATGCTAGTCTGGAGTGGTGGAGCCCTAGTTCAGAAAAGATGAAATTCTTGAAAGGTCATCTTCCTTTGTATGTGGCTTCAGTTTTTAAATAGCTGTTTTTCAGTGTTAAAAACTGGATGTTATGGTTTTTGTGTTTTAAAGCCAAGATCCCCATTTTCATACCCCTGGTACAAGTCCACAAAAATAATTTTGAATGAAGACTATTAAGTACAACAATGCCAGTGGGCATTGCAAGCTGGCTTTCATGGCGCTCAGAAAATATCTGCTAAACAAAATCAACAATAATGACACAAAAATTGAGTTCTTTTTGTGGTTGATCCAACTATTAAAGAGCTATAAAAGAAAGCTGCCCATTAGTTATCAATTTATGAGCCATTCTGAAAACTATTGTTTAAGCTTTGTAATATCTTTGACAGCTTTCTAATCTCCCACTGTTTTGGCAAGTGTTACTTTATAAAACCTGCCTGACATTTTATAGCCTAGCTGGAGTATAGCAGTGTATCTCAAAGATTCTTTCCCTGTGGAGGAGCTGTAGTGAGCAGAATATAAAACATCTGTCTGTCCAATTTGAATCTTCCCTTGTCAAAGCATTGAAGTAGTGCTGCCAAATGACACAAATATGAAATGAGTAACCTACAGCACTGGACACAAAAAGAGGATTAGTTTTGTTGAAACTTTTCAAGGTGTAGAATGCAGTTGTACTCTCCTTGCCTAGAACTGCCTAATTTATACCAAAAAAGTTAAAATCCAAAGTTTATATACAGAAAACCTGAGGGATATGCAGATTTGAGTCAGCTGATAAAAAGCATAATGACTGTATACTTATTGTGTTAAATTATTTAGGAAAAGGCATGAATTGTTTTTCATATAAACTTCTGGGAGAGGTTTTTTTCGTCTTTTTTTATTCAGTTTGTCTAAATAAATAGTCTATGTATACTTTAATCTTATAATAGTCTTTACAGATGGTAAAACTACAGGAGAATAGGATGAATAAGTGAAGGATATATTACTTATACTTTATTTCTTGAATAAGAAGCTAGTTGTTATGTAAAATCATTAAAGCAAAGGGCATAAATGGGCTGTCTTTGGGCATTGTGCTCCAGAAGTTGTGCAGGGGGAGAGGGCCGGGCTCTAACTGGCCCTGTTGGGCCAGTTTAGTAATTCTTCACATCCTCATATTTTTTTTTAATATATTGCTACTTTCCAGACACAGAAAACATTGTGTTCAAAATCCAGAAAAAAAAAGTCTCTTTAGGATTGAATTTATATCCAGTAAATGTGTATCAGGTTAAAAGGGATGTATTATTTTATCAATGTATTAGTTTTATGTGCTGCAATATCACTTCTTGATGGCAATTAAATGCACTTATGTCCAAATGCCAAAGTAATAATATACTTGTACTTGGGGGGCATTCTTTTAACTTCCATGGCGTTAGATCAGACCATAAAGCTGGTCATTGTTGATATTAGTATATGTCTAATCTAGTCCTATTGTGAAACCATTATTGTTACTCATCAACTGAATGATGTATTAACTTGTGTCAAATACATTATAATCCTCTGTTCTAATATGTTATCTGGTGCAGATTATTTGTAAATCATGGTGATTGGGCAGAAAATCTAGTAAATCCCTGGTAATATTCAGGGGGCTGCCTACTGAATATAGACCATGAGCCTGCTATAACTACCATGATGATATTTAAGCCTGGGGCTGAGCTAAGCCAGGGAGTCTAGCCCTGTAAACCACAGCAGTATAACTAGGGGTGGGCAAGCAGGGCTGATTTTAGAAGGAGAGCAAGATTATTGGCTGCTTCAAGGCAGCAGGATATAACTTATTGTTTTCATTGGGGGTTTGTAGAAGGGATTGAGGGCTGGTTTTGGAGATCCCATTAGTCCCTGAGAGGTATGTGACTGCCTTGAGTCCTGTCAGGAGTTAGGCTAAAGGCACAGTCAGAGGGCCTAGAGCCCAGAAAAGGGCTAAGCTTGGGGCCAGAGAGCCCAGGGCCCAGGGAGGGGCAGAACCAGGGTCCGGATAGCCTGGAGAGTTGGAGTTGGCTCAGTGCCCAAAGCAGGGCTGAGGTAGGGCCAGGGGGCTCAGAGCCAGAACAGGCTCAGCACTTAGAACAGGGTAGAGACAGGGCCAGGGAGCCCAGGATTAGAGTAGTGCCCAGAAGCCAGGTCCAGCACAATGGGAATTGGCCAGAAGGCCCAAGCTAGAGAAAATGGCTGAGAAGGCCTGATGCTCCAACAAAGGGAATAATGTTCCAGTGACATCTGAGGCATGGACATGGTGTAAATGGGCAGTTGGAGCCATGGAATAAGCCCTTAAGGCAATTAGTGCCTCAAGGCTTGTATTGGCCAGGAAGGCCCAACTATGGACAGACTCAGTTTGGCTTAGTGGGGTCCAGGAGGGGATCCACAGAGAAGGAAGGACAAGGACTAGTTCTAGGACTAATGGGCAGCTTCTTTTTCATAATTTAACCATTACATCAAGGCATGGCAGAAAAGAGCAAAGGGGAGGGTACTTAACATCAGGTTGAGGCAGTGGCCATTTGGCCCCCAGGGAGCAGCATGGTAATGCTGGGGTCCTGGTCCTGCTACAATGACTGAGGCCATTTAGGGTGTTATAAGTCAAAACAGAATCAAAACTTATGGCAGAGGTGAAATATTTTATTAGACCAACTAGATATTAGTAAAGTAAATACTTTATTTGCAAGCTTTTGGGCACAGGCACTTTTGTTAGGCAAGGGAGATCGCAAAGTTTGTAAAATTGGAGACTTTACTACGCCTTCAGCTCTTCTGTGAAATATGAAGTTTCATTTCTACCTAGAAGAACTTTACAATCTTTGCACTCTCCTATGCCTGATGAAGGATGCCTATGCCTAATCTGGCAAATAAATAATTGATTTTCCTACTATCTAGTTGGTCGAATAAAAAATATCACCTCTGCCATGAGTTTTTTGATTCCTTTTGCCTCTAAGCCAATATGGCTACAACCTGGATACTTGACATAAATCAAAACAAGTACTTTGAATTGCACCCTGTGCCTGCCTCCATTCGACTAAGCGCTTCCACGCAGCCTTTGCCTGGACTAAGGATCGTGTCTGTCCCGGGCTCGCGGGTAGACCCCACAGGCTACCCTTGCTGACTTCAGGGGGTCCCCTTAACTCGCCTGCCACAACTTTGTATGTTGCTTCAGTGGAGGGGTTCCCCCTCGGGGCAGCCTCCTGGATCATTGCACCTTCCAGAGGGCACTTACGGGGCTCCGACCTCCCCTACACCCCGGCCACTCGCCACCTTGGGCTGCCGATCTTCAGGCCCCTTTGGTGTTCTCAGCTCCTCGCCAACTTCTGCCTACAGCTTGTCAGCCTCATGCCTGTGTCTTCGGGCCTGGTGTATGGTCCATGAAGTCCCTCAGTCTAGTCCCTCCAATAGACTCCCTATCGCCCTATACTAAACACCCTGTGATGTGATGTGCCTGACCGCCACCGTGATAACTAAGGCCTCTACACTACTGGGCTGAGAGGCCCAAAAGGGTGCCTCTGGCCCCTAGGCTGCGTGGATTACCCTGGGCTTGGGTTCCACCACCCTGGCAGCTCACCTCACTGGGGTGTTAAGTGCCCGCCTCTTCCTGAGGCCACTAGTGGCCCTCCGCGGCCCATGTCTAACCCCACTCTAGGTCTTCAGCCGGCCTCCTGTGCAGCCCGACGGGGCCCCTTTGGACGTGCCCTCTCGCTATCTCTTCCCCAAAGCTCCAATGCAGACTCACGCCTGGGTCTCAGTGCCGGCTTGCCCCGACACTGCTCTCTGGGCTCCTGCCTCTGGTTCCTCCGTTAGTGCTGCTGCTGGCTCTGCTGTAGGTATAGCTGTTAAGTCCCCTGTCGGTGTTGCTCACAGCTTTCCTGTCGCCTCTGTGGCTGATGTCTCTGCCGGCTCTGCAACCATCTCTGCCTCCGGTGTCACAGCTGGCTTCTCTGCCAGCTTGACTCTCCGCGTTACAGTCAGCTTCCTTGCCAGATCTGCTGTCGGCTCCATCGGAGCCTCTCCTGGCTCCGCCCTGGCGTTCCACGCTGTCAGGCACAACAGTTGATTCCCTCCGTGTAAGGGCTCTTCCCTCCAGCCTCCACACATCCCTGCCGCATCGTCGGGGCCACTTTTTATCTCTCCTGGGCAGCATCTCTCGCCCACGCTGCTCAACTGCAGCTCTATATGTGTGTGACTAATTGCCCTCACCAGTGGCTTCGCCATGTGCCTCTCCTCCAGCTCTTCAGGCTCTATGAAAGGTAAATGGGGCTCTCTTTCGGCTTGGGGTCCTCCTGCCACCCCAGCTCCCCTGGAACATACCCCAAAAGATATTGGAAGCTAGTAAAGGTTCAGGAGAATGAAAGTAATGTGCTTTTCATTACCCATCCCTGTCAGAAGGCATGTTGCCCCATTCTGCACCAGCTGCAGCTTCCAGATTAGTTCTGAAGAGCAGCTCCACATAAACTACACGGCAGTAGTCTAGCGTTGAGGTTATGAAGCATGGATGATGGTGGCCAGATCCAAGTCTGAAAGAAAGTGTCACAGTCTTCTTACCAAATGGAGTTGGTGAAAGGCACTTATCATGGAAAAGATGCTTATACAAGTTTGTGACAGACACTTAGGGCACTTACATTTGTTCTATTTTTCACATCATCAGGTCCCTGAAAGCACTCTACAGCTGTGATGTAACACATGAATGGCTGCAGAGCACCTTTAAAATAATCATTCATGCAAAAAAATAACCATCATCAAGTTGAGTATTAGATAAAGGTGTTTGAAAGCAGAATGCCTTGGGGAACTTGTGTTTCCTTCAGGGTAAACTTTTTTGTGTGGGGGCAAGGTTTGGCCGGTACTTGTGCTGGGTAGAATGGAGCTTTCTTGGGCCCAGCCTGGCTCTCCCTAATGCCCCAGCCAGGGTAGCTGGGGAGAGCTCATGAGACGTGGGCTCTGTTCTCCTATGCCCCTCCCACCCCCCCACCCCCCGGCTCTGGCCAGGCAAAGCCCAGCTGCCAGTTCTGTGTTACTCCCTTCCTCTTCCCTTCTCTTCTGACAGCCTTGGAACTGGGGAAGGCAGTGCCAGGGAGAAAGGTGGCTCAGCTGCCTCCTTGGAGGCTGTTGGACCACCGCCACTTGCTGGCCAGGGCCACTGCAGGCATGCTCAATCTCTTTGCCCTTCTTCCCTGCTCCCGTGCCCTGACCCAACAGGTGAATGTCTGCTGGGTCATGGGGGAAAGGGGTGCTTTAACTCATGGTACTTTGTATAGAGCACCATGAATTAGACTGTGGCTCCTAAGCATTTATAGGCACCCTTAGTCACTACTGCAACCTGAGAATCTGGTGCAGCAGTGATTCTAGGAGCACCCAAAGCCTGCAAATTTGGGCGGCAAGGGCAGGCTGATCCCTCAGATGATACATTTCCTTATCACTGACAAGTCATGAGGTTTACCAGCTGCCATCACCTCAATCTTGTCTGGAGTCCGTTTCAGTTGGTTTACTTTTATACAATTCCTATCTGTAGCCAGGCACTAGATAAGAATTAAGTCTGCAAAAAGGACAGTGTTGATGGCTCTGGATTTGGACCCAGTACTTATATTTTTGTTTTGAGTGAGCGCAACCCTCAGATTGACCACAACACCTGCCAGTTGATAATAGGTGAATTTATTTTTACAGTGTAAGAACAAAAAAGCAACAATTTAAACAATTCTATAGCTGCCAATCCTAGGGCTATCATCAGAGTCAAAGTACATCTGGTTGGTATGCAGGCTCCACTCCAAGGCTGTCTCTCTTAGGTGTCAGCAGTCTGGAGGTGGGATGCCAAGGTCCGCAGCCCCCCTCCAGTGGGGTGCATGAGATGGACTGCTGGTATGCTCTTCGTGGCCTCAGGGACCCTCTGCGGGGGAGAAGGATGCAAATGGGGACCCCTCTCAGGGAGCAAAATGGGGAGAGACAGTGAGAGGCGGAACAAAGGGAGGGAGCCTTTGTTACTCTCAAGTGTCTGCTTTTGTATTCTCCTTCCCCCTTGTTGAAGGCTGTGGTCTTGTGTTATGGCACGCTCCCCTTCATTTGTAGGCTGTATCCATCTGTTAGCCTTGTTGTATTAGACAGCCTGTCTACTTCTAGGGCCATGAGAAGTAGTGTGCATTTTCCAAGCTCTTTAGACATCCATTTAACCCCTGCTGCCCATCGTGACCCTTATAATGCAGCTATCTATACCTATAAGCCAATTCCCTAAAAATGGCCTTTAAATACCATTTCTAAGCCAACAAGCGTCATCCTCATACTGATAGTACCTTGCTACATCTCTGCATAAACTCATCCAGTGGTTTCAGATGCATGTTGAAAAGAGGGGACAAGAAGTTAGAGCCCTAAGGGACCCCACAGGAGCAGTCCAAAGGGACTTCATTCAGTTTATTATATTCCATTCCACAAGGTTCTTTAAAACTCCAGTATAATAATCCAATTCTTTTTTGCTTTGGCAGTAGCTCCCAGCTTCATGTCCATTGCAGATTTTATGAGGACACTTCATACTCCTGAAGCAAGGTCACTCAGACATTTTAAACAGGATAGGCACTCTGTTCCATGAGGAACAATACTGGTAACTTTTCTCCAGTCAAATAACTGTTCTCCAGTCAACATAACCTCTGTTGTGTTTGGATGCTACAACATTTTAGCCTACTTATTACTATTTTATGGCTAATCCTTTTGCTGCTATTTGCTTCTATGCTTCCTCTCTAAGATGTGCACGCTTGTGTGAGTGTCTATGTGAAACGGGGCAAGCTGAGAGAGGAGGTGACGAAAGAGACTTTGATAGAGCTTTTGTTGGGTCTGAATGAATTCAAGTCGTCAGGGTTGGATGAACTTCATCCCTAGGTACTGAAGGAGCTGCAGAGGAGATTTTGGAGTCCCTGGCAATGATCTTCATTAAGTAGTGGGAGACAAGTCAGGTACCAGAGGACTGGAAAAGTGCCAACATAAAGAACCTCTTTAAAAGAAGGCAATAAGGTAGATCTGGGGAACTGCAAACTGCTTAGTCTCACCTCAATACATGGGAAGTTACTGGAGTATATACTTAAGAAGGCCATTTGCAAGCACCTGGAAGAAGGAAGGCTGACTGCAAGCAGCTAGCATGGATTTATGAAAAACTGATAGTATCAAACTTGATCTTTTTTTGAGAAAGTCACTATTTCAATGGATGAAGAGAATGGTGTAGATATAGTGTATCTGGAATTCAGGAAGGCTTTTGAGAAGGTCCTGCATGACCATCTCATAAACAAATTGGAGAAATGTGGGCTAGACAAAACTATTAGAAGGTGGATAGACAACTGGCTCAATAGACACAAGCAGTTGGTAATTACTAATGGGTCCATGCCAGAATGGCAGGAGGTTTTGAATGGAGTCCCACAGGGGTCTGTCCTGGGCCCAGTGCTGTTCAGCATGTTTATTAAACATTTGGATACTAACATGCAAAAAGCTCCTTGAGTGAGTTTGAGGATGAGACAGAAAAGGAAGGATTGCAGACAGATTGCAGGGGAGGAGGGGAGTGTAATTTGGAACATTCTGACAGATTGGAAAATTGGGCTAGAGCTAACAGGATGAAGTCCAATACGGACAAATGCAAAGTACTGCACTTTGGAGGAATAATGAAAAACACAAATACAAAATGGGAGAGACTTGGCTTGATAACAGCACTTAGGAAAAGGATTTGGGAATCTTCATAGACCCCAGACTCTATATGAGTCTGTAGTGAGATTGTCGCATAAAAGATAAGTGTGGTCTTGGAATGTATCAATCAAAGCATTTGATCAGGGTGGGCAATTATTTTGGCATTAATGAGTTTTGGTGATCTGTCAAGGACTACAATAGTGGCCCCACCCTTGACAAGAGCCCTGCCCTCTCGTTCCCACCTTGGGACCAGAAGTGCGGCCCCCTAACCTCTCACTTTTACCACTGGAAGTCCCTCCAGCTATTCCAGTTGGCTGTCAAAGTTCTTTAAAATTGTAAATGTATTGAAAAAATATTGCATTCAGTTGATACCTATGTATACAGTGGCATTTCATTTGAATCGCAGAAAAATGCAGATTTTGGGTTTTTTATCAGAATTAGTGATTTTTTTTTTTTTTAAATGGGAGAATTTGCAATTTTTAAATGGAGAAAACCCAGACACCTGCCAATTAGTGCCAGTTCTGTGACAGCAGTTTTATGATTTAGATATTTGTGTACTGGGAGCAGATTTAGGACAGTTTAAATCATTTTTCATAGAGCACTGTTCAGTTCTGAGGTACTAATAACTTTTGCCACGTACCTGGGCTTGATTTTAAGTGATTAACTTATATAGGAAAGAAAAGGGGAAAGGTGTGCTTGGGTCAAGGAAGAAATCGGTATAAGGGAGGAAGCATGAATGTGCGTATTAGGCTGCAATTAATTGTAGTCATTTCATGCTGGACTAGGAAATGGTAAAATAATTGGCCAATTCTGAGAAAGGAAAAGGATTTCCTTGATGTAAAAAAAGTAATTTCATCTCTGCCGACAGATGTAAGGATTGTCAGGTCCATGACATTGGAAGAGAAATATTTTAACTTGTTGGGGAAACAATGATCTTATTTTATCTAATTTTTTTTTTTTTTGGTTATTGAAATCATTATGCAATTTAAATAAAGAATTTTTGTGTATTAGATGTTTAACTAGTATACTGTTATTCTATTAAATCATAGGCCATGTTTTTTATTTTGCTACTGTAGGATACAATGTTAATAGTCATACTTTTCTTTATATTATTGAAAATACAGATAGTATTGTTTATAGTGATAGGGGTCGTTTGTTTCCATTCATTTAACCTCTTTTTTGGAAACATTGAGGTCCAGGTTATATTTCCTTGTAAATTCACTCATACAGATCTTGGGTATAAACAGCTGCATTCATGATACATAGATGCTGGCATTACAACCTGCTGTCTTTGGTAGCAAATACAGAATTTGGCATTATAGATTGTTAGGAGCTAGAAGGGAACTTGCAGATCATTGGGTCTAGCCCTTCTGCTCTAGGCAGGAAGTCAAGTGGGATTAGGTGACCCCAGTGAAGTGACTGTTTAGTCTTGAAAACCTCCAGGGTAGTTGACTGCACCACCTCTGGAGGGAGTTTATTCCACCATCTGGACACCCTGACTGTGGAGGAGTTTTTCCTGGTATTAAGCCTGAAGCAGCCTTCCAGGGGTTTGTATCTATTGGCCCTGGCCTTCCCTGGGGATGCCCTAGTGAACAGTTATTTTTCATGCTCCTAATGCACTCCTCTGATGTAGTGGTAAGCTGCTATTAAGTCCCCTCTCAACATCCTCTTCTTTAAGCTAAAGAGTCCTGGGTCCCTCACCCTTTCCTCATATGGCTTGCTTTGCAAGTCCCTGATCATAAGCTCTTTTCTGGACCCTCTCAAGTCTTTCTATGTTCTTACTGAAGTGTGGCTCCCAAAACTGAATGCGGTACTTCAGCTGTGGTTTCACCAGTGCTGAGTACAGCAGAAGTATCACTTTCCTAGTTTTACATGAGATGCGTTGGTTGATGCATGCTAGCATGTTGTTTGCTGTGCTGGCCCCTGCCTCGCACTGAAGGCTCATATTCATGTGATGGTCTATCATTACCACTAGGTCCCTTTCACCCGTGGTGCAAATCAAGCTGTCACCACCAAGCCTGTATGTGTGTTGAGGGTTGTTTGCCCCCAGATAGAGCACCTTACACTTGGAAGTGTTAAAACTTATCTGGTTCCAGTCTGCCCAACTCTTGAGCCTGTCCAGGTTTGCCTGTATCTGTGACCTATCTTCTGGCGTGACCACGCTGCTCCATAACTTGGTGTTGTCCGCTAACTTGGCCAGTGAGCTTTTCACTCCCCCATCCAAATCATTGATAAAGATGTTGAAAAGCATCGGTCCAAGCACAGACCTCTGAGGGACACCACTGGCCACTTTGCACCAGGAGGACACAAATCCATTCATGAGGACTCTCTGGGTCCTACCCTATAGCCAGTGTCCCACTCACTGAACCATCAAGCAGCTGAGCCCACAATCTTCCAGTTTTACCACAAGGATATCATGGGATACTAAATCAAAAGCCTTATGCAAGTCTAGGTGTATAACATCTACCACGTCTCCTGTGTCCAGGTGGCAAGAGACTTGGTCATAGAAGGAGATGAGATTGGTAAAACAAGACCTACCCATGACAAAGCTATGCTGGCTGTCATTCAGAATCTTACTTTCCGTGGGTGTATCACACACAGATTCTTTAAAGCCTCCTGACAGTGTACTGCTTTCTTATGTAAAGAGCTACCCCTCCACTTTTTCTCCCTACTCTGTCCCTTCTGTGAAGGGTGTAGCCCTCTACAGCTACATTCCAGTCATGCGAGGAGTCCCACCAGGTCTCTGTGATCCCTACCAGGTCCTATGGCCCGCTAGAGAGCAGGAGGGCTAGCTGCTCCTGCTTGTTCCCTATGCTCCTGGCATTGGTGTACAGGCAGCTAAGGCCCCCAACCGACACCCTCAGTTTCCTGAGATGCTGTGGGAGAACTGTTTGGTTAGCATTTTCAAAAACAGCTGTGCTAATGTCTTTCGTAGGAGAGCTTTCCTGTGTGCCAGTCCCCAGGCATGCTCCACTTGGAGTTTCCCCATCCCCCAGCAAAGTCAGTTTAATGCAGTAGATCAGCCATCCTGGCTGAGAATTGGACCTTACCTTTCTGTGTGAGGTGAATTCCATCTCATCCTAGGAGTCCTCTCTCTCTCTGAAGTGCATGCTCTGGTTGAAGAAACCAAACTCCTCATGTTAACACCACTGTCTGAGGCATCTGTTAACCTCTTCCATGCAGCTTTCCCTGGGTCCATGACCTGCAACAGGGAGCACCGAAGAGAAAACTACTTCAGTCCCTAGTTCCTTGAGCCCAGCCCCCAGAGCCCTGTAGTCATGAGTGACAAAGCCCTGGCTGTGTCATTCATGCCCACATGGATGAGGAGCATGAGATAATAGTTGGAGGAACTGATAAGCTTAGGGATCCTCTCCTCAACATCTCAGATGTGGGCCTCAGAGAGAAAGCAGACCTCTCAGGCTAAGGGTTCCAGATGGCAGATAGGACCCTCTATACCTATCAGGAGAGGTCCCTCCCCCCCCAACCCAACATCTTCTCTTAGGGATGAGAATACTTAGTTCCTCCTTTGATGTCTCTATCATTGAAATGCTTCAGTTTATGGAGTGAGAATCCATCACCACTCCTATTGAAATCTGGATGAATTAACATTGACCTTCAGTAGAATCGGGACTAGGCCTTTGGACAATGAAGAATTCCAATGCCTGATTGTGGAGCAGTTACTGGCATGAATAATCAAATGATGTTGATGGGACTATTCCCTACAAGTAAATTGCTCATTACCTATAAGGGGCTTTTAATTTGTCCCTTCATATTTATAAGATGACTTCAAAGGATTTAGATCGGGGCAGCAACCCCTAGCACATGTGCTGGAGTGTGGCATGTGATGGCATCTTGCTTGGCATGCATGCCTTGGCCCAGAGGGGGCTGGGGCTGGGGCTGTACTGCCACAACAAGGATTAGGCCCTTCACAGCTCCTCTGCTGTCCACCTAGAGGTGCTTGTGCAACTGCTGCCAGCAATGATCTGGGCCAGGCTTCCACAGACCCCGGTGCAGCCTCCCTGCTGCCTGCCATGAGCAGACCAGGTTCTGTGGTAGGTGGTAGGGGCCTTCCAACAGCTGAGGCTGGCTATGGCAGGCAGCCATGAGGCTGCAAGCCACTGCGCTGAGGTCTGTGGAGCCCCGGCCCTGCTGGTTGCTGGCAGCAGGTGTGCATGCACCTTGGGGTGGAGAGTGGAGGAGCTGCAAGGGGTGTGATCTTTGTTGTGGCAGTGCAAACACGGCCCTTCTGCACTGTGCACTTGCTGCCAGCAGCAAGCTGCTCTACTGCTCTGCAGACCTCAATTCAGCTTCTTGCAGCCTCCCCACTGCTTGCTGGGAGCACCCCGGGATCTGGCTGGCATCAGGGGCCTTCCCAGAGCCTGAGCTGCCTGTGGCAGGCAGCCAGGAGGCTGCATGCTACTGCACCGAGATCTGAGGATCCTTGTCCCACTGCTGGTGGTGTGTGCATGTGTGCCTCCAGGCAGATGGTGGAGAAGAGACTGAGGCTGTACAGCCACAACAAGGATTGGGCCCCTCGTAGCTCCTTCACGCTCTGCCCTGACACACAAACATCTTGCAAGTTAAGGTTGGAGTGTTTTTAGCACTCCAGCCAAAACTGTTGCCAACCCCTGGTTTACACTGTTCATATCCATCCCTTCACAAGTGGCCTAGACTTTATTTCATTTCATTTATGTCACCCCAGTGACCAGGACGGAATCTGGGTATATACTGAGCTCTGGTTCTTTTAGAGAAAACTAATCACATTTCTGTAACTCTACTTATTCCCCCTCCCCCCTCTATCCTTTTGCTAGAGAGCCAACTTGCAGTGGAAGATGTCTGGGTGAAACATGCTTTGCAGCCAGTCAGTGCCACTACTAATCTGGCAGGGTGATGTATTGTTTTCCTTTCCACGCCAGGGGGTTGCTTTTGCTGCCTTTGCAACACCCCATCACCTGCCAACAAAAGACCAGACTTGGCTCTGTGATACACTGGTATGAAGCATTAAACATAAGGCTCCCAGGCTACTGAATGCAAATGCATGCAAATTAAACAAATATGTTTTTGATATACATTGCTGAGAGATGTCATGAAGGTCTTTTTGTGAAGTGCAGTATAAGAATTACCCTGGTTGGCTGCACAGTAATACTTGTCTCTGATGACAGCAAGCATCCAACATGCCGTAGGTTTAACACTCCTAGGCAGCTCACTTTCTTTCTGGTATTGGTTTCTGGGAAGGATGAGCTGTCACCACTCTTGATGTGTGTAGAGAACAGAGGTCTCCTGAGATAAGGTTGTTCATTATGCTTCCTGAAGAACCATTAAATTTCTATCAGTGCAATGTGATCCACTCCTTGGGTAAAGACATTGTTTTGTGAGCCTTTTCTTCTGTAGTAAGCTCCACTTGTGTGGTTTTTTGGTTTTTTGGTTTTTTTTTTTTTGAATCTACATACAGCAAGAATGTAAAAATACGTAAGTAGTAATAGCAGATTCTTTTCATACAGCATCTTACAATGCATGACTAGATGAAACAAATTATACATTCTTGCTGCACTGCCTCGTATGTTCTCTGAATGAGCCTGTGTAGAATTGAAATCTGCTGTTTAAATCAAATTGCTTTGTATCAGTTGACTGGATTGTATATGTGGTTGTAATGTTCTGTTTTAAAGTATTTCAATATTTGTTGGATTCAATAGTATGTTAAGCATTATACAGTAAGCTGTTACTAGAAAACTGCAGATTTCTGGAAAAGCTTGCTGAGGCCTCTTTTAAGCAAATACTTCTAAAACTTATTGCAGTACAAAGACAGTCATAAAAAAAACCAATGAGAACAAAAGGAGTAAAACTGCAAATGTATGTCTGTGTAAGCTATATCTAATCTGAATGTATAAATGTATGTAACAGACATGCATATATATTATTTGTCTATATGTCTGAGTATATACAAATATGATGTGTGTAGGATAAACAACTACAAATGATGTCTCCTGTATCACAGGTGTATTTTAAGATGAAATGATCCAGTTTAAATTATCCTATTTTCTGAAGTATTGTCAGTACTAGAAAATTAATGGCATTGACTCAAAATTCTGTTAGAGCAAAGCTACTTTGGTATTTGGAGATCAGTATTTTACACTCTTATTGGCAGGAAAAATGTGTTTTCTGCATGTATTTGTAGATCTCATAATTTTACTAACCTATTTGGCACTCTAGCTGTCTGAGCATCTTGTAAATATATTTACCAGTTGAGCTAGGAGTTATGTTTAGTTAAAATTTTTAAACTACATTGTCAATGACTTCTCTGATCTTCCCTTTTTGCATTGTTTCATTCACATTCTGTAATTAGTGAGGCTTTTGTCCAGGTAATGCTAACAATAATGCCATGTAGAGGATATGCTAGTGTCAGCCAGTTAAACATTATTCACAGTGCTTGCCAGTAAATGGCCAGGTGCGTTTGCTCACATACATAATGTTTGTTTTGTGAATGGCAGTGATATGATTGCAGATGACCTCTAACCTCCACATTTGCTTTTTCTTTGATTGCTACATGTTATGAATGGTGATTATCCATAATGTCTGTGAGACTGACAATATTTAGATGTAAATGCACCCCTGCAAAGAGTGCATATTATATGGTCTGATTCAGCAGTGTCTGTGACATGAGCCACATTTTAATAACGGATAAGATAAATTACATGGCAGCTGTCTTAACAGCAGAATAAGAATTGTTTGCATTGTTAATCATTGTTTCTTTTTTTTCCTTAATTACTACATTTAGAAATATACTCAGTGTGTTTTTGGCAATTTTAATAGAATGTAACTGCTGCTGTTTAAAAAAACAAAATCTAGCCCCTTTCAAACCAAGCTTTCAGATTGGACAAGTTTCTAGATCATTGTCTTGCTTCTAAGGGAGGGGAAATTTCCCTATATTGTTTTCTGTAGCCTAATTATACTCCAAGAAAGGAAACTTTACTCCCATTGCCTGGGGGGAAAAAAAAATTTTAAAGGAAAAATAACTTTAAAAAATCACTAAAAACTGAAGAAATATTTATTTTTAAAGGACATAACTAGTTTTAATGTTTTCACAAAATGCTTCTTTGGCAGTTTAAAGCGTCTGTACCATATTATCAGCAAAGATTTCTGTTTACTAGAGTTCTATAAAGAGGATTAAAATAGCTTTCCTACAAGGTGATATGCCAGTAGAATCAATCAATAATCATCTGTAGTATCCACAAATGTTATGAATGTATTTAAATGCCATTTCTTCAGTTCAAAAGGCTAAATCTCAGTTTCAGTGATGCCTGGGCCTGACAGGAGAGTGGAAGTGGATACCAGTGAAATACAACCCTTCTTCCGGTCATGTAGATGAAGTGAACGTAACTGGAAATTCTCACTGGGTAATGTTTACTACGAGTTCTAACACAATCTTTTATGCATAGTTCATAGACTGTTGGTCTCCACGGCTGGAGACAGACATTACACATATAAACCAGTTTAATTGATCAGAAACTGGTTTAAACCTGTAACAGAACAGACATTCAGTGTACATAAACCAGTTTGAAAATGGCCAAACCAGTTTGAATTAAACCTCGCTGAATGTAGTATCAACCTTAACTGATTTGGCTCAAACTAGTTTATGCAATGTCTGTCCCAGACCCCTTGCTGGTTTAAGTTCAATCAGACTCCCCTAGCATCCTGGCATGCTCTCTGGGCTGGTCAGAGGTCTGCCCTGTGATCTGGGCTGGCCCTTCTCCTCTGCTCTCTAGTGGAAGCAGGGGCAGGGTGTGGCCAGATGGTGGCCTGCTGTGGCCCCTGAGGCAAACTCCTATGTCTGTCCCCTCTACCCCTCCCCCCCAACTTCTGCTGGCAAACCTGGGGACCGCAGCTGGTGTTTGCCAGCCCCAGCCCCACCTCCATGGCTTGTCTGCAGCCAGGCAGGGATGGAGTTAATTCCATCCTTTCTCTTCCCTGGCACTCCCTGGGGCTTGGTTGCAGACTCTGTGGCTTGCCTGTAGCCAGGCAGGGATGGAGTTAATTTCTTCCTCTGTCCTGTCTCTCCCCTGGCACCCTTTGGGGTTTGGCTGCAGACTCTGTGGCTTGCCTGTAGCCAGGCAGGGATGCACCTGTGAACCCACAGCTAAGACCTGCAGGACCAAACTGTGAGGTAGGAGACATTGGTAAAGATCTGACAAACATCACACATACTGGAGATGTAAAGGGAAGATGCAGACAGCTTCACCAAAAAATGCGGAGAGCTACATTTACATTATAAAGCAGAACATGTAAAACCTGGGAATACTTAAACAAAGCCTTTCTGAATGCTTGGCTGTAAGGAGACACTCTGCCATCAGGATTAGTAAGACCAATTCTTGTCTTCCTGCTTTACATTTTAAGTTAGACTGAGTTGTATATGCTGTGATTTACTGGGCTGTATTTTAGCTTGAGTGAAGATTTTTGGTAGTTCCCTGTTGTATGCTTTTCAAATTGTGTTCAATGCATGCTTGCTTTAGAGAATGGACTTTTTCCCCCATCCCCACTCCTCAGTCTGGCAGCAGCTGCCCTCCCCTTCTCCAAGATGGTGGCTGGCATCCCATGTGTTATACTAGCCCCAGCTGGTGCCTGGCCATGTCCCCTCCACTCCTGCAGGGAGGACTGAGAGCCCTTGAGGAAATCTCTCTTCCTTCCCTTTTGGCAGTGGCTGGCAGGCATGCTCTAGCACCCCTTAGCTTCTGGCTTGAGCCACTGCAGGCATGTGGCTGCATTTCCTAATTTAACAGAAAATGTCTATCCAGGTATCAATGAATTTAAGATGCACAGGTTAGACTAACCTGCAAGTGAATCAATTCAGGCGTAGGCTTTTTGAATGTCTGTCCCTAGCACATGTGGCATTGAACTGGAATCTTGAACTGACTCTGTAGTGCTGGGGCTGGGACTGACAATCGGCTAATTCAAGGCTCTGGTGTACAGGCAGGGACCTATTGGTCAATAAGCTGATTGTTGTCTGCAGCCCCAGCACTGCATGGGAGCTGCTTCAAGTCTCTGACATGTGCTGGAGCTAGGACCAACAGTAAGCTGATTGTTTGTCCTAGCTTTAGCCCTGTACCTGAGCTGGTTCAAGTCTTGAACTGACTCTGTGGTAGTGTTAAGTCTGGGACCGTCATTCACCTGATTGTTGCTTCTGGTTCCCACCCCACGCTGGAGTCTTAAACCAGCTTCTTTCTGGGGCTGGGCCTGGGGCTGAAAGTGGAAGCTTGGTACAGTAGAGGGGTCCCTGGTAGATGTTATAACTGGCTGTGGACCACAGAATATGGAGCAATGTGATGATATCTCAACAGAATGACAGAATGATTCAGAGATACTTCTTGCCTGAAGAGTCTTATTTTTTTCTATCATACGATCACAATTAAGCATGTTTTTTACTGCTTAAATGTGTAGACACTCACATTTTAAGTGCATTTAACAAGTCCTAACTGGAATGTGTGACTAAATTTGAACCTGTGAAGGACAGTTACAAGCATATCAATAGATGATATTGCAGATATAAATCATGTTTTGGAACAACTCATTTACCTGCTAGTGATTATAACAGTTGATTAAAATATCTATACTACTGCATTAATAATTTATAAAGTTATCCTTCATTATGCAATACCCCAAATCTGTTTCAGCATCTTCAGGTAGCCTACTGAGTGACTGGTTAGCCCTCTGACCGTGTTCTAATCCTGTAAAACGTGTATTAAAATCCTTTCTTCTGTAACTTTGACTGTTGCACAAGAACACTTATTTCTCTGGTTCCTAAGCTAGAAGTCTTATGAAGTCATTTAGGTACTTTAAAATGCAAATAAATACCTAGCAGGATTTACAGAAGTGCCTGACCAAGTTAGGCACATACCTCCTCCTGATGTTTAATGATGATCTGGAGCTCTCTCGTATGAACATTTTGCAACCTATTTTTCACTTAAAGAGAAACTTGTGCTTTCCAGAAAGTAGGGACAAACTTGATTGTCAGAGACTCCACACAAGGCCATTAAAGATGATATATTCAAATCCAACCCATGAAGACATGGGTGTCTTTATCATTTGTGTGTGTGTATTTACAAATAGAATAATATAGCAGGGATCAGGTTTCTATTTTCCCTTTTTAAGCATCTTCATTAAAAATCAGAAAGGGGGCAAGCAGCATGTTAAACATATCTGCAGATTATACTAACTTTAGGGGAGTGCAAAAGCCAGTTGAACAAGGCAAACATGCAAACAGATCTAGAAAGTTTAGCTCTGCAAGGGGAAAAAACCATGAAATTGCATTTGGAAATGAAGTTCAGTAAGGGGGAACAGATATTCACTGCAGGAAAAAAATTCTTAAAGTGGTAATGACTATGACTTAAAGGATACTGGAAGCAGATTTCTAATATCATGTGACAGCATGATAGGCCAATTCTATTTTGGGTAGACTGGATCCCATAGAACCTGCAGGTAATGGGGGAAAGCATACCTTATCTAGATCTTTAGCTCTTATTCAAACACATCTGGATTAGAGATGGCCTGAACTAGGAATCTGGAATTGTATTTTGCTTCATCTCTCCAAAGTATGAGAAGGTTTGTATCTGTATGAGAACATCATAAATGAATGCATAATAGGACCAATGTAGTTGTTTGAACTTGGCCATTCATGGATAAGGTTCACCTGTTCTAATGTCTTGTAGTTTAAACCAGATGCAGGAGGGTAGGGATAAGCAAACTTTTCTGGCTGGAGACTGATTATTAGGGCTGTGCAAAGCTTTCGTTGCTAATTCACTTTGGTGGAGATTTGGCCCAATACGTTGGCCGAATTTCAGAGTCTGAATCGAATTAGGAGACCCTTTAATCTCTGTGAATAAAATTGGAGCCCTCTGTGTCAATTCAGATAGATTTGAAAAGCTTTGATGATTTGGACATAGATATAGCTTTAAAGGTTTTTCTGCATACCTCAGGGTACCTGGCGGCTCCTGAATGCTGTGAAGCTGGGGTGGGAGCATCTCATGGGAGTGTGTGTGTGGAGGGGGTCCCCAGCATACTTCCAGGTCCACTGGGAAGTGCACAGGGGAACCCCCCCCCGCTGTGCAGCTCAGCGATTGACACTTTCTGGCCCTGGGGGGGCACCTGGTGTCCCCTCACGGCAGATTGCCAAGCTGGGGGGGGGGGGATGTCCCCCCCTGTGCTTGGCAGCAGACCTAGAAGTGAACTGAAAGTACTTACAGTTAATTTCTGGCTGCCTAGCATGTGCCCCCCACCCCATGCTTTTATGGGATGCTCCATCTGCTCCACCATCGGTCGCAACATTCATGAGCTGCACCTAGTACCTTGAGGTTTTTCCTACATACATTTAAAGCTGTGTCTTTGGCTGCATCGCTGATTCTCTGAATCAGCAGTGAATCTTCAGATTCTGATTCGGCTGAATCAAATAAGGACAGTGATCCTAATCAATGAATTGAATCACTGTCCCTGATTCAGGCCAAATGCAAATGCAAATTGAATATGGCCATTTTGCATACCCCTAATGATTATGACATGCCAGGTTACAAGCAGATGGGCAAACAAAAAACCCTGCCACGTCTACCAGTTTTATTTCTGTGGTGGCTTGGGGACAGTGACTGCACCTGAAGCCCTCCTCATCACTGAATGTTGCTGAAGCCCCATATCCATTGGGCTGATCCATTAGATCTGCAAACCAGATCCAGCCTGCATACTGTAGGTTGCTGACACCTGCTGCAGGGGAAAGTTCAGGAAATCCCCAAATGAACAATTATAGAACAACATGCTCAGTATGGTTTTTCCTTTAATCTTGCCAGTTAGTAGTGAAAGTTTTTGGATCATGTCTAATTACATGTGATTATTACTATAGATAGAAACTGAACAAAGCCCCACAACAATCACCATTTGTTAATATTGTAATTTAAATAATGTTCTCCTAAAGAGCTGGTGGCCAGCTTGATACAAGTGCCTAAAGGTGGATGGACTGTGTGTGTGACAGGGTGGGGAGGGATCCAGGAGCACAGAGGTAGATGGGATGGGTAGCAGAAAGCAGATGGGATGGGTAGCAGAAAGCAGATCTGGGGGGAAAGGGATTGGAGTGACACTGCAGGGTTAATTTGTAGCATGCCTGCCAAAAAA
>JAGPOW010001296.1:72370978-72392866 GCA_030014935.1 Caiman crocodilus | reverse complement strand
AAAAAAGTTGGCCCCCACTGTTCTAAGATATTACTGTGCAATCTCAACACTATGCACTTATGCATTTTTTACAATAGAGGCATGGATTCTGTTAAAGAAATAATCAAAATAATATGAACAATATAACTGTAATCAAATTTTGAACTTGCATTGCCCTATTGTTCATTCTTAACTGGAAACTACTAAATTTTTGATCCCCTGTGTGTCTTGTATTACAGTTTCCTCGGGATAATTAAATGCTTTTGTTTTGATCTATCTTCAGATTTACCACCGTTCGAATATTGCAGTCTTCAGAAAGAGAGAATATGCAATAAAGCCCAAATTACCTTCTGCCATTTTCCCCATGCATTTTTAATGTCTTTCCAGGTCTCAATTAGTTTTAATCACTTTTGTCTGGACGCTTTGTTTTTGTGAACCAGGATCTAGGGACTGCCTCATCTCTACTGACCATCAGCATACCACAGTTAACTTGGAGAAAATTATGGGAAGCTTTAAAAAAACCCCAACAAAGTTAGCCTAATTTGCTTGGTAGGAACAGCAGCTGCTTGACTCCTCATCTCCAAACAGGGAATCAGTCCTTACCCACATGGCTTGGTTATGCTACAAGCAAAGACTTGTTTACATGAGACAGCTGCATCAGCTAAATATATGGTGGGTTTAAACACTGATGAATAGAGTTGATACAAAAGTGTAATGTGAAGTAATAATGTGTCTGTACTGTGTAGTGCATGAAAGGATGTCTGAGGTCTTTCAGAAAAGGAAGATGAATTAGCTTCGGTGAAAAAACTCCACCGCTTCCACTGGCTAAGATAACTTTGTTTCGTGTATATACCAGAAATGGTTTAGGTACAGTTGATCCTGCCTTGGGACAGGGGAATGAAGTAAGTGACCTCTCAGGGTCCCTTCCAGCCCAGTTTTCTATGGCACTCCATTGTTTGGGTAGACAGAGCCTTAGTTTAAAACAAACATGCTTTTGCTTAGATTAAATTGATTAGAAATAGATTTAAATGCAATCAAATTAAGAGTGCCTGCACAATGGTTTGGACCAGTTGATTCAAATGCTTGCTAGTTAAAACTCAGGTCTTTGCCAGCTCTTGTTTATACTAATCTGTGATTTTATGATTATGGCAACTGAAATAATTTTTCTTCTGTAAAGTTAATTTTTTAAGAAAAAGTTCTAGGTTAAGGCTCTTCATTAGGTAAGTGGGAGGCTGCCCTTTGATCTGTCAGCTTTAGTTTTCTGGGTTTTTGCTTTAAAATTAATTTCTACTACCTCATCATTTTTTTTTCCTTTTTTTTAATCTTGTCTTGCTTGTAGGGATACTCTTGTGACATGCTTTTTCCTAGGAGCTGTGTTGATTCAAACACACATTTAGTAATTAATTTGATTAATTTAAACAAAGGATAGTCAGAATATTGAGGCATCAGGGTTTGGTTTTTTAGTTACGTGGAGCAGTACCTAGGAGACACGTGGAGCCATGTAATTTCCAGGGATAAACATGGGAGACACCTGAAAAACTGCAGCTAAATACATAATGCCAGAATGAATTGGCACCTTTTAAGGCACCCATAAAATCATGAAGAATATGTTCTTAGAAGATAGGTGTGATTTATACTGTATCACTGGTAGCAAGCAGGGACTTAATACTATTAAAAAGCAGTTTGCTGTCTGATCAAATTGAGTTATTTAGCATGTAACAACACAGTCAAAGAGACTTTTGCTATGTATTTTAATGATATTTTTAGGATTGAAGGATTTAGGAATACCAAAGGTGGGAGCATCTTCTCTGTTTTTCAGTGGTTTAACTATTTCATGCAAGAATAGTATTTAAGACCTCTCTATTCTGTAAAGGTATGCGACTTCTTATCATTTAAACAATAACTTGAAACCTCCAGAAGTGCTTCCTTTTCTTCTGCCAGACAAACATGGTTCTCATTCAGAGGCATAACTACTAGGGTTGGTGCCCTGGGTGGCTGAGGACTTATTAGTTGTAGTAGTGGCAGTGGCTGCTGTTCTTGTGCCCACTCTAAGTGGGTGCCTGGGGCAGTGTCCCAGTTACCCACCTCTGGTTACACTAGTGTTCTCATTGGATAGGACTGTGATTCTGCATCTGTCAGGATACAATGGTTATATTGGCCTGTACTGGAAGGATACTTCTTGCAATTTTTTGATACACTAAGCAGAATAATTTGCTGAAAGCTGTTTTAGAAGACTGAATAGGACTTGTTGACAAATAACAAGGGTGGAGTGCAGGACTGGAAAAAATTCGGAGACTACAGTCAGCATCTGTTCTCTCATGCTACATGCTGCACATACACATAGAGAGCACATCTGTTCCAAGAAGCTTGTTATCTAAAAAAAGGTGCTAATAGGAAAAGAAAATATTACAGATGAGGAATCAGGGCCAGGTGAACTCTAGAATTTCTGGTAAGGGACAACAGAGGAGAGGATATGTACAGCCCAGTCCATAAATTTAGTAACATAAGGATTTACTTCAAGATCAAAACATCTAATTTCTTCAGTACAAAGGATAACACATCTGCGATAGTGCCTACTGGATCCTATGCAGACTTTGAAAGTCCAAGTTTTCAATATGACTTCCAAATACTAGTGTGCTCTTTACTAAAACATTTGATGCATAGTTGAGACATTAAGTCAAATATACATAAAATGGGACTGAAGCAAATTAGGTGCACATAATAGTGTGCTAGTGCTTTATGTTGGGTGTTCTAAACTTGCAGGAAAACCTTTCTTTATGCATCACCTTGACCTTGGTTGCAATAAAGGGGCCATGCTTTTGCATGAATGAGCTCTTCCTGAACAATTTGCTCTGTGCTTTTATTTTCAGTTTTGTTTTTTCATTTGGGATCCAACTATATCATGATCACTCAGTATACTAATTTTGGAGTGCCTTTTCTTTTTTTCCAGAGAATGTTCTCTCTTAACTTCCAGAGTAGTTTATCAAACCAGGGATGCTCTCTTTTTCCAATCAAAATTTGGGGTCTATTTTAGTTTTGTTTTTGTTTTTTTTCCCTTGGAAATATGTAAAGCGTACATTTTCTCCCTATCAAAGGGTTTTATTGCAGTATCTGATTATTAGTTTTTAAATTTTTGGTCAGAAAAGAGATGACGCATGGTAATTTTTTTTTAAATTCTTCTTTATCTTTTTATTTGAATTTTGCATTCACACTAACTCAGAATTCAAAGCAAACCTGACATTTATAACACCAAGTAACTGAAACCACAAAAAGCACCCTTTCCAGTATTCATGCCCTCACCATCCCCCTCCTCTTGGTCCTCCCCTCTGCCATACTCGCACCCAGACCTCATGAAAATAAAGTTCAAGAGGTTCCTGGGAAACTAAACTTCTGAGATATGCAGCAACCCTTCTCTCCTCTCTCTGTGTGTGCTTGTACTAGGATTTGGCCTTGTGCCTCTCCTCTTTGGGAATCCCATGATTCACCCACTGACTGGGTCTTTGTGCTACATCACATACGGCGTGTTTACTTATCAGGCCCATAAGTGGATTCAAAATTTTGAAAAAGGGGGTGTGGGTGCAATGCTGCTGCACTGCTCCTATCCTCCCCTACCTTTGACAGGCCATGCTATGGGAGCAGCAGGCAACACTTGCTGTTTAAAGTGTCCAAATCTGATAAGAATTCCCCTTTGTGCTCTTGGTACCCACTCCCTTCTCCTCTCTGTTAAATAGCACTTCCCCTCACCTCCCGTTCTCGTTTCGCCCTATCTAGTTATACCACTGGGCACAGGAAAGGGAGACCCATCACTGCCACTGCTGTACCACCTCTCCTACCTTGCTGCAACCGGGGCTGTGGGGTGAGGCTGCCTAGGGAACTGGACTTGGCCAGGAACAGCAGTGGCAGCCAGTGGGTCCCCCTCTGTGTGCCTATTTCTGGGCTGGTGAGGAACATCTGGGAGGACTGACTCCTCACCCAGCATCTTCTCAGAGCTCTAGCTTCGAGTGGAGAAGGGACTGTGGGTAGTGGCTACAGGTTTCCCTTTCTTGTGGCCAGAGGTACACATAGAGACAAGCAGGAGAGGAAAGGGAGGAGAGGTGCTGCTGAGCACAGGGGGAGTGGAGTGTGTGCATGGGTGGATTGTTTACCTGATTCAGGGGCTTAAAGTCCCTGGCTACTGCTTCCATGAGGTGGTCCAGACTTGGCAATGGGAGTATGGGGCTACAGGAAACCCAACCCACTGAGCTTTGCTGTGGCATGGGAGGGTGCAGTCGTGTGAGCCTCCCAGGTCTGTATATGACCAGCCCTGACTGGATTGATATGAATGATCCCTTGAATGCATTAGCTGAGTGAAATGGTAAACAAAGTGTTCTTTAACCACAGTACTGTTTAATGTTATATACAAAACAAAATCTTGGGAGGGGAAGGGAAGGCATTTTAACACTATGAAAGGTTTGTGCACACAGTATCTCACCTCTAAACCAGACTTGGCCCACACTATGTCCTGTCTCTCAAACTTGAGTCAGGATTCATCTTAGCTTAGAACCCCTGTCTCCTGTTTTAGGAAACATATACTTTTGACTCCAGCTAGCTTTTTTGGTTTCTTCTGTCTCCTGCATGTGGCTTACATGAGTAAGGACAGCTCTGTAGGGGAGTTAGGCATTTCATGAGGAATAATTCTTTTGTGTTGGGTGTTGTGGACAAGCTGTTATCAGGAGTCAGCAACCTTCTTTCTTTATACTTGCATTGTCCTTCACTCCCCTACTTCCTGAGATAAACGTCTTATGCAATTACAATAATTTAGTCAAAATATTAATATTTTTTTACAGGCAGCCCCTTTTAGTTCCTTCATTCATATTATATGTTTACAATAGTTTGATCATCTTCAGTAGTAATCCCAGCCATATCTTTTTCAAGTTCTCCAATCTTTTACCCTCCCATTCTGTAACCTAATTAGATTGACTGTAAACGCCTTTATCTTTCTTTGTCTATAAAGAAAAATGGGCTTCTGTTGTATCTGCAATACTATAATGTCAGGCTACAGCCCCATTTACCTAGGTTCTTGGCCTGACCAGTAAAGCTGTTCACCTTAGCCCGCCACCCTATAGTTGGTTACCTTAGCTAGTCTAGGTGCTAGTAAGATCTAGCCCTCTGCCCAATCCCTTGTACTGAAGTAGCTGGTTAGGATCACCTGACCCTCTACTTTCCCCATATACTTCCTGTCCTGAATCATGGATGCATCTAGGCAACAGGGCTCAATTTCATCCCAGACTGCTTTGCTCTGTCATGTGCTTTCTGATGCCGCTGTCTCATGGATCCTTGAACCAGCTTTCTCTCCAACTCTGCGTTTTCCTTGATTGCCCAGCTTCTTGACCCAGCTTGCTTTCTGATTTTTTGCTGTCTGCCTGATCTCCTGGCTTCCCAACTCAGCTTGTTCCTAGACACTGCTCTTGGACTGACCTTGGCTTCCTTACCTGTCTTGTCTTTTGGATTCTGCTTGCTCCTCCTGACCTTGGTCAGCACCTTGATCCCAGAGTGGCCCCAGTCCTGGCTACCCAAGATCCAGCATGATGCACAAGTAGTGGTAACAAGTATAGAGGTAAAAGACTTACGTATACACAACTGAGTTTCATTCCATTAGAATGGTTTCTAAACCGCTGTCAACTTCTTTTATGTAAAGAAACAAATTGTTCAGAGCCGCATAGCCATTTCTGAGGAGAGACAATGTGCAATAAAAACTTTGGGACAAGCATAAAGTCTATCAGCAAACATTGAAATGACAGGTGAAAATTAGGTAGGGAATTGAGTTAGCTACACTAGTTGGAATTTGACCAGGCCATGCCACTTTGCAATATTTTGCAAGATCCGAAGGAGGGGTGACGCATATGGGTTTCATGTAGGTGCATGTGCTCTCCCTGAGTGTGATGGTGCATCCCCTACAAAAAGCTGACAATATCCACGATCCCTGCTGGTTGTTGCTGACACTGCTGGTACTGCCTGCAGTTGGTCGCTGACCCCTGGCTGGCACTCGCACCCCCTCCCTCTGCCACCCGTGGCATCTGCAGGAGCTCCGCACTTACCACCACCATACTCCCACCACCTCCGTGCCCCCACAGTTGCCAGGGACCTCCTGGTTGACTCCTGATAACATTCATGACCAGAGGATAATACCTCTGCTCTTTCAAAAGATGCTATGAGATGCTTAAGGAGTAGCCATTTTGCACATCATTCAAAAGACTGCATCACAAACAACACTGTGCTTGCAAAGTTGATAACCAAAGTTCATTTAAAGGCTGGTGCTCGATCATGTATTTTAGCAAAATTATTGTGAATACAATAGATCTGTCTTGCTGTCTATAAGATATGTGTAGGAAAAGTGGTAATAAAGAGCTGGAATTAAACACATGGTCGATATTGACTCTCTCAAGAATATACCTGAGATATATTTCCTCACTTCTTTTTTCTCTCTGCTGCTCAGTGGCCAAAGAACTGAATGATGTAAGAGATAACGGACATTTCTGTCTGGCACTGTTTTCAGAAGTGAAATAAAATTACATATAACAGAGGCTCTAGGTGCTGCAAGTAACATCTCAGTTCATATGATAAAGTTGCTATCAGAACTAAAATGAAGTGGAAAAAATACCAAGTACATCCATTTGATTCCTGTGATAAGATGATAGCCAGAACCTAAGCCAATGCTATTTTGTGGAAACAAGAATTGCAGTTACTTCTGCAGTTAGAGTAATGGCTTCTGGGACTGGGGGAATCAACTGAGAGCCTCCAAATACAGTATTGCTAGGGGACATTATGCTCTACCAAATAAAAAATATGTACCTTGTACAGAACTGTCTACTCAGCCTGATAAAATGAAGGCGATCAGTATCCTGATCTGCAGACTGTTAGTGTAGAAGCATAAAATTAGATTCCCCTAGTTAGCTTGCTGTTTAATTTGTTGTTTTTTGTAAGTTTGTGAATGTTCCTTGCTATTGCAAATTAAGGTGCTAATTGGCATTGGCTAAAGTAAGGAATAGTGCAGTTATGTCTTGGCCAATTCTAATATAATAAAAGCCTTAATCTGTCTGTCTGCCTGTAATGCTTTTGCCCAACTGTCATACTCCAGCACTGTCTCCTTCTGCAGTTTCTGGTGCAGGGGTTCCACCCCCACCTCCACACATCTGAAATAAATAATTAGAGATAAATCAATTGGGAATTGCATTTTAATAGCAGTGGGGTGAGCCGAGGAAAAGTGGGGACCCCTCTGTGGGTGCTGCCACCTCCTCCAGCCTCCCCATGGCTGCTCCCTCAGCCACTTTTTCCACCCCTGGAAAAACAATGAATTGGTCTTTGCATTTGATATGGGGTGGGGCCAGCTCAGGAAAAGTGCGAGAGGGTGGCAGTGATTGGTTGTCCACCCTGGTTGTGGGGCCCAAGTTTGCATGGCTGCAGAGGAAGTTTGGGGGTGGGGAATATGCTCTCCCCCTGGCCGACCAAGCAGTGGCATCAGTGAAGTTGGGAACCTTCGCCTGCAGAATCAGCAGTAATTTCATGGAGACTGGCAAGTCTTAACAACTCACCGGGACAGCGTATTTTCATGGAGGTGCTGACCTTTATCTGTAAAGCCCTAGTAGTTGATGTGTCCACTTTGAAGAGCTTAGAAGCTGATCAGTAGCAATCAGGAGTGGTGAGTTTTAAAATGAAGCTTCTGAACAGATAGAGGAAATATCCTGCAGACATGCTGCCTCTAAACAGCATCTTACAGAAAGACCAAAGACACTTTTCCTAATGTTCTGCAACCACTGCTGATCATCCCAGGTTTGCTGCAACGTCCCGGAAATAAATAGAAGCCTTTACATTGACTTAAATTATGCTGAATCACAAATTTAATGCCACACTGTACTGAAGTATATTCTAAAATGATCAAAAACTGTCAGTAACTTACCTCTTTGTTTCCTTACTAATCTGCTTTAAAAATCTACTGTTCTTTTTGTCTTTTGTAGCATTTATCCTTTGACTGAGCTGTGTTGTCAAAAGTGTGATACATGGATTTCTCAGCATAGCATGGAAACATTAAAAAAAACAAACCCCAGACTGTTACTCTGATTGCTTATGCTTTATTACGCCTCTGTACAAAATAAAATAGTAAATATTAAATTGGGTGCCATCATAAAACAGGACTTGCCAGCCAAGTGTGTTAATTACAGTTATGCATGTTGAAAAGATTGAAGACCTTCAAATAAAGTGTTGAATGGTATATGTAAAAAATGCTGTATTGTGCTTTGCATGTTAAAAACGAGGCCAGACTAAACAGAATTATCTGTATTTTGTCCAGCTTTGGCATGAAAACACTATACAGTTTCATTGAACAGTTCAATAGCCTAATCTTCTGCAATTTTTCTAGTAAGGGGGTTGATGTAATGCATGTGTCTGACCGACAAATAAATTGTATTTCTAACCAATTGGTTTTCACTTATTGGAGCTGTAAAATTATTTGATATCTACAAAAAGCTTTGCAACTTCAGATGTCGATCGCTTCCATATCATTTTGTGTGTGTACTCTCATCTTTTGGAGTTTATGGATTGAATGTTACTGAAGGTTATAAAGTATTACTGAAATTGCGTTGCTTTCTGATATAATGGGACCTCTTTAGTTCTTAGTTTCTAGTAGTGGATGTGCAGTAAGCGACAGGAATAATATTACTTTTTAAATTTTCTATATACTTTTTGAACAAAAGGGTTTTTCTAAAGTCCAATGAAATCAAATATCTTATTTATTGAATGAACTTGACTTTGGATCATTACTCAAATCTGCAATATCAAATTGAATAATTCATTTTCTTAGATGATGTGTATCAGGCTAGAGCTCTATTTTGCAAAATAAGGCTGCTTCTGTGATCAGTGGTTAGAAATTTAGATTATACAGTAGCCTTAATCATACAACACAACATACTGCTATTTCACAAATGATCGCAAACAGAGATGTACATTTTTACCAAATGACCCTGAAAAAGTGAGTAGTCATTTGGTGCTGTTTTGTTCACAGTAACATTAGAAAGTACAAACTGCTTCAAATTCTAGTGGTTCTGGGGAAAACAACTTCAAGTCTCACTGGAGGCTCCTCAGGATTTGCATGATAACTTGGACTACCCTGTTTTGTAATCTTTATCTAGTGCTTTAACAGGCTCTTGATATACGAGTGCCAGTTTATTCCATGTACTTTAGGACATTTTGACTTATGGCAACTTACAAATAGAAATAGCCCTGCAGAAGATATATACCTGTTGTATTGTATTAATGAAGTTGGTCGCAAGAGAGTGCATTTTGCAGTAGAGGAAATATTATTTCTCAAATTTTCAATGGAAGCACTGGGGACAGGGGAAACCTGTATGAAAATCTCCAGTATCACTTAGTATCAATCTGTTAACTTCATTATGTCCTGCCTTGAAATACTGGGTAAAAATGAAAATCAGAAAGAGGAATAAACATGCAGGAAAATGCCGTGACTCCAGTAAGAATGGGTGGCAGTGTGAATTCCTCTATCTATTCCAGGATAGGCAAATGACAGCCTTCTGTCAAATAAAAATGACTTTCCATTGCATATATTGAACCATAATTCAAATCCTGAATGCTTAATATTAAGTTCTGAAACTTTTATATTTATATACTTGGCTTAAAAAGACCTGATTTTCAGAGGTATTGAGAAAATAAAGTTGCCAGGGGAAATTGCTTAGGTTCTTAGATATGAATTTTGGAGTCTAATTCCAAGCACTCAGGGCTTGTGATTTTTGGCCTAAGTATGAATAATGAATTGGTGTTGAATAGCCCTGTGCCATGGACCCGAATCAAAGTCCATTAAAATCAGTGGAAGTCTTTCCAGTGATTTAAGTGGATTTTGGTCCAGGTTCTATAGGAGAGAATAACCTTTTCATAATCATCTTATTGGAAATAAATTTCATATTCTACCTCACACTGTTTTATGCCCTCTAACTACATTTATTTTTCATTTCACGTTGAAATAGTTGTAAGTCATACTGTGAATGTTACGCATTTAAAATGAATTGAAGTTGCATTCAAATTAATTTTTATGTGAGCTTCATCCTATCAGTTAATTCAGTGCAAATGCAGTTGACTTTTAATTGCACTCAAGGCATCGGTATTCTCTTTTTTTTTGTATTGTTGAGCCAGGTTGATTATATATCTAAGCATTTTCAGTTTTTGTTATTAATAGAACTGTAACTTTTTGGCAAACACATTTCACTTGTATTGCTTTTTTTCCAACTGCAAAAGTATACAAATATGTGTATTATGTTCTGTTTTGGCTTGGAATTTTGTAACTTGAATGAGTTTTCTCTGTCTCACTTAGAGGTGGCATATGGGCTGTCACATGTGATGGGCATGTGGCCCATAGCATACAAGTGTTATAGGCTAGTATGATTAGAGGATGTGAGAGCGTCCTAGGTGACCTTCATACTGAATAGTTTTTTCTTTCCTCTTTTCTTGTTCTTTGTCTAGAAGTTGCACATGTGCTTAATATGAATGCTTCTGTATACTTCAGTGATAGAGAAGTGGGTAGTGCTAACTTTCTCCGGGTGCTTAATCTACACTGAAGTTCACCTACAAAGCAGTGGTAGCAATGCTTTTTAGAAATAAAAACACTACAGAAGAGATAATTAACTACCAAGGGTGACAGTAAATTGCAAAGTAACCTTAATACTTGTCTTTTTCTCAACAGGTTCACAGACAGGATGTAACTTTATTTAAAATGGAAGCTTCTGAAGAAAGATACAGATAGCAGTTGGAGCTGAAGTAGTGGATGAATATTTCTCCTTTGAAGTGTCAGCTTTTAAAAACACTATGCTGATTCGGAAAGTCCCTGGAGTGAATTGCAAAGTTTATTTTCTCTGCACAATCAATAGTTTTTTATTCGTTCCTTTAAGTCAATGAAGTTGAAAGAAGGTATGTGATGGGAAAAGCAGCATGCCAGTGTGTTTGTAGCCCCAGCATTTTGGATTAGTTTGCCGTCCTGCAGAACCGATTCCATTTTGAAGAGCAAGGAATGAATGTGATGGATTTATCTTCAGAAATGAGTAGACATGGAAGGAATCCAGTAAGTCACAAGCTTGAAGATCAGAAAAAGGTAAGATTACTTTGGATGATAATTACATTATTTGTGAACTGTTCATGTACTCTTAAGGTGATTTTTAGTAAGCTGGTAACTAATATGCTTTACAAGTTCATTAATTTGGCATCTTACTCATAAAGTATTACTGTAAAGCATACTGTTAAGAAACCGAATTTCATTATTGCCTTGTCATTTTGCTTCCAAAGCTGCCTACATTTGTCTAGCAAATTGGTAATGCCAAAAACCTGCTGATCTGGAATATGTTTAACTTTGTCTTGACCTTGTTTGAGCTCATCATCCCATGTTGTCAGCATGCAAATATGCACCTTCTATCACATCCCAGCAGCAATTCTGAGTAACTCTCTTACAAGATAATTTGCATTGTCATCATTAACTTAATCCATGTCTCTGGAATATTTGATGTGGCTTAATCAAATAAAGTGATCCCTACATAGTATAGAGTTCTCTTTTGCTTAATACAAGTTTTCCACCCTGACAGCTTAGTCCTAGGAGGATCATTAGGTTGCTCTTGGAGGCACACCTACTAAATCCAACTATGTCACTACCTTAGCGTAAAATCTGAATGCGTTTGAGAGTTCATTGCACGAGCTTGAGTTTAATGTTCTTCAGGCTTCTTTCATTATATCATACTATGCTGCTACATTTTTGGGTTTTTCTTGAAAAATCATTAAAATGTTCAAAACTGCATGATGGTTTTTTGGCAAGGAACCAGGACGAGTCCACCAAACTCACTTTCAGATGTGACCTAGGAGAAGATATAAATCAGAAGTGCAGGGCTGTCCAGCTGGTGGCCTACTGGCTTCATGCAGCCCACAAGGGGTTAAATTGTAACCTCCAGATTCCTACTAAATCATAGTTCCCATTATCGCTTTAGCTGAGACAGCAGCTGGGGGTTGCAAGTTCTTCTTCCTCCTCCAGCTGCTGCTTTTTGTCCCTGTCCTAGGGGACAAGTCAGTGCCATGCGGCACAAGGAACAGAGGGTGAGCCAGGGCCATGTGGGTGCATAGTGCTGAGGGGCTCCTATATACATGCAGGGAGGCTGCCCCCATTGGAGGAGACTCAATCAAGTCTCCTAGAGCTTGATAATTATTGTGCTCCAGCAGCCTTCAGCATAATGTACATCAGTGTCCCTGCACTGAAAACCGTTGGCAGGGCACTTTGAACTAAAGCTCATTTGCGAGCTTTAGTTGGAAGTGCTCCACCACCATTTTTCAGTGCAGGGATGCTGATACATATGACATTTTGGGTACTTTTAATTAGTGCAGCTCTCAAAGCTCTGCTAATTAAAGCTCACCCTCTGCCTCCCAGAGCATGTGTTTATATAAGAGCCCTAAGGAGACTGCCTGCATATGCACTATGCAGCAGCAGGAGACCCCTCATAGGCCGCTGTACAGCAGGAGGATCACATGTCTCAGGTACCTGTGGCTCACTCTGGTGTAGCTCTCACTGTTGCAGCCCACAAAGCGTGTGACCTCTCGATGCTTGAAGTTGGACAGCTCTGAGCTAGCGCATTCACCTACCAAGGCACCTATTTCTTGTATCCTTAAAACTTTTCTGAGTGTAATCAGTAAGACCTGCTCCTATGTAAACTCTGTATCAGCAATGCCTGCTAGCTTTCATGGGTTCCTGGACTTGTGCATCTGTTCAGCAAAAACCCTTAATTTCTGTTATGCAAGTACAAAGCAGGAAACATTACAGAGAGAAACTTGAATAAAAGTATTTAGTTTTTTTGGTTTGCTGAACTGTGTGGAGGAATGCAGCCATCCTCCCAAAACAGCATAATATAAAAAGGGAGACTCTCTTCTGTCCTGCACCTTCCCAGGGTTGAAGAAAATTGTGAAATGCTTGGGCTCTGTGTTTTTGGTGTCAAAGAACTTGCTTCCTATTCTGAGTTGTTTGACTAAGATGCAACATTTTATTCTTCCATAGATATTTATTCACCCAAGTAGTTCATAATGGGCTTCTGCTGTACCACGTAGTTTTCTGACTTTGTGACCTACCCATTGGTTCAGTGGTGTGGCTTCAAAATATAGCTGACTCCAGATGTGCCTGTATGTGCATGTCACATCTGACTTCCAAGCTGCTTTTATGATTCCAGTGCATGTTCCTGGCATGTTTATGTACTGATACATTTCTCTTTACTGTTGTCAGTGAGAGTTACTAAAACTGCAATTTCAGTAGATGTAGAAGCCATGAGCTATTTAATTCATTTTGACCACACGTTGAAAAATTCACATCAGTAGATTTTATAGACAGCCTTAAATACAGTTGTGGCAAATCCAGTCAGAATCAAATACTTGGCTTTAGTGCTTATTGTGTTTGTGTATGTTGAACTAAGCAGTAAGTCACAGCTGGCACTACTCTAAAAGTACAGAAAATTTCTGGAAATATACCAGGATAATACGTGTGATAAAATTATGTCAAGCTATTGCTATTGAGGAAATTTATTCAGCCTGTAAGTTCTTTATTTGTGTAATAGAAAACACTCAAAGGTATGATTTGACATAATTGACTTTGAACTTGAAATTTCTTCCAAATCATAATTCCTATCAATTTAAAATACAAAAGAAAAGATGAGTGTTATTTAATATTAATCAAAACAGTTACATGTATGGCTTTCCAAGTCTCTATTTTGGAAGAGGTGCACTTGAGTTGGATATTTTGTAGACCAATCCCTTCCTTTTCTAGAATGAAATATCATTGCTTTTTGGTTTATGGAGAAGATTCAGGCCCATAGGCAGATTAACAGCACAGAATTCCTAGGAAGATGAAGATGGTTTCAAAGATGGCCTTTTGTACTAGAGATCAAATTCTTTCTTGGAACGAGCTTGTGGATATTTTGTCCAATGCCAAAAAAATTAATTGTTGACTGCAAAGCACTCTTCCCCATAGTTTCAAAAATTGTTGTCTTGTAAGCTATGTGATTCTGAGGAATTAATAAAATACCAACAGCAGTCTGTGAAATGCATATTAATTACTAATAGGAGTCTTTAATCCTTCAGCAATGAAGTATTACTGCCTGGTTGGTTAACAAATAAAACTGTACTGGTTTAAAGAGGGTTTTAATGTCAGTTAACTGAGATTTTTGCAAAGCCTGGTTTTGTAATATGTAAGCATTGTGAAGTGCAGGCACACTGCCTCTTGTTTGGAGTACACATGGAAGTAGATGCGACTAAGTGAGTGGTCTGGTTTTATAGCAGAAAACTGTCTGGGTGTCTGACTTTCAGTTTATAGGTGTTACATGGTTGCCTTACAAGATTTAGACACCTAACTTACGTTTCCATAAATAAATGGAAAGCCCAATGTTCAGCAAAGATTGAGCTATAGCATCACTATTAATTCTGCCACCTATGGAAGCATTGTATTCCTGCTGACCAGTGTTTGGGTGGGACTCTAAAGAGGTAACTATAAAACCTCCTACAAAGTGGTAACTGTAAAACATCATTTTTGTAGTTTGGGCATGTCACATTTTATGGAATTTTACATAATTTGTATTGCATATTAGTTTCCATTAAAACTTAGCAGTTATCACATGGTGCAATGTACTGTACAACTATACCTGTATGCAACTAACATTTGGCAAGGTGTGGGGAGAGAATTGAAAGTGTCCTGTCCATATTAGGTTCTTGAATAGCTTTTATTATTTTACCTGAGCATTGTGTGCTTGTTACACTGCAGTGGTGTACAGATTTGTTTCCCATTGTATGCAATATGAATTTTAATAGTATGCATACTTATGACTGAACAGCTGTACAGCTCTTGAGAGATTAGGCAATCCCACAACAAAGTGTTAATTCTGATTCTTTCTTTCAGTATTCCACTACACCCGCAGAACTAGCAAGTACCACATATTGGTTGTGATACTCGCGCATTCACCCCTCTTCCCATATACTCACTCAGCCCTGCTGTATTCTTGCAGAGATATCTAGGATCAGGGTCTGAGCAGGAGTTTTCCAGTAGTTACTGCTTTTGTCAATGAGGAAGACAGTGCTGCTGGGTGCCAGTCTTCAGAGCAGGGAGACTGTCTCTAGAGCTTTCACTGCTCCTTTTTCTTTTCATTGTGGAGGATGAAAGAAAGAAATAGCTTAATTTCAGGAGAAGTGGAATAGAAGTAAGGAGACCAATTCATAGGTTATAAAAATGCAAGGAACCATTTGAATATTTTAGTCTGCCCTCCTGTATAACACATAAGACTTACCTGCAGCAACCCTTATTTCAGTAGGGGCCAGTCTTTTTGGAATGCATGCCACAAATTAGCCCCAGACCCACCATGGGTGACACTTTGACCCCTGCCCCTGCCTATCTGCTGCTCTTGTCTGCTCTGTATTCCCACCCCAGTCTGCTGTTCTGCTTCCTACTGCATCCCACACACAGGCTGCCTGTGGCACTTGTGGCTGACCATCCCTGCCTTATTTGATCTGGTGGCAGAGGGGGCAGAGGCATCAGAATAATAGAGTTAGAGGCTAGGGACAGACATTCAAAAATCCTGAGCCTGAATTGATTCAATTTTTGCAGGTTAGTCTAACCATACAGATATCCCAGAAATGCAGGCACATGCCTTCAGTGGCTCAGGCTAGGGGGTGCTAGAGCAGCCCTCCCTTCCCTTCTGTAGTACTGAGCTAAAGGGGTGGGGGTGTGACTAGGCCCCAGCAGGATGCTCTGATTAGGGAGGGGTTCCACCCCTTCCCTGATAAAGCATTTATAAACTGTTATCAGCATTTATCACCCCATCAAAAAGCTGCAGCCTTTCTCATTAGTTCAAGCTCCTCTTAAACAACTTGTTCTAAAGAAGGAATGAAGGGACATTAGCAGCTGACCTGTTGATTAGCTCCAAAATCCATAAGCAGACACAGACCTCTGTCCCATAACATGGTCTGTACCCAGCATGTGGTTTGCTAGCTAATGCTTAGCGGTGTCTGTGTAAGGCAGAGGGGATGGGAGGATGGATCCCTGCTTAGCAGGGAGTGTGGAGAGGCAGGGAGCATGGGGAAGCCTGCAAAAGGCAGAGGGGAGGGGAGTTAGCAGGAGGAAGCCAGGCAGATGCCTACAGTCTCTACCAGAGCTGCAGCCAGGGAGCAGAAGGGAGGGGCCATCTCTGCTGTGGAGCAGAGAGCCCCACCCAGCCCACAGAGTATACCGGGAAGCTGGGGGAGTCTGGTTTAAGTTAAACCGGGAATGGGTCTGTGACAGACCTTGCATAAACTGATTTGACCCAAAAAGTCTTTTAAACCTGGTTGAATGTAATATCTCAAACCTGTTTCAGCCATTTTCAGACTGGTTTATATGCACTAAATGTCTGTTCTGTTACAGGTTTAAAGCAGGTTCTGATCACTTAAACCAGTTTGTATAATGTCTGTCTGTAGCCAGAGGGGCTGTTCCAAGCAGCCATCCCTGGCTGCCTCCAGATTTTCTGTTTGTTCCACTGCCTTCAAGAAATGCCCCTGGAATTCCTTACCTGAGGTGGTCTCTGGTTTCTTCTAGCTTCTCCAGCATCAATAATTTCCCCTGTACCCATGCAAAGTACAGGGACACACTGTTGCTTATTCATATATCCTTCCCTCAGCTCCAGGGCACCTTGAAGGAGAAATCATTTCTCACTTCTGACTGGTGAGAAATGCCACACATGCAGCTGTGTACCTACAAAGCTTTCATATTTTCCCTCTTCATCTATTTATTGCTTCCACAGCATACAGTAGTTGCCTCACTTTTTAATGTTTCATTTAATCATAGTGCTTAATAACATTGATATCTTACTACCTAGGGTATAACATTTACATTTGGTTTACTAAAATGTGATTTGCATCTTTGTGCTTTTAATGTAAGGCGAAAGGCACAGGGAGTGCAAAGGTACCAGCTTGAATAACTGGCTTCTATAATGCTGTTTGCCAGATTGATTGTTGTTTAACATAGATAAAGACTGTTTCAACTATCTTTTATTATTTACTACAGCTCTTTCCTTTCCCCTGTCTATTGAAAATCTGTAATCTGCTTTTCATATTCGTGCTTTACAGTCAACAGGCACACACACACATACATATATTATATTTAACTTGCTTGTAAGAGCACCTCAGTCTCCATCAATTAACACAGTTTTTTTCTTTTTCTTTTTTTTCCTTTCTTTTCGCAAGAAGTCTTGTTGAAAGCATTCCTTTAACAGACTACCCAGGTTACTTGGTATCTTCAAAAAACACCTGCTAGCCTGAGGCAGACAAAGGAACGCTTTTGAATGATTGCTGCAGCTGGGGAATGTTGAAGTCAGGAGACTGTATGCATAAGGTGCATGTGAGCATGTGCATGTGTGGGTATTCGGTAATACTCTGGCAAATAATATGAGTTGCAATACCTTCAAGCATCGTTTAAGTGCTTGCCTTGTGCAAAGCTGTAAAAATGCTTTCAGAGTTTTAAGTATATAAAATGCATCCGAGTAACAGCACTGCTTCATCAAACGACAGAGATGTGGCACATCTGCTTTTTTGTCAACTTAATGATTAACTGCTTTCTATTACCTTTGTGATTAACTGGTTTCTGTTGTTTCGTAATACTTAAAGATGCATGAGAGAGAGAGTGAGAAAGCTGAGAATGAAAAAAATGGTTCTCCCCCTCTGGTATCTACATTGAGAAAAAAATTGAAACATTTTCTTCCTCTATTCATGCCTGTATGTAGGGAGAATATATTATCACTGAGGTCTTGCCCTAGGTTATAGACATTTTTTGTCTGTATTTAAATTGTTTAATTTTAGTGGTGCACTACAACAATTTCTTTTGCTATATTCAACGGGAAGTAACATCATTACCTCATTGGTAGGAACCTACCAAATTCATGGCAGAAGTAAAGTGCACAACTATCCTTTAAGCTTTCATGTTCCTATGTATGCTCCTCATCCCTTGCCCTTCCCACCCCACTGCTGATTAGCTGAGGACCCCGCCACTCCTAGTCAGCAGGGAAGCTAAAACTGCCATTTTAAACATAGCATTATTTTTGCCTCCCCGTCAGTCAGCAGCAAACATCAGGGCTGTCCAGGGCCCCTCAGCCAATCAGTGTCAGGAGGCAAAAATGGTGCCATATTTAAAAGTACACTTTTCGCCTCCCTGCTGATTGGGAGTAAGCCGCAAGTGGGGCCCCTCTACCAATCAGTGGGGGTAGTCTGCAAGATTAAAGGAGCCGCACCACACACCACTTCTGCCATGCATTCAATATGTCTTTACTCATTGGTGTTTCTACAATCATTGTACATCCCAAAGTAAAACTGTACCAGAAATGCATTATTGTTCCCTTACTAACCACCTTTCCCTGATATTTTTCTGCTAACCCACCTAGACTACAGTGTAATCAGATAGTAAAATAAGAATCCATATGTTTAGCAGGAAGATATTGGTACATTAATAGTTTGACCTCTGATCCTGATGTAATTTGTAGTCTTGGGGAAAAGTGAATTTAAGACCTTAGACTAGTAGCAGGAGCCTGATCCAGTAATGTCAGAGAAGACTTCTTTGACTTCACTGGGTTTGGATCATACTCTGAAGCTTTACTAGATGTTATGTTCAGAATACAAGTGCCATGTGTTGAGGCTCTAAGTTCAAATTGAAGTTGAATAGAAACCATCTATAAACTTGTTGCATATTTTCAAGCACTAACTTTGTAGCTGGTTGGCTGTTTTATAGCTGGATGGACTTTTTATAGTGTGATAATTACTTTGCATATGTGGCTGGTCTAAGTTTATTACATGACTAATCAGTTAATTGCATTATAATTACTTTGCATGTGTGGCCAGTCTTGCTGTACATGTGTGGCCAGTTTTGCTTTGTGAATGTTGCCAGTCTAAATTTATTGTGCAGTTTACAAGTTAGTTGTATAATATATGTGTCATGTGGCAGGGGCCTTGGATCCACTATACTGGAAAAAGATCCTAGTCCCTCCAGTGGAATTCTCCACCTCCAATGTGTCCCAATGGCACACCCTACATATCTGTTCTTGCTTCATGACATGTTGATAAAACAGAGGTCTGAAAACCTATGTAGGAACTGCAGAGTCTAACATTCACTACTAATCTTTGTGTCTTAAAACTGGAAAAGCTCCCCTTTTGGAAGTATATATCTGTTGATTTTGCACAAAAAAAATATTATATCATTCTTATCTGTGTGATCTGAGCATACAGAGGAGCAAAAGGAGCCAATTAGCTGAGCAAGGAAAATCAACTGTGGGGTAAAGAATACATTTGTGTTTCAAATGCCATCCTATAGCAGCCCTGTCACATGTTGTTTCCTTGCTTTTCCATGACCCCTCCATGCCCTTTCCACACACAACGCCTTACTATGATCCTTTTGTTTTGCAGCCAATATTCCTTGAATCACTTCCTCTATCTGCTAAAATTTTCCTAGGCAATCCATGAAAATTATTGTGTGTACAGCTCTGCTACAGTTGTCCCAATTTTAAAGCCCATTTACTCTAGGCTTAATGTTCAGCATTTAATATATTGCTTTATAAAAGTTGAACATTTTAATAATTCAACAAATAAACTACTACAATTCAACAAATAAACCTGCTACATTTCACAGTGCCTTTTTACTGTTATTTTATGACCAGACTAATAAATGTTGTTTTTTCTACGTATTCACTTAGTGGATTAGAGAAAGCAATAAACAGACTTTCTGCAATAGTCTCTTAATTAGAAAGGAATGTTTTGACCCAGAGCTGAACCAAAATAACTAAAAAATAAAATGCAAATTATTAGTGCTTTCCTTTAAAAAAATAAATGCAGAGCTCTATTTTGTTTTCTGATTTCCAGTCTTGCATATTAGTTCTACAGCTAGCTGATTTCCTTTCAACCCTATGTTATCCTTTAAGCTCTTGCTGCTAACACCCGCCCAAAACTGAATAAAACTAATTATGGACTACAAAGCAGGAGTTGCATCAGAATGTCATCTCTGTCTGCTTGAAGGGACTCAGCTGCTTAACAGTTGTTTGTGCTGGCAGATTTCTGTGTAATCAAATAGCTGAGATGAACTCCATGTTATGTGTATATATACTGTCTTATTTTCTGACTTGCAAAGGAAAGGAGGTTTGGAATGAATAAAGAGTATTCTTATTTGTTTTGATTACTGACTTTCTTTTAAATTTATTTTCAGAAAATGTAAGCTATAAACACTGGAGTCATACAGGGCACTTTTGCACACGCTCCGAGGCATTCTGATTAGAACGTGTCAGAACAGACTCGATTAGAATGCTCAAGCAGATTAATCAGAACACTCCAGTGTGCTGCAGCATTCTGTGGATTCAGTGTCCCTGTGTTTCAAAATGGTGGCAGGGGTGCTTTAACTATAGCTTGCTAAATGAGCTTTAGTTAAAGCACCCCTTCCACCATTTTGAAATGTGTGACACATAATACATGAGACACTGCAGATGTTTTAATTAGAGCAACTTTTGAGAACTGCTCTAATTAAAATGTCTCCCTCTCCCCCACCCTGGCACACATGCATAGGTGCCCATAGATATTAATTATGTAGCATTATGGCTTTCTACAACCATTAAAATGAGAGCTTCCTGTCCATAGAAATGTAGAATCTAAAAGAAGTCTAAAATATATAAGAATAGAACTAGATGCTATGGGCTATGCTTGTATCCTCATAGTCAAGCAGGTTTATTACTTCTATAGTCCAAAGATCCTAACTGCAATAAGATCTTCATTGTAGTGAACACTCTGTGTTCTTGGACAGTTATATCGTCCCTGTCTCAAGGAGCTTACAATATACTTAGACAGAAGATGCAGTCCCTAAGAAGTTAGAGAGAAGATAAAAGTAGTAAAGGTAAGAGTTATTTGTTTGATTACCAGGGATCCTGGCTTTCTCTGTTTTAAAAATCATAAATTCTCTGATTTAAAAAAAAAAATTTACAAATTCTCAGGAGTTGTGCCCTTTGCTGCTGGCAGGTGGGCAGGGGATGCCTTGCCATAGCAGCCCAGGGCTTCTGGTGGCAGTGACATCGAGTTTCCCTGCCCTGCTCTACCGTGCTGCACTGGGTCCTGCCCACTGGGCTGTAGAGGCCCTGAGGGCAAAGCCGGGAGCCTAAGCCTCCAGTAGGCAGCCTACATCTTCCCTGCATACACATGTTCCTGCCATGCCCCTCCCAGGAACATGTGTAGCAGCAGGGAGCCAGCACCCTCCCCTGCCCCCCCAAATGAGCTGCCTGTGGCTGTCCCACTCCCCACCTGGGCTCTGCAGATGCACATTCCCACCTTGGCCTTGGTCCCCAAGTCCCATGCACTGCTTAAGCTTGGCGGTAGCCCAGGCACCATCCCTGCCAAACTCCTTCTCTGTCTCACTATGGCGGTGTCAATCCCACTCCCACCCCACAGGCCACCAGACATAACCTGCCAGGAGCTGCTCTCTAAGCTGCCTGGTGGACATGTGTAGGTGTACATGCACACATGGCACCCACTGCTGATTGCCCTTCTCTCTCTCCCCCAACCCCTTGCAGGCTGCAACTCTATCAGCCTGCAAGAGAAAACCCACTATTTCCTGTATTTTTCTCTTTAATTTATCCCATGATCACCTCTTGATGAAACTGGCCTATCCCTTGATCACCTCTTGGTGAAACTGGACAATTGTTGCCTTGGGTCCACCACGATCCACTGGCTGGAAATTCGGCTCCAGGATCAGACCCAGAGGGTAGTAATTGAAAGTCACTCATCATGGTGTCCTGTGACCAGTGGGGTCCCCCAAGGCTCTGTCCTTGGACCCATACTGTTCAACATCTTCATTAATGATGTGGACAC
>JAGPOW010001296.1:72335035-72349375 GCA_030014935.1 Caiman crocodilus | reverse complement strand
GCTAGTTTAAAGCCCGCCGCACGAGATCAGCCAACCTAGAAGAAATGAAACGCTTACCTTTAGGTGTGAGGTGGAGACCATCCTTAGCCAGCATGCTCCTCGTAGAGAAATGTGGGCTATGGTTGAAGAATCTGAAGCCCACATCATAACGCCAACCCCGAAGGCGCTGGTTTACAGCTGCGATGCAGACCTCGTGTCACCTTCCCCATCGACTCACTGGCAGAATGGAGGAAAACGCCACCTGTGACCCAAACGCCTTGAGCTGTCTTCCAAGGGCCTTGAAGTCTTCTATGATGTCCTCCGGCCGGCCTCTAGAAGCGTTGTTGATTCCCACGTGGACTACCACTAATGGATGGTAATCTGCGGGCTTAACAATCTTCTGGACGCACTCCGTGACATCCTGAACTTGCGCTCCAGGCAGGCAGCAGACCCCTCGGCCCAAGGGATCAGGACGGCAGATGGGACCCTCCGTGTCCCTCAGGATGCAGTTTCCGATGACCAGGACTCGACGCTTACTCCTCCTTTGGGACCGCTCTTTTTCTCCGCTATAAGAGAGAGTTGTTTTGATAACGGCTGTTACAAGATTTCATAATGTTATTGTGATGTTTTGCCAAATTTGAGAAGAAATCATGTAGTTGCGAAAGAGAGTCAACAGGTTCTAGCTACCCCATTGCCAAATGTTGCGAGAACTACAGTTCTGCAGGCTGTGTCCAAAGGCTCTATGGGCAGTAGATTGTTGACCCCTCCCTTAGGGATTAACTTGTTTAGGGAAGCATGAGCTCTCATAGACAACAACCTAAATTCAGGCAGAAGTATATTTTCTTATCTTTAATAGGAAAATAATGCTGTATTGCTCTGTGCTCATAACTGTGTGCCTTTAACAAATGCTTTACCAGAAATTAGTAGCTACAACAGCAAGGTTCATTAACATCAGGAACAAAACACCTTTGTGTAATGTGTAAGTACTATTATATCAATTTCTAACTTTTCTGAATGAATGTATTTTGAGATTTGGACACTCAAGTGCTATAAGGCAGTTTATATGGAGATCCAGCCCTGCAGAGCGTGTTTGTTATTTTGCTTAAGATTACTGACTGATTGAGCCTGATCATGAAGAAGAATAGGCCAGGAAGCCTCAAGGGGGTGCTGTCATCCCTGAAGTAATGTTGGCTTAGTTATTAAGTCATTAAGGAGAGTCTTTATATAGTTATTAAGGACAGTCTTGATATTTGCGTACCAGTGTCTCATTTCCAGTACTTTGAAGTTTGCCTTGAGGGTGATAGTCAAAGTCAAACTAAATGTGCTTCAGAAGTTTTTAATGTATGAGTGTAGTGGACAGTAGACAGCCTAATGCTTGAAGATGGATGTTAAAGAGTAATTAACAGTATAGATCAGGAATATGAGAGCACATTTTTTTCTCTGTATGTTTGGTCAGTTCAAAAAGTCATCAGCATGGTGATAATATATATTTTAGCCATCAACATGTTAGATAAGGCTTAAAGGTAAAAACTTCCTTATAGGACTCTACTTCACCCTATCCTTTGGTTCCATCTTCTTTATTAGAAGTTCAGTGTGTATGAGTATATACCACTATTATATTTGCTGTATGCTTGGAGTTTGGTGCTCAGGACCTGAGTTGGGAACTGCATTCAGCTTTCTGTTTTAACTTCTGTACAGTGTTGTGGGGGGGGGGGGGGATGAGAAATAGTGGATTTAAATATTCCTTGCCTCTAATGTTGAGCCCATGAATAGGGATCTACTTAATTCCTGCTTAGGTGAGGGAAAAATTGTGGGCCACATGCGGTAGCATTTCACAGTCTTTTTGTGATGACCGTCCCTCCAGTGATTGACCCTGGCAGCTCTACACCTCTTCACTAATTGGTCAAAAAGTCTGCCCATTATGTGGCCCCACCCCTCACCATTGATCGTCCAAACAGGCTGTCCGTTGTGCAGCCCTGCTCCTCTATACTGATTAGTGGAGGGACTTGGACACATGATGGACAGCCCACACCCTCGCTGCTGCCAATCAGCACCAAGGGTGTGGGAGGCAGCTGCCATCTTTGCTGCTCCTTTTCCTCCTCTCCAATGGGCTGCAAGGATGGGCCCTAGGTCACTGGCTCCCACTGGAATAATAACTTACTTATTGTTAGTAAGTTGTTTTTTTTTTCCACTGGTGATTCCATGCCAAAATTATGGGGATCACCATTTTTGTGGGGTTCACAGAAACTATTTTTTTCCCATGAAAAACATGAAATCACAAGTAGGTTATATCCATACGTATGAAATAATGATATTTGCTTCTAGGCTGAAATATTTGGATACATCTGCTATATGCTGTGATGCATGTGTATTGTCACTACCAACATTTAAGGATCTTCTTTTGTTCCCAGTTGGAGCCTTGTCACCGGTTTAAAATAGGAGCTAGTTTGGGTACCAACGTTTTAAAATATGTGATTTGTATGTTGTTGGTTTTTTTTAAACAGAAGAACATTATTTTTCTCCTTTTGCTAGAAATAATTGTCTGAGTTTTTTTAAGGAACTCTCATGATCAAAGTTCACAAACCCATTTGAGTATCTTTAAGGCTCAAATTAGTGGCATTTTAAAGAAATAACATTTTCTTATGAGAGCTCACTAATATTCTGAACTTATTTCCCTAGGACCTGTCAATTATGTTCTGAAGCTTCATTTTTAAATTAATTTAACCACTGACATTCAGACTTTTGTGCTTTGTACTTTATTTGAAACTTGCCTGTGTTTTCACAGTGCATGTACTCAAGAACTGATTCTAACAGAAATCTGATGTTAATAAGCTCTCTGTGCTGTGCCTCTGACCTAGTTATATGAAACTGGAGTCAGAATGGAAAGAAAACGCCTCTTTTTCAATTTTTGTTCTTTGCTGACAGAACCGTTTAACATATCTGATCAAAAAGACTGTTAGCTGTGTTTTAAAAAGATAAAAACAGAAAATATTGATTAAAATTGTAGATTGTAGTAACAACTAATTTTTCAGAAAATTAATATATCGGCTTAGAAGAAAACCATTTTTTAAATGCAATAATTACTGCACTGTGCCAACCAAATGGTTATTTTTTTACTTTAATTTAAAAAAATCTTATACCTACTAACCAAGCCATTGTGAGGGTTTAGAACAACTGTTTAATACACTATGTTAATTTTTCAAAATAATAATATGGAAGCCTAAAACTAAACATATTCATATGAAGCAAGAGAATTGGGAGGAAGAGAGCGATTTAGAAAACACTGAAGGAAAAGAATCAATTTGCAGTTGCATTACTGTTATTCTGATCCTGTTTTTAATGATTTTCAAGCAAATAAGTAATACAGTAGAAAATTTAGACGGGTGTATCACATTAGCCCCATTTATAATATGCTTGTAATAGTCATATATATCATAAGATAAGGCTCCAGTGTTACACTAGTAGAACAATATATTGTATTTTAATAGACATGCAAATAGGATTAGAGATGTGGAGAATCATTACTGTTACATCTTTTAGCTGCTGTAAATAGTGGAAAAGTCATTGTCTCTTGTGAGCTAGGCAGCCTGTTTTTTCTGCCAAAAGCTTTCATGTAGTAAGTCCTTATTAGAGCTAATCACAGGGGTTGTCTAGGACACTGGTATGCCTGCTCGTGTAATATTAAATAAGAAAAGAGCATCCCATATATTGAAATGTCTTTGTTCATCTTATTATAGACACTGCTATTTTTTGCTTTGCAGTAGATGAAGCTTTGAAACTTCCTCACTGAATGCTTTCTCTTCCTATCCCACAATGGAAAGGTTTGATTACCAAAATATTTGTGGCTTCACGTTTGTATGTCAAACATATCATCGCCATGTAGATAAACCTACATCTTGATTTCTTTTGATAGTGAGTGAAGGAAGGGTAAAATCTTTCTGGAAGAAATATTTATCCATTTTTTCCCTTTTCAATTCATATATAAATGTTTTATAAAGGTACAATTTTTGTAAAAATACAACACTTTCACAGAGTTGCTAGCTGCTTTCTAAGGCCGTGAGAAATTTTGTCAGCCATTCATTTTGGAGGTGTTTCAGCCTGTTTCGGCACCCAAAACAATGAATCCAAAATGAAACAGCATGCTCCGAAACATCTCCAAAACAAAATGCAACCATCCAAAACATTTTGGATGTTTCAGAATGCTTTGGAAGTGACCCCTGGGAATAGTTCAGCACAGCCCCGCAGCCATCCTTTTTAAAGTACTGGGAGGCTGAGGCTAGGTGGGGGATGGGTCTGGGCAGGGCAGCCATGGGGGCTTCTCCCACAGTTCCCATCACTGGGACAGAGGCAGGCATAGCCAGAGGACCTGCGGAAGAAGTTCCCATGGCTGCCCTGCCCAGACCCATCCCCTGCCTGGCCCCAGCCTTTTGGCACATTTAAAAAAAAAAAGCCCTGCACTCACTGGTTGCAGCAGCTGCAAACAATCAGGGCATCTGAGGGCTTGTGGCTTAGTCCCCCCTTGCAGCATGGGGCAGTGGGGACAATAGGGATCACTACCCCTGCCTGGCACTCATGTGGGAGCTGCCCCATGGCATGAGTGTAGCATGGCTCAGCAGGGTTTTGTGCACTTCCTGGGAGTTGGGGCCACTGGGGCTGTGTGGTGCCCCAGCTGGTGCCCTGCTGAGCTGCACTGCACCTGCATGATGCAATGGCTACTGTGCAGGTGCCAAATGTTGTCGGGGGGATTGTGATCCCTGCTGCCCTGCACTGTGTTGGGGGCCCCAGAGTTCCTGATCCTTGAGCCCCCAGAGGCCCTGATCACTGCTGCTACAGCCAGTGAATGTGTGGCTTTTTTTTTTTTTTTTTTTTTTTTAAGTGGCAGGTGGGGATAGGGCCGGGCAGGGAAGGCATGGGGGCTTCTCCTGTGGCTCCTCCCACCTTGGGAGAGGCAGGCACAGCCAGAGGAAGAGAAGGAGAACCTGCAGCCACCCAGCTGTGCCTTCTTCTTCTCCCTGGCTGATCTAAATTTCCAAAACAGTGTCAAAATTCTGAAACAAATTCAACTGAATTGAAATGGAACAGTGATCCACAACACTGAAATGAATCACTGTCCTCCGAAACAGCTGAATCTGAAACCAAAATGAAACATAACAATTTCACAGAGGCCTACTGCTTTCCCTAATAAATAACTACATGCCAATCAGGTACATTTACAAGTACTCTAATCTTTACATTCCTCCCCCGAATCAGTTATATTCCCCTTTCCCCAAAGTCTGAAAAAAAAATGGATCCACCTAGCAACATGCTCTGGAAATCAATAACATTGAGCTGCAATCGTGTAACTAGCATTCAGTGAATGCAGCATCAGTCCTGAGTTACTGTACTTAGAGGAGACACCAGAATAGAGCCCCACAGGAGTCCGTGATGTGGCAGTGGCAGCAGCATCAGTCCTGTGCATCCTTTTTCTCAGGATGCAAACTTTGCTAATTATGCTTTTGTTAAGCTACTGTAGGTCAAGAAAGAGGCATGAGTTCTAAAGCTAAGGGGTCTGCAAGGAGATTATCCTTCTGTTTATTCTTTCTGTTTTAAACCAAGAGATGTCCAGCTCAGGTATATAAACTAATCTCTTCTGTTGTAGGGCAGCACAGAGAGAAAGGGGCAGGGGGCATACCCTAGATCACTGTGAACTTTATGGTCAAAATCAACTCCTTGAACTCCATAGGAAAATAATTGATTTAGATCCATTGAATTACATCAGTGTAATGACTGGCTTAGATTGTGGCAATAGTTCTATCTCTGAAAGAAATGGTTGCAAAATTCTGTGCAGAGGTGAAAATCAGTGTACTTTTTGGCTGACCATTCAGTAGCAGATAGAAATCCTATCAGACAACTTTACTGGAAACAGGTGTGACACAGTCTATCAAAGGAGTTGATAAATTATCCTGGTATCTTTCAGTTCCTTTCTTAAATGAACTGGGATTTTTTTTTTTGCCATGATAATATCTCTAGGCTTATGATTTTTTGGTATGGGTTTCAGTTTTCAGGCATGGGTGAGTGTTCTGTGTACATTTAATCTAGCTTAAAAGTTGAGTTATTGCCTGTACCTGGGACCGACATTCTTTTGAACACATGTAATGCAAATTGGCCAGCACAATTTTTGGTTTGGACATTTGTACAGTTTTGTCTCACACCTCACGGGGATGGTACAATATCATGATACATTAGTTGTCCAATATAGTGATTAAAAATTACTTGTAGTTGCATTGTAAGTATACTTAGCACTTTATAAGCATAGTGTAAAATACCTCCCAAGTGTTTGTGATTTTATATATTAAAATTCCTTCAAGGCAGTCATTTTAAAAAGAGTCTGGCTCACATCTTACAACTTTATCAATAAGTGGCTGTGATGTTTTGTCTAATAATATTTTAAAAGTTTTGTTTCAGTTATGTTCTTCAAAAAATCCTTTCTAATGTTTATTCCTCTTGTTGCAGTAAGTGTCACGCATTTTTTTTCTTCTCTTTTCTGCTTTTTCTCCTCCTCCTCCAAAGGCTCTATCTTGCTGTGCTGACTTTGGAAATACTGTTACTGTTAGGTGGTTTTGTCTGAGCAAAGAATGTAGGACTGGACTTATCATTCTCATCATCGTCATTACTAATACAGATAATTCCAAAGCTGTAGATGGGAAGCCACATTGCTGGGTCAATGCCCCTGAATGAAACCAAGGCAGGAACTCTCCAAGCTCTGACTAAAGGACCTTCAGTTTCTGCAGGCAGTGTCATACACTGACCTGACCCATCAATATCTGTCTCATAAAGCTTCTGTCTAAATGCAGTTAATGGATGGACCTTCCTTGCATTGTCTTGGCCACCTGTCTCAGCCTTTGAAAGATCATCCTAGTTTGTACGATTAATGTACCTGGGTTCTGAATGCCAAAACTTCCTATATATCCAACTCTAGAACTTCCTGAGTTATTGCTGAGGGAGCAAAGAAATAGATATATATTTACCTTTCCTTTTCTATCCTTACCTTTTCTGAGAAGCAACCATAAACTATAGAACACTTCCCTGAACATAGATATTCTGGGGAATCCACCACTGGTACAGATTTGCTAAAGTCAATGGCTTGTATAACCTAGCCAATGATCTTGTACATGCTGTCTGTCATGATTTTGTATGATTTTAACCTAGCGTTCCCAGGGAAGGATAGAACCATGATAATTTTTAGGCCTGTGCATAATGAACAGTTATCACCAGTTTAAGCCATAAAGCTGCAAAACAGCACCCTTAAGGCAGCCACAAATGGTCTTTGTAGGGTGAACCAATATACTAATATCCAGTTATTCTTCTTATTCCCTGCTGTGCCTAGGAGAATGCTGCTTTTCATTGTCTGTTACCCCTACCGTGGCCCTTTTGATTCCATATGGTAAAGACAAGTTTCAGCTAAGATTGTTGATTTTTAAATGAAAGGAGCCTGGTTCTTATTTATACCAGTGCTCCTTAATATCAGTCTAACAACATAAAGGAGCCTTGTATTCTTCAGTCTAGTAATTCAAAAATCATGAGCCTGACAGTAATGTTAGCTCATCTCCTCTTTCACATGTCCTTATGTAGTATTTTGATTATGGTAGGTTATTAAATATATTCCTTTATATAGACATTATAGTTATTAACTGTCTGATGTAACCTTAGGGTTTTGATTTTTTTTTCAGATTCTTTGTTTAAATTTGTGGTTTTAATGTCACAATTACATAGATTCCTTTATTTAATTTTTAATGAATTTTAAAAAGCAGGGATTGCCTGAAGATCTAAAACCTCACCTGTCTGCTGAAGATTGCACTTTTGAATTCAGCTAAAGTCTCAGTTAAAGCACGTGCTATTTGGAGTCTTTGAGCTGAGTTCAGCTTCAGTTTGAGCCATGTCTGCTTCAGACTGGAAGAAAATAGTTTCCTATTCTACGCACAAACAACTTGTGCTGACAGCCTGCCACTTCACTTATCACAGCCCCTAATCACACATAATCTTTGTTATTTTCCTTAAACAAGATAAGAATGATTTATTTCTTGAGGAAGATCAGTCCCAGTTCTGAAACCTTTCTAGTCTTTCTACTGGGTACATATTGTGCTTAAATGCATTGAGCATCAACTGGTCACTGTTAACAAAGCACACACAAACCTCCCAAGTTTCTTGTCAAAGGTCTGGACAATTTTAAGCTACTAATTAAGTTTTTCCTAGGGTGTTGCATACACATGTACATGGAAGTTTTTGAGGTATATGGAAGGCTTTTACCTATGAGCTGGGATTATATATGCCCCACCTAACCGCTAAAGTTAAGAGTGAAATAGTGGGTTCATGAATTATGGCTTCATAGTAGTAACTTTCATAGATAAACAGAGTTGTTGTTAATTCCTCTGATCCTTCCTTTTCATGTCCTTGTGTCAAGGTATTTAGTAGGATTTGCAGATTTTGTCGGTTTTCTTGCAGGCCACACTGTGAGTCCTTCTGTTATGGCCTCAAACTTGCAACTTCTAGGCTATCAACCTCTATATATAGAGGTACAGATGTCTGACTTTCTTTTATTCAGTAGGCTAGTGGTTAAGCGTGAGGGAGCATAACTCTTCTCAGTTATGAGTGTTCAACAAGCTTTAGTTAAATTGCTTCCACCCCCATTTTTAAGCATGGAGACACTGATACAAGAGATGCAGGAGTCTGCTAGAACCCAGTAATTACCACGCTCTGGCAGACTCTATTAATCTATGAATGCTGTAATTCTAGCATGTTGGAGCAGCCTTGCTGCTCATATACAGGTGCCCACAGGTAGGAAGCTTTGTGCTGTAACTACAGTGCATTAATAAATGTGTAGATGCACCCATTGTGGCCCAATAATCTTGTATTTGCGGCAAAGTGATACAGGTTCCACAAGATCTCATCCTTGATTGTAGCCTGGTGCTTAAGCCAGTCTCCCAAGAAGTGGGAGGCATTTGAACCCTGTCAGGCCTCAGGCTTAGGTTTTTCACTTCTAGGTAAGTAGTTTAGCCATTAAGTTATCACCTAAGTTTGAGACTGGTGCCTTTCCCCACTAGAAATGAAGAGTGAGTCAGTCCCCTGTACCACCCTTCAGTCTGTGAAAACTATCTCCTACATTAGATGTGTATTGTAAGCCCTTATATTTTGGAGGATTGCAAGACCATCCATCCCTTCAGCATTTCCTATTGTCTTTCCAATTGTCCTTCCACTGAAAATACTGGTTCTTGCAAGTTCTATTTGTCAGATCTGGACATGCAACACAGTTGCGATGTAATTATTTCCTGGGATTTTACTCTATAGTAAAGAGGAAGGACACTCCCAAGCTGGCAAACACTCTTACAGCATCTGGCTAGCAGGGAAGCTAGTTTGCATTGAGCAAATGGCTTCTCTGGGCTCAGGGAGTAGATGCATAATCTAGTAGTTGTGCAGTTATAAATTACTCCACTGTATAGCTGTGCATTTCTGTCAGGGAACTACCCCAATGTGGAATGACTTGCACTAGTAAGTCATGTATCCACTCCACTTTTATTTGAGAGTAAAGTCAGCTCGCTCTATAGCAAATGTTATGTCACCTAATATAGCTGTAAAATGTATAAGTAACATAGACAATTAATTTTGGTTTGTGAATTCCACATCTGGAGCCAGAAGTCTAAAAGACTTTGTACCATGGCTGTGGATCTGGGAACCTATAGGGAAAACCCAGTAGAGTACACAAAATCATAACATTTATGTTTCATGTTGGTGGTGTTCAAGTTCATAATTTGGGTATATTTAGATCAGATTGTGTATGTGTACCCTTGGTTAGAAGTGGAAGGAAGGCACCTCACAATTTGTTATAGCTGGAATTAACATTTCCTAATAGAAAGCATACGATCTTATGTGGCCTTTGCTTAAGTCTTCATTTTCCTTGGAGCCACTTCATTTTTCATTTAAGATCATTGGAAAATAGAGCTTGAAGAGACTTTATGAGGTCATCTTATGCAGCTGCTGCTCAAGGGAGGATGATTCTTGACTGAACCATTCCAGACAGCATCTGATAAAATGAACTTGGGTTCCTGAAAGCTAATGAGCTTTTGCTCTCTCTTCTTATATGCATATCTTCTTTAGTTAGTCTATAAAGGTGCCTTCTGACTGACTTCAGACTAACACAGCAAGCTACTTCTCTAAATCACCCTAGCCAAGTGTCTAGCTAACCTGTTCTTGAACATTTCCACAGATGGAGGTTCCAGAACTTCCCTAGGTAGCCTGTTCAACTGCTTAACCATCCTCATAGTCAGAAAGTTCTTAATCTCCAACCTAAATGTTGTTTATCTTGTTTAAAATAAAATTAAATATTATACCTTTGTTTGATTACTTTTGGGGATAACTAGAACTAGCCGTGGTATTATAAAGACATTTCTTGTGTCTTTTTGGCTTATGAGCTTTTTTGTTTATAACTTTTTGTTTCTGTTTTTGATCTATTTTAGTTGACTTGAATACTGATCTCAGCGTTTTTGTTGAAGCTGACACTGACATTGGCTTTATTAAGGGTTGACACAGTGCTGCTTGGGTGACTCTCCCTTTTTATGTCTGAAAGGACCCAGTGAATAGTTCTGCTCTATAAGCTCTTAAGTCACTTCACATTTTAAGATGTAACCTATTTTCTTAGGCTATACATGGCTTCAGAATTAAGCGTAATTCTGTTCCTGAACTACACCTGTTAAATACATATCTAAGGCTCCTTTGGGTGAGACTGAGACTGCTTGGTTTCCAGCACCTTTCATCTATATAGGACTTGCATCCTCTTAGTTTTCCTGAAATATAGTGGAAATTATAGCTTGGATGGGGACTGTCTGAAACTTAGTCCAAGTTAAACAGTGAGAGTGTGCATTGGATGGGAGATATAGTTAGTGGAAAGGGTTGAGATCAGATGTCTTGATAGCTATTTGCCCAGCTTTGTTAGTGAGGAGTACAGTATAGTAGTCCTGATGAATTATCCATATGCTTTCAAGTACCAGCAATAGACAGAATTATTTCCTTTACCTATGTCTTTAACCAAGACCTTGCCTTTCAGGTCTAGCTCTCGCCCTGTTTTTCCATGTTTCTGTTGCTTCAAATCTGATTATTGCCATAGACTCTACTTGAGACTGTATCTGAAAAACCTTCAGCAACTTCTGCTCATGCAGAATACATCTTGTTGCTTGTTTAGCAGCATTTATTGCAGGAGACCTCTGCTCATTACTGTGCTCTGACTTTCAATTTATTCCTAGATACTCATTTTTACTAGTAAAGGAAGATGAAAGTGGAAATGCAGAAATGCAGTAGAGCACAAATGCTAAAACACATGAAAGAAAAAAGTAACCTCTCATATGTGTGAGTGTGTGTGTGTATACTAGTCCAAAAATATATATACAAATTTTGCATATCTGGTTTGAACTTCCACCATATATGAATGAGAGGGTTATTTGCACTCAATTTTTGTTGTAATTTCAATGCAGAAAATAAAATATTTTTATTTCTACCATAAAAATCCATGAATAAAATGTACTTTTCATTTTTTTTTAATAGGGGCCCAGAAACAGAATGCTCTTTTGCTTTCCATTCTCTTATAATTGTATCCTACTAGATACCACATTGTCAAAACACTTGTTCTAACTCTTCTCTTTCCCCATGCTGGCCACCCTGGGCTAGTGGAGGACCTGGTAGGGGAGCTACAGATTCATGGTCACTTTGGGGACAGTGACCACCAATCAATTAAATTCACCATATAGCGTAGGGTGGGTAAGATAACTAGTAGGGTAAAAGTGTTTGACTCTAGGAAGGCTAACTTTAGTGTGCATAGGAGTCTAGTCAATGACTTACTGCAGGACAAGAGTATTGACGAGATGGGAGTCCAGGAAAGGTGGTTGTTCCTAAAGGAAGCAGTCCTTCGGGCAGAGAGGGAGACTATCCCAGTAGAAGGGAAAATGGGGAAGGAGCCAAAAAACTTCCTTGGATAAACAGGGAAATCAAGGGGAGCCCAAGGGCAGAAAAGAAGGCATATAGGCAGTGGAAGTAGGGGGAAGCTATCAAGGAGGAATACAACTACTTGGCCTTCACTTGCAGGGGAGGCAGTTAGAAAGGCCAAAGCAGCTACAGAACTGAGGCTGGCAACACAAATTAAAGGCAACAAATAGTCTTTTTTAGATATGTAGGGAGTAAAGGGAAGGTGCAGGGCAGCATAGAACCCCTACTGAACAAGAAGGACCAATGAGTGACAGACAGGGGGGACAAGGCTGAGCTATTCAATGAGTTTTTTGCCTCTGTGTTCCTGAACAAGCGTCAAGATAAGCCTCCAAATAGGTTCTTAGATGGGCATCAGAGGGACACCAGCCCACCAACTGTTAATGCTGACTTGGTGCAGAGTCACTTGGATGGACTGGATGTATTCAAGTCAGCAGGCCCGGATGAGCTTCATCAGAGAATAATGAAGGATCATATTTGTGGGAGTGCTGTGGGAAAAATAATTTATCAGGGCAACCAGCATGGATTCGTAGCAGGTAGATCATGCCTGACCAATATGGTTTTGTTTTATTAAAGGGTCACAAAATGCTTGGATACAGGAGTAGAAGTGGATGTCATTTTCTTGGATTTTAGCAAGGCTTTCAATACAATATCTCATCCCATTCTTATAAATAAAGAGACTGTGACATAGATGTTGACATGATCCAGTGAGTGGAAAATTGGCTTAGTGGTCACACCCAGAGAATGGTACTAGATGGGTTGGTATTGGCCTGGAAGGATGCGAGTAGTGGGGTCCTGCAGTGTTCGGTCCTTGGACCTGTACTTTTCAATATGTTTATCAGTAACTTGGATGAGGGTGTGAAGTGTACTCTGTCCGAGTTGGCGGATGATACTAAACTGTGGGGTGAAGTACACACTCTGGAGGGTAGGGAATGACTGTAGGCGGTCCTGGACATGTTAGAAAAGTGGCCAGTACACAATAGGATGCAGTAAAATAAGGACAAATGCAAAGTGCTGCACCTAGAGCATAGAAATATCCAGCACACCTACTAGCTGGGAACTGACCCTCTCAGCAGCATAGAAGTGGAAAGGGATCTTGGAGTCATTTCATAGACACAGATTTCATAGACATTAGGGCAGGAAGGGACCTCGGAAGATCATCGAGTCCAGCCCCCTGCCCAAAGGGCAGGAAGTCAGCTGGGGTCATAGGATCCCAGCAAGTTAAGCATCCAGTTTGCTCTTGAAGGTGTTCAATGTAGGTGCTTGAACCACCTCCCGTGGCAGGCTGTTCCAGACCTTGGGGGCTCAAACAATAAAGAAATTCTTCCTTATGTCCATCCTGAAACAGTCTTGTAGTAGTTTATGACCATGCAACCTAGTCGTCATCCCTCGGGACACTCTGGTGAACAAATGTTCCCCCAGACGCTGGTGGTCACCCCTGATAAACTTACAGGTGGCCATCAGATCACCCCTGAGCCTGCACTTTTCCAGGCTAAAGAGCCCCAGGGCTCTCAGCCTGTCATCGTAGGGTCTGCTTCCCTGACCTGTGATCATGTGCGTGGCTCTTCTCTGGACTCTCTCAAGCTTCTCCACATTCTTTTTGAATTGTGGAGCCCAAAACTGGATGCAGTACTCCAGCTGCGGTCTCACTAAGGCAGAGTACAAGGGGAGAATGATGTCCCGGGATTTGCTCAAGAAGCATCTATGGATGCAAGCCAGCGATTTGGTCGCTTTACTAGCCGCAGCATCGCCCTGCAGGCTTATTTTCATCTTGTGGTCAGTGATGACCCCTGAGTCTCTTTCTTCCTTAGTGCTAGCCAACATAGCACTGCCGAGCCTATAAGGATGCTGCAGGTTTTTCTTCCCAAGGTGCAGAACCTTGCATTTATCGGTGTTGAACACCATCAGATTCTTGTCCACCCACTTGCTGAGCCTGTCCAGGTCAGCCTGGATCACCTGCCTATCTTCTGGTGTGGATGCTTTGCCCCAAAGTTTGGTATCATCGGTGAACTTGGCCACTCCGCTTCTGACTCCAATGTCCACATCGTTAATGAAGATGTTGAACAGTATGGGTCCAAGGACAGAGCCTTGGGGGACCCCACTGGTCACAGGACACCATGCTGAGTGACTTCCATCAATTACTACCCTCTGGGTCCGACCACGGAGCCAATTTTCCAGCCAGTGGATTGTGGAGGACCCAAGGTGACAATTGGCCAGTTTCTTCAAGAGTTGATCATGGGAAACCAGATCGAAGGGTTTTTTGAAGTCAAGATATATGACATCAATCTCTTCTCCCTTGTCCAGGTGATAGGTCACCTGGTCATAGAAGGAAATGAAATTGGTCAAGCAAGACCT
>JAGPOW010001296.1:72294942-72334935 GCA_030014935.1 Caiman crocodilus | reverse complement strand
GATATATGACATCAATCTCTTCTCCCTTGTCCAGGTGATAGGTCACCTGGTCATAGAAGGAAATGAAATTGGTCAAGCAAGACCTACCCACAACAAACCTGTGCTGGCTATCCCTTAAGATGTTGGCGTTGGACAGTCCATTTAGGATGGCCTCTTTAATAAACTTTTCTAAGATCTTCCCTGGGATAGAAGTCAGGCTAACGGGCCTATAGTTAGCTGGATCCACTTTCCTCCCTTTCTTGAAAATAGACACCACATTGGCCTTCTTCCAGTCTTCAGGCACTTCACTAGAGCGCCAAGAGTTTTCAAAGATCTGTGCTAGAGGCTAAGCTATGATGCTTGCCAGCTCTTTGAGTACCCTGGGGTGAAGATTGTCAAGGATGGCTGACTTGAAGGTATCCATCTTCTCAAGATGTTCCTTCACAAAGTCAGTATTAATGGAGGGCAGGGGATCACCCTCACCCGGACTTCACTGTCCCATAATGGGCATGGGAGTCCCATGGGACTGATGAAAGACTGATGCAAAGTACCTATTTAATAGGTTGGCTTTTTCCTGGGTGTCAGTTGTCCCATCTGGTTCAGCAGGGGTCCAATGTTGCCCCTGCTTTTCCTCCGGCTCCCCACATGTCTGAAAAAGGACTTTTTATTGTCCTTGAGTGTTAGTAGACTCCAAGGTGAACATGAATCGTCAGTGTGATGAAATCATCAGCAAAGCTAACCGCACTTTATCATGCATCAGCAGATGCATGACAAATAGAACCAAGGAGGTGATACTTCCCATCTATACAATCAGACCACAGTTGGAGTACTGCATCTAGTTTTGGGTTCCGTACTTCAAAAAGGATGTTGATAGACTTGAGAGGGTCCAGAGAGAGGCCATTTGCATGGTTAGAGACTCACAGGACAAGCCCTATGAGGAGAGACTGAGGGACCTGGACTTCTTCAGCCTCCGCAAGAAAAAGCTGAGAGGTGATCTTGTGGTCACCTACAACTTCATTAGGGGGATGCAGCAAGGGATTAGAGATACTCTGTTTACCAGGGCACCTCTTGGGGTAACAGGAACAATGGTCGCTGCACCCACCTGGTCTCGAACGCCCACTTGCGTGCTGCCTTGGCCCAAACTGTAGAGGATGTACTCTCTCTACCTTTGTGGGTTCTCCAAGGTAGGCTTTGGTTGTCCCTCTGGCCTTCCCTGAACTCACCTGACACATCTTTGAATGTTATGTCGGTGTGGTGGAGTAGTCTCGAAGGTCCCATCAGGGATGATCACTCTGCTTGTGGGATGTTCGTGGGGCTCCACTTCCTCTACCCCCCAGCCTTACACCAGCCTCTGGTGGGACACCAGGTCTTGACATGGCTGCCTCTCCAATGTGGATGTTCCTTATCCCCTATTGTATACCACTTTTATCCTTGGGGAAGGATCGTTAGCGGGTTCAGGCCCTAAGCTTGAGACCCCCTCGAGCCAGTCGGCTCTATTCCTGGGTTTGGTATGGGTGCCCCTTTCGAGCAGGGGTAAAGAAAGCAAAACAAAGAAAAGAAGAAGAGAAAAGAACCCAAAAGAGTCTTCCCATCTGGTGTCCTGTCAATTGGCTTTTCCAGCCCTCCACCCGTGCTTGGCAGCGCTCCCCCAATGCTGGTCCCGTGGGGTCCCTCTTTCCTTTCTGCCCTCAGCCCAGCTCCCTGACCGGGTATTGGAGAGTGACCAGGTGGGAAAACTTCTGCTTCCTTGGGGTTGGCCTCAGTCTCTTCCTCCGGGTCACCATTCCGGTTGTGCTGCTGTTTGGTGTCTCCACCACCGAACTTCCTCAGTGGTACTAGCTCCCCTTGCTCCTCCCCTCCTGAGGCTTGGCCTCAGCATCCCTGGCGTGAGGGAACCTTGCCGCTTCAGCTGCCACCCGTCCAGGTATTCTCAGTTCATGCTGACTCTGTCCATTGCCAGCACGGAGAGGCTCCACCTCCTCACTTGCTCTGCCTGCCTTACCGCCAGTGGCCACTTTTAGACCTGCTGGCTGGTGCGTCCCCGTGACATCACCCACCGCCTTTAATTGCATAAAAGTGCAGCTTATAAACCATGTGGGCCTCTTCTCCCCGTCCCTCCGGTATCGCTCCTCCTGCAGGTAAGTGGTTGTTTTGTGTTTCCTTCTTTATTTTCTTGTTTTTTTCTGGGCTGTGCCCCACAGGTGGGGCTTCCCAGTCCCTCTTCTCACTATCCCTGGGACAGTCACAAACTGGCAGAGAGCAGGTTTAGGCTAGGTATCAGAAAAAAAAACTTCTTCATGGTAAGGGTAGCCAATAACATCTATGAATCTATGTGCTTCAATTCCCCGCTTCGTATCTGTTAAATTTCTAGTATACATTATGAGAAACTAATGACCTAGTGACGTTCTTAACAGGAAAAGGAGTTATAGGGACATACTGTTATAAAGAATGATAATAAAATACAATTTCCTTTTTTACTCACCTTAGCATGTTGAGACTTAAAGGTGGCTTCATTATTTTGCTTTGTTTAAATAACTCAGTGCTACTTGTACTATAGATATTACAAATACTGTAAAAATGGAAGGATAATGTGATCATAAAAACTAGACCTGGATGTTTTTAGTTGTTTTCTTGATGGCATCTCATTTGATTTCTGCTTTTTGGATGCTTCAGTATTTGGCACAGTAAATTCCTGCATTATTGGTTGCTGTGTGGCTAAGATGTTATAGGTTCATAAATCCAAGACCCAAGACATGTTATAGATATTTAAGTTGTGCTGTGTATTGAGTAGAAAAAAGAAATTGTTCAAAAAATCAGTTTGAAAAGAATAACAAAATGTGTTGTTTGGGTCATAAAATGTTTTTGATTTTTTTTAATATAAATGCAATTATTTTATTCTATACATCATTTAAATATTCTGTTTAAAAAAAGAAATTTCACAGTTTACGGAAGTCACTCTCAGAATTTTTTTTAAAGAAACTAGTAAGTTTAGGAAAGTCATTCCACAAGTTTTAGTCATGTTGAATAATTGTCATGTGAACAGTCTTGTAGATTTCCGATACTTTTCTATTCTAAGTAAAGAATACTGCAGATGAGTTGAGTAGGAGTTGTATAATTTGGTTATAGATTGTTAATGGAGGTATGATGTACATTTCCTATGGCTGTCTCTGATAAAACTATAATTGCTCTGTGTCACAGTGGCGCCTGCAGGGAGGGTCGTGATCTCCCCAAGGTCCCTCTCGCTGCGTCTAGGCCGCGAGAAAGGCACCCTCAAATTCTCGCCCGCCATATCTTGGTCTTAAATATAGTTGGGAGGCTGCCTTATACCTCCTTGGGCATGGCGTATTGGGACCTCTGTCCCCGTGATCTCCCAGACTGTCCGGGGTCTCCCTGTCCGATGGGTGCTCCCTAGGCACCCTAGCCTTAGGGGCTACACGTGGCTCCGACCAACCCCTAATACCACGCCCCAAGCCTCGCAGATGTGAGAAGACGTTGTCTAGTCAAAATACAATACATGCCCACTCCCTCAGGCCTTCTCAGTACTTTTCTATACTAGAGCCCCTTCTGGGCTCCCTCTGTGTGCCCTCTCCGGGCTCTCTCTCTAGTATAGTGTCCCTCACCGGGACTCTCAATAACTCCGCCCCCTCCCTAGGGACTCTCAATGCCCGCTCTGGGCCTTGTCCAAAATGTCACCCCTCTCTCTGGGGTCTCAGTTCCCTTTCTGGACCTTCTCTCAAATAATTGGGTCCTGCTCTGGGACTTCCTGTCAATCCCCCAGTCTTTTAGGCCTTCCGCACAGCTACCTTCTCCTTAGCCAGGCGTATTGTGCTGCTATCCCCTGGGACTGGGGACCACTGCAGCAGCTTGCCCTTCTCTGGGGCGCTGTGCTGCTAACCCCTTTCCTCTGGGGTCCACCGCAGCACCCTGCCCCCTGGCTGAGGTCTGTTGCCGTATAAGCCTGCTACCGGACTCGCTATGCCTGTCTTAGCATAGCTATGCCCATCTTGGACTTCTCAAAGTGCTGCCTCTCGTCTGGGCTTCTCAAAGTGCCGCCGCACTTTAGGGCTTCTTAAAATGCTGCCCCCTGTCTGGGGCTTACCATGCCCATGCCTGGGCTCTTCCAAGGCCCCTCTTTGGGCTGGGGTCTCCGCACCCTATACTGCTGCGCCCTCTCTGGCACTAGACTGCGCCTTCCTTGGTGCTAGGGCCCCACACCCTGTGGGTCCCTATGAAGCCTCCTCCAACCCCTGATAGCCTCACCCAAACCACCAGTATAAATACAACAACGCAAACTAAAGCATCTTGGCTATAACCAAAATATAAGGCACCTGGCCATAACAACATAAGCGTCCTGGCTACAGCTGGCATCATTGCTCTAGTCTCTGGAGCTCTTGTGAGCTGTACTCACAGTCTATCTCCTGTAGTTCCTGCCCCTCTGGCTTCTGGCAGGGAACTGCCGGCTTGGCTGTGGCTCTGGGATTTATATGAGCCAGGCCCTGCCCCTTAGGGTCATGAATTGCCCTGGCAACTCGCAGCTGGGCTCCTTATCAAATTGCTGGGGCTTTCCCCAGCAGCCTTCACACACAAGGAGAGGGGCAGCGAGGTGCGCCGTGACACTCGGTCTAAATGTTTTCCACAAAACGGAGTGATAGTCAGTGTTAGCATATTTCTATTTCAGCTCTGTGCTGAATACTAGACTGAACTTTGCTCTTCTTGGTCTGCTATTTGGTTAAGTTATGCAGTTTTTTGTTTTTGTTATTTTAAAATATGGAAATTATTGCAAACCAAAGACATAACTGGGCAGGGTGACCTGGGCAGCCACGTCTGGCATCAGTCTGGGGCAGGATGAGGGGCAGGGGGTGGGGTAGGGAGTGGGTGAGAGAGGTGCAGGAAGAAAAGTGACTAATATGATCATGCCACTAGTGTGGCAGTGACCAGAATTTGCTGTTGTCCCTGTAGGTGGCAGCTGCCCAGCTGTGTTGTGTTCCTCTGTTGCCAAAAGAGTTGTGGCAAGGCATGGTTGCAGAGCTGTTAAGGCATCTTGTTACAGCTCCAGAGGCATGTCTTTGAGCTTTTTTCTGGATTTTGCAGAAAACTGTCCTTCCTTGGGTATGGTGCCTTATCATTCCGGCTGGGGAATCAGCTGGATGTCATGCTTTTGGCCATAGAAAATGGTGGGCCCTAAACGTGGACGACCATTGGGCCATTCAACTCAAGTAGACATTTGACTGTGAAGGAATTGTGCACATTATTAAAGGCTGCAATACAAATATTTGCACACTACAAGAGTGCAACATCAGTAATCTCAGGGCCAAATCAACTTTACTTACAGTGCATAGGGTTGTGATCCTAGCTAGATCCTATGCTAATGCTACAGAACCTATTAGTCCTTACTAGTCCTACTAGTTTGCTGCCCTACTCAGTACCTGTCGGTGCAACTCTTCAAGCCTCTTTCAGTGGCCCTACTCTGCACCACACACACACAGTCCTTCAAGTGCCCATTTTTCACCCTCCTCTTTGAGGACCTTCACAATACCTTTTCACCACAACAGTGTCCCCTCCAGGGCCTCTGGGACCCTTTGTCCCTGCTGGGCTCACGTGCCTACTTATGGGCACGCCTGGCTCCACTGCACTCACAAGTCCACAGGGGACTGGAAGGGAGAGCACAAGGGGGTACATGCCCCTCCCACGATTGGTCCCCGACTTGGCACCACTCAGAATGGGGTAGTTATTTTGCTGCATGGGTCGGCAGTATGTTGGGCGGGGGGTATAGGAATGGATATAAGGCTTTTAGCCCACCCCCAGGCCCAGCCACAAATTTTTCCCTTCCCCACAAATATCTGGAGGCACCAGCCACCCCTGCACAGCACTCACCAGTTACTCACCAGACGGTGGGGGTCAGGGTTAAGACACCCCTACTTGCCTTCTACCAGGAGGGGTACCAGGTCTGGTATTTCTTGGGGGCTGTCCCACCACAGATAGCTCTGTCAAACCTGCCTTACCCAGCAGGCTGCAGTTTTAGGTCATGCCCAGAACCAGGAGCCTCCAAACTTCCTCATAGTTCTTGCCCTTACCTCCACAATGTCCCTGACCTATAGCTCAGCCGGCTGATGTTTCTTTCTTGGCAGCTGGCAGCAAACGGCTGCCTTACCCTATAAGAACTGGGTCCTAAAATGGCCACCCTAATCAGGCACCTGCTTGCTGCTTGCCTTCAACCCTTAAAGTGGCAGGCACCAAAGGTGCACTTCCGCATCAGATTTGTTTGATTATATATAAAGTTTAAAAACACAACACACTAGGTAAAAATAATCAAACGGAATTGTTTTATTGGGTTTGTAGACATTATCATTAAATATGCATCTTTTATTCAGATCCTTAAAACAAAATCTGGTCTTCTTGAGTGTCTTTACGGTGCATCCAGCACTTCACTGTCTGTTGTCTCCACACCTGAGTTTATGTTCACCTGAGTTAATGTTACCATACACAAGAGAAGCTTTTTAGCAAGAGCTAAAAAGAGTCTGCAGGGCTGTGAAACTGAAGGGCGACGTTATCAGGAATAGCTAACAGGTAGAAAAATTGCAAAAGAAAGGATAGCTTGAGTAATGAAAGTTCAAGGCTATTAAAAAGGAGAGAGGGCCATTAACACCTCTGGAAAGAAAAGAGATTGGCAAGGATCAGATAAATTATAATGCGCCATGCAGTCAATTGATTCCCTCAGAGCTGCCTGAATTGAAATGCTGCTGCCCCTCTGGGGAAGTTGGTTTAAAGTCTGGGTGGAGCAAAAATAAAAGGAGGGTGCAACTGCACCCCACCTAAATCTGCCCCTGCCTATGCCTGTGCAGTATTGGGCATAGACAGAGGAAAGTACCTTAAGTAAAAATTCTTGATTCTTTTCCTGGGTTTTGGAATTTCTTCCACCAGTAAATCCAGCTGTTGCAGGCCTAAATTGCACAAGCCAAACTCTACCCCTGCTCTGTGGTGAGACCTGAGGCTGACAGGGAAACCTTAACTGAGAGTGTCTCCCTCCAGTGTGGCTGAAAACTCACTGGTGGCAACATGCCACCACTACAATAAATTGAAGTAGTCCTGCTTGACAAGCAATAATTATATGGGTGGACAGTACAGTATTTCAAGCATGGTACCTCTCAACCTAAAATTCCCACAGCCCAAGGTAGTGGCATGTAAACAGTGCCAGATTGAGGTTTAAGCTACTTAAAATACAGTTTAGGGCCTGACAATATGAGGGGCCTCTAAATAAGATAAAATACCTAAACCAGTATCATATTTTATAATAATAAATTAGTAGATAAAAGAGATATGGGAAAGTGAGTCTTCAGATATGGACATTTTTTTGTTTTAATATGACAAAAATATACATACATTGCATTATTTTTATCATGTGGGGCCTCTTAAACTGGACACAGGTTAGGGCCTCAGCATGTCATAATCCAGCACTGTGTGAAAATTTACTTCATGCAGGTAAATGGGGACATAACTAAAATTAAGCTTTCAGGTAAATGAATTATTTGTATTACAGTGGGAAACATTGTAGAGTCATAGGATTTTTGAAAACCTAGATTTATAACTGTCTCCTGTCAGAAGCTACAGGAAAGAATGTATGGGCTGTCAGCATGGGAAGCTGACACAGGGTGCAGACAGATGTTAGGACTCCAGTCTAATTCATGGCACTTTACATAAAGCACCGTAAGATAGAGCACCCCAAGTGTCTCTCCCCCACCCCCAACCCAACAGACATTTGCCTGTTAGGTTGGAGGGGACGGGGGAAGGACACTGGAGGCAGCCTGCATCAACCCAGGTGAGCAGAGAGAGTGCTCTAGCAGCCTCCCAGGAAGCTGCCAAATTGTCCTTCCCCCAGCCCCACCCCTCTCCCCCAACTCCAAGGCTGTCTGCAAGGGAGCTCCCAGCTGCTGAATGGCCAGAGCTGAAGGCGGGGGAAGGAATCGGGGTTCCCCACACCTTGCAGCCCCACTCCAGCCACTGTGGCTTGGGTATTGGGGGGATCTAGGTCAGGCCCCTGAGGCGATAGGGCTCCATTCTTCCCTGCCCTCCCTGCTCCCAGCTCCGGCCACTCAGCAGTTGGGAGCCTCCAACATGGAACTGAGAGGGAGGGAAGGGAATGGAGTTCCCTTACCTCGGGGACCTGACCCAGCTGGCCCCAATACCCCAGCCAGGGTAGCTGGGGTGGGGCCACAAGGTGAGGGGCCCCGTTCCCCACCCCTGCTCACCAGCTCTGGCCACTCATCAGCCAGCAGCTCTCTCTCCTTTGCCCTGACAGCCCGAGTTGAAGGGCTGGACAGCAGCCCAGCCCCAATCCCCCCCACAAAAAAAATTAAATCTGGAGGGAGTACAAGTTCTTTAAGGCTGTGTGTAAACAAAATGAGAGGTGTGCATGCACAACACTTAGAAGAGCTAAATGCTTTTGCACAGCTTTAATGGTGCTGGTGTTTGCACATGTCAGCAGCGTATTGCACATTAATTCCAGCTGCTGTAGGAAATTCAGTGGTGTAATGTGCCTTAAATGACTTGGGGCACAGCAAACTAAAACTCCTTTGAGTTTTGAACAAGAGTTACCAGGGTCTTTTCCAGGACTATGGCAGTGCATTAATATTAATTTTAAGGAAGAAATACATTTACTTTATTTCTTTTGAATAATTATTTTTCTGGTCTTTACACAGAATGTTATGGCTTCCTCAATATCTTGGATTCACAATGAGTGCAGAAATATGGTGCCAGGCAAGTCAATCATTGCCTTGGGATGATGGGAATCGATGCTAAATTTCATCTCATGTCAAAAGGATGTTATCAGAAGATAACAATAAGGAGAAAAGAGATGTCACAGAAACAAGAAGTTCTCAGTGGAGCCTACTGTGAATGCTGATCTCATATGAAGTCATGCTTCAGTGAACTAGAGTTCACACAAGTGTTATCCAGTAATTCCTTTACCACATGTTTTGGCAAGGTCAAGGTCACATATTCTCCACTTCCTCAGTTGAAGATTGCAAAGTATCAGATCTTTTTGGAAGATCTATCCATTAGTAAACTAGGAAGAGTAATTAAGTCAAAGTTAGTTGTGGAGAAAGGACAAGATCCATTTAAGTTCCAGTTAATTCTAGGGAACAGGAAGCAGAAAGAATGAGCATAGCATCTGCTGCAATAGAAAATAGTGATTTGTTGTGATCTGGGAGCATTCTTCCTTCCAGGAATGTGAGTTGTTTTGCTGATGTCAGTCAACAAATATAGGAATTTTTTCCCTGCAGGTGTCATGGATTACCCTAGGGGGAGTGCCCACTCAGGACCCCAGCCCAATTTGTTCTCTCTGGGTACCCCCTAAAGTTAGCTCAGGCACGGCTTGTAAGGTAGGGTGAAATATGGCTTTTTTGAGTCTGAGACTCTGGTCTTCTGGTCTGTGACCCTCTCTAGTTATCCATGACTCTCCAATACACTTTCTCTGAGGGATTTCAGCATCCTTTAAAAGGGTGAAGATCCTCCTTCCAGTGAGGGTGAAGAACATGCAATGAGTTTCAGGCAGCAAAGCAGACAGCAGACCACACAGTGAGAAGACCTTGCCTCCTCCAAAAGATTAAGCAGTCCCTCTGTCCCTAGTCTAGCCCACACAGCCCCAAGCACCCTGAGATTAGTTCAGCTGTTCTGTTTCCCTGGTTGCACAGCCCTCGATACCTCAAAGTAGTTCTGCTCTTCCCTCTCTTCAGACTCTTCAGCTCTCAGGCCAACTCCCTTTTTTTCAGGCTTCTTAATCCATTTTCCCATATTTATCTCCCTCCTTCCTTCTCCAGGGCAGTGAGGTGTCTCCTTCCAAAGATGTTAACAAGGATATTCAGTTCTTTGTTGTTGGTTAATGCTTGTCTTCACTTAGGCAAGGCAGCTCTAGCTTCAGATTCTTTTAAACCCTTTATTGTTCCTTGTATGAGACTGTTAGGGAAACAGAGGCATGTGACACTGCAACAATGTGAACACATTTAACCCAGAAATACGATATTAAAAGCATAGCCTGTCACCAGTCATCACTTATGTGGCAGCAGAAATTGCTCAGTAGCATGGGATCTGCACCCAGAAGGAGATTGAGTTGTATACCTGTTTTGGGGAGCTCTCTGTCTGGAAACAAAGAGCCTTATGGCCTCCCTGTATTTCATGACCTAGGGCATTTATATATGTACTTTTTTCCCACAAATGGACCAGAGGTCTACCGCTTCAGAGCAGACTCGTACATTTTGCCATTTATACGACTGCATGTAGTGCAGCGCAGTTTACCTCAGCTTGCACGCGGAGCAGATTTGATTAATTGAGTCTGCTCTGCATGCCAGCTGAGGCAAACTGTGCTGTGCCATGTGCAGCTCTATAAGTGGCGAAAGGCATATCAGCGCACAGAAAATGGCAGCAGTGCATTTTTCAACTAAAGCACCTCCTAGGTGTTTTAGTTCAAAAGTGTGCTGCTGCCATTTTCTCAGTGCTGACACGCATTTCGCTGCTTATACAACTACATGCATCTCAGTGCCGAATACATGTGTAAAAATGCCCCTAGAGGCTACGTGCAGAGATTCAGAAAGCCTAAGGTAGAATCCGTTTAATCTTTGTGAATTTTTCTAAGCTGTGTAGATTGAACTGATGACAAACTGAACTGACATTCAGTGGTAAGATGGCGAAGAAAGGCAGAAACCTGCACTGGCTCAGGTGAGGGTCCTGGGGGTGCTCACAAGCACTACTCCTCATGGTAACACTGGAGGGCACAGCCAGCAGACAATCTCTCCCCAGCTCCTCTCCCTCCCCAGCTGCCCACCTCTGTGAGGAGGGGGAGACTACATGGTGCGGGGCCTTTTTGTTTCCATATCCCTGCATGCCAGGAGGAGAATGCATCCCCCTCCCCAGCCTGGCATTGGACCTCCCTAGCCAGGGTCTGCACAGTGCAGGGTTGCTAGTGATGGACTGGGGGGTTTCATTCCCCTTGCTGCCACCCCCAACTCTGAGGCAGCAGCTAGGTAGGGGGTGGGGCTCCAGTGATCCCAGCCCAGCTTTCCTGGCTGTTGGGAGATGACAAGCCCCTGCCATGGGGGCTTTTCCTCCCCTTACGCTGTGCTGGCCTGGGCTAAGGTGGGGGGGGGGAGGGATGGCAGGTGTCCATTCCTCTGCTCCCTGTCCCACCACAGTGACAGGCACAGGCAGGAAGCAGGCTTTACTGCTTCAGCTCTATGACAGCTCAGGGTGGGGCTGCCCCCTCTCTGCTGCTTGAATCTGGAGAGGATCTGGGACAGTTCAATAAACTGGTTTAGCTTAAATCAGTTATGTCTGATACTACATCCATCCTGGTTTATTTTAAACCAGTTTCAGTGATTTTGAAAGCAGTTTATATGCACTGAACTTCTGTTACAGGTTTAAACTAGTTTCCAATCACTTTTACCAGTTTATGTTCAAATTCTGTCCCTAGCCAGAATGCAAAGTAATGGAGAATTTCATATAAATCTGGACAAAGGTTCTGCTATGATTCTCCATGTCTTCCATATTTCCCCAGGACCATATAAAAATAGGAAAGAAAGGGAGGAAGTGGCTGAACAGGCCATAACCTCCAGAGTAAGCATTGTGCCAACTTCAGCACCCTCAAACATGTGCTTCTTTGAGCAAAATACTTCTTAAATGGGAGGCATTGTAGCTCTGCACATCACGTGAATTTGGCTGGCTAATTAGAGGGAGAAATGGCTAACATTGTCAATCAGTGATTTCAACTACCCTACCCTGGTACTAATTAGACCTATTGATGCTTCTGGCTGTTTTGCTTTGGTTTAGGTAGAACAGTGCAGTCTTTACCTCACGTGGTAAATTTACTGTATAATCGTGAGTTATTGTTCTCAGCCCTAATTAACCTGGCTCTGAACTTTCCAGTGTCTCTATCTCACAGTGGTTGTGAACTATTGCAAAAACTCTCTCCTTCTAGAACTAGACAGTCTCAAAACAAGTATGCAGTGAAATGATTTCCTAGAAACTGGAAGTTAAACAGTAAGACTTTTTTTATTGACTGAAGAAAAGTGGATCGATTGCCACATTAAATAAGTGCACCCCAAGGGAAGTCAAGGTCTAACAGTCAAACACTTCTGGAAGACAGTTTTAGACTGGACATAAGAAAAAACTTCTTTACCATCTGAGTCTCTGGAGTCTCAAATAGACTCCTCCCAGAAGTGGTGAAAGCACCTACTCTGGATACCTTTAAGAAACGCTTGGATGCTTATCTTGCTGGGGTGATCTGACCCCAGCTGACTTCCTGCCCCTTGGTCAGGAGGCTGGGACCAGTGATCTCACGAGGTCCCTTCCAGCCCTAATGTCTATGAAATCTACGCAAGTACAATGTACTAGGAAGGCTCTTGTGGTTCTATGAATGTATCCAAGCAAAAAGGTCAAGTGTCTATATTATAATACCCTCAAGATTGTCAAGAAAACAAGTTTCGTGTAAATCCTTGATTCCAGCCTGTGACAGGCTCAGGTATTTTGCCCTCTCTAGAGTTTGGCGCCCCTAATGGCCAGTCTGGCCTGCCCAAGTTCCCTGGCCTCCTCCACCTTCTATCTCTCACCTGCTGTGGTTTGATGTTACATATTTGAAGGGGAGGCTGCTCATATGGGCCTGAGTGGCCTATTCATTGGTGCCTCTTACTTTTCTGCCCTCACCCTGTGGGTATACACCATTTTGAAGAGGGCCTTAGTTGTCTTAATTTAAAAGGGCTGGACTTGAGACCTCCAGCCACCCCTATAAATCATACCCATTCCTCGCAGATGACTCATTTGCCCCTTGTAGGGGAATCTCTTGGTCCCATATAGATACTGGGCACCTCAGGCCCCAAACCCTTGTCCAGGCTTCAGCCTTCTTGAACTCTGCCCTTTTTATCTGGCTAAGACTCCTTAGATCAGGTCCACTGCCTTGGACTTGGGCTCTTGGGCTCCAGCCCCGCAAGTCTTTGACCAAAACTGGTCTCACAAGTACGGAGTACCCCTTGCACCATACCATTCTCTGTGGCCTCCAGACCTTGCCTACAGCCACAGGTTTGTCCTCTAATCATGAACTTAAAGAAAAAAAAAAAAAGAAACACACAAAGAGTTACCCATCTGGTTTTAACTCAGACTTAACCCCTTCAGGGCCATAACCATCAAATGACATTGTGAAGCTGGGATCTTTCTCGGATTAGCTAGTGTCTGTCTTTTAGTTCATACGAATGGTTCTCACCTTTGCCATAGCCAAAGTTTATTCTCAAAATAAATTCAAGAAATATTCTTCCTTCTGTCAAGCATCCCATTCTAATATCTAGGAGCAGTGACATTATTAGGGCAATGAAAATTTGTCTCGTGTAGTGAGATCTACTGTATGATTATGAGGCCACTGGTACACAAATTAATCACATTTTCATATTAGCCATTTAGCCTTTAGTCAATGCCATTATTTCAGCAGAAGCCTTCTCCCTGCCTCAGTGCTCACAGAAGGAAAAGGGATATATTATATATCTTATTTTTGATGACTGTTTAATGGATGATTCTACTTTCCACCCTGGAGGCACACTGCTGTGAAAGTCTCATTTTAATAAATTCGTAGATCTTCCTACAGATACTAGGACAATTCATCTGTATTTATCTGAAGATTTTCCTTTCTTCAAGTAATGAGGTTCACTGATCTGACCTACTCTGGAGACAAATGGATCTTCCAGAATAGAAATGGAAATTGATATATAAAGATTCACGTTTATTTCAGTAGAATTATCTCCATACTCTGCTGTATGAGAAATTCCTTCAAATGTGATTAATGTTATCTGTAAATTAGGAAAGTAGAACAGAATCATCTCAGCTGGAGGCAATTTCATGGTCTAGGTCATTTTGCTTTTCCAGTAACAGACCTGTTTATGCCCCCACCCCCCTGGTCTTCTATACTTTATTTCATAAATCCTGAGCTGTCTGAAATAGTTTGATTGGTTCAATTTATTCTGACATACTTTTGTTCTTCCCAACTTTTGATTTTTTTTTTTTTTTTAATGTTGAGTATTTGTTGCATCAAGCTAGACTTCTAAGATAATTCCTTGCACCGGATACTGATCTGGACTATGTAATCATTTTACTTTTATAGTTTTTTTTGCACTATATTTCATAAGATGTGTATTGATTGCCTTGATGCAAGTAAATTGAAAAAGGATTTAGATTTAGTCACAAAGCTGTCACCTGTGCTTTCCAGGTTTTCACAGTTTTCTGAATTGATCACAAAATTCTAATGCATTCTAGCAATTTCGGGATCTTTTTAACATTTATGAACAATTACAGGAACAAAATATACATGTTGTAGAGACTGCCACAGAAACTATAGAATATATAAAATATTTCTATAAAAAACCTCACAAACTCTGTTTTGGGTCTTTATTAGGACAGTGGATACTGAAAATGTTTTCAACATATGTTTATTCAGATGTCAAACAAATATGTTTCAATTGTGCTTGTACTTCTTTTATGATCACCTTCTACATACAATTTTTCAAACAGGTTTATTGGCAATAACTTAGTCATCTGCTGGGGGCGAAGCCTCTGTATACATATGTGAACATGTAGCCCTGTGGGATCAAGCCAACTCTCAGGATCTCAATATTGTGCTGTTAGACAGGAAGGTGTGACACAATTGCGCATATACAAACCCACAAATCAGTTAGGTGCATACACACATACACTACCAGCTCAGGCACATGCATACCTATCGCCAATTCAAGCACATACACTATACACCCCAAAAGTTAGACATAGAACACTAATTCGTATATCATGCACACAATGACACATATACACATACACACACTCACCAGTTCACACACACACAACCCACCTACACAGGTAAGTTCCTAATTTGGATGGTACAGTGTGCATGTGTGTGCTTGAGGTACCTGGGATACTTGGGGGAAGGTTCAGGTGAGGGAGGAGAGAGTTAAAGTGTAGGGAGTGAAAGTTGCCAGAACCAGGATTAGAACCCATAGACTACAGAGAAGCTGGTTGAGGAACTGAGGTTTGGGTTTACTTAAGATAGACCAGGGCTGGAAACTGAGGCAGACAGCGGAGATATTGGGTGGGGGAAGGGAGGACAGATAAGTGGAGGCAAGGAGGAGACAGCCGGGAAAGAAACTGAGGCAGAAACCTGGTTGCTCAGGGAAAAAGGAAAAGGCAGTGGGGATAAGACAGTGGCAAAGAAGCAGGGGGTTTGGAGGCAGAGAGGAGCTCAGGACAGGTGTTGGAGGTCGCAGTGAGCCAGAAGCAGGAGAGGGAGAAATGAGACTGAAAGGTGAGAAGCAGAGACTGGAGCAGGGCCAAATCATGATAAAGCAAAACCCAATTTAGGGGTCCAAATAACAGTTTTATTACATAGACAACACACTACACAGCCCCATGAAGTTATTGGTACACACACGCGCACACACACACAAACAAACAATGGCAGCAGGGGAAAGAGACTCATTGGAAGGGCTGGAGTCCAGGTAGGGAAGAGAAGCAGAGTCCAAGTCCTTGGTTGAAAAGTGGGTATGGGAGTAATAGCTACCTATCCAGGCTGGAAAGGGTTCCTTGTCCAGCAGGGGGTCAGACTAGATGGCCTGCTCTAGGCCCCTTCTGACCCTAGTTACTATGAAACGATGAAGGTGTTGTCTAGAGGGGGTTGCCAGCAGGGCCTCAGGGTGGATAGATGGTATGGCATGGTGCTGGTCCAGATGGAGAGGGCATACCCCTGGGTCTGTCTTCACTGCCCCTTTTAAATGGGCAGACCTTGTGTGACCCTAGTGACAGAAGGCATGCCCAAGCAAGAGTCAGCCTCTGGCATACTGAGTATGTGTCCTTCATGCAGCAATGTGCAGTTTCAGGTCTCTATAATGGTGGGGTACAATGGTAGAGTTGCTGGTTCTGCAGGGCCTTTTGTCTTTCAAATGCTGGGTTCTTGTCTCTGTTCCTGGGTGAGGTCCATGGTTTCTGGATCAATCAATGCAAGGTGATGGCCCGGTCATTACAGGCCATTCAGTAGAGGCCTGCTACCACTATATTTCAGTCATTCCCAATCATTTTCATTTGTCCAGAAACAAATTTACATTGTAGGGGTCTGTGACTCATACAGTTGCAACACAGGGGATACCCGGGCAGAGGACACAAGATGGAGATTTGACATACAAACTGGAAACTTGACATTACAGTGGTACCTTGGTACTCGTCGTTAATTGGTTTCGGGAGGCGCGACGAGTACCAAAAACAACGAGTACCAAACAAACAGCCCTCCCCTCCCCAAACAGCTGAGAGGGAGCACGGGGCTGGGCAGCGACGGCAGCGGTGCCTTGCCAGAGCAGAGCAGAGCAGAGCAGAGCAGAGTGAGCAGCGAAGTTCAGGAGGGAGCAGGCGCCGCCGTCGCCTCCTCCGCCGACAAGTACCCGCTTGCGCGTTGAGTACCGAGCAAACGACGAGTACCGGGACAACATTTTTGCGTCGACATGCATCGAGTACCAAATTCAACAAGTTTTAAAGCAGTCAAGTACCGAGGTACCACTGCACTTTGCTTCACTTACAAACACAGGCCTAAACCATACAATATCCATATGAAACAATAAAAATCAATATGAAAATGATAATAATATGATATACAACAGTAAGAATCAATACAAACCTAATAATAATACAATATAAAACAGTGGATTGCCAAAACGAAAAACTTGCTACCAAAATAAAAATGTTAAAGCTTATCTTAAGTCTGAGCTCGCTTATGCTTGTCTATAGGGAATAGAGAGGGAGAGAAAGAAAAGCCAGAAATAATCGGGAAGGGAAGGGAATGCATATCTATCATATATATTAAAAAAGAAAAATGGGGGGTTTTGCTACAAATATGTGAATTTATCTTGAAAATGTGCCTGTTTTTATAGATTTTTGAGACTACCCAATAACTCTGTGACCGAATCAAGTAATCTGTGTAGCAAAATAATATTGTTTTTAAATACTGATATAGCTGACTCTGATGGTATAAATTATAATTCCCAATTCATAATGGAAAATGTTCATCATTTACAGGAGATCCAGTTGTTTTATTCATCATACTTTCCAGTGAGTACAGTATGTTCTCATGAGTCCTCTTTTTCTTGCCTCTTCAGCTAGAGCTAATACTCTCAAATTACATGTTATGCTTTTGTTCTTTAGAAATCTGATTTTACAGTGTAAGAAAGCATTGACCTTAACTAGGACACTGGAGAGCTTTAAAGCTGTCCACTTCTGTTTGCATAGGCTGGATACTGTCAAATACAGCTTTAATATTCTTTCTAATATTTCATTTTTTCTGGCTAATTTAGGGCCCAAACCCAAGTGGGTTACCCTCACCCCACTGTAAGGTATGAGGAAATGCACCATTTCAGGGGCAATCTAAGCAAGGAATTATGGCCCCAAGAGTCATAATGGGGAGTTACACAAACCTGTGGAGGGTCATTTCTGCCAGCTGGCACATTGGATTTGGTGGAGTCGCAGGTTTTTCCATTCTTTCCCCACCTACATTGAGGTGGGTGAGAATGCAATAGGGGGATGGGGAGCAAAGGTCCACAGAATGTTTTCCTCCTATTCAATGCTGAGTGGTGACCTGGACTTTTGCATATCCTGCACAGTACTGAAGACTTTGTATCTGACACAAAGGGTAAAGAACAGTGCTGGTTGGTACAGGTGGTGGGAGAAATTAATGGGTGTGTAATTACATGCAAGAAGTAGAACTAATGACCCATATATAAACACTGTATAGTGCAATGAACTGGACAGGTAAGTTTCCCTTTAGGAGCTGTGTCCACTGTTGTGTACAGTTACCCTGAGATTTCTGTAAACCAAGTTGTGTTTATAGAAAGCATGATAAAGATGGTTATAAAATAACAAGAATTCTGCATGCATGTCTACCTTTACCTAGTGGCTTGCCATCTTTTAAAGAGAGACCTGCTGAGGATGTCTGCCACTTTCTCTTTTAACAACTGCCCCTTCCATCAAGAGTATCTCTTATCTTCACAGAAGCCCCTTATTAGTGTGTTTCTGAACTTTTTGGCTTTACATTTCCTTTACACTCTAGAAACCTCCTGCTTTGACAGTGTACCTGAAAGGACTTGAAAGAGAATGGTTCTTGTATCGTCTCTAAATAGCTAATGGGTGGCTATCGGAAACTATCGTTCTTTTCTGCTTAAATACAATCAGCCTTTTCTTGGAATAATCCCACACTTCCATAGTTAACTCCATTACAGCAATCAAACGTATATAGACCATATATTATATATATATATAAGTTATTATAGATCAAGCCCAAGTCCCTCATATGAATAAATGAAAAAAATGCTGAGTGCAAACAAGAGAAGCTGTAAATCCAATTGTCCATGGTGCTTATTACTCTATTCATTTGTTGCAGCTCAACCTAGAGTTTAAAAGAATGCCCTAAGGGGAATGAAAGCATAGAATGAAAGCATAGTAGTATTTGTATTTGATCCCATCCAGGCATTTTATTTTCATATTTCACACTTTAGATTCTGAAAAAGAAATGTGTATTATTGGAATGTCTCAAAATATCTGATTGCATGGATTGGTGAAACCTACCATAAAGCTGTCTTTCTATCCAGAACCTTTATCAGATTCCTGGGATTTTAGCTTGGTATTCACCTTTGGGATAGAGAAGCAATCATTCTCTCTCTCTCTCTCTCTCTCTCTCTCTCTCTCTCTCTCTCTCTCTCTCTCTCTCTCTCTAAAAATATAATAAAATAAATAATAATAATCATATTCTCTTACTCCATGAAATGTGATCTATTGTGGGTTTTTTAAAAACATGGTTGTTAAGTCTGTGCAAGAACTTGCCTTTGTCTGACTGAGAATGTATGTTTTGACATCATCAGTCACAAACAATTCCTCTTCTTTGGTCTGTCATTTCTTCAGACTCTTATGATACTAACATAAGAATACGTATTACTTCTACAAGTGGGTGTCCACTGGTAGTACTTGCCTTTTTTTTATACTAGTGAAGGGAGACATAATTGTCAAGAGTATGCACTAACTGAAATACAGGTATGAAGTATGTATAGTGCTTGCTTTATGCTCACTTCTGTCTGTTAGCAGTACATGCAAGAAGCTGTAATAAATGTATGCTTCTTACTTGTATATATGCTTTGTAATGAAGATCACACATTGCATGATGTGGCAGAGACTATATACATTTTGACAAAAACACAAATCTATCTAAGACATCTAAACAAAACCCAAAATTATAATGTTGGATATTGCCCAGCTATGTATTTCTTTTGTATTTTCCAAACACAAACAGAAGTATTATATTTTGAGAATGGAGTATTTAAAAGCACGTGTGCTGGCCTAAGCTTTGGTTCTACTGAAGTCAATGGAAGTTCATTGTTTTTTGTGGGAACAAAGAAAAGCACACTTTTATAAATCCCACCTTAACCCCAAGGGAAACAAAGGAAGAGAGAACAAATAAAAAGTCTCTACAGGGTGCAGTGGGAATTTTAGGTTTCCTAACCTCTGTTATTTACAATAACTCTTCCAAGTACTTGAGCCCTGACCCTTTACACGTATGCAAGGAAAGGTGTGTTCTAGTGCTATAGAGCAATGTTTCTCAATCTTCTAAGTAGCAAGTACCTCCTAACTTCTGAAAATTTTAATAAGTACCCCAACACTCAGTTTTTCAGGGGATTTTGTTTGCAGACTAATGTGTGCCATATGTTGGAAGAAGGTCTGTGTAAGGCCGTGATATGACACGTGTCTTATCTGATGTGGGTAGGGTTGCTACCTTTTACATCAGGGGTGCACAACTCAAATATATACCTGGGCTAGAGGTGATGCTGGCTAAAGCTAGGAGAGCTGAACCCAGTGCTGCACAAAGTATAGAACACCAAATTATTACTGAGGAATTTAAATTGCTGTGCAATGCGCAGCGCACCAAATTTTTTGCCATAGTTTTAAGAGTAGGAAGGGGCAAGAGAGAGAGGAAAAGAGGACGAGAGAGAGTGAGTGTTGGTATACCTGCATACCCCCTGCCTCTCTCGCATACCTCCAGGAGTACATGGATCACAGGTTGAGAAACTGAAACTGTACCATAGAAGAACAGAATCTTGCAAGAGCATATGATGCTATTCACACTTGTCTTGATGTTGTCATCCTCAGTAAAACTCAGATGGCCAAATGCAGCAAAGCCATCTTTCCAAGCAATCAAGACTGTTTCTCTCAAAGGGGATTCAGTCTTGCAGAGTGGTAGACGTGTTTGATCTTTGGCTTCCTCCAGAGGCAAGGAAGCTTTACATCTGGGTGGAATCCCACAGGTGCTCTATCAACAGGAAGCTTGGAAAGAAACTGGTATCAAGTGACTTTCTAGACCAGTGGCTCTCAACCTTTGTAGAATCAGGGCACCCCTCCACAACTTTTTTCATTGGGGAGCATTCCTGGTCAAGAACCACTGAACAATTCAAGTATCCTCCATGTGTTTCCTATGGAAAGTGCTTTAGAAAAGGCATAGAGGGGCCATGAAAAACTTTCCTGCATTGAAAGGGGGAGTTGGACCAGATTGATCAAAATATATCTTTGAATCACTTAGCCTTAAACCAAGAGTATTCTGTTTCTTGCCTTGCAGCACTTCAAAACTCTTCTCTCTGATTAGGCGCCTGATTTTTAATCATTTGAAACAGGGCAGCATTGAAGAGTTAAAAGCAGAGGTACTGTGCAGTCTTTTATTTTCCTGCTACACTGACCTTGACAAGACTTAAAAAAAAAACCCCCCCAAAAAAACCCAAAAAGCTCTTTGTTGAGTCTGTGATATTGTCTCTCTAGCTTTGTCTCTTAAAGCAGTGAGCTAATTGTATCTGTTTGGCGAATTAATACAGACTTATTTTCATGTCCTATGATTTGTTTTCTATATGAATTTCCTTCAGTTACACTGAGTGGCTCCTCCAGACTGTAATTTGCTGCCTCAGTCTACCTCCGTAGTTCTCAGCCAGAGTCCCATGACCAGGTAAAATTGCCCTGTGCGCCTGTCACATAGTGGAATCTGAAAGGTTGCTAGACACACTCTCCTGTCTCTGTTAAAAGTGTCTGATCAGCCTAAAGCAGGCAGGATTGCTGACTGGTGCTGCAGTCCTTCCTGGTGCAAGCCCACATAGCATCTCCCAGGAATGGAGGCATATGGGGCAAGTGGAACAGCCTGGGTGCTTCGGTATCCAGAAGGAGCATGGGGGGAATTGAACTGGGAAGCACCAGCCAGCTCTCCTCCCTGCTATGTGCTTATTAGTTAGCCCTAATACAGATAGGAGGAGAGTACAGAAGTTCTTTGGCTACCTGGAGCACGTTTACTTTGCCATGACCATAGCACCTTAGTTGAGATCCACTGTTCTAGATGTTCTGAATAGAAATAACCTTTTGAGATTTGGAATAACTCTGGCTCTTTACAAATACTCTTACCTCTAAATGAAGTTGTGGGTAGTTGTACCATCTCTTTCTCTTCTCCTGTATGCTTTCAGAGGATCCTGCAATAACTTTTCTGGTATAAACTGATAGGTAATTTGGCTTAGAATATTCTGGATGGGTAGTCGACTAAAACAAACATTATGCATAGACACAGCATCATCTTTCAGTCAACCGTTCTCTTTAAATGGTTCATTTTTCAAAAAAACATATCTTTAATGCAGATCTATGATGAAAGCAACCTATTAAGTTGATTGTTATCAATTTATGAGCAGGAGAGAATTCATTGTAAAAATCTTCTTGGTGTGCAAATAAATATACATCCTTCCATTCAGCAGGGAGATTAGCATCAGTGCTTTTTCTTTTAAAGTAAGTGTTTAGATACTTTATTTTATATGAGCTCTCTGGGTTTGATAGATAACAATTGTACTGCCATTTCCAGAAAATATAATGGAAGGTCTCTCCAGGAGGTGGAGTTTGTTTGGGGATGAGTACCAGAAGGTAGTTGTAGAATCAGGGAGGAAGTTTTATAAAATTGTGTTTTGTTGTGAATTTACTGTAAAGTCATCTAAATCTGTAGGCTGGTTGCAAGGTTTGGTAAATGATTCCTGCACCTATATCTAATTAGAGAACAATCAATAGGAAACGTTGGTACTGGAACAGCAAGAGATGTAGAATGTTTAAGCTGAGGGTCAGATTCTGTTTTCATTTAAACTGGTATAGTGCCATTAGCTTCAGCAAAGTTACTCTGAACTGGCAGTTGTGTCACTGGGAACATAATCTAGTCTTTCATATGGTAATTTTTCACTTCACTGCTTTTAAGTAGAGACAACTAGGTACCCCAATTTCATGAAAATATGAAGCCTAGAGCGTATCTTACAGCACAAGGAGAGGATTATATTAAGGAAAAAAAAGTGAATCTGTTTCTTAATGTAATCTACAGATTTTTTTATGTTTGCAAGATGTTGCTGATGCCCTGTATTTGAAGTAAAATGGTAAATCAAGTTTAATCTCTGAATGGCTCTAGTTTAACCATTAAATATGCAAAAGACAATACCAATTTTTTAAATTTGCTAGGGTAAGGACTCTGCAAGTAGTAGTTAATATAGCAAAAAACAAAAAAAATCTTACCACTGACAAGAATTGCAGCCTATACGATAAAATTCCACTGATCACATAGTCAAGTAATAAAAGTTACTTATCTGAAATGTACTTCTGAAATCTCCCTAACTTTCAAGACAGTGTTGGAACTGAACATTACGTTGTTTTCATTTAAAACTTGAAACTGTTTCTGCAAATCTACAGGTAAAAGCTTTGGGTGGGAAAAAGACCATTTTCAGCACTATTGCTGTTTCAGTCCAGCAAGTCCAGGGTTGATAAAGAAAGTGATTTTTAGGAACACACTTTTATATACACAAAATGAAATTACCTGTGACTAGATGACCATTTTTGTTTTCTTTTGGCCCCCCCCAACTCTTTAAGATGTATCTAATACATTTTATTCCTGTCTCCTCCTTCCCTGCTTCATGCTTATTGATATACATCTTCTATACTATCTAGATCTAAATTATCTCATTATTATTTAATTGGACTTAAAAGTAAGTGTAGTAAATCATTACATTAACTATTCTTCACCCCAACTTGCTACTTTATTCCCTTATTTTACTAATGTATGTATCATATTGACTGATGCTGAGGTTTGCTCATATTCTTTCATTCTTTCTCTCTCTGATTTACTCATTTTCCTTATCCTTTTGATGTAGTTGATGGTAATTTAATATTTATTTCATGTTCACTATCACCACAAAAACTTAGTGTTTGCACAAAGGACAATGAAAGACTATTTATTAAAACCCTGCTCTTTCCTTAGATTCCTTAATCCCCATTCAATATTCCTTAGCCATAAGAGCTAGGGACAGAAATTACACACAAACTGATATAAGTGATCGAAAACTGGTTCAAATCTGTAACACAACACAAGCTCAGTCCACATAAACTGCTTTCAAAATGGATGAAAGTGGTTTAAGATAAACCTGGATGGGTGTATTATTAGACTTAACTGATTTAGGTTAAATCAGTTTATTGAACCTCTGTCCCAAATTCACGGTAAATCTCAGTACTCCAGCATCCCAGGGGCATTTTGCACCTTACCTGCAAATCCCACTTTGGGTGGGCTAGCCTTGACCCAAGCTGTTTGCTCCAGCTGAGCAGGGAGGCATGCTCTAAAACACCCACCCTAGGTTCTGGCTTGAACCACTACAGGCTTGTGCCTGCATTTCTGCAATCAAAAGTGAACATCTGTTACCTTGCTTATCTTTTCAATCTGTACAGCTTAGACTAACCTGCAAAGATTGAATTGATTTAGCCTTGGGCTTTCTGTCTGTCTGTTCTTAGTTATGAAGATTGGTTGAACACTTCACATCAATGTCTTGTACTACTAAGTAGCTATGCTGTTGCATTAGTAGTAGCACATATCTATTTGCTAGAAAGCGATCATATTGTATTTTCTTGTATACAACATGCCCAACTGTTTTTCAGAAGCCAACTTGAAGAAAAAAGTTCTGAGTAGCAGCAGATAGGGAGCTGAGTCAGCTGCCAGCCCCACCCAGGATGTAGTTGGCTCTGGGCTATGTGGTGGGTCCAACCCAGCACCCCAGGTGTAACTGTTGACTGATGTTGCATGCCATCCTGGTCTGGTATGTGGGACTATATAATCTAGCTAGGGGCCTCCCTATGGGTTCAGAAATTTGGTAGCAGAGGAGCAGTGGGAGCATTAATAGTTGCAACAGTTTACACTACTGCTTCTCCCCTGCTGCCTTTCTGGACCTGTGGAGAGCTGGGGGTTTTTTGCATGTAATGCAAACCGCCATTTTCACAACCTGATTTTGGGGTGACAGTGTGGATTGTGTGAGAGAAAATATGATACCTAATTGAGACAGCCAGTCAAGAGTGTATCCAGTTTTTTAATTTCCCAGCCATACTCCCTGATGAAGTGGGGAAAGAATCATAGAGAACAACAGCATGTGAGTGTGACCTTCAGGTGAAAGTCCTTCTAGAACAGTACTGTCTATGAAATATGGAGTTTTTCATGAAAGGATTTCAAAGCACTTTGTAATTTTTAATCAGGCTCTTCAAACAACCTATTGAGACTAAATTATATTATTATTTTATACATTTGGTAGACTGAATCACAGAGAGTTTGAAAATAATGTCCCATTCACTTACCCAGTCAATAGCAGAAGTAGGAAAAAGAACACAGAACTGGAGGATGTCTCCTTGGCTGTCAAGTCCAATGCCCTGCTTTCAAGCAAATCATTTATGCAAGAAATCCTTAAAATTGCCATTTCCAGTCACATACATATTTGCACATGCACATGACTTTGTGGCACAATACCTGAAAAAAAGAAAATCCAAGGATTTTGGTTCTCCCAGTGTTTCAGCGTACTGCCCTGACAATAGGCAGGCTTATTTTCTCCCATTTTTACTCCTGTCTGTAGGTTTGAAATGATACTGGTGAATGAAACGATAACAATGAATGAATGAAATGACTGAAGTACAGGGAAAAGTCATCAATGACTTATCAAGATAGTACTTTTTTATTCTTATGGCCAGACTGAATTTCATGTTATTATGTGGTACATATCACAATTTGCTTAGCACATTGTGCTATACTTCAGTCTGAATCATATAATTCTAACATTTCCGGTAGTTAGTTTTATTGTCTATGCAAGCCTATAGTAGACTCTGTTTTAACATATTCTGAATGCCACCCCTTGTTACTGAATTACTCCAATAGTAGCAGTTCAACGTGATTACATATTTCAACTTCCATTCTTTCTTTTGGCCTATGTTTAACACTGTTGACAGTTCATTAGATTTTTAGGGATACCATGGAGAATTAAAAAAAATCAGTAGCTAAAGTAAGTATAACTTGGAATTTTGATTGTTGAATCCAGTGAAAGTTGTTGTTTTAGTTAGAATTTGAAATGTTCAGAGCATTGACGATGTGTAGATTAGCTGTGTACCCCCTGGAAGCATCAGCCAAGAAACTGGAAGTGACGGTGAAAGTGCAATTCCAGTATTGCCACTGATGGTTCTGTGCTTGACGATTGGCAGCTAAAGGACTCTGTTCCCCCAGTTGGTGATCTGGTGCCCCCACCCCCAGCCTCGGGAGCCATCAGTTGCCTATGGTTCAGAGGCTGCCATAGCATGGGCATGTGTATTGGAGGTCTGTCTGCTGTTTCTCCACAGGTATTTCATAGAAGCTTCAGGTGGCATATCCTGTCAGTTAAGTTCACACATGATATATAGTTTTAATTGTCTGTGGGCTACAGAAGATAAATGCCTTCATCATTGTAGAAAACTGGCTAGAATTAAAATAATGAGAGCAAAGGCACTTGTCATCATGTTACCTCTTTCTTTAATTGTCATTTTCTGTTTGCTGATTTCTAATTTCTAGAACTGATTCTAGCATAGACTTTTCTATTCAAAATAGTCCGAAACCTATATTCAGAATAATTAATTATGGGTCATATGGAAAAACAGTAATACATTTGGAATGGTAAAGTATATAGTTAATCATATACAAAATAGTCTAACTTTATCTGTGGTAATGAAAATATGGATTGAGATAATGTATTATCTGGTAGTTAAAAAATCCCTGTATTTACCATGATAGGCTTAATTATTTTAGCTCCTCATCAGGCTAGTGCTCCTGCAGAAGAAAAGTTTTCACAAGAGAAAGGGTGAGCTGAAAACCAGTAAGATGGTAGACCTGCAGCAAGGTCCTAGATCAGTTAAGGCTTGGCTACTTGATGGGTCTTAGTGACTGAAGAAGAGCTGAATGAATCGTATAATGGAATTCACAGGGAAAAAAAGTGCTTAGAGGGTATTATATTGTATGTGAAAACATCCATTTACAATAGCATTAGAAAATATACCTTAAGGGCCATTGGTAGGACCATTCTGCCCTGATGACCAGAAGGCAGAATTAGTAGGATATAATTTACAGTTCATATAATTTACAGGATTGCTTCTGTAAATCCTGCACATTGGAGGTTCCTATGGTTACGTCTTAGCATATGCCATTGACTGTATAGAAGGGGATGGGGGTTGTTCAGGAGGTCATTTAGAGTTCTCAGAAAGAAGTTCAGATGAGTGATTCAAGCCAAAGGACAGGGGGCGGGCACATCAACACAAGACATTTTACATGAGATGAGAGCAAATTATTGTGCAGTAAGTGTCACTTCTACATGTGCACAGTAATTTGCTTTCATCTCAAGTACATTTACTACTTGTAAATACAAATAGCAAATTTACTTGGGAGTAATTACTGTGCAGTTTGGCACACGTAGATGGCTGAGGGCTGTGGGAGTGGGGAGGTTTGCATCAAGGCAGGCACTCCGGCCAGGGAGGAGGAATTGCAGCCTCTCCTGCTCCCTCAGCCCTCAGCCACGTTGGGCACCCTTTGGTGGGGATGGGGGCCTTGCAGCCAGTCAGGCACTCTGGCCGGGAGCGGGGAGACTGCAAACCCCAACTCCCCTGGCCAGAGTCCCCAGCCAGCTGTGAACCCTGGGTTGCAAACACTTACACCCTGCCCTGCTGCCTTCCTCAGAGCACAGTGTGTGTGACTGGCGTGGCAGGGCACAGTGGGCCAAGCATGAAAGCTGCCTGCCGCTGCAAGCTCTGTGCTGCCTTGGCCACACTTCCTTTCCTGGCAGCTGGGTCCCCTCTCCAGAACGGCCAGGGAGCAGGGGCTGTGGGTGGGGGGTAGAGGGTACAAGCAGGGCTGGGAAGCTGTGGTGGTGAGAGTGAGAGATGCCAACAGGGTTGTGGGGGGCATTTAATTTTAAACACAGATTTTGGGATTTTTATCAGAGAATTTGCAATTTTTTATCAGAGAATTTGCGATTTTTTTTTTTTTTTTTTTTTTTTTTTATCATGGAAAACCAGGATCCGTGCTGATTAGTTTCCTGATCTGGGGCACTGACAACCATAACACAGTTCTGCTGAGACAGAACATAGACTGTTGCATTATTAGAGGAACTATTAGAAGACTTTTGATTGGAAGGCATTGCTTAAAAGCTAGTGATTTTATTAAAAAAAAACCCCAACAATTTAAATATGTAAATTTCACTCTGAGCAGGCCTATTGAATTCAATGGGATGGTAATCACACATACATGCAGGTGGATGGAAAAAGAATGCCTATGACCAACCCTGTTGCCTGTTCTTCCTTTTTCGTCAGTTCTAGACTTGGGGAGAAATGTAGTGATCTTCTCAGTTCTAACTTGTACATTCTTACTGTGGTGATATGTTCTCTCATTTTGGAAATCCTACCAGAAGATATGAGAGAGGATTAATAATTCCCTGCTCTGCCCAGGGGTGGATCCAGAGTGGGTGCAGTGGTATAGTCATAACCTCTTTCGGATCATGCCACAAGAGCAACAGCAGGGGACTTTATAAATCTCTGAATCCAATAATAATCTACTACCTTTCCCTTTGTGCTCAGCAGCATGTCCTCTTCCCTTCTCTCTTCCCTTTCCTGCCACTGCCAATATTCTCACTGTCTCAGACTGCACCAGGGGTGGAGGGAGCTTTAGAGCCACTTCTGCCCTGGTCCAGCCAGCCTGCATGGGAATTCAGGCTCAGCCTGGGACAGCAGTGGTAGTGAGTAGATTCCCTCTCCTCAGATTTCCCCTCCCGGGTGTTTTCTGTGAGCCTAAGAGCAGGAATTGCTATGCCTGTTATTGTCCCTGCCTGAGCCTAGTTCCCTGTGCAACCCAGATGGAGTAGGGCAGGATGGCTCTGGAACACCCATCCCTTCACCACCCCCAGGGCAGCTGGAGACAGCTGGTGACAGGTGGGGACAGGGGGAATGGAAGAATGCAGGAGGTGCCATTGAGCATGGAGGGATAGAGAGGGCATGACAAGAGCCTGCGGGGAGAGTCTTACCCAATTTGGGAACTTAAAGTCTCTAGTTGCTGCTCCCACAGCAGTGTCTGCCCATCCCAGTGCAGAGAGGGAACTGGGACAGGAGTCCATCCAACCATAATTCTAGTCACTGCTTCCATATTTTCCATCTACAAAATCCTGAATTGGTCCATGTTCCTCACTGTTCCAGTTTGTATTGGAATGTCGACAGAAGACATTTTATCTATTACATATGCTATTACAAGACAAAACAAATCACCTCACTCTCCCCCTCTCGTGCTCTTGGCTTGGCATATTGAATGCTGATGTTACAAAAAAATTATTATTTCACATGGGGGAGTAGAGGTAAGGGGAGGGGACAGATCCATCAAGGAGAACAGTGGATGACTTTGAGATTGTCAGAGTTGGATAAAGTATGAACTTAATTGCCTTTGTTTAACTTGGTGAATCAACTATTAGCCCTGAGCTACTTATAAGTACATTTAGAACATTGTCTCAGTCATTTTATAAATGTTAAAGTATTTTTATATGTTCAGCATTTGGATATCATGATGACTGGATATGTATAAAGACCTGATATGGACGATGTATCGGCTACGTTGGAATATTCTGCACACGTGCAGTGCACTTTTGTGTTTGTTAAGCCAAGAAAATATCGTCTTTACTCCAAGAAGTTCCATAACTGATGGTTTTTAGTTTAATTTAAATGGGAGCAGCAGGTAGTCGCAGTGTTTGAAATCTGTCCTGTGATTAAATTGCCATGATCACACAGCAAATTTTGAAGGAGCTGGGTACATCTGAGGTTTCCAGGAGAGTCAGGTCAAACAAGAAAAAGCCTTCAGTTGAAACATTAACAGATATTTTAGAGCCAAGTTACTTTTAAATTGGTTTGGATTGTATTTTAGTTACTGACCAATGGTACACTTAAAAAAAATTGAAACTGCTTTTTTTTTTTTTTTTTTTTTTAGCAATACATGGAAATCATTTCCTCCTTTTTTAGGGATATCCCTTACCCTTTTTTGCAAATGTAAACACTAAACCCTATTGCAACTTCTGGTGATATAAAGGTAATAAAGAACCCAATCTATTAAAAAAAACCCTGTTTTACTGTTATATTTAAGACTGAAGAATTCTGAGCATTTAGTGCTAAATCCTTTCAGATCAACAGATGTTGCTGTCTGTCTGAGTAATCTAAATGCTGAAGGAGGAGTTTAGGACAAGCGTAGGTAGTAGCTGCTTAGGATTTGGCAGTAATGTAATAAGGTGCCGTTGCTTGGGATTCACCATGTCATGTGGTGAAACTCTTACAGAAAAAGTAGATTCTCTATTTCTGTTGTTTGTTATTTTGGCATTGTGCCTATGGTTTTCATTTTAATTAAGAAATTACACAAAAAAGTAAGGGTGTCTTGCTTTGTGGTAACTTGTGTGTTGCATCTGTTGCTTCATGCTGTTGACCTCTGAGTTCTAGGCTTCCAAAATGATCATAATCTTACAGAAATATTTGTTGCAAATGGTATGTTTTATGCATTTAGCCATAATGGACTATCCATTTGCCTGCTTAACAGACTGTTTCAATTAATAACCATTTTAGTCACTTCTCATGTTTCAGACATGCAAAAAACCCCCAAAACCTAAAAACAATTTATTAACTGAGCTAAACATTAAACAAATACGGTATACAAAGGTACCATTTACTTGGTGATAATTACTAGTGTTCATTTTTCTCACTTAAGTGATAGGGCACATCACACTGTTGCCATAGCAACCTCTATTCTGTTTCATTAACTGCCTAATGTGAATTTATGAATGCAAGTCTTGATGTCTGAAGAAAAAGATTTGAAATAGTGATTCATCATCTAGAACATATACAGCTAAGTTATGGGCTAATTAGACCAGCTTATGTAGTTTTGGATATTACAATAGCATATATTATGATCTGAAATGTTTGTAGGTAAGCAAATTAAATAGAAAGTAATTTAATATGAAATGAGCTTCAAAATGATAATCAGAAGCTTTCCTGGGTTTTTTTCTTTATTTAAGTTCAAATGTTTCTGCATCATATTACAACATGCAAGGACATCTTTTTTATGAGGACCAGAAATGATATAGACTCTTTTGTAATTTATTATGTTTTACATTTTTATGTGACTGTATTTCAGCTTGGGCCTTTTCCTGTTGGGTTTATGGACCAGGTATATTCCTGCTTCTAGGACCATAGTAGTTTTATCCTCTTATTCTGGTTGGTATTTCTCTTGATTCATAGGAGAGACAAAATAGATTATTGTGGTTATATCACTGAAAAGAGGTCTGGGATCAAATCCCAGCCTGCTGCAGACTCCCTATGTGATCTTGGGTAAACGTTTTAATTTGTCATTGCATCTGTTTCCTATAAACTGGGAATAAAACTATTCCTTGTCTCCCAATCTTTGTCTCTGTTGATCGGTGTAGAAAAACATTTATCCATATGGGCAATTTTGCATTTGTACCTTAATATGTGAAGGTGTGAAGACTTAGATAGTAAATTCTTCAGGGTGAGAAATGTGCGTTATCTTACCGTTGCTTGTCTGTACAGAGCCTAGAACAGTGGGGCCTTAAGGAAGGTGGGACTTGTACTTTTCTTTTCTTTTCTCTTTGTTTTTTGGTATATCATGTAACACAGGAAAGGAATGCTTCCTAATCAAAGGCAGGACCAGCTGCATCTAAAATGAGTATATGTATATATATATATATATACAAGTTGGTGTGTTTTATTAATGTGGGAACTAGGTCTCAAACTGTTCCAATTGTTCCTATAAATTATAATGCCATCCTGAATGTGACTTCTTTGGCTGGTACAAATGTAGACTTGTGAGTGTCTAGAAAACAAGGAATTTGTCTTTAAGAAGCTATTTAATAACAGGAGAGGAAGACGCATGTTATGAAGAACCAATGTGGGGAAGACAAGGCTAAGGAGATTGAAAACCTTGCTGACATCCATGATATGCATGGTTTTTTCAGTGCCACCAAAGTCATCTGTGGTCTGAACAGTCAGGGACCAACCCCCTTGATACCTAAGGCTGAAAAAGACCTGATCAAGGAAAGGACAGCTATTCATGCCCACTGGAAGGAGTATTTTGAAGACACTGTCAGTCAAGACTCTGCTGTTGATGAGTGTTCTCAACTCCATTTTGCAAAACAGACAGAAATGATCTCAGATTCCCTCCAACCCTTGAAAATGTAAAGAAAGCCATCAAGCAGATGAAAAACAACAAGGCACCTGGAGTTGATGGAATCCCTGCTGAAATCATTAAACAGAGAGAAGATGAGCTCACATTACAGCTTCATGCCCTTATCTTAAGGATCTGGAATGATGAGGCAATCCCAAGCAACCTCAGGGATACCATGATTGTGACAGTTTCAAGAAAGGAGACGAGTCTGACTGAAAACTACAGAGGGATCACCTTGCTGTCCACCACAAGAAAAATCATTACCTCTTGAAAAGTCTCCCTCCACTTGCTGAAGAGCTCTTCCTGGAATCTCAGTGTGGGTGTAGGGTATCAAGAGGCACAACTGACATGATCTTCCCAACTCACTAGCTGCAGGAGAAATATCGAAAACAACAGAAGCCTCTCTACATGGCTTTCTTTGACCTCATGAAAGCTTTTAATTCTGTCAGCCGAGAAGTCTCGTGGAGGATCCTTCTGAACTACAGATGCCCAATGAAAGTTGTCACCATTCTCTGCCTCCTCCATGAAGGCATGCGAGCAATGGTTCTCAGTAATGAATCTATCACAGATCCCTTTGTGGTTAAAATGGAAGTAAAGCAAAGCTGTGTCATTGCTCCAACACTCTTTTCAATATTCTTTGTCTCAGTGCTACATCTGACCACCAACAAGCTTCTAGCTGGAGTGGAGCTAAACTACCAAATGGCTTGTCAGCTCTAACCTCAGCTGACTCTGAGGCAAAACAAAGATCGTCCTGACCTCAATCATTTTGCTTCAGTATGCTGATGATGCTGTATCATGTGCTTGCTCGGAAGCAGACCTTCAGGCAATTGTTAATCTCTTTACCAATGCATACAAGAAAATGGGACTGATGTTTAACATTCAGAAGTCTAAGGTTCTCCATCAATAAGCTCCTAATGAACGGTCTGGTAATCCAGATCTATGGTGAGACTCTGGAGAACACTGAGTATTTTTGGTACTTCAGAAGCCATCTCTTGCATAATGCTGACATTGATGAAGAAAGCCAACATTGCCTCAAATGTGCAAGGTGTCTTTAGACACCTGAAGAAACAAGTATTCAAAGATACTTGTTACATCAGATTCATTCAAAGATGCATCAGATCTGAAACCAAGCTCATGGTTTATCAAACAGTCATGACCCCCACCTTGCTGGATGGAGCTGAGATGTGGACAACATACAGGAGACATCTAAAGTCGTTGGAAAAGTACCATCAATGCTGCCCACCGAAGATCCTCCAAATCCAATGGGAAGACAGATGCGCCAACATTAGCATCCTCCTGTAAGCAACTGCCATGAGTACCGAGACAATGATTGCCAAACATTAACTTGGTTGGGTTGGCCATATCATCTGGATGTCTGACTCCAGACTCCTAATGCATGTTTTATTCTCCCAGCTTAGCCAAGGTGTTCACTCAAGTAGAGGGCAGAGACAGTGCTTCAGGAGAATCCTCTTAAAAAACTTAAAAAAAAATGGTACATCAATGTCAATTCATGGAAGACCGTTGCCCAAGACTACCTCAAATAGAGGAAGAGTCTGTTGCAGGGATCTCAGTATTTTGAAACCTCACAGTAACAGCATGAAATGGAAAATCAGGAGCAGCAGAAACAGCATGTTGAAGACTGAATCAAGAATCCAGCACTACCCACCCCAGACAGAAACACATGTCTAAGATGCAGTAGAGTCTGTGGATTCCAGATAGGCCTCATCAGCCATCTTCAGAAACATAGATAAAATAATCATGGAAGACCATCATCCTCAACTGTGAGGGATTGCTGAAGAAGAGAAATAGCAGAAAAGAAGAGAAGGATATTGAGCCAAGAAATCAACATCCTTCTCATCCAAAGCATCAGTTATCTAACTGAAACACATACTTCTACTTTGCTTCTTTCCTTCTCCTATTTGTATCTTTGTTTCTTGGGTGTCCTGGCATCCCAGCATTTTCCTGGACTTGTGCTTAGATACACAAGTAGGTGCCCAGCCAGTGTGTAACCTACTGATTATGCTCAGTCTATGTATGCATGCTTAGGTGCTCACGATTCAGAGTTGAAAATGCTCGCATATTTCACTAAAGAACTGCATGTTAGGTGCATAAAGGAAGACAGAATCCTACCCTTAGTTGTTTAGTTCTCCCTCAGTACCGTTTATTAGGAGTTTCCTCCTTTTACAAGGCCTGAAAAGATCCTTTTGGTTGCAGGGTTGCAGCTCAGGTTCTTAGAAAATATATAGTCATGAGTGAATATTCTGATTAAAAGATTTCACAAAGAAATAACATCTCTTCCTAAACTTCTAATCTACAAGAAATGGTGTTACTATAATACATATGTGTATAGCAAGTTCAGATGCAAACAGTTTATTGCTTATATCCCTGGAGTCATGTTAACTTCTTCATAACAAGAACATTTGATGAATATGTGTGAATTTGTTGACCCCTTTAGAAACAGGGCTAAAGGTTAAATATTTAAAGTCAGGTTGAAAGTATTACAAAGGTTAACATACTGCAGGCTATAAAATTTACAGAACACTAGTAAAACCAAACCCTCTGGTACTTACTGGGTGGCTGTTCTGAAATTCTTTGACCTTTCAGCTGCAGACATTATACAGCATAGGGTGGTTTGAAGAGATCTTGTAGTTAAGGGTTGAGGGAGAAAGGAACCAAGGCAAGTTGTGAAAATGGAGATAAGAGAATTTAGTGAATGTTTTTAATTACAGTTTTACAGTTCAAAAACAAGAAGGCAGTTATTTAGGTGTTTACTAAAGGCAATAGTTTGTTGCCTTTATTATTTTTTTTATTATTGAGATTGAGTGAAAATGTAGCTTCAATACCTAAGAGAAATGAAGCCAATGAAATGTGGCAACTAGATTCTCAGTGGGTAAAAAGGGACATAAGTTAAGTTATAGATTATCCATGAATGTCCTTAAAGGGAATTTCTTATACTTACTTATAGAAGGTACCCTCTTTAAAATGCGATTGTAAGAAATTACTTTTAATCATAAACATTTAAAATGCTGCAAGTATAATACAAATTAAAAGTACTAAACTTGGATCTAAGTTTTATACTGTATATTTTCAGATCATTCTAGATATCATATGGTAATGGTATTACATCATTTTAACAATTTTAAAAATTTTTTGGGGGGGTTAAGGATGATTTAAGAATTTAAAACCCCCACAAGATTAAAAAAAAGTTAATCATAGATTCATATTTCAAATCATATTTCTTTATGATTTAAAAAGTCCAGATTTCTATAAAGGTTAATATAAACTTGGAACTTCCTGGCTTTATGCTACTTTATGAAATAATTGCAAAAAATTTACCTGAAATTACTGATATATCTCAGACTTCATTTCATTTGAGATGCACTGCTTCAGAGATTCTCCATGTTAGAGTCCATTAGCTGTGACCTGATTTTTAAAGCTTCTCACAGAGTAGAAATCAGTTATGAAAGCAATGATAGTCCCCATTCTGTCTTTGTTGTTCGTTGTGTTGTATATTAAAGTTGCGAAGGGTAAAATATGTCCTAGTTGCTATACAGGATTTAAAAGTACAGAACACATACTCTGAGTATGTAAAATAGAAAGACAGACACAAAGCTCCTGATGGGAGCTTGGACAAATGTCCATTCAAAGTGATAATGCCCAACTGACAAATGTCATGGTGGGGGGTTGAGTCTGGTTATTCCATAAAAACAAATAATTGGATGAATTCAGTCTTTAGCCTAACTGCAGGGTAAACAGTAGGCCTGTGTGAATAGGGAAGTATTCAATTTGTTTTCAGATTCAGCCAACATGGAGGCCAGTGATTCAATTTGGGGATTTGGATCACTGTCCTAAATTGATTTGGCTGAGTCAGCTTTGGAAGCTTTGGCACTGCTTCGGAGAGATTCAGAGATTCAGCTATAGGTTACAATGGGGAATCTCTGAAATGCCTATAACATTATCATGTTTTGTCTGATTTGGGTTAAAATTGCAGGGATGGTAGCCCCTTCTGAGGGCATGAAGCCTGCCAGGTTTCAATGATATAGGTGCAGTTTCCCAGAAACTGCAACTCGGAGTTTTGAAAGCAAAACTTGTGCGTGTATTAAGGCATATTTGGATGGAAACAGCAGGGATGGTAACATCTTCTGAGGGAATGAGGCCTGCCAAGTTTCAAGGAGATGAGTGTAGGGGTTTCTGGGAAACTGCACCTCAAGCTGCTGACAAGTAAAACTTGTCACATGTGTGTTAAAGTGCAGTGGGGTGAAAACTGCAGGCATAATAGTCCCTGCTGAGGCCATGAAGCCTGCTAGGTTTCCAGGAGATAGGGGCAGGAATTTCTGGGAAACTGCACCTCAGGCTGCTGGCAAGCAAAGCTCATGACGTGTGTGTTAAGGCACACCTTCACTGACACTGGGGCCAGTGACATGACATGATAGCATGCCCCAGTGAGGCTACTGCCTCCCTTACCGCCTCAGGCCAGTCTACCACATTAAATGACAGCAGGTAATAAAATAACTTATGAGCATTAGCACAGTAGCACCAGCAGCATCTAGCACTGGGGATGGGAAGTCAGGCCAGCTGAGATGACTTCCTGCCCCCAGCCTGATCTAGCCTGAGTCAGGCCCTTTGTCCTTCAGTAACTCACTAGCCTGACTGAGGGGGCCAATTCCCATTTTGTGAAGTCTTCTTCAATTTGTGGAGTGTCTCTAAAGTATAACTTCTATCACTACAGGAAAGATATAGCGGTGTCCTTACAGTTGCGGGGGAGACAAGCAGAAATGGGAGCTCCTAACATTTGAACATGAATGTATTTGTGTCTGGGTACTAATACAGAAAGGCATACAAATTTGGATCTTAAAAGCAATGGAACTACCTATGCACTTGACATTAAGCATATACTTAAACACTTTGTGAGACTGGAGCTTGATGTTTGTGTGGAGGGGAGAAGTAAAGTTCAGCTTCAGCGCTGTTACCCAAGTGAGTTAAGAGGGAACATTGTCCCCACCAATAAAGAGTTGGAGAGGGATTGACCTTGCTGTGTTCTTCATTATCATCCCATATGCAGAAGGGGCTGGAAAGGATGTGGTTGTTTTCTATCTCATCAAATACCACATGTTGTAAACACTTAATGCTAATAGGATGCCTTCTTATGAGAGCCACATGGTGACATAAGTGTTGCATTCCCAGCTTCCAATTGCAACTTGAGATGAGACTATAATTGTTCAAATCAGTGCGCAACAGGAAAAGCCATGCATCTGTCAGATAATTATCTTTATTTTATTTACGTTAAAAAGAATGTGCAATAATTTGAAATTGCACTTAGTAAATAAAAGGTTCTCACAGATAATGGATTCCTTTTGAAACATCAAGGGAAACCTTTGTCTCACTGCTTTTTTCAGCTTTTGCCAAGTTTATTTGTGTACTAAAGCATAACACAGAATAATACCATCTCTGTATAAATGTATTAATCTAGCAACCGTTAATGGAAACAAACTTTTGAGACTGCCCTCATGAGTGTAGTTAATCTGCTGGTTGTGATAAGATGTAATGAAAAATGTTAATGTATAACATATTTTATATTTATTTTTAAGGGTCAGTCTTATGGTACTCATTTTATGTCAAATCATTGCTATTTTTACCCTTGACACATTTTTATGGAAAATATTATTGCACAACTTGTTTAAACAAAAGTGAAAAATATCACCATTGACAGTTTTGTTGCATCACAAAACGTTCATGTGCATTTGCTATTTTTTTCACCCCAGCAATTTAAAATTAGCCAATTTGGTTGGATTTTTTCTAGAAACAACAAGATATACATCCCTGATGCAAAACCCATCATGCCTGACAAATTGCAAATCTGTGCTCTGAAACACAGGGGCTCTAGGGATATTTAATGAAAAGATCACCAGAATATTTTTACCATGGGCAAAAGAACTACTTTTCCCTACTCTCATTACTATTTTAGAATCAACTAAATTATCTGGGTTGTAACTTTTCAATAAATTCAGCCTAACGGAGGCAATCAATATGGCTTCAACCCAAACAAATAAACATTTTTAGCAAAGGGTACTTGCAGTTGAAGACTGGGTCTAATAAAGGAAAATGTCAGGCAGCCTAAATAATACCCTGCTGCTAGCCCTATCTATTCTGTCTGATCTATTTCAGGTGTGAGCTCCCCTGAACAAGGCCAGTGTAAGATCAATGCAATCAGTCATACCTGTGCTGCCAAACCTTTCCATAAATTGCTGTGGATACTGTATTTTCCAAAAGTGCAATACTGCACATTTTTAATTGCATCAGTAGGAATAAATCCTTCAATCAGATCCTTACAGACCAGCCCCTTCATCTATGCAGAGTGCACTTGAAGCCAATGAACCTTCACATGGGCACAAGACCCAGATTCACCAATGTGATTGTAAGTCTAAGATGCATTGATTTATAATGCCCACATATAAATACATATTTTTATATATTTCTCTACATATAGAACCACTTTAGCTTTTTTTGTCTGATTTTATTTCTGCAGCAGAGACAGTGAAATGTACATTCTAGTTACAGTCTCTGGAAATCTTTTTCTGTGTTCAGGTAGTGTGAGATGAAGCTAAGGAAAATACAATTATCATCAATATGTTGGTATGCCTTGTAATATCAGTGATTCAGTAAACCTCAGGAAACTTATAAATAATCAAAGGGATTGTGGGGAAGGCTCAAATCTAAGTATCTACCATTCCTAGATTAATTAACAGATTAAATGAATTAAATGAACATGATACATAACTATTTATTTCTTTGAAGGAGTAGAGAAGATATTTGATTTTTTTTCTTTCACAGCAGAAAAACAGTTGCATGTACAACCTTCATGGCACTAGGAAGAGAAGAAAAACCTTTAGTCAATAAACAAAATTAGAGATTACTCTGTGCTCTTTTATCAGTTGGCATTGCAAGGGCCAATCTCATTAGGTACTAGACTGCTGAACACAGACAGTGTTTGTGCCTTTTTAAGCTGTAATGTATTTTCTCTGATGGCACAGTGGTTGCAATTATTATCTCTTTCTCCATCAATTCTGGGAGCATTTAGGGCTGAAATATGAGCTCTTTTCTAGATCTGTCATGGTTAAAAAATCTTAAGAAATACAGAGTGCAATTCTCTTGTCCATTTGCAGCTGACATTGGCATTTCTATAGTTTCTTTATTAAAGCAGAAGCTGGTACTCAGGAGAATCTTCTGATAGCCTTAAATATAGACAGGTCACAACTTTTCAACTTCTAAATGATTGTGCCAAAGTTCTCAAACCTAAATCAATACTGGTGCTTCTAATTTAGCAGTCAGAGTTTGTAAATTTTGAGCAGCTGATGCTGGTGTAGAAAATGTTGGCCTCTTGTCCTAATCTTGACCTGAGATACAGCAGGCACACATTAATTGGGAACACTTGAAAAAGACATGTGAAAAAATAAATTCAAGATAGAATCATGTCCATGGTTCTATATGTTTAGCATCTTTTCCGTAGTGACTATATGTATTTCTATGTTCTGAGCTTTCAAAAATTGTCAAAAAATGCAGGCAGATGCTTTAAAAATGCAAAGAAATGGAACTAGCACTAGAGTATGTAGTTCTATTATCATTAATCTGCTTAAGCACTTTTTCAGTATGAAGTGCTGCTAGGAAATTTTTCACAGATGAGGCGATAGACTTTTTGTCTATTTTGTGGCTTTATATGTTTTTTTTAAATTGCCTTTTAAATTTATTATGTTACAGAGGAGTGAACATGGGTGCTTGTACATGTGATGAAAATTGCTCATTTTTATAGTTTGTGTCATGCTGTCTGTACATGTGCAGGGGTTTTTTTACTATTTAAATGAGTTTGTTACATTGCAAACTAAACCACATCCACATGTAGTTTAGTTTGCGACATAGCTATTTGTAACATTGCAGCCTTTCAACAGCTTGTGCCCTCACCATGGGAGAAGCAAGCTGAAGGCAGAAGTGAAGGCAAGGGGCTTTTTTTTGCAAAGACTGCCCACATCTCCCATGGATGGGGGGAGAGGGGGTTGAGATGCTGGCAGGCCAAATGGCTCTTGAGCTGTGTGGAGGTCTTCCCTCTGTGGCAGCAGCACCCCCCATGCCTCAGGGCCACCCAGGGGGATGCTAGCTGCATGGGTGCTGCCCCCACTTTGGCTTGGGGAGCTGTTGGATCAGACTGGGTGCTGACTCCAAGCTGGGGCGGCACCTGCCTGCTAGCTGCCTACTGTGGAGGGAAGGACCCAGGCTCCCTGCAGTTTAGGGCCCACCGGCAGCTCTCCCCCTCCTCCCCCTGGCCATCAGAGTGGCAGGCAGGCTCTGCAAAATAGTAAAAATAAAAAAGGATTGGACCCCTCACTGCTTTTTTTTTTTTT
>JAGPOW010001296.1:72277382-72291347 GCA_030014935.1 Caiman crocodilus | reverse complement strand
GTGCCTGCTGGTCCCCTCTGACTAGTTTGTAACAGGCCACTAGATCCCCCCTCAGCCTTCTCTTGTGGAGGCTGAACAGGTTCAGGTCCCGTAGCCTCTTCTCGTAGGGCCTGCCCTGCTGCCCTCTGATCATGTGAGTGGCCCTCCTCTGGACCCTCTCAGTGCTGTTCATATCCCTCCTGCAGTGTGGCACCCAGAACTGGATGCAGTTATCTTAGACTATTTCTTTTGGATGCTTATTGTAATCTTAAAAATCGTTCTACAGTAGGTCCTAAAATATGTAATTCTATAAAAAAATATCTTGGTTACATCTGTATAGCCTCAGTTGCCTTTTTTATATGTATGTGTGTAACTGATGGCACTGTGGTGACTATATGTATAAAGGTATAAGTGGTACTGGTATTTAAACTAACCTGAAAATTTTGCTGCAGAAGAAAAAATAATATTTTTGAATTTACTCAATTGTCCTGTAAAAATTCCCACTCAGGGGTCAACTTTCTTAGTTGTACTAAGTATATATAATAAGTTTAAGATGATCAGAACTGTGGGAGGGGAGAGGGTAGAGCAGATATTTCCATTTTTTCCCCACACCACATAGAAATATAAAGTATGAATAACATTGCAAAGCTCTTATAGATGATTATTTTAAACAGACTGAATTTTGGTTGAGAACCTTGTTTTACTAGCTATTGCAATTTTTTTTAATGTCACTTTGATGCTTATTTTGATACTGAAAGTATTTTATGGAAAAATGTTATTCTAATATACTGAGGTGGGTAGATGAGGGCCGGGAATGCTTCTCCTCATCTCCTTTGTCCCCACCGTAATGACAGTGCTACCCTGCTCTGTCTCCTGTCCAGACACCCTTGGAGCACTTTGATTGGTTGTTTCAGTCAGCCAATCAGAGTGCAAATAAAGCATTATAGACAGACAAACTAAGGCTTTTATAATATTGGAATTATATTAAAACCAATAAATAACAAATAGACAATAAAACAAATGTATAGGAAAATAGTAATAAATAATGAATAATGTAAATAATAAAAAAGGTTAAAAAATATTCTTTAAGTCTGCAGACCCAAGGAAATGTTTTTTGTTTGTTGGCTTGTCTGTTTGTTGGCTTTGACTTAGGGTTCCTGATAGGGGGGAGGAAGGGAGCAAGTCACTTTATCATTTTGTGTTTTGGTTCCTTGATTCCAAAATGAAAATAAAGATATTTTCCAGACTTATAGGGCTATAGTGAGAATAAATATACTAGTATGTGGAGGTACGCAGTTACCAATATTATGGGCACCATAACATTTTGAAACGGAGACCAAAATGTTAGATTTGTTTCCTTTTCTCCTCATTCGTAGCTTTCTGTTTTATGTCTGTCTTTATAGTCTCTTTTTGCACTTTTCCAACCCATTTGCACTGTGCTATTTTTATTTTTCCTATATCACTAGATTGGGTCCTCTCTTATGCTAGCAGAGCACAGAGTAATATGCTGATCAAACAAAATGAATTTAACGATCTGAGAACAGCATACTGTTTCCACATCACAAGAGAAATAGAAATAGGAACAAAAGAAATATAGAAGAAAGAATAGTGTGGAGAGAATTGGATTTAGTAGCCACAGACCAAGAAGCCTCTAAATGATGTCCAGAAAGGTACCCTGAAACAGAGGTATTACAACTCCAGATATTTGCTTACTTAATAGTACATCAATGTTTGTTACTTGGCTACTGGGTGGAATCTTCCTGATCCAAGTAATATATATATATGTATATATTTATTAATCATATAAATTATAATATTAATATATTAATAGTATGAAGGCTTGGATATTGGACTGTTCTGCAGTTACCTTTCACTGTTTACTCAAGAAACAAGGAAGAAAGTGAGGATTCACTTTTCCTTTAAAAAAATAACTGTCATTGGCCAACCCTATTGTAAGTTACTGAAAAAGTACATTGCACCATATGGTCTGTCTAAGTCAGGGCTGTCCAACCGGTGGCCTGCAATGGGTTAATTTTCAGCCTCCAGGCTCTTACCCAGCTGCTGCTCTCCCATACTGCTTTGGCTGCAGCAGCAGCCAGGGTCTCCAGACTTCCCCAACCTACCTCTGTCTTCCATTCCCTATCCCCATCCCAGAGGATGATGTGTGCTATGGTGCTGTACATACCGCAGTGCCAGAGGAATCTATGGCCCAGGGCATCCATGAAGTGGGGAAACCTGTGGTGGGAGAGCTGCAAGTGAGGCTAGGGTGCCCACCCACACACTGCAGTGGAGAGGAGTGTCCATATGGTATGCAGCCCAGGAGGGGAGGGTGTGACTTGAATGCTGCAGCCTGCAGAGCATGTGGCCTCCATTGACACAACTGTAGCTCATGTGGCCCCCAGCCAAATAGAAGTTGGACAACCCTGTCATGAAAATGAATATGCTCCAAGAAAATTCATGCAAGATTTGTATGTGGAGTGGCTTTAAGTTTTGATTTTAAAGTGCTTGTTTTTAGCATAGTCAAGAGATAAAAGAAAAATTAGATGAAAGAAAATTAGATTAATTTCTTTTACCAAATTCCACCCCCTCAACTCAGAACACCAAACCCTCTCAATTTCATATGCAATGCATAAATGATCTATGGAAATGTACCTTGTATTACTAAATGAGTGATTGTAACATATTTTGTTATATACTATTTAACTCGTGACACATTGATTGCATCTACGTGAGATGTTTACTGTGGAGTAGACCATGGACATAGTCTTTCTAGACTTTAAGAAGACCTTTGACATGGTCTCTCACCCCATCCTCATCAGTAAATTGAGCGACTGTGGCATTGATACCTACACAGTTGGATGGGTAAAAAATTGGCTGATGGTGTGCACCCAGAGAGTAGTGGTAGACGGGTTGTACTCTACCTGGTGAGATGTGAGCAGTGGGGTACCCCAGGGCTCAGTCCTCAGGCCCATGCTGTTTAACATCTTCATCAGTGACTTGGACGAAGGGGTGGAAAGCACGCTGTCCAAGTTTGCTGATGACACTAAGATGTGAGGCGAGGTGAACACGCTTGAAGGGAGAGAGAGGCTGCAACTAGATTTAGACAGACTACAAAAGTGGGCAGACGAGAATAGGATGGGGTTCAATATCGACAAATGCAGGGTGTTGCACCTTGGAAGAAGGAATCCACAGCATACATACAGGCAGGGGAGTTCCCCCCCTTGAAAGCACAGAGGCAGAAAGGGATCTTGGAGTCCATAATTTTGTCCCTTTTGTCCCCAGCACCACCTGAGGTGACAAGGAACAATGGTCATAAGCTGATGGAGAATAGGTTTGGGTTAGAGATCAGAAGGCAATATTTTACAGTTAGGGTGGCCAAAGTCTGGAACCAACTTCACAGGGAAGTGGTCCTTGCCCCTACTTTGGGCAAATTCAAGTGGAGGTTGGATGGTCACCTGTCTGGGGTCTTGTGAACCCAGCATTCACTCCCGCCTATGGCAGGGGATCAGGCTAGATGATTTGTTCAGGTCCCTCCTGATTCCAGCAGCTATTATACTATGAGTTAAAGATACTGATTTCAAAATAAGATATGCTGATAAGCCACATGATATGTGCACTTCTGGGGAAGGTTTATTGTTTTGGGGTTTGTTTTTCTTGGGGGGGGGGATTGTATTTTTTGTTTGTTTGTTTTTTAAAGAAGAGACGACTAATGGCTTCTTGGATTCTTCTGGAGATAGTCATATGAGGAAGACTGCTGGTGGCGTGCTGCTTCCCAAATGTTCTCTATGCATTTTTCAATACTTTCCTGTACTAGGGAGTATCTCTACAAGCTGCTCAGAGATACTGACCTCAGCAGGCATTTTCTCCATCTCCTCTGCGCATTCTATGAGAGATCTTCACCCCTGTATACATTACCAACCAGATGCATCCTTCACCAGATAAAATTCTCATCCCTGTTCACACCAGAAAGTCACCTAGCTTGTCTTTTCATTTTCTGCAAAACACCTGCCACCCCACCCTTTCTACTTTTAATACTCTGCCTTTCCGTTAGAACCTCCTGTACTCATTGGTGGATCTAGAGTTTTGAAAAGAGGGGTGCAGATGGAGAGGTGTATTTCTACATATAAAACAACATGTATTTTATGTGCACTGAACTGCTGTTCTGTTACAGGTTTAAACCACTTTCTGATCACTTAAACCAGTTTATGTATAATGTCTGTCCCTAGCCTTACAGGCACATCCATTCCTCCAGTGCTTAATCAAACAGAAAAAGGTAAGTGATTGCTTTAGAAACAAAAAGACAAAACAAAAAACCGTTCACCCATTCTGGATAAAACAAATATTTGGTTGGCTTTCCTTCTGTGAGGCTCTTATCTCTCAATCCATAAGGCATTTTGGTGCCTGCCAGGGTGTCTCATGCAGTCCTTCTCTCCTGAGAGCTCCGTCTCCTGTAAAATACTAACCTTCTCTCCCTGCCTTTCTCTAGGCATAGGGTTTGTGTGCCATAGAACGCTGCACCTTTGGATCAGGTGGCTCTCTAGCCTTGCAAAGTTGTTCCTCTTTAGAACTAGTGGGCAGCTTGGTCCTCTCAGTTGCAGGTTAGCTCAGTGGCTGATAGCCCTTGTCCTATGGCTGTTTAGGAGGATGCTCTATTTCTCCCACATATTGTTGTACCACTAGCTCTGTTTCAGCTACCTGCTTGCCTATACAGTCAGGTTAGCCTGCTATGCCTTCCCTTTCCTAGTAACAGGAGGCTTTGACTTCCTGTTACAGGCTCCCAAGACATAGTTCCCATAAAAATTATGAGTATTTTTACACATGGAAGCACTACAGTGCCAGGAGCTTTGAAAAGTGCCTGGTGTTGTAACTCGTGCAATTGTATAAGAAGCAAAATGTACATCAGCACTGAGAAAATGGTGATTGATGAGCTTTTGAACTAAAACACATTGGGGTGCTTTAGTTCAGAAGCACAGCACCACTATTTTCTGTGCATTTCACAGCTTATACAACTGCACAGCACAGTTCACCTAAGCTTGTGTGTGGAGCAGACTTGATTGAGTCTGCTCTTAAGTGACGAATCTCTAGCGCACCACAGGACAAAAAGTATGTGTAAAAATACCATATGATTACATCCATTTATTTAATATATATTTACATGCATCAAAGTTCAAATTATGGTTCTAGTCCTTCCTAAATCAGTGTTAGTCACTGAGCACTTACTTCTGATTGGTCATGTCAGAGCACTCACTGTTTTTTTGGCATAGGTCATTTCAGATAAAATGTATACATTTTGGATTAAATGTATATGTGGTACCAAAACAATGTTGTGTCGCATGCTGGAGGGTTTGCACAGTCTGTTTTCACAGTGATTGGATAGCTTAAGTTGGTTTGCTAGGAGAACTGAACTTGAGATATATCTATGCATTGTAGGATTAAGCCATCTACTTGGCAGGTATCTGACATTGTTTATGGTCTATGCTCTCTGACTACATTATATTTGAAAGTGTTACAAAATTTCTAGTTTAAGAGGGAAATAACATTTTTGTTTTTGCTTTAAAGGATTTTTTGCCCTTTCTATTTAACATTAGAAACACTGTCAAGAAAATTAACATTAATGAAATAGAAGGGAGATGAAAGAGTCTGGTAAACAGTGAAAATAATGTAACCCTTACTCATGACTTTTACCCATATCCTGAATAATGAAACTAAGTGTGATCAAAGGAAAGAAAGCTACTGGGTCATTTGCTTCAGGGGTAAATGATATGCTCTCCTGTAACATGAGCTGTTTATACCATTTTCAGATATTTGTAACTTCTTATGCATAGCTACACAATTTGGAGGGGACTGGAACACAGGGTTGTCTTCCATCTCCTAGTTAGTGTCTTGTTTACTTCAACACATGGCTTATTAAATTATTATGCACACTAGCCCAGTGCACGGATTGTCCCCCTCTCTGTGCTTTGGGATGGACTGCGCTTAGAATTGTTGGAGCATCCTCCACTCTCATATACAGGTACCCTTAGGATTTGGCAGATTAAAGGATAACCCCACTGGCAAGTCATGGGTTTTCCACAAGTATTATTAAAGGAACTGTCTGAGACTTGTAGGTCCTGACATCAGCATGCAGACATAACATCATTATTGCTCTACTTGGTTCCCTTAAGCCACACGGGATTAATGAGGTTTGTACCATGGTCTGTATGCAACCAATGTCTGCTACCACATTGATCATTAGCTTTCCTAGTTTTACTTCCATTGTAGGCTTTAGTGGGCTTGACACCCTTCCCTACCAAAACTACAGTTCATCTGCTCTGGCTTCTCAATAGCCTTTTTGTAGTCTTGATTAACATATGGTATCTCTTTCAGGGGCCAGTGACTCACGCTGTGGTTACTCTCCATAACTGTAACATCTGTCCTGCCTTGCTGTGTCACCCCTTCATCTTTCTCTTGTTCATCCAGGTCCTCTGGCTGTTCCTCTACCTTTGGTCTCATAGGTGACTTATGCCCTTATCTTGCCAGGCACTTTTTTCCACATCAGCATAGGCCTCTGCTATCTTTAGGGCCTCAGACACTGACTCTGGTTGGTGCCAATGCACCTATTATTGGGTTCTTTCCTTCGATAAATTGTTCTAACACTGTCAAGCTGAGTGTCTCTTCCAAATTACATTTTCCAGCATCCAGCCACTTTCATGCCAGATCCTAAAGTAGCTGTAGTAAGATTCAGGGTGGTTTCTCATCTGGCATATTTCTCTCCCGAAATCTAAACCTGTAAGTCTCCACAGATACCTCCATCAAGTATAGAATTGCTGCTTTCACCATTTGGTAGACCCCTGCTTCTTCCCAAGGCAGAACGCTATAGACCACCTGAACTTTGCCCTTCAGGAGGGGACCAACGGGTAGGCCCACTTGGCTCTATCCCAGTCTGATGCTGCTTGCCACCCTTTCAAAAGCCTCAAGGTACACTTCTGGATCTTCTCCATCCACCATCAAGGGCATGTGGAATTCCTCCTGCTGCCCCAGCAGCTTTCACCATCTTCTTGTTCAAGGCCAGCTGCCGGGCAAACAACAGATTGGGGCTTCATTCTCTTCCACTCTAGACTTCACCAGCTCATCCATCTGTTGGTGCTGCCCCTGTAGAATTTGCAGCAAAGCCTCTTGCATCTTTTGATAGGCATCCATGTTCACTGCAGTGAACATGCATTCCCTCCATCTGAGCTGGTTTATTATTGTTCTCAGCTAGTGCTTCAAATCTGGGAACATTAGGGGTAGGTGCCTGGAACTAGGTGTTTCCCTGACTTAAATTGACTTATATGTGCCCACCACCTCTTGCCTTCCTTGCAGTCCAAAATTTTAGGGCTTGCCCCTTTAAGGGCTGGCCATGTTTGTCCTGTTACATTGCCCTGTGTGTTTAAAACAGGACACTGTCGGCCTCAAGCTCCATCACCCTTACACTCCCTCCACATCCACCAGAATTAACAAAAATAGAAATTAACAGAAAAGGCAGGAACCAATTGATCCTCTCACTCGCATCTGGGATCATTGCAGGTGGAAGCAGTCACTCCCTCTCTCCTCCTGCTTCTGGTCACAATAGCGGCCTTTAAGTCACCTGCTGGTGCTCACAGTGGCCTGTCTGCTGGCCTTTCTGCCTGCTATTATGAAGCTTCCCCTCAAGTACGTTCTTCCCCACAGGGCTTCCCAAACTTCTCCAATGTTCATTCCAGGCTGAGTTTTCTCCCCATCCCAGCATGGGCAGTCCCACCAGGCCATCCTTCCACAGCAGGATTTGGCAAGTGTAAATCCTCTAAGAATCATATTACCTCCAACTTCCTCCTCACAGTAGTGTTATTTCTACCTATCTATACCTTATTTAATTGTTGATCCACACATTTGTAACTCCCAGGCTCTGTCATTACATATCACTTTACATAAGGAAGATTTACAGAAGTGAAATCTCCCTGTGACCAGACCTACCATTTTACCTACAATGCTATTCATGAATCTGCTAGAGAAAATAATCAAAGAACACATTTGTGCAGGCCCAGCAGGAGAAACAATGCTGAGGGGAAACCAGCATGGGTTTGTCACAGGTAGATCCTGCCTGACAAACTTTGTAGCCTTTGTTGACCAGGTCACACACTGCCTGGATGAGGGAGCCGAGGCTAATGTCATCTTCCTGGACTTTAGGAAGGCCTTCAACAAAGTTTCACACCCTATCCTCATTGGAAAGCTAGCAGACTGTGGAGTGGATGCCTACACGGTCAGGTGGGTGGCCAACTGACTTAGGGAGCGTACCCAGAGAGGGGTGGTGGATGGTTCCTTCTTGGCCTGGAGGGAGGTGGGCAGCGGGGTCCCGCAGGGTTCAGTCCTCGGACTGATATTATTCAATATCTTCATCAGCGATTTGGATGAGGGCATGGAGAGCACCCTCTCCAAGTTCGCTGATGATACCAAGCTATGGGGCAAAGTTAGTACACTGGAGGGCAGGGAGCAGATTCAGGCTGACTTGGACAGGTTGGATCAATGGGAAGAGAGAAATAGGATGCAATTTAATACAGATAAACGTAAGGTACTCCATCTGGGAAGGAGGAACCCTCAGCACTCCTATAGGTTGGGGAGTGTCCTTCTCAGCAGGTTGGAGACAGAGAGGGATCTTGGAGTCATGATTGACTCCAAGATGAACACGAGTTAGCAGTGTAATGAGGCCATCAATTAGGCCAATTGCACCTTGTAGTGCATTAGCAGGTGCATGACTAATAGAACAAAGGAGGTGATGCTCCCCCTCTATGCAGCACTGGTCAGGCTGCAACTGGAGTACTGTGTCCAGTTTTGGGTGTTGCACTTCAAGAAGGACGCGGGGAATCTCAAGAGGGTCCAGAGGAGGGCCACTCACATAATTAGTGGCCTTTGTGATGGACCCTATGGGGGAGGTTGAGAGAGCTGAATTTCTTCAGCCTTCACAAGAGATGGCTGAGGGGAGATCTTATGGCCGCCTATAAATTTATTAGGGGAGGTCAATGGGGAATAGGGGAAGCGCTGTTTACTAAGGTGCCCCAGGGAGTGACCAGGAATAACGGGTGTAGACTAGTTGAGAGTGGATTTAGGTTAGATATTGGGAAGAAATTTTTCACAGTAGGGGTGGCCAGGATCTGGAACGGGCTTCCAAGAGAGGTGGTGCTATCACCTAGCTTGGAGGTCTTCAAGAGGAGTCTAGATAGTCACCTGGCTGGGGTCATCTGACCTCGGTCCTCTTTCCTGCCAAGGGCAGGGTGTTGGGCACGATGATCAGTTGTGGTCCCTTCTGACTCTACAATCTATGAATCTATGAATCAGGAAGATTTCTATGACATGCAGAAGCTTGCTAGGACAAGGAGAACCTTCACAGTGGCTTGCTCACTACTGTAGACACCCCTGTTACAACTGCCAAGTCAGTGTACTGACTTCATGGCCTGTAGCATAAAATACAAGATCATGCTTTTCAATAGTAGGGTTTCACCGATAAAGAATTTTTGGGTTGATACCAATGGCTGCTTATTAACAAACCATATCAACCAATACTGATCAGATTGCCAATATGCAGCTCGTCAGCTTGGAGAGCAACATTCAGCAGGTAAGTCTCTTGGCTGGGCCAGGGCTGTGCTCGGGGTGATAGGCGATGCTGGGAGGTGGGGCTACAGGGGGACCCACCCCTTAGCCCCAGTCCTACTGCTGCTGCTGCCCACCCTAAGAGCAGCCTTGTCCCAGTCCCTCTGCTGGGAAGAGCCCAGTATAGCCCCCGGACCCAGCTCACAGCGGCAGCATGCCCACACCTTGCACACAGATCTGGGGTGTGTGCCCTTATGCCTGCCCCAGGAAGGTGCACATAGTGGCAGAAGACACCTCCTGCCTTCCCATGCCCCCTGGATGAGCTGCTTGTGGCTTCATCCTGTGCCCTACCCCACCCCAGCACCTGCCCCATTCCCATTCCCCGCCCCTCAATGTGGGGGCCTCAAACTTTCCCCCTCCATGCCCCTTCCTTTCCCTCACCCCTTCACCCCAACAGACTTCTAAGCTGAATTCTCCTCTCCAAGTTGCTGGGCTGGTTGCATGATTGCTATAGTTGCACATGCAAGTGGCATTTATCAACAGCATTATTGGTCACATCAGCCAAAAACAGTCAGTTGGAGATAATGTTAATTTTCCTTCCATCAGTGCTGATATCATGTATCATTGCTTCAGTAGTGGATTTTCAGAGTGATGAGGATGATTTAAATCAATATCAAATAAAAATAAATATTTATATTTCCTGCTAGAACTGGAGTGGGTAGAGAAAATGAAAGGGGACTTTATTTAAAGAGTGGTTTTCATACCAAAACAATTATGGTTAATTCTTTTCTGGGAGAAGTTGAGTATGCTTCGTAATGCAAGCATCAAGTCACTTTAGGGAATTTCATAGAATCAAAGAAAATAAGGTTGCATGGGATCTCAGGAGGTCATTTAGTCCAACCCTCTGCTCAAAGCAAGACCATCCCTAACTAGATCATTCCTGCCAAAGATTTGTATAGCCAAGTTTTAAAAACCTCCAAGGATGGAGATTCCATCAACTCTCTGAGTAACTTGTTTCAGTGTTTTAGTATCTTCCTAGTGAGAAATTCTTTCTTAATATCTAACCTAAACTTCCCTTGCTGCGACTTGAAACCACTGCTCCTGTTCTGTCATCTGCCACCACTGGGAGTCTAGCTCCATCCTCTTTTGAACACCCCTTCAGGTAGTTGAAGGCTGCTATGAAGTCCCCTCTAAGCCTCCTCTTCTCTAGACTATAACATCCCAGTTCCCTCAGTCTTCTCTCATAAGTCATGTCTCTCAGCCCCACTCATCATTTTTGTTGCCCTCTACCTGATTCTTTCTGATTTGTTCACATCCCTTCTATAGTGGGAGGCCCAAAACTGAAGACAGTACTCCAGATGTAGCCTCATCAGTGCTAAAGAGAAGGGAATAATAATAACTTCTTTTGGCCTACTGACAACACACCTACCAATACAGCCCAGGATACCGTTAGCCTACTTGTCAAAAAGGGCACACTGCTGGCTTATATTCAGTTTAGTGTTGACTATAATTGATCCTTTTTTGAAGAACTGCTGTCGGGCCAGATAGCCCCCAGCCTGTTCTGGTGCATGGAATTGTTCCATCCTAAGGGCAGGACTTGGTACTTGTCCTTGTTGAATCTCATAAGATTTCTTTTGGCCCAATCCCCCAATTTGTCTAGGTCACTCTGAATCCTAGCCCTACCTCCAGTGTATCTACTACTGCCCCTAGCTTAGTGTCATCAGCAAACTGAGGATGTGCTCTATGCCTTCTTACAGGGCGTTGATCAAGACATTGAACAAAACTGGCCCCAGGACCGAACCCTGGTGCACTCCACTTGACACTGTCTGCCAACTAGACATCAAGACATTGATGACTACTCTTTGATCCTGATGCTTTAGCTAGTTTTCTGTCCACCTTACAGTTCGTTGTTCCAGCCCATACTTCCTTAGCTTGCCAGTGAGAATGCTGTGGGAGACAATATCAAAAGCCTTGCTAAAATCAAGGTATACAACATCCACTGGTCTCCCCACATCCACAGAGCCAGTCATCTCATCATAGAAGGCAGTCAAGTTGGTCAGGTATGACTTGTCCTTGGTGAATCCATGCTGACTGTTCCTAATCAACGTCTTCTCCTCCAAGTACTACATAGTTTATTTGGTAGGGTCAGAAGGGACCTAAATACATCATCACGTCCGACCCTCTGCCGTGGGCAGGAAAGAATGCTATGGTCAAATGACCCCAGCTAGGTGATTATCCAGCCTCGTTTTGAAGACCCCCAGGGTAGGAATGAGCATCACTTCCCTTAGAAGTTGGTTCCAGATCCTAGCCACCCTGACTGTGAAATAGTGTCTCCTGTTATCCAGCCTGAATCTACTCTCAGTCAACTTATGGCCGTTATTCCTTGTTACTCCCAGAAGTGCTCGGGGGAACAGAGACTTTCCTATAGCCTGCTGGTCCCCTTTGGCCAGTTTGTGGGCGACCACTAGATCCCCCCTCAGCCTTCTCTTGTGGAGGCTGAACAGGTTCAGGTCCTGTATCCTCTGCTTATAGGGACTGCCCTGCTGTTTCATGATCATGCAAGTGGCCCTCCTCTGGACCCTCTCAATGCTGTCCACATCCCTCCTGAAGTGCCGCATCCAGAACTGGACGCAGTACTCCAACTGCAGCCTGACCAATGTTGCATAGAGGGGGAGGATCACCTCCTTGGACCTGCTCGTGATACATCTGTGGATGCATGACAAGGTGCGGTTAGCCTTGCTGACTGCATCCCCACGTTGATGGATCATGTTCATTTTGTAATCAATAATGACTCCAAGATCCTTTACTGCCTCTATGCTGGCTAGAAGAGAGTTCCCCTGCCTATAGGTATGCTGCTGATTCTTCTTCCCCAGGTGCAATACGTGGCACTTATCTGTATAGAAACCCATCCTTTTCTCATCTGCCCACCCCTGTAACCTGTCCAGATCTAGTTGTAGCCTGTCCCTCTCCTCCAGCATGCCCACTTCTTCCCACATTTTAGTGCCATCCACGAGTTTGAACAAGGTGCTTTTCACCCCTCTGATTCAAAATGGATTCCTTTAGAATTGGCTCCATGATTTTTCCAAAGGTTGAGGTGAGGCTGACCAGTCTGCAGTTCCCTGGATCCTCCTTTTTCCCTTTCTTAAATATGGCCACCATGCTTGGCCTTTTCCAGTCATCCAGGAACTCTCCTGATCATGATGAGTTTTCAAAGATGATAGCCAGTGGCTCTTGCAATCATATCAGCCAACTCCTTCACCACCCTCAAGTGCATCCCATCCAGCCCCATGGACTTGCACACATCCAGCTTTTCTAAATAGTCCCTAACCTGTTTTTTTACCACTGAGGCCTGCTCACCACCTCCTCAAACTGTGCTGCCTGGTGCAATAGTCTGGGAGCTGATCTGGCCTGTGAAGACTAAACCAAAAAGGTATTGAACATTTCAGCCTTTTCTGCATCCTGTCACTAGGTTGCCTCCCCCATTCAGCAAGGGACTCACACTTTCCCTGATCCTTTTCTTGCTAGCTACTAATATACTTATTGAAACCATTTTTGCTACCCTTCATGTACCTGGCTAGATGCAACTCCAGCTGTGCTTTGACCTTTCTGATTTCCACCTTGCATGCCCAAGCTCTTATACTTCTCCGCAGTTATTTGTCCAAGTTTCCACTTTTAAAGGTTCCTTTTTGTGATTTAGTTTACTGAAGAGTTCCCTGCTAAACCAGGCTGATCTTCTGCCATACTTGCTAGTCTTTCTGCACATCAGTGTGGTTTGTTCCTGCACTGTCAGTAAGGCTTCTTTAAGGTACAGCCAGCTGTTCTGGACTCTTCTCCCCCTCAAACTGGGTTCTCATGGGACCTTGCCCATGAGTTCCGTAAGCGAGTAGCAGTCTGCTTTTCTGAAGTCCAGGGTCCTTACTCTGCTGCTCTCCATCCTTCCTTTCCACAGGATCCTGAACTCAGTCATCTCGTGGTCACTGCTGCCCAAGTTGCTGTCCACTACTACATTCCTACTACCAATTCATCCCTGTTTGTGAGCAGCGAGTCAACAAGAGCATGGTCCCTAGTTGGCCGCTCCAGCAGTTGCACTAGAAAGTTGTCCCTGTTACTCTCCAAAATTTTCCTGAATTGCCTGCACGCTGCTGTATTGCCCTCCCAAGAGATGCAGGGTGATTGAAGTCCCCCATGAGAACCAGGGCCTGTGACTGGAAAACTTCGTTAGCTGTTAAAAGAAAGCCTTATCTTTGAATTTGCTCGGGGCTGACATCCTAGAGCCATATGATCTGAGCTTCCTTTTTTTTTTTTTTTTTTTTTTTTTTTTTTTTTATGAATGGGGACAAACACAACTTCCCCAGCAAAAAAAAATTATTGGGGGTGGCACAGATGTCGATTTTGTGGGTTTGT
>JAGPOW010001296.1:72232416-72277282 GCA_030014935.1 Caiman crocodilus | reverse complement strand
CTACTCTTCCCAAAGCCTGTCAGTGAGGCTGTGGAGATGGACACTGCTTCTAGCTAGTGACATTTATGCTGCTCCTGTACTGGCATGGAATAGTCATTTACACATACACGTTGAATGGCAATTTACTTGAATTAAGCGACATTTGTCTCAGGAAAAAGTACAATCTTGGTTACTTCGCAGGTACTTAAACTGTATGTGACATCACTCTGGAGGATATATCTCTTGGTATCCTTGACAGCCTTTTGTACTTGGGCTCTGCGATCAGCAGGAATCTTGACTTTCAGTCTAAATTAATGGAATCAGAAAGGCAGCTAAGAATTTCATGCTATTACAGAAATGTGCATGGAATAACAGGAAACTATCAGCTAAAGTGAAGATGTGAATCTACCGTAGTTGCCTATTGTTATCTGTGCTTTATGGTTCAGAAATGCCAACTACATATGCTAGGCACATCAAGAGACTAAACAGAATCCACATGAAATGTCATGAAATAGAGTGGGAAGACATGATACCAAACCCAGAAGTACTCAAGCACGCAGGACTGACACACTTAGACACCACTATCAAGAAGAAGTGATGGATCTGTCACATCAGAAGAATGGGAAGAGACCGTATCCTCAAGAATATTTTTCTATAGCAAGGTTTAAGATGCTTCTAGAAAGTGGGGTTGTCTTCTATGGTGGACTCATGATGTGTGCAAAAATAATACTGGGTCATTCGACATCTATGTAGAAATCTAGGAGGAGCATGCAGGATCCTGTCCGATTTGGAGGGAACATCTGGCACTGGGTGCAGCTGTACATGAAACTGGTTTAATCCAGAAGATGGAACCAAAGTGAGAAAGAAGGAAACAGCATGCTGTAAATTTGGACTCCAACTCAGACAACATATGGATCTGTGAAATTTGTGACAAGCTTGTGTTGCTCATGAATTTGGCTTGTCATCCACAAGTGGATTCAAATGGTATCTGATTAGGCCTCTTAGGTGTACACCATTATCCAGAGGATGGACTGTTACCTATACTTAAGTTGGAGAATTGGTTTGTATGTCCTTGGGATCCTAGAATGGAAGGATTTTGTAAATCAGTAAATTACCACACTGAAACACTTTCTCAGTCGCAGCATGAATAAGGTTTTTTATCCTCTGATATAACATTGTCTGGTCCAGTCAATATGTTGGATTAGAAGGAAATCAATAAATACAATCTGTATTATAATACTTTAACAGCTTTTTCTAGCAAATTTCATCTACCATTTGCTGAATAACAACACGAAAGGCCTTAGTTTCTAATACTGAATTAGCCCTTTATTAAGAGAACTACCTTACAGAGATTCTGGTTAGATTCTGTCCATGTTTTCATGAACACACTTAGTGCCTTTCTTAAAATTTTCTCTCCACAAGCCTGTGCTCTTTCCTTTAGGTTTCATGCTGAGTGTTGTAAATGACAAGATAATTTTATTGATAAATCACTTTGCTTTCCTTATCTAGTAACTGTTAAACTGGAGTTAAACTTTACTCTTTTTTTGTGTGCACATATTACACTGAGCACATTGTAAGCACTTTACACATAAAGTGTAAGGGATAAAATAAACCTTTTGATAAAAATAAAATCATTTTGATAAGTTGAAATGCAAACGTATACAAATAATGCTTGGGAGCTCCGCACACAACTCATAGTAAAATAGGGACAAAATCACACAGACTGATTTTCAAGCTTGGGGTCTAAAGCTATATGGCTTACGTGGCTGATTTTAAGAAGTCAAGGTTGAAAACTTTGGCCACAGTGTGAGAGTTAAAGATTTCCATTTTAATATGTAAGACAAATTGAAGTAAAATTCTATATTACATGTGTAACTAAATAAAACAAACAAAAGTGGGAAAATTAGTGTAAAATAAAATCTGATTTAGGAACAAAAAGCTAGTCAAAAGGAAAGCTTTACTAGAAAGAAAGAAGAGAAAGAACTGCCTGGCTCCAGTACAGAGATTCTCGTAAGCATGTTAGGAGTCGCCCAGAGACTGAATTCACATATATTCCCTCTTGAGGCACTGCATAGATGTGCATAAAAATAGCCATGACTTAAAAACAAAAACCAATAAAGAGCTATAAAGGAAGCATGGAGCAATCCAGTTTTTGCTAGTTAAATGAGTTACAGCATTAAAGAGAGAGCTGAGACTATCATTTGATAAAATACATTAATGAAATAATATTTTAAAATGCTAAAATGAAAATGCTTGGGCAATTCAGATAGTGAAAGTTTCATGAAATAGATTTTAAAAATTCTCCTGTTTAACATGATTTGGTGTAATACTCCAGTCTTTCCAAGATGATCTAGTCAACCAGGGTTTCACTGCATCACAGTTTAAATAATCTAAGAGACTACAAAAGGCTAAGCTGTGAGGTTGTTTTCCCATGGAACTTCTTGTCTGAAAATATTACTTCTGTAGATTCTGGATGCTAATTTTGTTAGCTTCTCTCAATACCAACACAACACTAGTGGCTATGGGGAGTTGTTATTTATTTATTCAAATTCATCAAAATGCCAAAGAAACACTCAGCTCTGGGCACTCTTGGAACTTTCTTAAAGTTACTGTAAGTGAATATATTTATGATTTATATGTATTATAAGAAAAAACCTCTTATAAATACCTATAAACTTGTCTCTCATCAAAATTCCTATATGCTTTCTGAGAGATGGAAAAGAAAAATGCTCCTGGTTTTCACATGTTTAGATTTTTAGACTAAGACTTAGCAATCAATGTGAGCTGCATTTCAAGTAGATAGAAAGGTCTTGATCAATTTAATTTATCTACAGTGTCTGGTTTCTGTGATGAAAAGGATCATTTGACACAACTAGAATGTGCTGTCCTGCCACAGAGGATGAATGTAGTTCAAATGGCCTTTGAACTTAAGACTGAAATACAAGTGACATGAAAAGTACCCTAGTCTTTTCTTTGTAGCAAGCAAGCTCCTGAGGTTGTTATAATGTATGACCTTATAAGGAAAAGAATATTGGGAAGTTAATGTTGTTATGACAGAGAGGAAGTTTATAAATCCAAGCAATCAAAACTGCAGTTTCAAGATTTAGTTGATCACGTAGGCTAATAAAAGAACAATTCTTTAGATAATTAGGGCCAGATTCAAATTGAATTTGTATGTATGTAAACAGGACTTAAGTAGAACTTAGGTGTCTTAAATTATAAAACATGTTCTATTGGACCCCTCTCTTGGCTTCCTGTTGAAACTATGCTACTGTGCAGTCAAGCAAGACTCTTTAAAATTGTTTAACTTTTATCTGTTTTTACTATACTCTTCACTGATTTTTCCACTACTCTTTTACCCTCTATTACTGCATTTCTGCTTTTCTTTTCTATTTTTTGTTTTACTTTCCAGCTTCTATATTTTCTTTCCTTTGCTTTCATTCCAACCTTTCTTCTGCTCAAGTATAGACCAGTTGTCACCAGCTGCCACATTTCACTTTCCTGACAGCTGAACTGTAAGATCAGGAGACTGAATTCTATCTGGGGATTAAACTTTCTTCTGGTTTCTCTTTTGGCTCTTAAAGGGCTTAGAATTATGATTCAGCCTGGGAAAGTAGAACTGGACAATATACATCTGGGGCATCTCATAAGGTATGGCTTCAGACTCTTAACTGAGGAACAAGAAACAATAAAATATAGTATTATAATTATTTACTAATAGGACACTGTCAGTTGCAATTCTAGAACAAAAATCCATTCTGCTAGTCACTGAAAAAAATGGTCTTTTGGTGTTCTGAAAAATTAAGAATACAGGCCATTTGTACAGAAACCTTATTTTGGAATTTAACTTTATAAATAAAGAAATACAATGTAAAAATTTAAAAAATAATTTGTATCATGTACATGTGAGCTTGGCATGGGAAAGAATATTCCTTCACCAACTTTCTGACATTTAAGTCACGGCTAAACATAAACCAGAGGTGGGCAAAATATGGCCAGCCCATGAGTCCATTCTGTCCAGCCCATAGGGACCCTAAATTTTTTTCTAAAATTTAGAAAGTTTAGAAATTCTAAAAAATGTAAAAAATTAATATTTTTCTGTCTTTGGTTCCTATCAAACATGACAGGAGCCAGGGACAGTAGAACCCAAGCAAAGCCTGGTGGGCTCCCACAACAGCAGGGCCTGCCTGGCCCCACCCTCCCCAACTGGAAGTCCCAGCAGGGGCTTCTGGCCTGGGACCATATGGCTGCACCAGCACCAGAACCTCAGGTAATGGTGGGGAGGACCCCGGGTAGGGAAGGAGCCCGGGGAAAAGCAGCTCCTCCTCTGCCCTGTGGCTTGCACTCCCTGCTGGAGCCACTCACAGCCCGCATGGGGCTGTCCTGAGCCCCTGTACAGGGTCCCCACACTCGGCACCAGTTTGTAACCCACCCTCGCTGCCAGCCTGGGCCCTGCATCAGCTTCAGGATCGCCCACTGGGGCTGTACCATGGTGGCAACAGCAGCTGCAGCACCCCTGCTTGCTGCACCAGGCAGTGTTTGCCACCGCTGCCTCTGGGCTGCCCAATGTATGAGCTCCGGGCAGACAGGCAGCAGCAGCCACCACTGTCCAGCACGGCAAGTGTTGGGGCAGGCACAGGTGCTGCTGCTGTGGTGCAGCCCCGATGGGCGAGCCCAGAGCTGGTATGGGGCCCAGGCTGGCAGTTGGGGTGGGTTACAAGCTGGTGCTGAGCATGGGGAAAAGTGATCCCTCACTCACCCCATGGCTGGTGCCCCATGCTGCACCTGCTCGCAGCCCAAGTGGAGCTGCCTGTGCCTGCTCCAGACTGCCCTGCATGGGCTGTGAGTGGCTGCAGCAGGGAGTGCCAGCCACAAGGTGGGGGAGGGGCTGCTTTTCCCCCATGCTCAGCACCAGCTTATTCCCTGCCGGGGAGCAGGGGGTCGGGGCTGCATGCTGCCTCCTACCTGTACCGTAGGGTTGGGGGGCACTGGGAGTGAGCAGGTGCATGGAGCCCACACCAGTGTCCTGGGGCCAGCACTGGCGGGGCCCAGAGCAGGGCAGCAGGGTTACAGGGTCCCAACTGGCAGGGGCTTTATGGAACTGGGCCAGTTCCCCCCCTATCCCTGCTGGTGCAGCCCAACCTGGCTCCACAGACCCCTGCCAGACTGCGCCCTGCTCTGGGCCCCACTGGTGCTGGCACTGAGACACTGGTCCCAAGGTGGTGACCAGGGATGAGGCACCTGTTAAGAGATGCAGCACTTACCAAGGGGCTGGGCTACTCATGTGGCCCTCGACAGCTTGTCAGAACTGGGTAAATGGTTCTTCGCCCAAAATAATTGCCCACCCATGATATAGACAGTCAAAAAGCCCAAGGCTGAATCTTGCCCAAAGCAGTCTGTACAGGTTGCTCTAAGTTGCAGACATGAAACTGAAAAACAGCTGGACATGTATTTGATTCAGGAAATGCAGCCACGTGTCTGCAGTGGCTCAAGCCAGAAGCTGGGGAGGGGGGCTGGGGGGGAAAGGAGGGGTGCTAAAGCATGCCTATCTGACATGTAGTCAGCATGGGCTGTGTTTGCTTTCCCTTCCTACTGCCCCTGAGGTCTCTGGGATTTTCAGTCCACAAACATAAAAGCAGAACTCTGCAGGGTTGTCCTTCACTACTTCTTCATGCTTCCAGGTGCCTTTGGGATTTTTTACAATTTTTCACAATTACCACCAGCCATAATTTTTAATAAGTTTAGCCACAGGCATCTCTGTATTCAAGGAAAGGTGGGTTTAATCATCTTCCCTGGCCCCAGACTCCGGCCATGGCTTGCCAGGAGTGAGGAGGGGCAGTCCCTGACACGCCCAACCCTTCTCTGTTGGAACAGACAGAACAGCCCAGCCCAAGGCTGGAAAGCATGCTGGGGTGCTAAGTGACTGAAATTTAACTTGACACAGGAAGGGGTCTAGGACAGAAGTGCATAAACAGGTTTGATCTAAATCAGTTAAGTTTGATGTTACATTCAACCAGGTTTGTCTTAAGCCAGTTTCAGCCATATTGAAACTGGTTTATGTGAACTGAGCTTCTGTTCTGTTACAGATTTAAACCAGTTTCTGACCACAAGTTTGTGTAACTTCTGTCCCTAGCCTAGGATATCTGAACCACCCTTTCAGCTGCAGGGGAATATCCAGATGGAGTGCAATGGAGTGGCTGCACCTCTTCTTTTTTGCCATGCCACCAGAGAAGTGGCCAGGGATTTAAGTTTTAAAGTTAAGAGCTCCTGACCTCCACTTCCTCCCCTCTGTGCTCAAAGGCATGACCCCTTCCTTCCTGTTCTTGGTTCCCCTACTTGTCATTGCTGCAGTCTGTACTGTCCCAGGGATAAGAGGAACCCCTTCCCATTCCCTCTTTATACCTCATCTCCCTGGGTATTCCCCACTTGTCTGCGAACAGGTACGAGGAGGGGGAAAATGCCTGTTAGTGCCACTGTTCCAGTTGATTAAAGTCCCTGTGTAGGCTGATTGGAATGGGACAGGAGGTCTCTTTGTCCCAAGGGAGGAATGCTTGCCTTCCCTGGGACTTAAGTCTTCAGCTGCTGCAGTCTGCCTGCCCAGGTCAGGGTGGGAGGAGGTTGTAAGTGGGAGGTGCAGCCATCCCTGCAGCACCAGTTGTTATAACCAGTTGGTACAACTGTACCCCCGCTTTTCTGGAACCATTTCTGTTCAACTGTATGCCTCTTTCTCTGACCTTAGTTGACTGAAAATTGATGTCTTCAATGTTTGAGATTATTTTATTGAACAAAATCTTGAATAAACATCAGGCACTGAACATCTGACCAAAGAGGTGTTCTGTACCCTGCTGCTGGTGATTTCTCTGTATTTGATTTTTATGTTCAAAGTTGCGTTCAGACGCTGCCTAAATTCCACTATATGTCATATTGTTTTTCTTTTAGCATCACACAAAATATTCTTGGCACTTTACATTAAATAGTTTGACTAAATGGCTTGGCCAATATGAATGAAAAAGAAATGAGAATAAAAAAGCAGATCATTTCTAGTACCTGACAACTTGAAAATGGCAAAATTGTAATGGCTTGTAAATTCTAAAGTGTTGTTTGACTTTCCCAAATGTTCTAGAGGTTGCATGCTATTTTTTTGGACTCGGGCAACTAAATTATATACAAGGCCACTTAAAGTTATGGAAGTATTATATAAATAACAGAGAAGAAGGTTCAGTTTTGAAGTCACATGTCGTATAAATTTCTGATATCATTCCTCAGGCAAAACAGATTCCTGTTAAATTAAGACTAGTTTTTCCTCAGTAAAGCCTTCTGACATGTGGTCTGATGTTATGAGAAATGATGACAAGCTCTTTTTTTCTGTCTAAACTAGATAATTGTACTTATTATTATTTACATTATTAAAGTATATATGTGTTGGGCTTTCCCAACAATTACGATGAATCTGGATAAGACTGCACTTGGAAGATGTCAGGAAAAATATGTAAAATTCCTCTACTGAGGAACTTACTTATCCTTGGTGTCAAGTAGTATCGCACTGCCTCATATGGCATTCATTACTATAATTCAATCAGAAAATGACAAAGAAATGGATTACTGTGGGAGCAGCCACATCCAAAAGAAAAAGGTAGTTAGCCTTAAGCCAAACAAATATTTTAAGCATTATTTACCACTGACAGTATTTAGGCATTTTGAAGCAACCAGTGACTCAAGAGGAACTTTAATTTATGAACCTCAAAAGATAGGTAGACTCTTTCCCAACAGGAATAATGCATTCTTCCTTACATCTTCCAGTTATTTGGTCTCATTTCACCAATCATTTAACATACTGACAGATAAAAGTATATTAAAGATTAAGGACATATTACATACCAAAAAGACTGTTTTCCAACTTATATCTTCCCTGAGCTATTGCTTTTCAACATGTGCTATTACTTCTGTGCTTTGGACAAATGTCTTTATTTTTTTGGCCTTTTCACTGTAAAATGTTACATGATGCAACATGTTTCCATTCCAAAATGTGATGCCTTGATTAGATATAATGCCCCACAGGAAGACTTTGTTGATAGAGTCAAAATTTAATATGCCCGTGCAAATAAATTCCTGAACTGTGGAGTAATTAACTTGTCACTATGTGAGCCTTTACATTTGCTGCTTGAAGTATTACTCTGTATTATGAAATCAAATCCTGTTGTTGTAGGGCAGCAGTTCTGAATTTCTTGAGGTATTAGTTAGATGGATTCAACATTTTATGCCTTTGAAGTGCAAAGTTGCAAGTTCACAGATTAATTCAACCTCACAAGAGGAGTAACATCTGATTAAAAAGTGAGAGATGCAGTAAGGCTAAGAATAAATTCAGTAAAACTTGCTTTAGCTGCTTTTTTTTCTTTCTTATCATAATTCCATTTTGACAAGCTCCATCTGGTCATTTATTTGAACTGTTCTTTAGGAAAACTTGTATTGAATAACTACCTTTTCCCTTTCTCTTTAATATGTCTATGATCCCCTGTATATGTTAAAGTTAGTGCACAATTAACTGGTTAAATATGCAGTTGCATGTATAACTGATCTCAAGGTAAAGTACCTATCATGCCATAAAAAGCTCCAGCCAGTTACCAAGTTAGACCTAGAAAATGTGTACTAACTGTATAGCTGGTTACTATTGAGCTTTAGTGCACTAGATTCTCTCCTGTGGCTTCTAGTTGTGGCTATGCACCATGTCCAGCTAGGGCTGGGTGACCTGCAACTGGAAGGACTCTCAGCCTCAACAGCACAGGGACCCTGCGTCCCACAGCTGTAGATCCTGGGTCCCAGCAGTGCATCTCCCAGTGCCAGGACCTAGCTGGACCCTGGAAGCCATGAGCCACAGATGTGATATCCCAGTCTCAGGGGTGTCTGGAGCCCCCAGGTCTGGAAGATCATGGCAGCTGCATCTTCCAGCCACAGAAGCTTGGTTCTTGTCAGCACAGGAGAAGCCTAGGACTGGGCTCCTCCTTCACCAGCAATAAAGTACGGTGGGATCTAATGCACAATTGAATGGATGATGCATTAGATCCTTTTGTGTCTTTATTTGCATGGCTAGGGACAGAAATTACACATAAACCAGTTTGTGATCAGAAACTAGTTCAAACTTGTAACAGAACAGAAGCTCAGTGCACATAAATAAGTTTCAAAATGGTTGAAAATGGTTTAAGATAAACCTGGTTGAATGTAGTATCAGACTTAACCGATCGAGGTTAAATCAGTTTATGAACCAGTTAACTTCTGACCCAGGCCCCTTCCTGGTTCAAGTTAAATTGGAGTCCCCCAGGATCCCAGCATACTTTTCAGCCCTGGACTGGGCTGTGATGTCTGTTCCAGAGAGCAGGGCTGACCCTATCCCGCTCCTTAGCTAGAACAGTGAAGGCTGACTCACTGTCCTCACTGGCTGGCTCGCTGCCCCCCTCACCCACACCAGGAAAACCCCAGCTTGGATCTGGACCTAGGGAGGGAGGTTAAACTCATCTCCTGAGTACAAAGCTACCCTGCCCTGCTAAAACTTAGTGCTGGCTGTGACTGTGGACTACGAAACCCAGAGGCACCTGGAAGCAAGAAGAGGGAGTGATGAGCAACCCTGCTGAGTCCTGCTGCTCTGCTGCTGACCTACAAATCTCAGGGACCTCATGGGCAGCAGGAAGCACAAGGGAACACACCTCCCAGGCTGTGTTTATAATTTTCAGCTCATAGGTTTTCAGAGAATGAACAAGAATAGTTCTAGTTTTTATGAATTCAATGATACTAACCTCACCCTGGTCCCACTTCAGTCAAGCAGAGCATGGGCTGGGGACTGGCCATGCCACCTCCATTCCAGCAAGGAGGGAAGAAAAGCCTTGGAGTTGCTGGCAGGCATGCTCTAGTGCCTCTCAGCTTCTGACTTGAGCCACTGCAGGCATGAGGCTGCATTTCCTGGACCAAAAGTGAATATCTGTTCATTTACTTATTGGTTCAAATTCTGCTGCTTAGATTAACCTGCAAAGACTGAATCAATTCAGCCTTGGGTGTTTTGACTGTCTGTACTTAGCCCACATGTACAGGGACCCTACATTATAGTCTCTAAAATGCAAGCTGGACTTTTTAATCATTATGTAACATATACAGCATTAGTTTATGTTAATATGCTACGTACTGTGTGTGTGTATATCTCTGTATATGTGTGTGTTTGTGTGGAAGCGAGGTTCAAATGATTGGAAAACTAGATGTATACCTACATATATGTAGCCTGCGACCCCCAACACTTAACATTTAGTGCCGATTGTATAAATCTATTTGAGCCTTTTGGTTCCTAGATTAGGAAGATTGTCATATTAAAATGAAATCATGCCTCCTTTTTGAGACACTTTTGGATTTAATTCTACAAGTAACTTCTAATTATGGAACCCTGTGTTTTCAGCTTATTGGTGGCTTAGTTTTATTTTCTCCCCTTTTTTTAAAAAAAAAATGAGCTTCTGGTGTGTTCTGTAGAAAGTTAAGCTCCAGTGACATTGAGTAATTGCCTTTACAGCTCACATGCTCTTTGAATTTAAAATTTAATCTGTTCAAATCAGCTTGCATTACAAGCAACTTGTGCTTAGCATGTTCTATGAATGATTCAGGAGATCTTAATAGCTACCTTAGTAATTTCTTATGAATCATTTAAAGAGATTACATTAGTGGTAAGTACTAAGCACATTTTTCGTGAAATAGTACTGCATGAGTATTGTTGGATCTAAAATATGTTTGTGTAACTGTCATAGAAAGAAGCGTATATTGCATCTTAGATTTATTGTATTTGAAGAAGGGGATGCTTGAGATGTTTCCATGCTGATGGGAATGTTTGCCTGTTACTGATGTGATTAGTGTGCCAATGTGACAGCCACAAAGCACTGCCATATAGCTGCCAGTTCACACACAATACAATACCCCACTGGCTAACTCCAAGAATGGTATAAATATTACCAACAAATGCTTTTAGCTACCACAGAAAGCTTTCCTTATACCTCAGTTATGGCATAAGTTAGTTATGGATGTCTGGAAGGGCAAATAGTGTTAATAGCAATTGGATGAATTATGATAGCTCCTTGGAAGTATCATTATAAAGGGAGTTTTGTGCTTTGTAAATTTAATGCCCCAAAGATTTTTAAGTAATCTTAACTCAGCAGCAAGGAAATACAGTGTTTTTTCCTAATTATAATTCACATAACTCTGTAAATTATGAATAGGAATGTAATTTTTTTTTGTGATGGTAACTGTTATTTAGTTTCAGCTATATTTGAAACAGAGAGATAAATATCTTTCAGAATCTGAGTTAAACTATTAAGGTATAATTATATCCATTATATTTACTGTGTTCTGTAAGAAAAAAAAAATACTCTTTCTCCCCATGTCATACACAACAGAATACAAGGAAAATTTTTAAAGCCAGATATGCTGTAGAAATGTTTGTGCTGTATGGACATTATATAGAGACATACAATGTAGAGACACAGGTACATGCAGTCATTATACTTAAATTGACCTAACTTATATTAGGTCAACATAAATGCTAATAAACAGATGTTTGGTGGGAGGGAAGGTATATAGGTGTTACCAGATTTGCCTATCACTTTGGGGTGTGCTCATTTTTTAGGGGTATGTTTCTGGGGGTCTGTATAATTCTGTCAATATGCTGCTTGTGTTACTTGTGTTTCTATATGGAGCTGTATCTCTCCCTTCTGCAAGTCCTCACCCCCAATGGAGCTACCTTGCAGGACTCAGTTTCAGAGGGGCTGAGTTCCTCCAGACACCAAATAGTCAAATACACGTACACACAGAAATTAACGTTATGAGCTTGACCCAGTCAGGTTGATCAGCATGGATAGGCTGACACCCTCATATGCCAGGAATCAGTTCATAAGGTAACAACAAAATGCAGTCAGACACAAGCACACAGGTAAACAGAATACCTCTGAATCCAGCTGGGTGTCCAGTTGACACCCTCATGAGCTAGCATTCAGTTCATTTGGGCACACCTGAGCCAAACTGGGTCAATCAGCCTGTACAAGCTGATTCCCTTAGTTGTCTCAAACTCAGCACGTCCCAATCTTTTGTAAGTGAATATAAGTAACCCCCTTGATGAGCAGACCTCACTGTGGTTTTGGACATTACAGGGATCTTTGGCATAGGTAAAAGAAGTGTTGCTGCAGAGCAAATGAGGAGGTCAAGGGGAAGAAAGGGTAGAGGAAGTTCATAGAAAAAATATAGCAACCAGCTTGACCATAAAAGTTATTTATTGCCAGGTATATGAACTTATGATGATATCAGTAATAATAGCCATACAAGAGAGAGACAACCAAACAGTTACAATATTACATGGGTTCAATTAGGGTTTTGGGGAAGCCTAGCTTGAGTTTGATTAGCAAAAGTCAGGTTTAGAAAGCTATGCCTAGAGTAAGAGAATAAAAGTCAGGTTCCTGGAGCCAAAGGAAGAGAGAGAGAGAGAGAGAGAGAGAGAGAGAGAGTTGGGGTCTCACCACTCAGTGAAGCTTGAACCAGTTGAGCTTCTCAGATGTTGTTGGAGCCAGCAGACAGGCCAAGACCTCAGCATGATCAATGGAGAGATTCCATGCAGAAAAGGAGTGGAACTGATGCAGCTTTGGATCCAAGCACCAAGACAGAAACTTGAGCTTGGGTAGCGGTTTTTGTAGGGAACTAACAGTGACTTCAGGGAGAACACTAGGTTTTTTTAGGCGTAAACAATGGTTCATATGCTGGATAATAGGAATTGATCACTGCCGGCTATAGATGGCATTACTTTGAGGGAGCTCACAAATACAGACAGGAAGATTCAGTGTTTTGAATACCAACAGAAGAGTCATTACTAGAATTGGTCTGATAAATGCTGAGCTGGGTGTATGTAGAATGTGGGGTGATTAGCATTTGGAGCAAGGGTGCCCCATCATGCAGTGCTTTTCTGATCCCAGAATTCAGTGCATTCCTTGCTCTGGAATCTCTTCTCCATCCTGAATGCTAATGAAGGTGCATTCCTGTCCCATCTCCTATGTAAATGAGTTGTCATCTGGTTCCATCTTTGGAACAAAGAGACCAGGGGAGTTGCTTCACTCTTGTCCCCTTGTCTGGAGGGATTTAGGTGCATTTCTCACTGCATCTTCTTTGTCTTCTGTAAGTCTTTCCTCTAATGAATTCTTGTTCAGGCAGAGGTGAGAAGGGGGAAAGTTCTTTGTGAGTTAGGCAGGCTGCACCCTGCACCAGGGTTCCCCAAGAACACGGAGCTGAGAGGTAACATAGGGCAAAAAAATTGACAGTCCAAACTAAATTAGTTCACTTGAGGGGATTAGATTTAATTTAGATTGGGAGTATGGTAGTTCAATCTACTGAACATTGGCACATGTTCAAAGCACAGTCTTAGGACTGTGCTCTTCTTATGGCTGCCTCTCCCCACCCTCCTTGACAGGGATATTTCTAGTTCCCTGACTCTCCCCACCCTGAGACACAACCCAAGACATAACACTCTAGTCTGCCACAGGTAAAGCAGGGGGACCAAGGTGGCCAATATCCTGCCGCTGCAAAATACAGTTGGGGGATCCCAGGAAGCATCATCCCCTGCTACAGAGAAAAGCAGAGCCCCTCCCACTTGACCATGGGATAAATTCTCTCCAATTTGACCATGGGGTAAAATTTCTTTCTGACCCCAAATATAGTCATCATTGACCCTGAGCAGATAGTCAATGCTCTGTAGTCAGGAACTTCCAGGTTTAGGTCCCAGCAGGAGCACTGGCTGCAGCCAACACCCAAAGCATCTGAGGAAGGCTTAAAAAAAAATCCCTAGCACACGTAGCAGCAGAAAAGGTGTGGAAAACACACTTCCCAGCTCCATATGATAACCAGCAAAGCCGTGAGGCAAGGGAAATAACTATATTGAACATAGGAATAGATATGACTAGATCATCCCTGGCCAATGCCTGTTCAACCTCATCTTGAACACCTCCAAGGATAGAGATTAATTTACTTCCCTAGAAGTAAAGTCTATTCTACTGCCTCACTGTTCTAAAAGTAAAGAAGTGTTTCCTGGTATCTGGTCTCAACCTACTTTGCTGCAATTTCAGGCCATTGGTTCAAGCCTCTTTGTGGCAGCTCTTCAGATATTGGCAGACTGCTATCATGTCCCTTCTTAAGTGTCTTTTTCCACAAGCTGAACATGCCTATTTACTTTTGCCTTTCTTCATATGACTAGCATTCTGAGCCCTTTATCATCTTTGCTGCTTCTGGATGGTCTCCAATTTCTCCATGCCGTTTTAAAAATGTGGAGCCCAGAACTACACACAGTACTCTAGAAGAGATCTAACCAGTACTAAGTTGAGAGGTGCTATCACTTCCCATGTCTTACACCTAATGCTTTTCTTGATGCATTCCAAAATCTCATTTGCGTTTTGTGTGACTGCTCATAGTGAGTCTGTGAGCTACCAAGACTCCCAGCTACCATCCAGGCAAGTGTTACAAATCCTTACGTGGGTATCAAGAATGAACCTGTCTGTCTTCTAGTGGTCTTTCGTCTACCCTCTCTCTCTTTACTCACCTGCCATGTCTTTGATGTTAGTCATGAGAGGAGTCTATGTGGGTTTACAATGGCTTGGAGAAACTAGCAGACCTATCTGTCTCCCCAAGTTAACGTTCCTTTAAGAAGACACTGTCATGGTGTCTTGGGATCGTGTTGGGATCTCACTTGCCTATGGTCCAATCCCTTTTTGTTTCTGGCACTGCCTTCTGGCTTGGTTCATGAGGCAAGTCCCAGTCTGTGAGAGTTTACCACTCTTAATTCCTGATTACCTGTTGTCTGAGTAATAGAAGAGCATACTATGTGAAGAGTCATTCACCCAAATGCATTCTGCTCTGCATGGGTGACCGGTGCCTTCTGAGACTCAGGAGGGGAGGGGGAGGAACAGTTTGTGGGCAGTGGTATTGGTGGTGGGGTGCCAAGCAGTGACTGTCCACAGAAGCCAGTAGCAGGGGGCAGGGGGCAAGTGGTGACCACCTGCAGAAGCCAGCACAGTGGTGGGATGGCAAATGGCAACCGCCTACCACTGCCAATGGCAGCGGCAGCCAATCTCAGAGGGACATGCGCCCCTCGCCCGTACCGCCTACCAGTTGCCTATGCTGCTCTTGCTATCTTCTGAACCAGGGAACATGTGTATGTATTTTTGACATATAAGGCAGCATTTCTCCCAATCCTGTCCTTCCAAAACAGTATAACCCTCAATGTTTACATTTCAGGCATAAGAGCTGTTTCATTAGATCTCTTTTATATCAATCAGATCACAGTTCCTTTCACAGGGTGCACCTTCTTGCTCATCTTATTTATTTCCCACACTTATCATATTTGTATACTTACATTAGATATATTTTGCATTTTAACCTGTTTACTTCCCTTTTCCACCACTAATAGCTTTCCTGTGTATCCCTGGCCCTTTCCCAGAGTTGAGCTGCTTCTTCCAGCCTTTCCCCTCTTGATGGTTTTCTCTGTTGCTAGAGGGTTTTGTTCACCATCCCCAGTGGAACCCAGTTTAAAGAATTCCTTACTAGGTTGGCCAGATGGTCATTAGCCAAAGGTGATCTTTCCAGTTCTGGTTAGATGGATCCCATCTCTTGATTGCAGTGCTCTTCCTTAGAACATTTGTTCATAGTTGAAGAATGAAGCCTTCACACCAACAGCACTAGTTCAGCCACACACTTTACTTCCATGGTCCCTGCCTGGGCCCTTGCCTTCTGTGGGGAGGATCTATGAGAATACCACTTGTGCTCCTTAACCCTTCTTTCAAGAGCCTCTTAGTCATAGTTGGTGATACTACTTGTGTTTTTTTCCACTTGAGAAGGACCATTTTAAGTGAAAACACCTGCAAGGGTCAGTTTTCACTAAATTTGTGTGAAATATGGATTATTTTATAAGTCTTTTAAAAAAAAAATCACAAAAAACAATCTCTGCTATAATCTTGTGTGACTATGTGTTTTAGATATAAAATCTTATTGAATACATTTTCACAAAATTGACAATTTACCAAATCATGAAACCCCCCAAAATAAAATTGCAAAAAATCAAACCTTTTCCCCTATCCATTCTATCACCTTGTTTCAAGTGGCATTTTAGTTCTAATCCATAATTTATTGTTCCTTGACTAAGCCAGAAAGCTTGTGTGTTGTTTTAGGAGATGTCTACCTGTATGCTTCATACAAAGTAGCAGTGGTAAGTAAAATGTAACAGTATTGTTAGAAGGTTGTATTAATTTTTGTTATATGATGAGAATTATCACATTTCAGAAACCAAAGCATGGTAATTTTAAAACCCAGCTGTGCAGATTAAGGATACATGCAAGATGACAGTGGAGGATCAAACCTTTAATCCTTCCATTCTCTACATAGGAAATCAGTATTGAAAACTTCTAAGGGCTGTTCTACCAAGTAAGGACTAAATTCTCATGACTGTATGCCACCAAGCAGAAGGGAATATGATGCTGTAACTCCTTAGGGGAGCTGTTGGATCCTCTGGTTTTAGGCAGAGCAGTAAGAGATCAGATATGTAAGCTGTAGACTCAATTCGAGTCAAATTAGTCCTAACTTTACTTGACAAAGTATTCATAAATATGACACAGCCAAAAGTGCAGAAACAGAGCATTTCTTTCTATAATTAAAGGTAAAATTAGGTCGGTGTGAGGCAGTTTTGTTTACTTGTCTGTTCCTTAAATGAACGTGAAAGGCGCTTAAATACCAAAGTTTACTAAGATTATTTAACATAGTTTATGGTACTGAGCAGTGAGCATGCTGAATACTGGTACTTTGCATATTAACAAGTATATGCAGTTTGATAAATACCCATTATCCATAGCAATAATATTTACATTTTATATTGTGATTTTTATTCCATAGTATCTTTGCTGGGCAAGGCTATGGGTGCATGTGGGTGATCAATGTCACAGAAACATCTTGGATGCAGATTCTTGCAAAAATATAAAGCAGAAGAAGGTTTAGGCCAATGACAAGGGGGTAACATTTTACTTGCAAGGAAAAGCCAGTGGAGCGCGTGTGTTCACGTGTGTGTGCATGCATGTGTGCATGTGCATGAACAGAAGTATTATTGCCTGTATTGATGTAAAAATTTTCTGTGAGAATGTGACAAAGTGGATTTCCCTAAGGCAGCAGTCGCCGGTCTCCCACCTGCCTCCAGGTATGCTGCCTGCCTGTCTTCCTGCCACGACTTGTTGGAAAAATTAATAAGTTGTTAAATAAGGTGGGAGGCTGCCCATTTCTTGCCCCAATGCCAGGGGACGCTATATGTGCTTCTGTTCCTCTCCTACACTGCAGCCCAAGCCCCGCAGATGGCATCCAGCTGTTCACAGTCATACCAACCTCACCATAGGCTCCAGAATCCTCCTAGCACAACTCTCCTTTGATCCCTCCACTCAGGCGGCCTATACTGCCTTCATTTGGGCTGCCAAGCTCCTTGTAGCTGGCTCCTCTCCTGCATGTGGTTCCCACTCTGGACCTTTGGCCATACACAGGCCCTGCCCTCACCTCTAAGGCCAGGTGGGGTCCCAGGTTCACGACTCTGGGTGCCCCTCGCAGTGCACACCTGGCCCTTTTGACCATCTTGATCCTTACCCCAATATGGACCAGTTGAGGGGGCACTCTATTCTCAGCCTCACCAGTCCCACATTCTCTCTGGGTCCATCTTTCTGGATGTGGGGAGCTGGGGTACCTCACACCATGACTGGTGCCCCAGGGTATCACAGGGGACTCTCACTCCCCCCTGGGGCATCAGGTCCTGGTGCTACTTCAGATCTTACATTCAACCCACACTTGACCTCCCACCAGTGGAGGACTTACCAGGATCAGGAGTCGCCTCTCTTGCTCTGGGGCTGAGACCCTTTCACTTGGACTCTTCAGCCCCTTTCACTCGGCCTCTGGTCCAAACCTTGGCTTTTGGCATCCAAAGACTTACCTGGGCCTACTCCCCTTGCTTGGGACTCCATACCACCCCCCCCCTCCACTTGGGGATCCAGATCTCTGCCCCTTACTTGGGGCAACCCCCCTCACTGGGGCTTCACAACTCTGCCCCCTAACTTGGGGTTACCACCCCACCCCTCTCTTGGGGCTACAGATCCCTTTCACTGGGGCTACCCCCTCACTGGGGTCTTAATTGCTGCCCCCTTTCACTTGGGGCTCCAGACCACCCCCTTCACTGGGGTCATGGGAGGAGGGCAGTTTGCTCCCTGGTGGGCTCAGGTGGCTGTAGCCATACCTGGCCCCAATTTTCCCTCCTGGGGTCTTGCACCCTGCAGGGTTCAGGTGGCCACAGCCATGCTTGGCCTCACTCTTCTCCTTGGGGCTTCAACCCTCACAGGGTTCAGGTGGCCACAGCTGTGCCTGGCCCTAACTACCTTCAATGGTATGCAAACCCACCCGAAGGTGAGGGCTAGGGTTAAGGCACCCCTACCCACCTTTCACTGGGGTGATAACTGGCCTGGCATTTCCTGGGGACTAGCCCCACCTGGCTATGCACTCCTGGCAGGATGCAATTTTAAGTCATACCCAGGACCAGGAGCCTCCTGACCATCCCCTACAGCTCCTCCCTTACCTCCAGATGATACTAGCAGCCCTGCAATCAGGCAACATTGCTGCCTGACCCTCCAGCAGCAAAAATGCCCTGTTTATATGGGCAGCCCTAGATCCAGAATGTCTGCCCTCATCAGGCACCTGCCGGCTGTTAGTTTCAGGCCCTTAAAATGGCAGGCGCCTACAGTGCCCTGCCACAGAGAGCAGTCATGCAGTCTTCTACAATTCTTGTTCCATAAACTTTCACTGAAGTTTTACCTGAGTAAAAACTGATGGATTTTTCCCTATGTTTGACTGGGTTCCTGCTTGTTATGTTTTGGATGATCTGGCTCTAATCATGAACATGCATAAGTTTCTGCCAAAATCGGTTAGAAGTGTTTAGTTTTCAGGGTGTACAGTATGACATAGCACCATGCAAGCTGAATGCAATTCTCTTATACGTAAAAGATGGCTTGTCATTGATTAATTGCCACCTACTAGCTAATAAAATAGCTTTCTGTGTTTCAGACCAAAAGAGTACATTGTGTCTCATGGAATGATCATTACTTGTTCAATGAAACAATGCATGTACATTATTTTAAATGGTTACAAATACTTGCTATTTTTTGTTATTTTAGCCCTTTTGAAATATGAATAGGAAACTGTACTGCTATTTCTTTCTCACTGCAGTAATATGAATTGCTTTGTTACCATACTACTGAGATAAATATTTGCAAAATGTTTTTATATTTATTATACAAAAATACTTCCCATAAAACTGATGCACATTTACCCAAACATACCAGAAGATCCATGTATTTTACAAATCTTGAACGTGTTTGGAAAAAGCAGAAGGTTCTGAGAGGTGACTATTTATATTAATTACTTGAGCATTAGTTCCACTGAGCCCATTTCTGAGGTTTTTGTATAAGCAAATAGATGGCTATTCCCAGATTCTCTAATGACTAAAAGCAGCTATTCTTGTACTATGTCTTGTGATGTATCATCTACCAATAGGACCACATATCTCAATTTTTTTAACTTCTCTCTCTTCTGCATCATAATACCAGACCAATAAAAAAAATCATGATGTCTCCCTGATTCTTATCTCTACATTGTGATCTGCTGGTAGAGTCATATTGGCTTAAAAGGAAAGGAAAGTTAAAGCTCTAGTCCAAAACTTTTCATAGGGGTCAAAGGCAAGTCTTCGAAGTAGTAGCCTCCAGGTATAAAGATATGTATATAACAGCTGCATTATGAAGAATTAGTCATTTATGAAGTGAAACAAACCAAGATGTCTATTGGCCTAATGTGTCAGGTTTGTAATTTCGCACCTGGGAGTTATGAACAGGGGAGCTAGAAGCACGTTAGTATTAAACACATCTTGTTTAAATAGATTTTTAAACCTCCTTATTTGAATAAGGAGGCTTTCTGTATACCCATGACTGGGCAAAAAAAATCTGCTCTGATCTGCTTACTTTTCCCCCTTAAGTCAGCACAAAAAAAGCTCACAGTGCCTTATTGGGTTATCTAGGGAATCCTTGACAGTTCCAAAACTGATCTGTCTGATTCCTGTAAATCTGCCCTGCTGATTTCTTTCCAGTATCTTTTTGGGCATTGAGCTTTTTCAGTCAGCAATGAGTTCCGTAAACACTGCACCTTGATGAGGGACTGGCTCCAGCTGAGTTCAAGCCAGCTCCCTGCTAATTCAGTTGGCCTGCCTGATTGGCCCTGACTCCTCTGTTAATAGCTCTAACAGCTGACTTCTGTTGTTTAGCACTCCCTTAGCCTGGAAGCAACCTCCTGCTTTACAAGTTGCCTTGCCTCCCACCTAGTTCCCGCCTGTTTCTGCTCAGCCTGTTCACCTGTTCCTGTCCACCCGGGGCATTCCTGAGGTTCCTGACCATTGGATAGCATTCAGATTACTGATCTTTGCCTTATCCTTTCCCTTGCACGTGCATAAGCCCGATATTCTGGGGCACCTATACATGTGGTGGAGCTCTGCTCCAACTTGTGCTAATTGGCAGACATGAGAGCAGACTCAATGAGAGTCTGCTGGAGTGTGCTAATTAGTGCTTTCCAGCAGCCTCCACATCATGTGTATTCAGCGTCCCCACATTTAAAAATGGCAGCAGGGGCACTATAAAGCTTGTTGAACAAAAACCAGCTCATCAATAGTTAGTGGAAACTAGCTGCAGAAGAATACCTACTTGCCTATAGTGTGGCTCAGTGGCTGCTTACTCAATGTATCTAGACAGTGGTGTCAAACTTACCCAGCCCCTGTGCCAGGTGACTAGTATGGGACCAGTCCATGGGCCAAATGGGGCCCACAGACTGCCCCTGCATACTTGTTTCAGCATGTGTGTTATATGCAGCATGTGTCCCAGTCTGGTCCCATGTGTGCTGAATGCAGTGCACAAGTTGGATCTGGCTTGATCTGGCATGTGGGGCTGATCCAGGCATGAATTGTGTGTAGCATTCCAGGTCTAATCCGAGAACTTGGACAGTTCTGAGGCTGGATAGTAGGGCCCCAAGATCTAGATCTGGCCCATGGACTGTGTCTTTGACACCTCTGATGTAGAGTGAACTGTAGCCTGTGCCTGTGCAGTAGATAAACATCAGTCATATAAAGGCTGTCTTTACAAGGTATTAGGTGATCTACAAGTAGTCAGTGTAGAACCAGGATGCTGTGTCACACCAGGACTTTGTGCCAGTGGATTGCCTTGCAGGGCAGGAGCCTAAATCTATATAAGTTGCTCTGATTTTTGGGTGTTTAATTTCCTTTACCTCACAGCTTGTCACTGATTCTGTATTCCTCATACTTTCAGTATAGTTGAGATCAGTGGGAGTTGTACTTTGAGCATATAAAGTGCTATGTAATGCTGACTGCTATGAAAATGCAGGTCCTAACTATCTCAGATTGGACACCAAAAACTAAAACACTCTTTTAACCTTAATCCTTGTATTTCTCAGCTACATAGGCTGAAAATAAATGTTAAGCTTACAGATACTATTATAATGAAAACCATAGAAAAGCCTGTGAGGAAATTTTTGTCTTGACAACAGAGTTTGAACAGTTTGCAGTAACAAATTTGCAGAAACATACTGTACAACAAGTATGCTTGCTGCTTATTAACTGAGCACCACCCATTCTGTACATTTAATAAGGTCCAGTAGAAAAAAAATACAAGTGTGTTATTAAAGGCTGTATCATAATTAGGGACCTATGCAAATTGAGAAGACAGGTGGACAATTTCGTGAGCAGGTTCCAGGGTTGGCTGCCATTTTCACAAGCTTATCACAGCAGGGTCCACCCACAAGTCTGGCCAAAGGCCATGTCTTGTGGACCCACCCCTTCCCGCTGATTGGTGGAAAGGGGTGGGGCTGCACAAAAGGCAGCCCTTTCAGCCAATCAGTGGTGAGGCTCAAGGGTGGCATCCATCTTGGCTGCTCCCCTTTGTGCTAGTTGCCTCACTTCCCTGCCCTTCTCCCCAGCAGGCTGTGTGGTTTGGCCCCAGTGGCCATGAGGACCACTGACTTCCACTGGGGAACCAGTATTTTATTTTTATTAAGTTTTTTTTCCCCCAGTAGATTTTGGGGACATTGCTGGTTCACAGATAATGCCTGATTTTTGCGATTTCTGCAAAATCACAAATTCAGCAGGGCCCTAATCATAATTAATAACCACAAAGGGGCTGAAATAAGGTTGCACAGGAAATAATTTTGACATTTCAAATTTCTGAGTGCTTAATTTTTCAACCTTTAAACATTCTTATAATGTGTTTTTTTTTGTGTATCACCTTCCATCTAGTTCAAAACCACAAGTTGCTGTTTGAAAATATTTATGTATTTCAGACATGTGGTAGCTCATGTGAGGACAGAAAGATAGACTTTGGCCTTATGTTTGCGATACCATAAGTGAAAAAATTTAAATCAAGAGAAATGAACCATATGTCATTTGATACTGAAGTGGAACAGTATCTTTTTCTGTAATGTACTGAGCTGTGTATAGCTTGCTGTGTATAGCTGCTAGGTTTTGTTTCCAGTAGGGGCGCACCAATAGAGATTTTGGGTGCTGGTACTGATCACTGATATTAAAGGAGTCATATCAGCCAATGTGATATCTGATACAGCTGCCTCCAGCTGGTAAGTCTGTTGTGGTGGAAGAGGGGGAGGGAAGGGTGGTGTGTGTGGGGGGCAGATCAATGCCCCCTGTGGTGAGGGAGGAAGGGAAGGAGGGGGGTGGGGTCAGGTGCTGCATAGTGAGATGGGGCATGGGATGGAGGTGAAGCTTGTGGGTGGGGCGAGGTGGCTACCACTGTTGCTCAAACCTCGGGAGGATAGGGGGTGGTGTGTCCCATAGATCTGTGTAGGGTGGGGCAGGCTGCAGCTAGTGCTGTGTGGGGCTCTTCTTGGCAGAAGCTGTGCTCCCCTCCACTCAACATCCACTGTAATATTACAAACAATGGATTTATATGAGCATAACAAAGAATAATGTAAACAGCAACAAGATTTATCTCTGGCCATAAAGAGACATCTTTTTTATTTAAACATATGTACACGAGTATGTTTTTGACACAATAGTAAATCGGAAACTCCAGTAAGAGCTGAATTGGGGGCTGGACTTGAGTTTATGCTTTGCCATAGAAATGAAGGCTGGTGGTTTCATTGGGGGAGGTTTGTATGTATTTAGGAACGTATAATTACGTAGGTGTGATAATTGTAACCCTTCTGCCAGGCTCAATTTGGCAGTGAGAAAGACCAGGTTCACATTTCAGGGTTCTAAGTAAGTTATACCGGTGGCTTAAACCCCCACCCAGAAATCTGGGAACACTAAATTTGACTGGGGTATCCCAAATCCTTGTTCTCACAAGCAGTATAAACCAACAAATACAAATTTATTACTAAAACAAAAATCAAAAGAACAAAACCTTAAAAACAGTATACATGTTATCCTTGCAACTACATTTCATAGTTTGAACCCTTTTAGAGGGACTTCACTCTAGCCCGGGCCAGTCTGGGACTTGAGGCTCCCCAAAGGTTTAGTTCCAGGGTCTATGCTGGAGCTATGTTATGGTTGAGGTTAACCACACATCAGGAAGCTGCTTGTGATCAGAGGCTCAACTGTGATACAAAGGAAACCTTGTCACTGTTGGAGAAGTGGTAGAGCCCCAATCTTTGCTTCTGAGGAAAGGCTGTATGCCAGCGTGCCTATGGCTGTAGCCAGCATATACACAGTCCAAAATTTCTGGGCTGGATTATATGGTTTGTTGAGACAAACTGAAGGACAAACTCAAAAGTGAGCCAGGTTGATTACTGGCTACAGCTGGCCTCAATCACGCAGCTTGGCTGAAGCGGAGGACCATTTAAAGAAACAAAAGCTGGGGATAAGACCTACCCTTAGCACCCGGGCTGCAGGTAACCTTGGCCACACAACTGGATTGCAAGCAGAAGGTTACAAACTTCAACCTCAGCCCAAAGATGGCAGAGCCCATCCTTTACCAATCTGACAGAATTAGAAACTCCCAGGTTTTAATCCATTTTAAAAGCTGCTAGGCCCAATTCCTGGCCAGCCAACCATCCTCCCTCATATTAATACCCTAAAACCTCAGAAAAAGGGGAAAGAAAAGGAGGAGAGAGGAGTTCCCAGATACTGGACCAAGTCTCTCTTTCTCTCCCTGAGTTACCATTAGCATGACATCACTTTAGCCTTGTGCAGTCATGGTGTGCCTCTCTCTCAATCAATGTGCCTGGAGAAATTTCTGTTCCCCCCATCCAGAAGATTTTACATCCCTTACCCAGATGCAAGGCCCCACCTTTCCATGTGCAGAAAACATGGCCAGAACAACAGGCACCATTTTGCCCACATAGCTAGACCACATGTTTTCTCCTTGGGGCTAGAGACAGACATTATGGAAAAACTGGCTTACATGATCAGAAACTAGTTTAAATCTGCAACAGAATAGATGTTCAGTGCAGATAAAGCAGTTTGAAAATGAATGAAACTGATTTGAGATAAATCTGGTTGAATGTAGTATCAGACTTAACTGATTTGGATCAAACCAATTTATGCATTGCCTGTCCCAGATCCCTTCCTGGTTTAAGATAAACCAGCCTTGCATCCCTGCATGCTCTCTTGGCTAGACGAGGCTGTCTGCTGCACAGCAGGGCTGGCCCCTCCCCTCTGCTTACTGGCTGGAGCTCCTCATAGGTGTTTGACCCTAAGTGCAAGACTTTCAAGTTAAGTACCTGAAAGTTTCTAAGTCCCAGCAAGAGTGCCATAGCACTATAGTCAAACTGCCACCTCCAGCTGTGCTCAATGCCTAATGCTTCAGAGAAAGGTGGACCCCCCCCCCCCCCCCCGTCTGAGGCTAATAGTACAGTCATTAGGTGGATTTGGGGGCAGAGTGGCGGGGTGGGGAGAAGGAAAATCTGTCTTGCTTCTACTGGCAGCTAGGTAGAAGCCCTGGTCTATGGCCTTTCTGAACAACTCTCACTCACAGATGCTTTTTTTCAGTACTGTAAAAGGGATACCAAATCCTGCAATCCACATAACCCACTTCTGTTATTATACTGGGACACCTCAATGCTTTCATAAACTAAAGTTCATGAACATATCAAGTTCCATCTTAAAGGAATTTGGGTTTTAAAAAATGATAATCTTGTTTTGTTTTTCCATTTTTTTTTTTTTAAACTTTTGACTAATTAAAAAACTTTTTGTTTTCTTTTTTGGAAAGGAAGAGGGCAAAACCATTTGGAAAATTCAAAGTGAATTTTTCAAATTGTTTGGAGACCACAAAACTGCATTTTCAGGCAAATGCTGCTTGCAAAAAATTTTCATCCAGGTCTATTCTTGACTACCTTTTTAAAACTTGTGGCTGTTTATAGACATTTAACCCCCCACCCCCCCCCAAAAAAAAATTAAGTACAGCACTTTATATTAAGCAAGGTGTTCCCCCATGCTGATCCCAGTGCATGCTCAGAAAAGGCATCACATTACTTTGACCTGACTCCCCCAGTGTCTGTACAGATTGGGCACTTCAGCAGGATTTTCTTGGTGCTTGTATCTAATAGCCGATTCAATTAGTTTTAAAGTCCCCAAAATCCCATTAAAGCATGCAGTCTATGCAGAAATTGCACAAGCCAGGTTGAACTAACATGCTGCCTCTTCTGGTAAAGCACTTTTTCCCCACATTTATCAGCAACCTTTATAATTAAGGACATTGCCCTCTTACATTTATAGGCCACCTTGAATTATGTAGCCACAATAAATTAAAACAATAATGTAATGGTTATATCATATAATGTAATGGCTAGTTTTGATTACTACAGAACAATCAGCAGTAGTGCCAAGGGAGTTCTTACTGTATTTATTTTCAACCCTTTTCAGCAGGTAAAGTATGCTGAAGTAGGAAAGGTGAGGATGCAGTTTAAGAATTCTTGCCAGATACATGGCTTTTATGATTTCCCCTCCCCACTAAATGCTTCAGCTACAATAAGAGCTAATTGTGCAAATTATTTCATAGATAATTAGTTATTATACTTCTAAAGGCGTCTTTCATGTTTTGGCAGTATTTTGAAAGAGTTCAGCATTTAAAATTTGCAAAGTCTCTCCCCCTGCCCCCCACTATTTGCATCTGTTTCACAATAATAACTTACGTGCACTATATTTTATTCGTTTAATTGGGATGGGCCAAACAGTGTATATGTGAGCACATGCTGCTTTTTTTTTTTTTTACACACTCTTAGATGCTTATAATCTGCATATTTTTAGGCTTCATGTTTTGATAATGCACAGACTACCTATGCTTTCTGAGCTAATTCTATGCTATCTGTACTGTTAAATATGTAGCATATAATATTGCTGTCCTATACGCTGTCAGAATATTGTAAAAGTGCTCTAGGGTCTTGATGCCTGAAATGTTGTAGTAATAAAGAATGTGAAGAATGTAAATGTTGTACTTCTGTCCAGACTGCAACATGGCCAGTTTGTCCCTGGCTCTTGCAATGAGGAGAGGAAAGATTCAAAGAAAGGGAGAAGGGGAAGGGGATTTGTATTTGTTTGTACACAGCATAAGAGAGAGCTTCTGTACTCAGAAACTTTATAGTTTTCTCTCTTTGATGAACTTAATAGGCACTAGTAAGCACAAAGAAGGCTTAAGTGTGAAATCCAGAAAAGAACAACAATGTTGAAATGGAAACCAACAAGGTAGACAAAAGGAAATACCAAAGACAAGGGGATAACTGATCCTCAAAAAGAATGAGTTACTCCCGGTGCTGGGATCATAGCCACAAACTCTCTCTTCAGTTATGTGCCTGAGCCAGCGTTTTTTCCATCAAAAAAAAACCCAACAACAACAAAACACAGACCAAAAGGGGACTGAATGCTTGTTCTATCTAATAGCATTGTAGAGTGATCATCCAGGATGGGGGAGATCAAGATTTTGTTCCCACCTCTAGTGAGATTTGAACCCTCTTATATCCCAGGCTATCCTAGGATAGGTAACTCTCATTCTCTCCTGCTAGACCTACTCCACATTGTGTAGGGTTATTGAATAGTCACTAGGGAGAAAGAGAGTGTAATTGAGAATAACTTAATGGTTAGGAGATCCATCTGAGGAGGGAGATCTAAGTTCTACCCCCTGTTGCAATTAATATTTAAGCAGTTTAGATTAAATGGAATATCCTTAATAGAAGTGATTGAGAGAGCTGTGGATTTAAATATCCTCCAGCTGGTAGTTAGGGCTTTCTTTCTAGAGGTCACAGAAGTGGATCAAGTTCCTTCAGATAGAAGAGGAATTTGAACATAAGTTCCCATGTTCCAGGCTGGTACTCTAATTATCCTATTTTTGTACAAGGTATGGTTTTATAGATCTGTTCTAAGAACACCTACCTGTTCAAAATCCTGTATTTTGGACTGGCATACTTAAAAAAGCAGTTAGGACTAGATCCACATGAAGATTCAGACACCTAACAGCCACACATGGGCTATTAGTGTTCATCTTTCCTGTATGCATTTGGTAGCCTTATACTTCTAGAGTTCACTAAAACATTACAGTAGTTACATAAATAAATAAATAAATAAAACACCATAGTATCTAGATTACCTTTTTTTCTTTTTGAGAGGACCACATGGAATCCTCAGCTTGACCTGAACTGAAAGAAAAAGAGACAGAATATGATCTTAGAAAAGTTTAATTACAGATAGGGCTTGACTTCTATATATTGTACAATGCAACTCACATTTTGCTGGAATTATACAAACTTGGATTATAGATATTACTTTAATATGTCAGTGAGTGGTACTTCTTCCCCACTTCCTAGAGTTCAAGAGTAAAAAAAAGCCTATAAAGGCCCAAGATTTATAATTGGCACTTTCCTCTCAATTTATCTTCTTAGAAACAAGACCAAGGTGTTAGCAATTGAAACTTAATTATATACTGCCAGCTGTTTGTTCTATGTGAAAGAAGCTAATCATTTCTCTTCCTTTCCCAGTGACCAGGTATCCCTATTACAGACATCACCATGGCCCTTGGCACTCGTTTTCAGTATAGCCTGAAGTTTCAAGAAGGGCCAGGGGAAACATTAACTAGCTTAGGAACTGAATTTTTCTCTCATTCGCTATATATACAATGTTGCCACGGCATTATGGAGGAAGGACTGTTCTGTTAGGTATTTGAATTGTTCTACAACAGTAGTACCCAACTCATTTGTCCCCAAGGGCCAGATGAGTGTGTTGCCCTGTGGGGTCAGGCCAACTCTCAGAATCTCAATATTGTGCTGTCAGACAGGAGGGTGTGACACAATTGCATATATACAAACACAAATAAATTAGGTGCATACTCACACACACTACCAACTCAGGCACATACACAACCAAACCAACATAGCACATGCATATCTATCACTAATTCAAGCATGAACAGACCAAAAACTAGACACAGTCAGTTGTTGATACACACCGTACACATACATGGATCACTAATTTGTCTATCATGCACATGATGACATGTATATGTGTATATTCACCAGTTCACACACAAACCACCCACCTACACATACACACAGGTGAGTTCCTAACTTGGATGCTATGGTATGCAAGTGTGTGTTTAGGGCACTTGGGATACCTGAGGGAAGGTTAAAGTAAGAGAGAAAGTATAAGGAGTGAAAGTTGCTGGAACCAGGATTAGAACCAATATGTTAGAGAGAAGCTGGCCTGAAGAACTGAGGCTGGGGGTTACTTGAGGTCAAGTGGTCCCAGGGTTACTTGAGGTCACTGTTGCAAAGCAAAAAGCTCCGTGGCAAGGAGGAGACAGCCAGGAAAGAAACTGTGGCAGAAACCTGGGAGCTTTGGGCTGGAAATTGAAGCAGAAAGCTGGAAACTTGGGGGGCAGATAAGTGGTGGCAAGGAGGAAACAGTCAGAAAACAGACAAAAACCCAACTCAGGATGTCAAAATAACAGGTTTATTAAACAGACAATACATTACACAGCCGCAAGAAGTTACTGGTTTACACACACACTCACTCACTCACTGGCAGCAGGAGAAAGAGACTCAGTGGAAGGGTTGGAGTTCAGATTGGGAAGAGAAACAGAGTCCAAGTCCTTGGTTGAAGAGTGGGTGGAGGTGATAGCTGCCTTCCACTAAGAATAGTCACCGTGACTGCTTCTGGTAAAAAACACGGGCATGAAAAACTGTTCCTAAATTAATTTGGCAACTTTTTTTAAATAAGTCTAATGAAGTTAGTGAATGGCTTTATTGGAAAATGGCATTTATTGTAGACATCTTGCTTCGTTGCTTGATATTTATGATTCTCTGGAAAAGCAGTTACTAGCCTGATATTTTATGTATAAATTGTTTGTTTTTAAAAAAGGAATATTTTATTAATGAAAAAACAGTTGCCAGCTAGCAGTCAGACTTGCTTATGGAGTGAGAAGCTTCTATTGTGGTAGTTTTTACTGAGGAAACCATATTTTCAGGTTTATCAAGGTTAACTTTCATTTACCTTTTGCTATACTGCTACAACAAAAGGGTTAGACTTGCAACTGGAAGTACTGTTTCTTTAAGAATTGTTTTACTTTATGCTTAGCAGAATAATTTGAAGTAAAAAAAAAAAGACAATAATGCAGGCAATTATTTCTAGGGCTTCCTTTCGAAAACCCTGAGACTTGAGCAGCTCCAAATTTGTTTTACTCTTTCATCATCCATACCCACAGCAGTATCTCCATTTCATAAATAGAGATGTAAATGAGCTTTGATGGAACATGACATCACTTCCCAATTTCACAGCCTGATAAATATTATGATTTCTGTACTGTGATTCACGATGACTCTTTGAAGGGTCTGGATGAAAGCATTATCCGAAATCTAATTAATAATCTGCTCCAATGTGTGCTTTGGGTTTAAAGAACAACTTTATTATGCTGAAGGACAACAGACTCAATAAGAAATGTTATCCCACATAATTGGATTAATATAAATGGAAAAAATAATCCATCCAAAAAGGACAGGAAAACAGGTTTTTTTACAGTTAGGACTGACTAGATACTTTTTCCTCAAGATTAGGTTCTTGTTTACCTAAGTTTAGGGTAATTACATCAGGAATAACTGATATTGCAGAGTTTATGTGGATGCATTTAATGACAAATTCAGCAGTCCAAAATTAACATTTATGTTTTTTTAAGCTTCTAACAGTTAGAATCTAGTGTTCTAACTGGAACTAGCCAGTGTTCTAGCTCTATAGAAGTGGATATGATAGGTGGTAAAGACAGCCGAGAAGAATTTGACCACTATAAAGCTATGTCATTCAAGGCCATTAAAAACTGAATGAATGTCATGAGTCATGGCTTGACAATTCAGTTACAATCTATGACCTTCCCATGCTAATTTCATCAGTGATTTCTGCCTACTTTAATAGAGTCTGAGTTGTCAGCTGCTAAAGCATGATCGGCATTTTCATTTTGAAATGGTTGTACAGATGTCATGACTTGGCACAATCCATAAGAAAGACTTAGTAGTGTCTCTATCTGTGCATAAAGCTGCATAAAATATGGCAAATATTCATTATGTATGTCAGCTGCTGAAAATAAGATTTTGAATTAGTCCTCTTTATGAAACTTAGCTGTTTTTTTATATTATATTTTCTGTCAATACAACATGCAAGTTATGTATCCAGAGGCAGATCCACAGGGTATGCAGTGGTGCTGGTCAAGCCTTCTGAACTGGACAACACTACAGAAACTCCTGGGGACTTTTCTAAGCTCCCCAAAGTAGGTGAAACCACCCCATACCTTCTTTCCTCTCAGTGCTCAGGGGCATATCCCTTCTCCTTTTCCTCTACCTCCCCTGCCTGCTCTTGCTGCTTTCCTCACTGTTGTAGAGTTGGGGAAAGTTTCATACTTACTCCCACTTACTCCAGCTGGGCTCAGCTGGAACAATGACAGTGGCATCAGCAAAGGGTCTGGGGTACCCCTGCCCCATGCCTGCTTCTGGGGAGACCAGGCAGGATGGGAGAACCCATGCCTTGCTCATCATTGCTGCTGCCTAGCAACCCAACTGAGCCTAGCCCATATGCAGCCCAGCTGGAGAGGGCAGGGATGGCTCTGAAGCTTCCTCTTCCACTTGGGTAGCAGGGAAAGCAGCAGCAGTGGGGGTGGAAAAGGGGAGGGGGACATGGTTTTGAGCAAGGAGTGGTGGGGAGGTGCTTCTCACATGCTTTGGGAACTTTAGAAAGTCCCTGGAGTCCAGCCCCTGTAGTATGATCTTTTTGCATCAGGGTAGGGACGAGGAGGCTGGGAGCATGGGATGCAGCCACTTCCTGCATCTCCCTTTGCCAAATCCTGGATCCGGCCCTGCATGTGTCTTGTTTTGAAAGACAGAATGAAGAAAAAAGAAAGAAAGAAAGAAACTAAGTAGCAACAACTAGGGAGCCCACTCATTGTTCTGTTCCCTACAGATTAAGTGCAGTCTTTACTTCTGCTTTCCCCAGTAAGCAGCAGAAACTGTTCTTACTCTATTCCCTCACATATAACCTGCACTCAAATTTCCAGCAGCTGGATTTTGGTGAAGGAAGTACAAATTATATGTGACAAAATATGGCAGTGTTGTTTGATTATACTTAGATAATGGCTGTGGAGTTTTCAAAAATGAAATTGGGTTTTAAATTGAAATCTTTTATTTCTTAAATAATTGGTACTGAGAGCTAAAGAAGATAAATTGTGACTTCTAGCTCTGAAAGAAGTTAATATATTATTCTGTTATTTTTAGAGTTAAGAAAATTCATTCTTCCAGTTTATTTGAATTAAGTTCTTATGATGGTATTGTTGGTCTTTATTTGAAATACAGTGAAACCTGGTTAGCTAGTCATTGAGACAAGTCACCACTAAGAGATGTGTTTATGTGAGATGTTCACTGTGCAGTAGACTAATTAGCTGGGCAGTAAACTGCTCAGTATCTACACATGCACCCCTATTAGGCTGGAGTAAACTAAGTTACTCGGCTTCAGGATAGTACTTGTAAATAAACGTACTGTCCTGCTGCAGAGTAAAAAACTCTGCAGCAGTACACGTGAAGATGCTGAAGGGGCTGACTGGGGCATGAGGGTGCTTCAGTGTGTGGGATGCCTGGTGCCTAGTCCCATGCTGACACACCCTCATGCAGGCACACTGAACCAGGAGGAAGCAGCCCTGGGATGGCAGGCTAACTCTGCAGGCTTCCTGCCAGCTGGGGCTGCTCCACCCTGGCTCAACATGCTGTGATCCTGGGCACATGTGCAGATTGTACCTAACAGCAACAAGCACCAAGGTTCATTGATACACATTATTAGGCCCATAGTCAGTAGCAACATGTAGCTGGTGCACATGCACCCTCTGAAAGCAGTAGTGCACTCCCTCTCTGGCGCCATGCTCCCCATTTAGCCAGCAGGCAGGGGCCAGGTGGGAGCACCAGTTCCCCCCTGAGAGAACCAGCCAGGAAGCGGGGCCAATAGCAAAAGCAGCTGCATTGCTTCCAGAAGTTGCTGCAGGGCTTCCGGAAGGGGCACAGCTGCTTTTTGGTGAGTGAGATGGGGGACAGGGAAGCCCTCAATCAGCATGATCAGCCACCAGGGGATCTCCCTTCCCAGTCACTGACTGGTGCCGGAGGGGAGGGCATGTGGCCTCCCTGACTCAAAAGGCACCTGTCACCCATGCCCATGTTCTTATTAATTTTTGCACTAACTCCCTAACAGAGTCCTATTGGTTTGTACAGAAAACACTTTGGGTAATTCCTTATATGTTCAAGAGCAGTGGTATAAATGGGGAGGAGGTGGTGAGCGAGGTGGCAATAGGGACAACTGCTTTGGGTGCAAAATTTTGTGGGAGTGGGGAGAGTGGAAAAAAGGCAACTGTGGCTTTCTTTTCCCCTGGGTGTATGTTGCCTGTGCTACTGTTAAAGTGTAATTAGTTATTTTCAAGTGTGTGAACACATTAAATTACAACAGACTTTGCTTCTATTAGTTAGCTGACATCTCTCAAGCCAGTAGATGCTCCGAGATCATTAAGTATTTTTCAACTTTTCTTGGCCTAAGAGAACAAGCATAGATGATCAACCATTCCATTTTGCAGAATTATCTTGGCTTGGGGTAGACTTTCAAAAAGCCTGAGCTTGAATTGATTCAAACTTTGCAGGTTAGTCTAACCTGCTAGGCTGAACCAGTTTGTAACTGTAAAGACATCCTCTCTGGACTGAGGAAATGCAGGCACATGCCTGCAGTAGCTCAGGCTAGATGCCAGGGAGTGCTAGAACCGCCCTCCCTTCCCTTTCCTTCTCTTCCCTTCCTCGGTGCTGAGCTGAGGGGGATGTGGCTAGGCCCCATAAACCAGTTTACCAAAATCAGTTAATTCTGATACTACATTCAATCTGATTTATCTCAAACTGGCTTATAAATTGGCTTATGTGCACTGAATGTCTGTTCTGTTACAGGTTTAAATCAATTTTGATCTTTTGAACCAGTTTATGTGTAATGTCTGTTCATAGCCCTTCTCTTCAGAAGTGGGGCATGTAAGAGTGCAATTCAAACATCTTTGACTAGTTGTTTTACTCTGCCATAATCATGTGATTCATGCATAATAAGTACTCTGAATATTTTTTACTGAGCAGTTGTACATTTAATCATTTACTGATATCAATTTGTCATAAGGTGTACAGTTTGCACTCATAATTCTTGTAATATGTTATTTTTATTACAAATGTCAGTCATTCTCCATGGTATCTTGATATGGCACAAGAAATAAATCCCACAGAAAATTGAAAATGGCTAACTGTTGCTAAGTAGTGATTTAGAAGTGAGTGATTTGTGGATGATTAGCACCATTGCTAATCCCCTGGAGTGATGACTTGGTTATCTTCTTCTGAAAAGTGAATATTGAAAAAGCTGTTACATATATACAGCGCCTCATTTTGCCTCGCATATATGCTGCCTGTTTTTAAAAGGGGAAATATTACACTATTTAAAATGAATGGACAGAAGTTCCATGGGGATAACTTGGTGTAGCTTCATTGATTTCACAAGAGCTATATCAGTATATGCTCGTTGAGGTTCTGATCTAGTTGAAAGTAAAATTGTAAGACAGATGATTTTCTGAAGCTTTTGTTCTTTATACATTTATATATTGCTGCCCACTTCTCTTGAAGGACATGCAAGTATTCTTGGAATGTAGCTGTCATCCAGTTTATGTACAAGGCTCTTCTGTGTTGTAACAGTTGCCTTATAGTAAATGATGACTAGCCCATCAGTGGTCATGAAGACTGTGAAAACCTTTAACTTGTGGTTAAAATCTGAGCACTAAGAGAATGTACTTATGGTTCATTAATGAAATTGCAATGTGGCTTTTTGCATGTATTAATTATCACAGCCCTCAGTTTTTCCCACCTGTAATGCTAGCAATAGTTGCTTGAAACATACTGATATCTTCTAAAGGAGGTGTGCTCAAGCACATTTAGCATACAGAGCCAGAACTGGCTCCTGGAGCCAAGCCATGACATCCAGGTTGGAAAAAATTGTTACCTAGGAGTGGGAAAGCTCCATGCATCAAGGTCCAGCCTTGCCTGGGCCATTGCCATCCAGCAGGTTCAGAGCCCGCCCACCATCTTTCCAGATCTGGCTGGGCTGTTCCCCACCTCCTCCATGTGTCCACATCAGGGCTGGGCTGCTTCTCCCCTCCCCCTGCAACAGTCCCAGTTGGGGCCACTGGACACCAGGGAAGGGTTAACCTGGATCTTATCTGGGACACCTGATACGTTTCACAGCAGCATCCTGCCCCTGCCGTGCTGCATACAGCTGGAGCCTACCTGTCTTCAGTCTATGTCTCCCTTCACTATTTGCTTGGTGCTTGTGTACCCCACACAGCAGATGCCTATGCTACTTCTGAAGGAAGGCACTACAAAGATAAAAATCAGAGTAAAATATGGCTAATTTGCTACACTGAGGGTAATGAGAATAATGGTAACTTACCCAGTAGTGACCAATAATCAGTGACTGATAATGGATGCGATGGGACCATGCAGCAAATCAGACAAATTCAATCATAGTGGCAGATTATTTCACTGGTGAATTATGCAGAGTTTGCCATATTGTTTGTGTGTATTAAGCTGAAATAAATAATGAAAATTGTCCTGTAAATTATTAAAAGATTTTTTAATAATTCACATAGTAACTCTCATTGTGAAAGATAATGAAAGTGCCATGGCATATAATCCTGCTCCCACTGACTTCATACTTATTTCCTGAGAGAAGGATTATAGAGCTTTTAAAAGCTTGGCTAGGACAGGTTTGCACAGTTTAAGTTAGGAAAGAGAAAATGTTATTCTAGCTCACTGAAATATCACTTGGGAATTATGTAGTTAAATGGACCTACATTTATAATTAGATTATAATGAAGAGACCAGCATCCCGTTTTTATATAAATAAAATGGGAAAGAAGTTTGGGTAGTCGTTGTTATTATTTCTGCTTTATATACCAGTATTTCCCTGTCAGAATCTACATCTTTTTATATGTGAACAACAAATATCTTTTTGGAGATGTGGCAACATTGTTTGGGAAAATTATTATTTTAAAGTTCTTCTTATAATGTTTTACATAATTAAGAACTAGGAAGAGTAAAAGGGCATGCTTGCTTTTTCTTACATATTACCTACAATTTCCTAGAAGGCCTTTCTAGTGTTATATTTCATTGTACTGTATGTGACACATGCCATCTTCTGGGCACTTTCAGAATTTAAGTTTATATATATATATTTAAGTAGTTCAGTAAATACTGAGATGGTGGTTTCTGTCTAATGATATGGTGAAGAAACAGCTGAAATCTATGCATGGTATAATACTATGATTGAAGGTAACTCTGGAATTTTTGATTAGGCATTTTTCAAATTCCTAGTGAATGGTGCAAGATGATAGATTCATTCTTAGTACAAAAAAAAACACTGATCATTTGTGTTTCTACGAAAGAAGGCTGCTCTCCACAGCTCTGAGAGATTCTATAGGGTTGTAGGCATTTTGAATAGATAGCAAAGGGCACTATACATTGTAAAAACTATGAGGAATGAAAAAGTGGAGCTTGGGCATGAACTGTTCTAGGCGTGAAAATGATGAGCTTGTATATCAGAATCGGGGAGGCAGAGCTGGCATGTCTGAAATTAGATAGTACAAACAGTTTAAAATAAAATAAATAAAAGGAACAAATTCAAATCTCAGCTTTTGGAGACATCTGGTGGTAGGAAGAGGAAGGGATAAATGTACAGAAAGTTTACATTAGTTGAGACAAACCTGAAGTTCCCAGCAGCTAGAATCTATATCTTTTGGAGTTATTCTGGGCCAGGCAAATTTTATACCATTTAGTCCACATCACAACCCAAGATCTCTCTCTCCTAGTTACCAATGCTATCTTGAAATCACCTTCCACAGATAGAATTGCCCCCTGATTTGTCTGTTTCCTGCTACCACAAAATCCTCAGTTGATAAGCGGGGGATTCAGGGGAGGGGGAATTTATCATTCACTCACATGGACTAGCTCCTTACTTCTTGCATAACCCCAGTACATCTCATTGGACTGCTTAAGGCGTAACATGAGCATCCCAATAAATTAAGAGTGACAGCATCCTATCCTTGGTTACTCTGTTGTTTAGTTACAACCTCCTGCTTAGAAAGGGGGAAAATGCTTTAAAGCCCTTCAATGAACTAACCTTTCAGTTCATGCGAATGGAGACTCTGGCTTATTGAATTTATTGCTTATTTTTATTTGACATTAATGACATGACTATAAGCTTAACTTTAAGTTGCCTATTTTTTGTTAACTGATGTTCTCTCATTAGATTCAAAGTTCAGAACTGGGCTTTATAGGTTATAAAAATTAATAGCATACAAAACTTACAGGTGATTGGTAGATGATCTATGCTACGTAATCAGGTTTGATTAGTGTTGAAAGAAAAAATCCTGAGGTTTCCAAACTAATGATAGTAAAGCTTGCATTTTTATGATAAGTAACAGAAATTTCCATTTCTGTGCCAAAAAAGTTATGTTGAATCCAAAAAATGTCAAAAGCATCCCTTTCTAATGTTTCTTCTTCAGATACTACTTCTCCACCCAGCCCCTGTGCACTGGCTGTCAAAATCCACATGGCAACCAGCAGTTCCCTCTCTCAAATCTTTTTTAAAATATTATTTCTCAGGGGAACACTTTCCTCCAGTTCAGAAAGGCATAATGGTTCTTTCTAAATTCCCTGGTGCATAGTGTGCTTGCTGATGAAGCTGTAGATTCTTCTGCCCTGTTAACTGGGGAAAAACCACCACCTGCCCTTCAGCCTTGCATAAATGAAGCCAGTTGAAAAACTTCTAAACTGCAGCCTGAATGCTATGATATTTGTATCTATATTCCTTTAACCTAAAGAAACTGCTAAATGTGTATTTTGAGGTATTCCTCTTCGGGAAGAAAGGGGAGGAGAGAATCATTTTTAAGAAGCTGTAACTTGAGAATTGTTGGTACAGAGGTTAATAGTTAATAAATGGAGCTGGACAGGCAATCTGTGTGAAAAAGCACCACTGAATACTTAGTGATCCACTAAAGGACGAGTAATTGGAGGAGCTACTGTAATTGAAATTCTAAGTTAAATATTTAACAGAAAATAATAGCTCATGAGCACAGAAATAGAACTAAATGGCACGAGGCAAGCCATTTTTGAGTTATGCAGCTGGTTTTTAGTCAAGTTTTGTCCGCTGCAACTTCAGTAGTGATCCCCCAGGGAGACTTGTAGGAGATTTTGCATTTCCAGGTGATCCAGAATCTAAAAAATCTTAGTCCCATTTCACTTAAACCAAAGTCTGTAATAAAACCATTTTTTTATAATGTCCCTTAAGAAGACAAATATATGGCAACTTCTTGGTGGAAGGTTAACACAGACTGTAGTTGGGGCAGTTGTGACTTTTCCAGTTTAAGTGTAGAGGTAGTATTGTATTTCCAGTTTAAATGCAAACAGAAATCTTCCATTGTGTGGCAAGAGATGGAAACTGTGAAATGAGAATAATTTAAAAAACAAAAGTTGGGGATGTAGGAGAAAGAAGCAGTATGGCAAGTTCCAAATCACATAAATTGTTCCTGTCCCAAGATAAAATCCTCAGTTAGTTTTAAATTTTGAAACCTTCTAGAGAAGAACATGGTGCAAACCTGTTATTAAGGAGCATAACCAGTAAAGAACATTTTTATATATAGTCAACTTACCATTTACACTTTTGATGTGCCACATTAAAGCAGAGTAGATATAAGGCATTAGCTTAATTTTCATGCTGTATTTAAGGTACTTGTTTTAAGTGGGAGTGACTGCTTCACATGGAAATCTAAGGCATTTTCTTTTCTACTTTCAGATGAGAAGGAAAATATGAGATGCTTTTGTGAGCAGTTCTGAAATCACTTGCTTCATAAGCAGGCAATCAGAAACCCATAACTTAATGCAGATAAAATTCCACAGGAAATAAATAGAAAAATTGTTTTGCATATGCTATAAACTGACACAAACTGTTTGGTTTTATTAGTTTTTTTCCATTTTTTTTTCTGTTAGTTACACCGAGTTCTATTGCAGTTACTAACATGAATCACAGAGAGAGAATTATTCTCAATAGATGGCCTCCATCACAGCATCTGTTGTGTTAGCCTTCTGAAATAAGGCTGCCATGATTGATAAGAAGAGCTTTAAAATAAGAAATGAGGGGAGAAGGTTGGGAGAATTGCATGTAATCTCCAAACCTGGTTTTAATACTTAGCTCCTCTGTAGCATCAACGCTACTTTGAGTGAGTGATCATGAGTTAATTCAACTGAAATTAAAGGGAGGATAAACAAAACAAAACAAAAATAAATTACTAATAACAAAAATAATGTTTTAAATGCAAAAGAACAATTTTTCAGGAAACAGAATATTTGGTTCAAAACTGTACCATACTGGATTAAGAAATATCAAAGGGTAGGACCATGAACAGTGAAAAAGAAAGAAAGTGCTAATTGTTAGACCTCGACTCCATGTGGCGCCCAGTGACTAGGGAGAAGACGATCCAATTGCTCATGGGTCCTGTGACTCATTAGCCAGAACAAGCAGGGAGCAAACACTAGCACACATTGCTCACAACAGCTTTACTCAGAATGGAGACGGCTTTGGGCTGGGTCCCAAATAACAGCAAACTGGGGACCTGCAGTGAACAAGTTTTTCCCTACATTTATACACTTTAGTTTATACCCATTATCTTTCATTCTACCCTTTCTCCTTCTATGTTCCACCCATTTCTCCTCCCATCTCCAGCTCTGCCTCTGTTTACTGCTTGCTTTATTAGCATGGAATTGCCTATCCATTTTAGTCATTTTTGCTATGAGCGCATGTCTAAGACCTTGACTTCTCTTCTTCAATCAATGGATGGACTTTGACCAAAACCTGGAAGTTTCTGGAGGCTTCCTCACCAATTACTATCCACCTTTTTGCATATGTTCATTTTGGATTCTGTTACCAATTACGTTTTGTTTTTCACATTCCAGTCTGTTTTTCTGTCTCAGATTGTACCATTTTCCACATTCCTAAGACTTTGCCTCATTCACAGCACAGACTCACACAGATTCATTTGCTGCTTTCTCCTCAGAAAATGGTTGACACAATTAAGATGGGTACTTAGCATAAGCAAATGGCTGGCTTAGCTATCATTCTGCCTTGTGGTCAGCAGCTCTGCTAGGCCACAGATCATGCCTTTATTCGGCTGCAAATCCAGTGCTCCCCAAGATCTAAATATTGTCACCCTAACACTAGTGTTGATTAGAGCAGTAGTTGGGAAAGCAATATAGTTAGCCAAAAACCTAATTAATCTGACTAGGAGATGACTATGGTCTATGATAAAAAGTGAACTGTTTATGCATTAATGCAAGGAGCATGGGCAGCAAAATGAAGGTACTATTGCTGTAGAAGAGGAAACCAGATATGATGGGAATAACAGAAACATGATGAAGTGGCAGTCATGAATGGAACACAGATATTGAAGGATATCAGGAAAAAGTGGGAATAAAGTGAAAGGTAGTGGGCTGGATTGTGTGTTAATGGTATCACAGACTTAAAAGAAGTAGGAAGACATAGCATGAATAAAGCAAAATCTGTTGGGGTCAATATCATGTGGGGGAAGGATGATTAGAAAGGTTTCTGTGGAATAGTGCTGAAAGTCTGCTTATAGACCCCGAGTGTCACATCTGGATATGGATTGAACTCGCTGTAATACGAGAGAGAGTTACTACTGGGAATTATGTCATTTATTGAAGGTTTCAGCTTTCTAGATATAGATTGGAGAACAAATGCTATTACTAATAATGGGACCATGATATTCCTGGATGGGGTAGCAAAATAAGGGTGGAGTGACCAGGGCAGCTGGTCTGGGCATGGACTAAAGGGGAGGGGTAGGGTAGGATGGAGCAAAAATGTGCTGCTGCAGCCACACAATTGCACTTGGCAGCATAGTGGCAGGTAGAAGTCACCCCTGCCCCAGATGCCTGGCTGCACTGCTATACCACTGCCTGGATGCAATAGCTGAAAGATTTCTTCACTGAGCCGTCACTGAACCTAACAAGAGATGATGCTATTTACTTTAGGTCTGGCTTTGCTAAGTAGTGATGACACTACAGGGGACCTTTGCTTCAGTGATCATTAGTTGATTCATCCTTAATTAAAATAAGGGTTGATAACACTAAACAAAAATAAGTTTATAACCAATGATTTAAATGTTAAAAGAGCAACTCTTTAGAGATTAAGAGAACTGGATTGGAATGCTCAGTGGCCTGAATATGGAAGAAGATTTGAAAGTGTAAAATTATTTTTAGCTTCCTAGCTAGAACATAATCTCAAAAATCTCAATGCAATCAATAAAGGCGACCATCCCAAATACTAGAGAAAAGTGACACACAAAATTTCAGGCATAATAGCAGGAGTCAGGACTGGTTGCCACCTGATTTGAAGAGTAGACAGCGGAGTATATTAAAAACAAAAAAATGTTACCAGGTAATATAATGAAAAAACATTAGAACAAATTTTAAAGGCAGCTATAATGAAATACCCTGAGGTAAATGGAAATGGGATAAAAGTGCCATATTGGTTCATCAAGAGTAAATTGTGCTATACTACCAATAACCTGATAAATTTTTTTGGCCAAAGTAATCTGAAATTCTGTACTGGAAATGTGACAGATCTCTGTACACATCTGACATAGTCCCACAGAAAAAAAAGGAAACTAGAGAAGGTAGGCATTAATATAAGAACTGTAAGAGGTAAGAACTGGTTAGTGAGGAGGTGGGTGGTGCTGAAAAGGGAAGCATTGGGTTAGAAGGAAGTTGGTTGAGAAGTTCCTCAGATATCAGGCTTGGGACTTGTTTAATCTTCCCATTAATTATATTGACAAAAAGTGTGGGCTTTGCTCATTTAATTTGCCAATGACAAAATTGGAAGGTCCCACTGATATAGATTGGGAGTGGGGATCATGTAGGAAGAACTGCATAAACTTGATGACTGGAGTGAGATTGATATTTAATAGCTTATAGTGCCTAATCATACACTTTGAGACTAGTAACAAGATCTCCTAGGCAAAGCTTTTTCTGTGATCTGGGGTTTCTGTTTCCCATAGAAAAATGGAAAAAAAATGTGGATTCCCCCCTTTACCCATGGAAAATGTGGATTTCTCATTTTAACTGAGAATCCCATGGATTTTGCAATTTTGCAAAGACTGCTCTCTAGGCTGGCAGAGTTTCAGCCTTCAAGAGGATGGGGAGGTCCAAGAGGTGGGTGCCCGGGCAGAGAGCACTGTGTGCACATGGCTACCAGGCAGCCTGAACAGCAGCTCCCAAAGCTAAGTTGGGGTGGGGATTGAGGCTCCCATAGCAAGAGAGGGAGCTGGGCAGGGCTGGGGCTGGTGCTGGAGCTGCTGCCCAGTCAGACAGTGCTTGGGGCCTGGGGCCAGAAAGTGCGGGTGCATGACCCCAGTGGGACAGGGCCATGGATGGCTCAACCATGCAGCAGGGGAGTGAGACCACATCCCAACTGCTGTGCAGTCTCAGTGGCCCTGTTCCCCCCAAATCTATGCACATGTTGGAGGCAGGGATGGGCATGGGCTGCCTGCTGAGGGCTTGGGCTCCCTGCCCTGCTGCCCTCCCCCAGGCCCTGCACAGCCCTGCAGGTGTGACCCAGTGCTGCAGGGCACAGCAGGGCTGAATGTGGAACCTCATGGCTGCTGTGAGCTCTGTGCTGCCCTGGTGAGGTGTTCCCTGCTCATGTGGCAGCAATGAGGGGCACACCTCTGTGGCATCACCCCCGCTGGGCTGCAGAGGCACTGGGGGAGGGCAGCAGGGCAGGGATGCTGCACCTGCCCCCTCCCCAATCCCACATACAGATCTGATGGGCATGGGTCTCCCTCTCCTCCCAGGAGTCTGTGTAGTGGCATGGTCCTGGCCCCACCCCTGCCAGAGCGCACTGGGGGCAGGCACTGGGGGGCAGGCTCTGTGCTCTGCTCTGCTGCCCTCCCCCTGGCCCTGTATCCCTGGCAGCTGGGAGTCCCCTCTGACAGGGCCGGGGGTGGGAGCAGGGACTTGTGGCTAGGGAACAAGGGGCACCAGCAGTTCTGGGAGGCTGGTGGGGGAGGTGCACCAGCAGGGCCAGGGGAACTGTGGCTTGGGTTTGAGGCACCTGGACCTGCATTCTGTAAACTAATGGGGCAGGGAGAGCTCTGATTTTCCATGATAAAAAACCCAAAATAAAATACCAAAATATATAACTATTTAGAATTTATTTTATTATAGTGATTGAGGCACTCATAGGTTTCTAAATTGCTTTAAATTGTAAATATATCGAGAAAATATTGTGTTCAACTGATAACATATATATATATATATAATGACTTCTCATTTTAGTCACACATTTGAGGGTTTTTATCAGAAATTTGTTGATTTTTTTTTTATCAGAGAATTTGTAATTTTTTATCAGGGAAAACCAGAATCCCTGGTGATTACCTTTTACTGCACCAATTGTATAGCTGGGATAAGCTTTTGGACATTGGGTACCATTCTTCAGGTCTGGAGGAGAAGCAAATGCAAGCTGGGCTAAATATCAAAAAGACTATGCAATTGCAAATAGTGTGCTTGGAGGCATAGAAGAGGACTGTGAACTAGGAACGAAGAAGGTGCTCATATCAGACAGAAAAAGAGCACTAGAATAGGCAACCTAATTAATGGTGGAGTGAAATAGTTCAAGAAGGGGTAGTTATTACCTGGGAAGTGCAGAGAGATGATTGAGTGGAAGCATTTGTAAGATTGTAATGAGCCATAAAGCACTGCCTATATTAAGACCACATTTTTAACTGTCTAAGAGAGTTATGAACATCTGTTCCCAGGCCCAATTTCTGGACACCTCCACTAAAAGATATCACATAAAAGCTTTGTCTCTGGAAATGTTATAGACCATAATGGCTACGAGAACACTCCGACCACACTACACTAATTTCTGATAAATTATGAAAGGAAAAATGGTTATATGGTTGTCTATAATAGGGAACTGAATTTAATAACCCAGGCTGTATGCTTAAAATGCTTTTCTGTTCTAGTATATAATGGGAAACAAAAGTTGATTCTCCAATACTGCTGTTTGATATGACTAGTAGTAGCATTCCATTTCCTATTACTATTAGTTCTGTTATCCTTTTTGTTGATCCTGGGGATGTGATGCTGCTTGCCATTTTATGGTGAGATATCTAATAATCTTAAATCATCTGGTTCCATGATTTAAGTGTCCTCCCTCATTCTGGAAGTCTGTGGATATTCCTTATCTTTTTAATTTCTCCAGTTTCCAGTACTCCACATCTTGTAGGTTAAGTTATAACTTAAGGATAGGGATGTTATAAAGCTCTGTGAATATTTGAAGAGTGTAACACCAGAAAGAGAGTAGAATTACTTACTATTGTCCCAAGAGATAACCAAACACAATAGGATGAAACTGAATGAAGGAAAAATAAGCAAATATCAGGAAGTGGTAGAATAACCACTGCTGAGTCACTTGTAGCTACAATGGAAACATGCCAACAAATGCTGCAGGGAAGAACTGTGTTAGTCCTAAGGGAGTCTAATCTTGTCCATTCCCTATTTTTCCTCATCATTGCTTCCCTTTCTATTATTGTTGCATTGTCATGGCATGATAATGTACATTCCAACATGCTGAATGATCATAATAAAAGCATTAAGAAAACTATTTAGAAATAATTAATAAAAATATAGGAAAAATGTAGAATTTAAAGTCATCAATGAAATTACAGTGCATTTTATCCCCCTGAAGCTGTTATTACATATTTCATGTTTTAAATCAGGTTCATCTATAATTTTATAGAAAATCATCCTTCTAAAGCATCATCATCTTACTGTTGTGCTCTTAAACCCTCTTGCCTATTATTCAGGACCATTACTGCAACAAATTAAAGAGACATGCCATTGTGCCTTGTTCCTATATTCATAGATTCTTTTATTTTTTCCCCTATGACTTAATTTAGAGTGAGTAGATAATACTACTGTGTTTAGTAGATATTTATTTTGTGTTAATGAGGACATTCTTGACAGCAGCTTGTATTTTTTGTAATGTACTGTTATTTGATATTGTGACCGCGGTTGGCCCCTGGGTCGTGTGTAGCTCCTGCAGGTCGTCCCTTTACCCCTTTGTCTCGCCCGCCACGACTTTGATGTTTTGAAGTATAAAGGGAGGATG
>JAGPOW010001296.1:72142873-72209182 GCA_030014935.1 Caiman crocodilus | reverse complement strand
CCGATGCCAGTAATTGAGACCCCTTTTTCCAGGGTCGCCTTAGACGTGATAGGTCCACTTCCAAAATCACATAATGGCTATCAGTACATCCTGGTCCTGATGGACTATGCCACTCGCTTTGCGGAGGCGGTGCCGCTGCAGTCCATTACAGCCCTGAAGGTGGCTGAAGAGTTCCTCAAGTGGATAGCCCAGGTGGGCATTCCACAGGAGATAATTATGGATCAAGGGACAAATTTTATGTCAGGAGTAGTGAAGGCCCTTTGCAAGACCCTAGGCATCACTCAACTCAGAACATCGGTGTATCATCCCCAGACCAATGGCCTAGTGGAAAGATTAAATGGCACCATCAAGCGGCTGTTTAGGTGGTGTGCACAGGAAGATCCCCGACGGTGGGATACCTTGCTGACACGTCTGTTATTTGCACTGCGGGACGGTCCACAGGAATCAAGCCATTATTCTCCATTCCAGTTAGTATATGGTCACATTCCTAGGGACCTATTACAGGTAGTCCAAGAAGAGTGGGAACGACCGATGGGCCTGGGGGTTTCGGCAGAGCAGTATCACCAGGAGCTGCAGACCCGCATACAGAAAACCCAGCAGATCGCAGGACATAACATGAGAGAGGCCCAGGAGCAGCAGGAGACCCAGCACAACAAGAGAATGAGGGCCCGCACCTTTCAACCTGGAGACCAGGTTTTGGTCTTGATACCGACCACTTCAAGTAAGCAGCTGGTGATGTGGCAGGGACCCTTCACAGTGGTCAGGCAAGTAGGGCCAGTCGACTATGAGGTGCGCAAACCGGGTCACCGCCAGGAGCAGCAGATATGCCATGTAAATCGGCTAAAGGAGTGAAGGAGCCCTCAGGGGTCAATGGTCCCGGAAAAGGTGGGAGAAGGAGATCTAGGACCGCTTTGTCCAGGACTGGAACAAACCACTGCAGAAAAGGCTGTCCACTTGAGTGAAGAATTGAATAGCCACCAACGGCAGGAATCGTTAGTCTTAGTAGAAGATTTCCGAAAGGTATTCCAGGAAAACCCAGGGAGGGTCATGGGATCCAACACAAAATATGAACACCACCTGGCACGTTGGTGACGGAAAGGTGGAGGCCAATACCCCAGCAATGGCAGCAGGAAGTGCAGCAGGAGATGCAGGAGCAGGGGATTATACGACTCTCCCGGAGCCCATGGCAGAGCCCAATTGTGCCAGTGGCCAAACCCGACGGCTCACTAAGACCATGCATAGACTTCAGGAAATTGAATGCCTTAACGACATTTGACGCTTTCCCAATGCCCTATGTAAGCCATCTCGTTGAGAGAATTGGAGAGGCTCGGTATATATCCACACTCGATCTGGCTAAGGGCTACTGGCAGATCCCCTTGCGATCCGGTGACTGTGTCAAGATGGCATTCGGAACTCCTTGGGGCCTATTTGAATTTGTGAGGATGCCCTTTGGTCTTAACAGAGCGGCTGCCACCTTTCAAAGGTTGATGGAGATGTTACTAGCCCCACATGCGGCCTATGCGGCTGCATGCATAGATGACATCATTATTTTACCTCTAACTGGAAACAGCATCTCGAGGCCCTGAGGGCAGTCCTGGAAGAATTCTGAAGGGCAGGTCTAATGGCTAACCCAAAGAAATGCAAGTTGGCAGAGAGGGAAACAGCCTACTTAGGGTTTTGGGTAGGCCAAGGAACCATATGCCCTTTAGCCGATAAAGTCAAGATTATAAGCCAGTTTCCGGAGCCCCAGACCCGTAAACAGTTGCGTTCCTTCTTGGTGTTTGTCAACTACTATCGCCAACTTATACCTCATTTTGCAACAATGGCAGCACCCCTCACAGATGTGCTAGCCGGAACCTCTTCAGTGCGTTTAAGGTGGACACATGCCATGAGAGATAGCTTCAACGGATTGAAGGCAGCGATGCATCAAGAGGTTATGATGCATACACCGGACTTTAATGCCCCTTTTATTTTACAGACCAATACATCAGGACGAGCATTCAGGGCTGTGCTATTGCAAGAAGGAGAAGAAGGTGAACGCCCGATTGCCTTCGCAACCCAGCAGCTTAGCAGGGCAGAAACCAGGTATGCTATGGTGGAGAGGGAATGCCTGGCCATACGTTGGGCCATAGAGTATTTTCAGGACTACCTTCTTGGAAAGGAGTTCATGGTAATGACCGATCATGCTCCATTACAATGGTTGACACAGAAGCAAAGTACAAATGCTAGTATTATGTGCTGGGCACTAGCTTTGCAACCTTTTAAATTCATGATAATATACCGCCCGGGTAAGGATAACTTCGTAGCCGATATTTTATCTAGATGGGAAGAACCGAACCAGTCGGGAGAGACAGACCATAACCGCGGCACACAAAGTGTAGGGGGCATTATGCAAACGGCACAAGGTGACTTAAGGGGGGAGGTCAGTGATGGCAGCATGCCGCCATCACGGGCACTGGTAAGGTAGGAGGAGGGTCACAGGGGAACAGCAGGCTCACTAGAGGACCCTGAGATGACCCACTTATCTGCTGGAGGGCCAACAGCACCGGAACCGGGCACGTGGCGGCAGCAGCGTGAACTGCTGCTGCGCCGGATGTTTAAATAGCTGTTCCCAGCAAGGGGAACAGGAGAGCCAATCATGGCAGCAGTTGTGGCTGCCGCGGGAAAGTTTAAAAGTCCCAGGAAGCCCTGCGGCAGGGGGCAGACAGGAGGGAAGGGAGCAGGCAAGCAGCACGCCCGCATGGCTGCAGCTCCCCTGGAAGCTGCCTCACAGGCAGGCAGCACTCACTCAGCCCAGCGGCTGAGCCGGGCAACTGGAACCCGGGAAGCCACAGAGGGCTTGGTCTCCGGGGATTGCCCAGAGCAATACTTTGCCTGAGGAAGCCTCTGTGGGGCAGAGGAGTATTATTTCTGAAGCCAAGGAGGGAAGAAGTCGCACGATAGTGGGGAATACGGCCGGATCTGAGGGGATGCTGACTGGGAGCAAGTACCAGCTCACACCTAGGAAGCGGCAAGCAGCGACTGGCTGATAGACCTGTGTCCATCGTCGTGGTCCCAGCAAACCATCAAGTGACCGGTTGGCGAGTGGACGGGGTACAGGGGTAGCGGAACCCCGTGGAACATCGGACTTCACAATCATGAGTACCCCTCGGCGGGAAGACTCCTCCAGTAATAAGATCTCCACTGATCCCCTCTTTTAAAATAACCCATTCCATCAAAGTTGTGGCAGGTGAGACGAGGGGGTGGGGCTACCCACGAGGGGCGTCATCGAGTGCGGTCCACGAACGTCACACACACTTCGAAATACCAGACTGCAATGAAAAATGGAAATCCTGCATCTTTTTATGATAACCAAAAGGTCTACGCGGAAATGAGGGTCTTGCTCAGTAGCCTCATGTTAGTGGTGTATGGCTTCTCCATTGCTAAAAATACTAGTAAACTTTCAATGAAATAACTCATACAATGGGAAGTGGAAAATTAGCTTCTTTTATTTAATCTTTAGGTATGTTAGCAGTTGAGCGAAGGTCAGTACATGCAAGGCAGTTTAGAGGGTAGAGTTAAAACCCATTTCTGAATTTTAGAATTAGAAATGGGATTTGATGGTTTTTAAGGGTGCATATAGGTATTCAGGGAGTGTAGGTTAAAAATGGCTGACCAATCTAACTTAATTTGTCCATATGCGCTTGTTTCATTTAGATCCTTAGCTAGTTTGATCTAAGTGCCAAACTAACTTTTATACAGTATAGTACAGATTAGTTGAAAATTGCTGGTCTGATCTAATTTTAGTTCACCTGAGAGGTGTACTAAATCGGATATGGTTAGACTGGGCATAGTTAAGCATATCTAACTGAATGTCCGTACACATTCAGAGTGCAGTCCAGGTTGGGAAAGCCCAGCTGTGCCCCAGCCCTGGGACTGAAATATGCTTTTTCTAAACCCCTGCTTGCCATTTTTAGTTCCCAACTCCTGGTGGACCAGTTTGGCTGCCTCTGCTGCAAGTTTTACCAGTGTTTGCCAGTGCCATAAACCTAATCAAAGTAAATTGGGGTGGGGAGAGAGGCAAGTGGGATTAGGGGGGTTGGCTAACAGGTGAAGGTTGTTTATCTGCAGGTGGTCAGGGAGTCAGGGGGCTAAAAAAAAAGCCCCCAGTTGGGGGCAATCCCACCTGACCCTCCCATGATGCTGCTACCCCCCTCTCCCAATTCCATCAACCCTGCCATGGTCCCACTAGCCCCTCCCCAATTCTGGTTCCCCTCCCTTTATCCAGATTTACCCAAAATCAGGCTTCTGGCACCTATTTAATCACTGAATTAGATCAGGCAGCATTTTTTAACCTACTCTAACCTCCTGAACTTCTCAGTGGAATGTCTGTAAACTCCTTAAAATGTCAAGCATATTTTAACTTTATTCTGATAATCAGTTCTTTAGAAATTCAGTTTCCTTAAAACACAATGCATATATGTATTAAAAACAACATATAAAAATCTGTCTAGCATTTCTGTATGGATTAAAGCTTTCTTAGGGGAAAATTTTGAAATATTTTTGGTACGTGATGCACCTATATGTAAATTTTACTATGAGACATACATTGTAAAGCATTTGTTTTACTTCTTAACTTGATACTAGAAAAAACTTAAGACATGATCGATATCAATCAACATCTGAAAGCCATCAGTAGGTACAGAAAAATAAGAATGCATAAACTTCATCAAAATCAAATGAAAGTTTTTGGATAGTTAGAATTGAAACAGAGTACACTTAATCTGTTAAATTAATTTTTGCTGAGGTGACACACACTGACACCAGATTTGAGTGTCCATCAGCCACAAGCTCCTCTCTGTGTCTGCTACTTGACCCAGTGATCGAAGACTGAGATGCTCCAAGGGTCAACTTGCTGACTTAGGGTTTCATCTTGGCTCACTAAACCCAGGTGCTAGCTCTTACGAAAGTGGATTTTGCCACCTAGAAGAATTCATAGATTTCATAGACATTAGGGGCTGAAAGGGACCTCATGAGATCATTGAGTTCAGTCCCCCCTGCCACAGGCAGGAAGTCTGCAAGGATCAAATGATCCCAGCAAGATAAGCATTCAAATGCCTTTTGAATGAGTCCAGAGTAGGTGCTTGCACCATCCCTGGAGGGCGTCTGTTCCAGAACTTGGACATTTGGACTGTAAAGACACTTTTCCTTATATCAAATCTGCATCACCCTTCTAGAAGTTTGTGACCATTAGACCTAGTTATCCCTTGGGGAGCCCTAGTGAACAACTATTCTCAAAGATCCTGATGCATCCTCCTTATATACCCATAGGCAGCCACCAAGTCCCCCTGAGCCTTCTCTTCGCCAGGCTGAAGAGTCCCATGCCCCTCAGCCTCTCCATAAGTCTTGATCTCTTGGCCTTTGATCATATGGGAGGATCTCTTATGGAGTCTCTTGAGCTTATCCACATCCCTCCTGAAGTGGGGGGGCCCAAAACTGGATGGAGAACTCCAGCTGCGGCCTCGCTAAGGCTGAGTAAAGCAGGAGGATGACATCTCTGGTTTTGCTCAAAATGCATTGGTAGATGCATGCCAGAATTTGGTTTGTTGCACCAACCACAGCATCGCATTGTGGGCTCATGTTCATCTTGTGGTCAATCAGGACCCCCCAAGTCCCTTTCAGTCACAGTGCTAGCAAGCGTAGCACAGCTGAGCCTATAAGTATACTGTTTTTTTTTCTCCCAGGGTGGAGTACCCTGCATTTCTCTACTTTGAACGCCATCAGGTTTTGGCCCACTCACTTTGCAAGTGTGTCTAGGTGGACTTGTATCCCCAGCCTGTCCTCCAGCGTGACCACCTTCCCCCATAGTTTAGTGTCATCCATGAATTTTGCCAGTCCACATCTGACATCTGAAACCAGGTCATTAATGAAGATATTGAAGAGTTCTGGCCCAAACACTGAACCCTGAGGGACTCTACTGGTAACCTTGCACCATATTGATTTATTCCCATCAACTAGTACCCTTTGGGTTTAACCCCAGAGCCAGCTCCCCAGCCATCAGACCATGAGATGGTTGAGGCCACAGTTCCCTAGCTTGGTTATGAGGGCATTATGGGAGACCAAGTAAGAGGCCTTCTTGAAATCCAGGTAATTGACATCAACCTTGTCTCCCTTGTCTAGGCAATGAGTCACTTAGTCATAGAAGGAGATGAGGTTGGGCAGGCAAGACCATCCAGTAATAAAAGCATGTCGTCTCACATTCAGTAGGTTGCCTTCCATTAGTCTGTTGCAGGTGACTTCCTTGATAATTTTCTCCAAGATCTTTCCAGGGATGGACATCAGACTGATAGGTCTGTAATTCCCCGGATCTTCCTTCGTCCGTTTCTAGAAGATTGGGACCACGTTGGTTCTTTTCCAGTCTTCTGGTACACCACCCAAGCACCATGAGCTTTCAGATATCTTGGCCATAAGGCATGCTATGATGTCCACCAGCTCTTTTAAGACTCTCGGGTACAATCCGCCTGGGCCCAGGGACTTATGGATCTCAAGTCTCTCGAGGTGTTCTCTCACTTGATCTACATCAATTGTGGGCCCATCTCCTGAGCCCTGGTTGCTTTGTGTCCTGTCTGACAGTGTGACTCTCTTGGGTGGGTAGAAAACTGATGCAAAGTAGTTGTTTAGGAGATTGGCCTTTCTTTGGGTGTCAGACGTCAACTCCCCTATTTGATCTCACAGGGGGCCAATGTTGCTTTTGTTCTTCCTCTGACTTTCCACATACCTGAAGAATGACTTTTTGTTATCCTTAATTCCAGTGGATAGCCTGGGTTTGGTTACTGCCTTGGCTTTTATGGTCTGCTCCCTACAGATATGGGTTAGTGCTGAGTAGTTCTCCTTGGTGATGATTCCAGTTTTCCATCTGGTGTAGGATTCTCTTTTAAGTTTCAGGAGAGCTCCCTGTTGAGCCAAGGGGGCTTCCCTGCCCTCTGACTGGATTTTCTGTGGGATGGGATTGACTTATCTTGTGCTTTGAGGACTGAGTTCTTTAGGCACAACCATTACTCATGGACTCCCCTTCTTAGGGGGCTATGGTTTGCACCCTTGTCTAGCCGTGTGCTCAGAAATTATACATCCTGTCTCAGTAGAAGAGGTCAGATGCTCTGAAATCACATTTACCACTAACAAGAAGTTATAAAATATAAGTAAGGATCTATTATAAAAAAACAAGCAAACATAAGAAATCAGTCACCATATGTTGAGATGCAAACAGAGATATAACAATAAACAAAAGAAAATATCAAAATGATGAATTTACCTTCTCCCTTCATCTTAATCCTAAATTCCAAGAATGCAGCTTCCACTTCTAAGCTCAGCTGGTTAGAAAACGGATGCTGCCCCTGACCCTCCTGTCAGGGCTTCCTAAAATGTCTCCTGTACCAGAGCACTCGGCTTGCTAGATGAGAGAGTGAACTGCCTAATATCCAGGAAACATTAGGCAAGCATTTGCTCCTGTGGCAAGGCTTAAGTATATTTTATTAACTGGCAATTTACATACATTATTCATGGAATTCTTGAGGGACCCATACTATGTATATAACTTCTTGTATATGTGTATAACCCAGACCATGAATCTTTTCTGATCTAATTATGACTAGGAGAATGTTTACGTCCTTTCAGACATAAATATTCAATATCCTAAGTAGTTCACTTAATTTCCCCACTGTGAGAAATACCCTTCTTTGAACTGCCTGTTTGTACACGTTATTCTTGCTCGAGGTCTATTTTTTTAAAATATAAATTTATTATTGTCTGTAGGGGCCTGGCTCATGTGCCTTGGATTATGTCTGCAAGAGTCTATTTGACTGTCCATTAAACATACCCATATCAGATGCTAATTCTCAGTGATGATGTCTGTCAAGTATTTAGGCTTTTATCCTTTCCTACGTGCAAAACTCATGTTTTAAAGCAGTGGGGCTCAAACGTTTGTCCCCTTACCTGTTGTAGGCTGGGTGTAGGGCTGGTCCACAGGCTGGGTCAGGCCCTAAGCTGCCTCTGCCAGGCCCTGTATACCCAAATTTGGCCTTGCACTGCCTTTTCCTGCCCCTGCAAACCATGATTGAATCCTTTGCTGCCTCAGCCAGTCCCTGTGCAACTGGATTGACCCTGCACCACCACCTTATCCCTACATGTCTAGTCTACTGCATGGGGCCATGCTGCTTGGCCCATGAGACTCCCCACAGGCTGGAAATTTGGCAGTGTGAGACTGGCCATCAATCCCCTACCACCACATTTTTGGACTTGGGTGAAGTTCTTAATTTCTTTGTATATTTATTAGAGAGAAAGCTGGCAGGCATTTTATTCAACAGTTCTTACAGATACAAATGCTTTCTCTAAACTAGCAGACAATTTCCTTGCAACAAAAAAAATGAAACTTAAAACAAGAAAACCTGAAGTAAGTGAAATAGTGAAATGAAACCATATGATAATGGTTATTGTACAGCAGGATAATAATTTTTGGTTTACAATAAAATTGCTCATCATGGAATCTATCACAAAATATCATCTCTTTCAAAGTATGCCATATATTGGCAGTCTGTTTTATTTACCCTCCTCTTCTAATTATAGTTAGGAATAATAATTCCTTCCTCACCCCTTCATTGCTCCAGGCACTGAAATATTTTGCTGCTCCTCTGCTATGCTCTAGCGTCCTTTTGCTATGAAGTGATAGAACTTCTGTCACAGTTTAAATGCATCTGTTTTCTATTTGATGCCCATATTTGTTATGTATTTTTATGTAATATTTACTGACTTTCCTTTTTTCACACAGCAGTTAAACTGTGTTACTGTGCTATGTGATCTAAGGATAACATCAACTCTTTGCTTGCAAGAAAATGGTTTAGTGAAATGATTTTAAACTTACATGCTTGTTTCGCAGGCTTTCTTCCCATGTACTTGACAGACTAGCCATTTTACAAAGCACAAATGAGTGTAAATGTCCATACCAGTCTACATTGCAGACATGGAAAATATACAACAACAACTTTTTTTATCTGGCATTTAAGTTCTATTAACCAGAATTCCAGCTGGCTGGCCAGACGCGGGGCATGGAGAACAGCTTGCATGGAGCTGCTGCTGCTGCCACCCGCCACCCTGCACTGTTGCCACTCTGCATGTGGCCAATGCCACACCCCTCCCCTAGCTCGGCATTATCTGAAAACCCCTACTGGGTTATTTCAAATAATCAGAATTTTTACATAATCGGCAATCCCCTTACGCCCAGGATGCCAGATAACAAAGATTTCACCATATTGTTCTTTCATGATTTCTCATAGTAAAGCCTATAGTAAAATGTAATTCCAGTTCCTCTGAGTCTGTGTTGAAAGCAGAAAGCAGACCCTGAGACAGTTTCAGAATTAAGTTTGAATGGAGCTTAACCTGATTTAACTTAGACAAATATCTGATCTTTTAGCTGTGCAAACTGCAGCAAATTATGGTACTTTAGATTCATTAATTTAGCTTGGTATTTGTATACAAGTTACACCCTCCTTTGCCAACCAGTCACATTTTACCTTGGTCCACTCATTGCGATCGAATGTATGGATGCAGACAAATGATTGATTTAGCCCCAAATAATTTTTGCTTAATTTTTACTCTGCAGTAAAATTACACAAGTGTCCAGAGCAGTCGCACAACCTGCTCTCTCTAGGTAGCTGTTGGCAGATAGTGCTATTCTGATATCTGGAAAGATGCTGATTGGCCAAGGGTAGTCAGCACAGAACAGACAATTAGCCTAACATGAAATTGCAGGCACGTGATGCTTACACCAATGTAACTTGTTCCAACAGCTTTTTTCCTGGGCAATGGTACCCTGCCCAAGAAAAGAATAAGGCTTTGTGTTGTGTGCCTGCCCCTCTTTTACTATAAAGTCGAATTACTTTGGAATAGAAGTATTGTGTCTATACTCTAAGGCAGTACAATGGTAAGGAGACAGAAAATGGCAGAGTAAATAGGGAGGTGATCAGCTAAAGGATATAACAAAGTACAAATCAAAGGGATGGGGGACTTTAAGAGAGAGACATCACACAGGAAAGTGATGAATATGAATTATGCATTTACTAAACATTGAATTTCCAGGAGGAATAAACATCAACTGAATGTTTCAAGGTTATATTTTGCCATCAATGGAGGTAAAACTTCTGAAACATATCCTACTCCTCACAAAGGCAAAACTCCCAATTTACTTGCATAGGATTTTTCCCTGCATAGAGAATGCCAGATTGGGAATTTGGTTTTTGTCTTTCCAGCTGAACACAGTGAAAATACCAGACATAAGCTGTACGGAGGAATAGATACGTTTGCATAGCTCAGTAGTGGAGTGGTTCTCTGTACCTGAATTAGTTAACGATACTGAGCTTTGTCATCTTACCACTGCATCTGAAAGTACCATATTTGCTCACATGCCACACCCAAATTTTCCCACAAAATTTAGCCTCCCAACATTGCGGTACATGTCTTAAGTGGGGAGGCAGATTTTCTTCCCAGATAAGAAGCACTGTGCTTTGATTCCTTCTCCACCTTGCAGCAGCAGTGGTATTTCTATTTAGGCAGTTAAAGGAAGCAGTTGATTTAGTAGCTAATTGTTCTTCACTCCACAGGTATTAACAATCATCTCTCCTTTTAATGGTCTTGATGGTCCACTATTCAAATTAACCTTTTGTAGGTCCACTATTCAAATTAACCAGTTTTGTAGTCTGCTGCTGTTCTTGGTCTCTCTCTTTCTATTTTGCAGCTCCACAAGCTATTTTAAACTCTTTTCAAAATTGTAGATCCACCCATGGAGACCAGTCTTCAGCAGGAGCTAGCCTGTCAGCTTTTGGTTGAGCATGAAAGTGAGCATGAATGAGCTAAAGATTAGGTCCTGTCCCTGCTCTGTGCAGGCATAAATATGAAAAATTATTTTCTTCTTCATAATGCCTTCATAAAACAAAGTGTGTGTCTTATTTGGGAATGTGTGATATGCAAGAAAATACAGCAGTTATCTTCATCCAAGATACGCATAATGGTATGTATATATGTATACGTGACGCTCAGTTCTCCACATGGACTCTGGAGAAAACATTTTAGAAGAATTAAGAGGTGTGAAAATAGATGAATATTGTAATAGTTCTATTAAAAGTCATTTCTTTTTAGGGTTGCTATTGCATTTGTTAAAAGAAAGTCAGTATCTGATGGACTTAGGGTTTATTAGGACTTTCCCTTCTTTTCCTATCTGTACTCTAATCATTCAGTATAAATAGCATATTGTAGTTCAAGGCCAACCGTTTTCTTGTCTTTTACAGAGCAGTCAGCTATTCCATGATGTCAGTAATTTTAAATGTTTGATTATTTGGTTAGTTATTTAGGAACAATATTGGAAATATTAGACTTAAAAAAATAAATCATATACTGCTAGACAGATGAAAGTTTATCTGGTCCAAAAATACAAAATATATGACTCATTTTTATCTCTGGTTTTCCACTCCAAAGAATGGGTGTCAGCTTCCTATGTCATTTTGATTTGTTTATCCAGCAGTTTTGGTTGTCCATGCAGTTTGCTCTGTACCATTTGTGGTCAATATTTGGTTTCCATAAAAGGTATGCATTTTCTTTGAGGTTATCTTTTTTGTAGCTACTGCCAAACCCACAACTGATGCACCATTACTTGGACTTTTGTTCTTAATTTAAACTTGGCATTGTGTCTCCCTCTGGTGTAAAACATGAAACAAACTTCATTCTAACACTAATGCTAGGAAATGACTCTCTTGTTTGTGATGTTTTGTGGTTTCAGTTGCCTAGAAAAAATGGTTTGGTATTCATTCAGTTGTGGGATGGGGAACTAGAAAATTTACCTGGCTGTCCTTATATTCACCAAGTGGCAATTCTTTCCTTCTCTTCACTGTAGAATAATGCAGAGGCCCTTTTTGTAGGAAGGGAGTTTGCAAAAAGTTGAACTGGAGAAAACTGACTTACTGATAAGAATATGTCCATCCAGAAAGCAAAACCACCCTTCCTTATGATCATATCCCCTAATATGAACCATCTTTATTGCATTTGATAATGAAAAGTATTAAAAAGTGCAAAATTCATTTCCAGTTGCCGGTTGATATCAACTGCAGGACTCTCAAAGCAATGCATGGAGAAAAACAGTTGTTCAATTAAAATGACAGCTTTAGGGGAGCTGTGTATTTCTTCAGGAAAAAAAAAAACCAGGAGTCCTAGCAGGACAACATTTTTTCAGTCAGATTGCAATGGAAGTGACAGAATCAGGACTTCAGAAACCTTCTCATTTTCATTTAAAATTTTTTGTTTGTTTGTTTGCTTGGCCTTTGCTACAAAGGGAACATGATTATGCATAGCCATCCCTTGTACCATTTTTAAACAACATTGTTATGTGTATTATAAAATGTCACAAAACACCACAGATGAAGTCCTGGTACCATTGAAGTCCCTTGGACTTTTTCCTCTGACCAAGTTTTCATTGTAAGGATTCATTGTTTTCACAGTAACCAATTTGGGCCAGATTCTACAACCGTTTTACTCATAGGGAGTATATTGCTGTAATTAAACAGTATCTAGCAAACTATAATCGAGTATAGGCACAAGAAGACAGAGTGGTCTGGATGGGATTTTCAAAACACTCTGCATCTGACTTTGTGCTCTTTTTGCAGTCAATAAAGCACCATAATTGTTTTCAAAGAACAGTTAGGCTAGTGCGGTATGTTTTTGAGGATGCCACCCTTTCTGAGTGAACTGCTTATGAATGGAGGGCACATCTTTACTATTGGAAATTAGATAAGCCAAATCATTGAAATTGATCAGAAAAAATGAAATCTCTGTACTCTGTACTTGGTACAGCTGGAATTGGGATAACCAGTAAACTAATCAGGTGATCCCAGGACATTATCACATTATCAGGTTTCTTTTAGTAATCTGCACGTGCATGCACATTTATAAATCCATCTTTGGCATTTTTTTTTACTTTTATTGATTTATTTTAAAAAAATGTTGTCCTGCTAGAACTTCTGTTTTTTTTTTTCCTGAAGAAATACACAGCTCCCCTAAAGCTGTCATCTTAATTGAACAACTGTTTTCCTCCATGCGTTGTTTTGAAAGTCCTGAAGTTGATATCAACTGGCAACTGGAAATGAATTTTGCACTTTTTAATACTTTTCATTATCAAATGCAATAAAGATAGTTCATATTAGGGGATATGATCATAAGGAAGGGTGGTTTTGTTTTCTGGATGGACATATTCTTATCAAAACGTAAGTTTTCTCCAGTGTAACTTTTTGCAAACTCCCTCCCTACAAAAAGGGCCACTGCATTATTCTACAGTGAAGATAAGGAAAGAATTGCCCCCCACACATATCATTGGTGTACACACACGCACGCACGCACGCACCCCCCCCACCATTGGTATATGTGAAGCCAAACTATGTCACAAATAACAAGAAATAAAAGGGAACAAAAGGAGGAGGGAAGAGGGAGAGAGAAGAAGAGAAGCGAAGCATTTGTTTGGCATTTAAAATATAGGGGAAAGGCAGGAGTTATTGTCAGGTCTTGGAAGTATATGCATCTTTTCAAAAGAAAAGCTGAATAATTTATCCAGTTACATTACAGGACATCTTCAAAACTATAAACTGCCAACAGAAATCATTGTTTTACATGCTCTTTCCAGTGCTTTTATGATTATAGAAAAATAATTCAGCCAGGACAACCACCAGGTGGTTCTTGTCAGCAGAACTACCAGAGTTTTGTCTTCAATTATTTAGTGGTACATTGTGCAACTCATTTACATTGGTGATCTCTTACTTATATGAATAGTATCCCTACTGATTTTACTGGGAGCATCTGTGGGGTATGATATGTGTGGTTCAACATGAGTGTGAGGATCAGATGTTGCTCCTTAATTTAGCCAGGCTGTCTTCTCTCCTTTTTATCATTTTGTATTGTAAGAACATTCTTACAATACTAGAGTCAGTGCTTGTTGGGTATACAGTGTATGAACAGTCATCATACATTACCTTGGACTGGCATAGAAAGGTAGAAGTTGTTGGAGTATAGCTCTGTAAATTAGGTGATAGCACAATAGACATAACAGACTGAACTGATAGTACACTGGAGACTTAAGTCTTCAGTTCTTTGATACTTCCTCAGCATGTTAGAGATGTTCCTTTTTCCCTCTTCTTGGTCAGAAAAATCCTTTGGATAGAGAAAAAGAGTCCCATCATATATGTATTGGAAATGCTAATTCTATTGGTGATTAATCATGTAGGCCTGGAATTTACTTTCATCTGGCATTCAATATTTTGTAAGTAAAATGGGGATTTCAAATAAATGATTTGAAAATTATTTGATTTCAAATTTAATTATTTGAAAAGCTAAATAAAAATGGATTTAGATTAAGTGCTTTATATGCTTACAAAATGTAAATGTGGGTTTCCAGGTACTTCTAAATATTAACTATTGTAATAATGCTTGTTGAAGATTCTGATTTGATGCTCATTGTACTTTGAACATGTTTTCCAAGCAAATTTTTCAAGGAATCCTAATACCTGAAGTAGCTAATATAGCAACTGAACTTATATAACAGAAGACTGGCCCTCCTAGAGCAGGAAAAATTGATTTTCTTCTTTTTGTCATTCATTTATCATCTAATATTATGGACATTTTAGTGTTATATACCTCTGTAGCCTATATAATATCAATTAACATTAAGCATGAATAAAACCAAATAGCACTAGTATCATACTGGGAAGAATAAAGTTTTTTGATCTGCTAACCAGATAAGGATCATAAGCAGACACAGAACATAGGTGTTTTAGTAAAATACACTTGGAATGTATCATTGGGTGTAGCATAACCAGAAGAGAGATTCTCTAAATGTCTTACCATCTTTTTTCATTCATTTTTCAATCAGTTAAATTATGTTTGTTTTTTCTACCTTACAACTTAGGGTTTAGAACAAATAATATGTCTCTTGTGTTAGAAGAAGAGGAAGAGACCTTTATAAAGTACAAAATATTATTTGTGCAACATTTTAGGTATACATACCATACTTTATATTTAGTAAGAGATCCCATATACATGCCCCCACCCCCAATCCTATAACTATTTAGGAGCTTTAGACTGCAGATAGATGTTGTCCTTGTGCTGCTACTGGTTTTCCTCGCCAACCAGTTTTGCCAACCATGGTTTTGACTATCCGTAGTTAATATTCTGTATGCCATTTTGCCTACCACAGTATACAGTTCTGAGTAACTACAGTTTTCCATGGTTACTCATAGGAGAGAGGAAAATAAATTGGGGAGGGCTGAGCATGGGCCCCAACCAAGCCAGCTCGTAAGGCAATCAGAGCCTGGTGGCTCCTCCAGAGGCAGCACGGCCCCGGGAAGCTAAGGAGTGGGGTGAGGGCAGGTGGGCCACAGATGGGTTCAGCTTCTGCTCCCTGAATCTACACCTTGCTGACGCTTCACTGCTGGAGCTGCCCTACCCATGGTGGCAAAGAACAGCAGGCCTGCTCATCTCTGTGCCCTGCTTTCCTCCTCCACAACCCAGCATGGCAGGGAGCAGAGAAGCTGCGCGGGGATCTCCTCACCCACCACTGTTCACCCCATGCTGGTCCAGTGATGCACCTCCTGTGCCTGTCAATGGTTTGAGGGGTGTAGCCCTGTACAACTGCCCTCAGTGCAGCCCCATGCGCAGGAGGTCCATTGCCGGAGCAGAATGGGGCAAACAGTGGCGAGCAAGGAGATGCCTGCGCGACTTCTCTGCTCCCTGCTGTGCCAGGTCGCAGGGGTGGGATGCAGTGTATAGTGCTGAGCAGGCCTGATGTTCCCCGCTGCTCTGGTTCCCTCTCCCACGACCTGGCATGGCAGGAAGCAGAGAAACCAAGCAGAGACCTCCTTGCCTGCCACTGCTTGCCCAGCCCTGTCCCTCATGCTCACGGTGCTGCATTGAGGGCAGTGGCCCTCCCCCTCCCCCAGATGCGCCACCGACAGCCCTGTCTTGCTCCCCACTGTGTCTGTAAACCCCCAGCCCCAAGTCCCAAGTGCTGCCTAGCTGGACAGCAGCCCCAGCTCCCACCCTGCAGGGGCCTCAATCCCCCTCCTTGCACTTACTGGCTCATCCAGGGGTGCAGGTGGTCAGCTTCCGCTGCCACCGGACTCGGATGGTCTCATGACCCAGCCCGGTCAGGGCTCCATTCAAATCCCTAACCCCATTTTTCCCATAAGCCTCTGGCTTTCTGAACCACAGTTTTGCCAACCATGGGAACTTCCAGGAATTTTACTCCTGCAGTTGTTGAGGGAAACTTATATGAAAATGTTTATGATGGTGCAGAACCTGAACAAACAGATTCCATTGCCCCTTGTCATGACACAGATGCCCAAAATTGTGAACATGACAATTCCTAGTCATAGTTTGTGCCACCTTTTTCCAGTCTTTTCATTTATGGTTTGAGAGTAGGGACAGCCTAGGACTCTCCAGCCACCTCAGACAGGTGCTCCCGGAGCTTCAGAAGCCTGGTCCTTTGGAGCAATAGCACTTAGTACCTGAGCTGCAGAATCAGGACCCCCAAACCCAGGGCAATGGCCTCAAGTGACATCTGTCTCTGTTCATCTTTCATGTCAGCTGTCCCTGAACATATCCCTGCACAGCTGATCATGCTACAAAGATGATGTTTGTTCTTAGCCTAACAGTACTTCCCTTGTAGGAGATTTTCAAACATCACAGTTTCACCAGAAATCATCGATTGCTGATTGTTTAAAGGTTTAGTTTCTAATACAGTTACTCCTACAAATTTCGACCTATGACAGGCACAATAGGTCTTTTAACAGACATACTATATTAACTGGTATTTCCAGCATCAATTATAAGAGTAAGAAAAGAGATTTTTGCTTCAGCAAAGGTCAATTAAACAAAACAAAGGGGATAATCCTTTAAGCATAAATCAGACGAGGAAACCTGTCGAGAATTACATGTCTGCTTTGTTGTTTTTTAGTTCCTTTCAATTCATTTTCCTTAATCCCATCCAAGAGTTGGTAGAGGATCTTCAGGCATATCAAATGAACCTTTTTCCTTATGCTGTACTCAGAGCTTAGTATAGAAATAGGAGTACAGCTGTGATGGCCTTAGCCAAATATTCTTGTTTTACTGAAACACATTCTTTTCTCTTTGCCTGCATTACTGGGCATTGCTTCAAAAATAACTGGATTGTGTTTACATTATGTCCTCTCTTTCTGTAGCTGCCTTTGGGATCCTGTCATGCTGAGTCCTCACACTGTCATATTCATTATGGAGTCTCTCTTTTATTTGGACTTTCTTGTGAGAACTATGTACATTATTTTGTACTGAGCACATCTAATATTTTTTGTTGGAGAAAGGGGGCACAATTTATCACGAGGATGGCATAAAATCCATGTGTGTTCATCAGCCAGAAATCTTTATACTACTAGTAATTTTAGCCTCACCCTGAGTGTAAGAATGCTTGTTTTGTGAATCAGAATATTTTAGTCAACTTATGTAAACATTTAAAGCATCAACAGATACACAGTAATCTGGTGAGACTTTTGTTTCAACCTGTTTGAGTCCACATTCAATTCATCTGTTAACTTAACTGGTTCTCTGTACTTTCCCAATGAGGTCTACAGTTTGTTGGTCTCAGGATGCAGAATTGTGAGATAATTTAGTGCCTTTTACTGGATTTAAAGAATTGATGAAATTCTACAGGATGCTAGGCCATGAATGTTCCTCCCTCAAGTGTGCTTGCAAACGTTCTTAGTTACCTTTTATTAGCCATAATGCAGCAAAGCATTTAAGTAAGATACTTCCCCTATTAAGGTTTTCAGTTACTTTTCAGTATGCAAAATGTGTGTATTTGAGGAGATACCTCACCTGACCTCATGGCACCCTTGAGAATGCCATTGAAAAAATACGCCCTGCTCCTATTCCACACACTCCAAGTCCATAAATAAAGTAATGAGGCCGCACCATAGGTGCTCCCTGACTGCTTTCAGGATTTCTGTCTTGGATCATGTTTGAGAATGGCATGGGTAGACTTCCCACAGCATCATTACCATTTCAGTTTTTGGGTTTGGAATGGGTAGCCTGGACTAATTTTTTGACGGTTGTCTCAAAAGTACTGCAGACTCAATAGAGACATGCCCAACATTTAATTGCAAAAATGTGCCTATTTTCATTAACTCTTGAGTCTTTCTTGAATAAATTTAAGTGTTTCGGGTTTGCCAGGAATTCATTATTTTTATGAAAATAAAATAAAAATGGACATAAAAATACTATGTGACCTTTAATAGAAGCATGCATAACTTTGTGAGTGCTACCATTCAGAAAAACAAGAATAGTGTAAGGTTCTCATGGTTCTGACAAATCTCCATCTTCAGTTTTATTATTTTCTTTTCCACACTTTACACTAGGCCCTGAGTAGAATAGTCGGTATTTGCTAATAACTAAAATAAAAACAGGAACTGAGTTTAGTTATGTATGAGGAGGAGAGCTATAGAGGAGCCCTAGGGAGTCTCTTGCTAAAAGTTTGTTTCCAAAGGCTAAGGACAGAAGTTACAAGTAAACTGCTTTAAGTCCTCAGAAACTGGTTTAAACCTGTAACAGAACAGAAGTTCAATGTATATAACCCAATTTCAAACTGGCAGAAACTGGTTTAAGATAACACTGGTTGAATGTAATATCAGACTTAACTTATTTTGGTCAAGTCAATTTATGAAACTTCTGTTCCAGGCCCCTTCCTGGCTCAAGTTAAATGAGCCCTCCATCATCCCAACATAGGTTCTGTGTTCAATATTAAGTACCTCTCCCTGCTGCCCCTGAGGTCTCTGGGATTTGCAGTCCAGACCCACAGCACGAGGACTTTGCTGCATTGCTCATCATTTCCTCTTCCTGCTTCCCAGGTGCCTTTGGGATTTGTAGTCCGTGATCACAGCCAACAGGACTCTACAGGGTTGTTCTCTTCTGTTCAATACATGCTCACTTTAGAGAAAGGACTATTCTTGTTCAAGCTTTTATGAATTCAGTGCTCCCCCCATCCCTGTCACAGCAGACCCTCCAGCTAGCCAGTTAGCTCTGATTTGGGGCTTGTCCATGCCCCCTCCACTTGAGCAGGGATGGTGGAAAAGCCTTGGAACTGGCAGGCTGGGAGGTGTACTGTAGCACCACTCCTCCAGCTTCTGGCTTGAACCACTGATAGTATGTGCCTGCATTTCCTGAATCAGAAGTGAATATCTGTTTGCTTGCTTGCTGGTTCAATCTGTGCAGCTTAGACTACCCTGCAGAGATTGAATTGATTCAGCCTTGGGCTTTTTGACTGTGTGTTCTTAGCCAAATAGAATGGAAGTGAGGGTAACTGCCAAGCCTGTTACAGGCATTACTGGATAGGACTCAAGAATCCTTGTCCCAGATGTTATGTCCCTTGGCTCATCAAAATATTTCTAATAGCACACATTTGGGACCAGATCACATCAAACAGTAGCAGAAGTATTACACAGGGGAGGTTATCTATAACCAAGTGTAATGTGAGTATAATGTATGTAACAGCAGGAGGAACCAGGGGGACAGTCTGTAGAGCTGTGCTGACTCTAATTTGGACTACAACTCCCAGAAACCCCCGGGGTTGGGAGAGAAGGGAAAAAGGAAGAGAAAACTTGAGGCTAGATTAAGGAGAAGAGAAAGCAACATGCAGGTAGAACCTGATCAGCCCTACACAGAGGAGTGCATAGTGGAGCTGGAGATCTCACTACCTCGGTCAGCCAGGACAGTGGGCTGAAGGAGCTGGACTCAGAGTTGGGTCTGCTGCAGGCTGTTGTTTGAGTGCTCTAGGGACTAAAGGCTTGGTTGTGGACACCTCTGGACATGAGGAGGTGAAATAAGGTGTTGACCCTTTGGTTAGTTTGTGGCCTGGAACAGGGTCTGCAGCCTATTAGGGAAGCTACAGATGCTAAAGACTAGAGCAGGGCTTGTGACAACCTTTTACTGCTGTGGGCTGCTGCTTGCCATCCCTCACCGTGCATCCCACTCTGGGGTCAGCAGATGCTATAAAGGGAATATATAGAAAAAGGCATGCAATAGAGCCCTGGGCATGCCCCTTCTGCTGCTGTGGCTGGAGCACACTGCCAATTTCCTGAGTTTCTGTGGGCTGGATGTAGTCTCTTCATGGATCATGGTTTGCCAGCCCCTGAGCCACAGGGAAGATAAAGGCCCAAATGAAGATAAGGGAGAGGTAGGCAACCCCTGGCACGGGTGAAGGCATTTTGCTTGGCATGTGCACTTTGGAGCAGACAAAGGGGAAGGGGCTGGGGCTTCGCTACTGCAGCAGGGATCAGGACCCTCACAGCTTCCCTGCCATCTGCCCTTGGCACATCAACATCTTACCAGTTGAGGTTGTGTGTGTTTTTGCACTGTGCCCAAAAACATTGCTGACTTCTGAGATAGGGTTTTAATCCACATTTAGTCATTGGCATTTTTGTGCTTTTGAAAATTTCCAACTCCCCACCTCTTGATGATGTAAGTGGTTTTGCCCAGTGGGTGTTCCAGGGCAAATCCAGTGGCAGAATCTCTAAAGTGCACCCCTGATCTATCCAAACCCAACTACACTTTGCATTTATATAAATAATTGTCACTGTTACTTTATAAATTATGTCAACACTTGGGAGAAGGGAAGGGAATGTAGGGGAGTGGATCCTCAGGCAAGAAGCATCTAGCTAGCTGGGCTTGTCTTAAGCCATTGTGTTGTTTTAACTCAAGTATTAAGAAGGAGGAAACTTAAATTATCTCAGTGGTGAAGCAGATTTGAAATACACAGAATACAGGTGTAAATGATGGGAATGTTTATGTCCAAAAAGTGCCTGAATACAGTACTTCTAAAATATCACTAAAGTATATAGGCTTTTAGTTTTGGTTTAGTGTCCATGTGACACTGTATTCATTTTATTGATATCTAAGTGAAAATTCATACCCTCCAGAATGTAGTTCTACCTGTCTGACACAGGATGACTTCTGCTTTTCTATCCATTTGTGATAATATCATTGAAGCAGAGTTCTAGAAATGATAAACTGACACCCTCCTGGGATTTGCAGTCTGGAAACAGAGAGAGACAGTGAGAAGAAGATGAAGCTTCAGTGAAACAGACATTGACAATTTTGTAAGCTAGTGCTTCAAGCTGCTGAAAGTTTATACTGCGAACCGCTTTAGATAAAGTGGTGTATAATATTCTGTTCTATAACACTTTGCCCAAAAGCAACTTGCCATATTACAGTACAGATATCCATTAGTGGATAGAAATATTGCTGCCTAGGCTTTTTTTCAACAATTGTTGTGAAAATGGAGTGGCTGGAAACTGTAGTAAGATTGTTACTTTTTCATTGTTGGAATACCCCTGCCCCTGCATGTCTTCAAGGGGAAAAATGTTGGCTAAACAGGTGAGTGCCAAAGGATGCTGGACAGCAATTCAGGATGTGAAATCTAAGTAGCAGCATTTGTAGTGCAAAGGTTCTGTATCTTGGTTGTTGAAGGTTAATTGTTAAGTTTCAGAATGGACAATTTACACTGAGCCTTTTTTCGCACTTCATTGTAGTATTTAAGAGAAATGTGTGGTATGTTGTTAGGCATAACAGGGATTTAATTCTTGATATTTTTATTGCTTAATGCATATACTTCTAAACACAAGAATAAATATTATAATGCATTCCACAGATGATGAAACCAGAGCAACATGAGGTTAAGTGATGGGCCCAAGGTCATGCATCCAATCAGTCAGACTGGCACTTAGGAGACTAAGTTACTGTCCTCTGCTAAGTCACTAAACCAAAAGTCATTTGGTAATAAATGATATATGGTTAAAGTTTAATTGATAGCCAGGAATTGTTGCAACTCACAAGTACATGAAAAGCAATGCTCATAGGTAGGAATTGCCAGGAAATTTCTGGTTGAAAATTTGAGCTAAGATCATTCTTTTGGATCATTCTTCTCCTCATGAATTTTACACCTGTAGGAGATGCAGTCTGATACAGATGGGGGCATAAAAGTTATTACAAGCTTTTTCGTTTCTTTGGACATGCTTGTTTTTCTGGAAGTTGCTTTCCTAGTTATGAAGCATAAGATTGGCTGCATAACTGAGGTGCCAGTGCAAAGTTCTCAAAATCTTTTTTATGGAAGACTGAGTAGCCAAGTGTTCTAAACTAGAGAACTCTGTTAAAGCCCTAAGGATATTAGACATCAGGACCTGTGTTAGACAAGGACATAAGGCATTAAGAAAGTTTGGATCCTTTTTTTTAATGGACATCAAACCTAGACCTGACATTGTCACAGCATGTTTGCATGCAACAAAAAACTTGCTTGTTTTTGGCTCAGGTTATTACACACCCAAATATAACATTTGTCCGAGATGATACATTTTTTTGAAAGTAATTCATTATTTATTCTGTTGGAGCTTGTTCCTTACTCCATCTTCCTTACACGTAGAAACGTGTGCAGTTTTGCTTTGCTGCTTTGTATTTTCTGTGAGACGCATCATGAGAAATATGAAAAAGAAAATCTGGGAGCTATTGGAGAAAACCTTAAATCTTTCATTTTTCACATAATATAAAGAATATCTGATCAATAAATAGAAGCTGGTGTTAATACATTAGTGACTGTATTTCGGTGAGGGCTAAAATGATACCTGTCTATAGTTTATACAGTACAAGAAACTCAGATCAGTGGAAGCAATGCTTAGATTTGCAGAAGTATTTTGGAATCCTTTAATTCTTTAATCCTCTCTTTCCTAAATGCTATTATTTTCATTATTGGTTTTCTAAGACATATGGTATAAAATTTTTTGCTGAATCCCGATGGTGGAAATGGCCCTCTTACATTGGAGTAAGATTTTAAAAGGCTAGAAAGTAGACAGAGTATTTTAAAATTGTTTTACAGCCTAAGTATTACTTTAGAGGAAAAGTATAACTCTAGTCCAAGCTTTACTAGAAGAGGGATATCCTTCTTGGCAGTAGAATCCTTCCTAGTCACCAATGCTAGGACCATAGCAGGACTGGCATTAGGACATTTGGTCTTTATTACCAATGGGGAGATAAAGTTACAAGGCTAAGAAACCTTGCTTCTTCACTACTTGGAGCAGGTGCAGCAAGCCATACCTGTTTCTCCCACTGCTAGATAGTAAAATGCATCTTTTCCCCACTTGAGACTGAGTAAAGGTGGGTGTAGTCTCAGAATATAGCATTTAGCATCTTGTGCCAGTCAGGTGATCATTCACGGAGTAGCATTGAATTGCAGCACTTTTCAAAGCACTTTTCAAAACAAAACAACCCCATATTTGCTGCCATCAGGTATCTTACCCCATGGAAACAACCATCCGAACCCTGAGTGTAGATGGGATGAGAGCAACTGTACCATGTTGTTTAGACCTGCTTGGAGCATGGTTGATTGGTGAAGTGCTTAAAACATCAGCTGCTTATCTAAGGGGATTTGAAGCTTCAAGGTGTGAAAGTATTGAACCACATCCAGGGAATACAGAGTGTACTTTTATTCCTATAAAAAGAGTTTTACTATGGATGGCTGTCATGCTAGAGATAAGGGCTTCTTAAGCAGAGGCCGAAGTGGGTTTTGTGTTCTCTTAATTTCTTTTTTAGTTGCATATACTACTTATCTTCTAAAGTGGATTAAACAGTATAATCCAGGAAAACAGTAATCTAGGAAAACTGTGTCTAATGGCATTGATTTGAATAGTTCTGGCTACTCTTCTAAGAAGTTTGAGCAGTGCCATTTTCTGTAATTCCCATCTTTTCTCCCTTGACCAAAAGGAAGTTTTTTCTGATTTCATCTTTGCCATCTCTGTATTAAAAAAATAAAATAAAAAAGGAATTTATATTTCTGCAGATGCTGATTTTAGCTATCAGACATGGGATGCTAGAGGCAGCAACTAGGCATTCTGTACCTTTTCACTGTTTGCACTTCCTTAAATCTGGTGCTAATACATAGAGTACAAACGATCTGTTATCTGAGAAGCTATGTATATATACTCTTGGTATTACCCTATTTACTCAAATATAAGATGGGGGTTTTTTTTGCCCCAATCAGCTTTGCCCCAGTCTGCATGATTGGGGTGGGGGGAGGTAGGGGAGAAGCTCCTCATCTTACATTTCCATACAAGAAAACCTTGCATGGTTTGTTATGCTTTTTAAAGCTTTATGCATAATCTAGCAAATCCTATATAACACACCCACACACCCTTTGATCTGAAACAGAAAAATATAGTGCTGGCTTTCCAGTGTGTTAGTCAAGCTTCTAGTTTCTCATTAACTGGAGAAATATGTGTTGTTATATGTGATGATATGCCATATCATCTGCACCCCCTTTTTAAGATACTAGATCCATCCATGGCTGTGGCCAGAACATTCCCAAGCATGTCCTACTGACGCACTCCCACTTGTATATGCTGGGTCTTGAGAGCAGCTGTTACAAGATGCCCTGGATTTTCTTTACTGGAGTATTTCCATACAAATGTAAGCAGGGGGTGTCACTTAGGATGGACTTGTATATATCTCATCCAGGGCTCAACTAATTTTGGGTTTCTTGAGAGCCTTTCAAACATGCTGTGGGGTGCCACAAAATGTTAGCTTTGTTATGTGTGCATGAATGATTCACATGATAAAAACAGACATTTCAAATAGGGATCCAGTGTATCACAAACTTTCTGATCTGTTGCAGTCTTTCTGAGTGCTTTTCAGCAGAATTGTGCTATTACGTTTCTGTAGTCAAAACCAAGTGAAAATTTAGTACTGGCATTTTCTGAGGAATGCCTTGAGTCTAAGACATCACCTGGATTGTATGGCAGCACAAAGGCCAAGCAAACCGACATCTGTTCCCTTTGTCATGTCTCAAATTTGTCGCCATAGGAGATGGTATAAATTTGTATGGCTTTATTGTGGTGGATGTTTGTTTTCTACCTGATGGAAAAGCACAGGTAACCCAGGCAGCCGAGAACAGGGGCTCCTGGAATTCCCATTCGTGCGGCATGCAAGATTGGGCCTCTGAAGCTGTGGGAGTACCTACTTGGATGCCTGCTTTTGCAGAGGTGAGCCCCAGGAATCTCCCACCAGAGGATTCCCCCAGCACGTAGCATTTTTCTGTGTCCCAAGTTGGATGTGCCTCTGCCAACAGGGAAACCCTGGATTTCCCCATTTGTGAAGACTCACACCCAGGGCATCTGATTTGGGATGCATCTTTGAAAATGAGGAAAATCCAGGATTCTCCACTTGTAGAAGTGGCCTCAGGGGTTCCCACAATTTTGGCAGGGGAACGACTGTATGGGACAACAGACAAGTCTATTATACCCACTGAAGCAGAGCATTTGTGCCAGGACACATCCAGCACAGCTGATCTGCTTCATTTGGTGACCTCTGTTTATAGCCTAGAGAGGCTGAGAACTGCTGCTGCAGTTTTTTTATTAATATACTTGTAGTCTTAGCTTGCTAGTGATGAATACCAAAAAAACCTATTAATAACCAGATCAAATAAGCATTGTAAAAACAACGCTCATCCTCTCTCCTTTAAAAATGTGTATACAGGTGGTCCAGTAAAATGTATCGCCAAAATCCCTTAGCTTCTCACCTATTTCCTGGACCTTCCAACACCACTCTAGTCCTTTAAAAATAACATTTAAGACAAAGCTGCTGTATATTGGCTTCAGTTTTTTTTTAATCTCTCTTTTTCACACAGATCTCCTTGGCACATGCAAAATGCTTGCATGCCAAGAACAATTAATGTCTTAAAAAAGGCATAGCTTCTAGAACAGTGAATTAATGAATGATGTAGTTTAAGCATTTTCTGTTAAAAAATACGTGTGGTGGTTATGTTTTAGTGCCTGAATCCTGCTTGATATAATCAGGTTAGTCAGGCATGACTTGCTCCTGTTGAATCCATGCTGACTGTTCCTGATCACTTCGGGTGTTTTTACAGATGCTCTGGGGTGGGACAGTGAGGCATTTTAAGGAGAGCAGCTCTCAGGGGTGCTCATGTCTCATGTATTCAGCATCCTCCATTTCAAAACAGTGGTGGGGGTGCTTGAGCTAAAGCTTGTTCAGTGAGCTTTAGTTCAAGTGCCCCTGCTGCCATTTTCAAACGCAGGGATGCTGAACACTTGAGAGGCTGGAGCATTCTGAATAGAAAGCTCTAGCAGTCTTGATTACTCTAGTCCTCAGATTAATTGAGTCTGCTCTGACATGTTCTAATAAGAATACATTGAAACACATGTATAGGCGCCCCTTGTTCTCCTCAAGGTGCTTCACAATAGATTCCCTTCGGACTTGCTCCATGATCTTTCCAGGTATCATAGAATCATAGAAAATTAGGGTTGGAAGGGACTTCAGGAGGTCATCTAGTCCAACCTCCTGCTCAAAGCAGGACCATCCCCAACTAGATCATCCTAGCCAAAGCTTTGTCTAGCCAGGTCTTAAAAACCTCCAAGGGTGGAGATTTGACAACTTCTCTGAGTAACCTGTTCCATTGTCTTACTATCCTCCTAGTAAGAAAACTCTTCCTAATATCTAACTGACACTTTCCTTGCTGTGACTGGATATCCTTGTTCCTTGTTCTGTCATCTGCCACCACTGAGAAAGTCTAGCTCCATCCTCTTTTGAACCCTCCATCAGGTAGTGAAGGCTGCTATTAAATTCCTCCTCAGTCTTCTCTTCGCTAGACTAAATAAGCCCAGTTCCTCAGTCTTTTCTCATAAATCATGCGCCCCAGCCCCTGCACCATTTTTGTTGCTCTCTGCTGGACCCTCTCCAATTTGTCCACACCTTTTCTGTAGAGGTCTGCCCAAAACTGAACATAGTACTGCAGTTGTGGCTTTACCAGTGCTGAATAGAGAGGAATAATCACTTCCTCCTTGACCTGCTGGCCACACACCTACTAATGCAGCCCAAGATGCCATTATCCTTCTTGGCAACAAAGGCACACTGCTGGCTTATATTCAGCTGATTGTCCACTGTAACCGCCAGGTCCTTTTCTGCAGAGCTGCTGCCCAGCCAGTCAGCACCCAGCTTGTACTGGTGCATGGGATTGTTCTATCCTAAGTGCAGGACATTGCACTTGTTCCTGTTGAACCTCATGAGATTCCTTTTGGTTCAATCCCCCAATTTGTTTAGGTCACTCTGAATCCTAGCCCTACTATTCCCTCTAGCTAGGTGTCATCTGCAAACTTGCTGAGGACGCACTCTATGCCATCTTCCAGGTCCTTGATGAACAATTGAACAAAACCAACCCCAGGACCGCCCCCTGGGGCACTCCACTTGATACCAGCCGCCAACTAAACATCAAGTCATTGATTATTACCCTTTGAGCCCTATGCTCCAGCCAGTTTTCTGTCTACCTTACAGTCCATTCACCCAGCCCATACTTTTTTAGCTTGCATGCAAGAATGATGTGGGAGACCACATCAAAAACTTTGCTAAAATCAAGGTACAACACATCCGCCAGTATCCCCACATTCACAGAGCCAGTCATCTCATCAGAGAAGACAAACAATTTGGTCAGGCATGACTTACCTTTGATGAATCCATGCTAACTGTTCCTAATCACCTTTTGCTCCGAGTGCTTAGAAATGGATTTCTTGAGGATCTGCTCTATGATTTTTCCAGGTACTGAAGTGAGGCTGACTGGTCTGTAGTTCCCTGGATCTTCCTTTTTCCCTTTCTTAAATATGTTTGTCCTTTTCCAAAAATATGAGACCTTTCCTGATCATCATGAGTTTTCAAAGATGTGCCAGTGGCTCTGAAATCTCATCAGCCAACACCCACAGTACCCTCATGTTCATCCCATCTGGCCCCCTGGACTTGTATATGTCCAGTTTTTCTAAATCATCCTTAACCTGTTCTTTCATCACTAAGGGCTGCTCACCTTCTCCCTAAACTGTGCTGCCTGGTGCAGTACTGTGGGTACTGACCTTGCCTATGAAGACTGAGGTGAAAAAGACATTGAGCACTTCAGCCTTTTCTGCATCCTCTGTCACTAGGTTGCCTCCCCCATTCAGTAAAGGACCCACACTTTCCCTGATCCTCCTTTTGCTACTGACATACTTGTAGAAACCCTTCTTATTACTTTCACATCCTTTGCTAGCTGCAAGTCCTATTGTACTTTGGCCTTCCTGATTGCATCCCTGCATGCCTGAACAATGCTTTTATACTCCTCCCTAATTATTTGTTCAAGTTTCTACTTCTTATCTTCTGCTAGTCTTCCTGCACATCAGGATGGTTTGTTCCTGCAATCTCAGTAAGGATTCTTTAAAGCGAAGTCAGCTCTCCTGGACTCCTCTCTCCTCAGACTGGCTTCCCAGGGGATCCTGCCCATGAGTTCCCTGAGCGAGTTGAAGTCTGTTTTTCTCAGGTCCAGGGTCCTTACTCTGCTGATCTCTGTCCTTCCTTTCCTCAGGATCCTGAACTCAGTCATCTCATGGTCACTTCTGCCCAGGTTGCCAACCACTACTACATTCCTCACCAATTCTTCCCTGTTTATATGCAGTAGATCAAGAAGAGCATGGCCCCTAGTTGGCCTTTTCAGCACTTGTACCAGGTTAGGCTGGTCTGTAATCTCTTGGATCCTCCTTCTTACCTTTCTTAAAGATGGACACTCTATTTACTCTTTTCCAATCATCTGGGACCTTACCCAACCTCTATGAGTTCTCAGAGGGTGTTTATAAACATGCTTGGGCCGGGGGAGGAGGGCGCGCTTCAATTGGAGTGTCTCTTGCCTCTCTAATTAAAGCACCTCTAGAGTATCATGTGTAACAGCATCTCCACACTGAAAAAATAGTGGCAGGGATGCTTTAACTAAAGCTAATACAGTGAGTGTTAGTTAAAGTGCCACCGCTGCCATTTTGAAGCTTGGGGTGCTGATAAACATGACTCTGGACTCTGCTGCATGGTCATTACCACCCTTCAGCACATTTGATTAATTGAATCTGCTTTGATGTGCTGTAATTACAGGTATCAACAAACTCATGAGTAGAGTAAATTACTGCATAGTAAGCATCTGTACATGTATACAGTGATGCTGACTGCACGGTAGTTAGCTCTAATCTTGAGTCTTGTGTAAACACATTCCATGAGAACAAAGTCCTGTCATGTGGAAGCTTTAGTCAGTCATTTAAAGAAGTCTACATCTATCTTTTTCTTCCTGGTACAGTTGCCTGTAGCAGGCACCCACCATGAGATCCTCTCTGCTACTCTCCCTCTGATTTTACCCAGATACTTTCAACAGGTCTATGTTCTAGTTCTTACTGCACCTGAGAACTTATGTATATCTCCTTTATACATAAGGCAATACCTTCTCATTTTTCCCACTACCTTTCATTCCTGAACAAGTTGTATCCATGCTGTAGTCAAGTGAACTATCCCAGAACTTCTTCATAATCCCAATTACATCATAATTTCTTGATTTGTACTAGCTCCTCCAGTTCTTCCTGCTTGTTCCCCATAGTTCTTGCAGAAGTATATAAACATTTCAGGTATCTAACTTATTGTCCTATCTTCTCCCTGAGAACATTGCTAAGGCTTCTCCTTAATAAGTTTTTATCCAGGTCCCCTAGCTTTTTGCTTACCTGACTTTAATAACCCAAAATCATTATTGTAAAACTTTTCTTTATTCCTTTTGCATCTTACCTCTCATTAAGTTAGATATGTGAAATGTTGGTGGAAGGCTTTCCAGTGACTTAAATGGAGATCAGAGTGGATCTACAGATTCAGCATCTCACAGCAAATGTGCACTTGGAAAGCTAGGTACTAATTCTAAATACGGGTAAAATTTTCAAATGTCCCCCATGTTTTAAATTGTTAAGGATGAAGACACTCAGGTTGTGGGATTTTCAGTGGGAGTTAGGTACTTCTGAAAATCCCAGTTGGCATCTATCTTTAGGCACTGACATACCTTTCAAAATCTGGCTTTAAATTAAACTTTGGACTCAGATTAGATGTCCAGGATGCCTCAGATTAGATTAAACTGAAAACTCTCAGGTTTTTATATGCCTAATTTGCATTGAGATCACTAGACTTGATATTTTAAAATCACTTTTCAAGAATTCACCTTGTGTAACTATAAAAAAAATGGTGTTCAAATGCCTTAACCTTTTTACTTAATTATAAGTGTGAAGTGCATAAGTAAGTGGCAGATTTACAGTGAACTAAATCTAATTTTGTAGGATTATAAGGATTAGAATTAATTGTCCCAGAGTATAAGGTTAGATAACACAGTGCTAAAAAAACAGAAGGAAGCAAGCCAGAAAACAAGCCTGATCCAAGTTTTCACCATATCTTGTGTATCTGTGCCAGCATAGAATGATATTGTCCCAGAGTGGTTTCATGCCCCATACTCGTACTTTGAAATCAAAGTTTCCTCTTATAAAATTATGAATGGCATCAGTTGGAGGAAACCACTCTGAGACATCATAGGCAATCTGAGCAAGGATTTTTTTATTTCAAAAGCCACCTACTCCTATTACAATCTGTATGAAGAAATGTAAAACTACTTGTTTATAATCAAGAGTCCCTACTAAAGAAGAAATAATGGGTGAAACTCTGGCTCTATTAAAATTAATGGGAGTTTTGCCAATGGAGGCAAAATCTCATCTAGTATACTTACTAAGCCGGAATTTTGCATACCCTTACAAACATGTTGAACTATACTCTCATGAATACTCCCACTGAATTTAATGATTTTCTTAAAATTATCCCTTTGTCTAAGATGTTATACAATTAAGGCCTGAATTATGGCAACCCCGGCCAAACTTGCATGTAAGAAAGTATATTAAAGTAAGATGACTGTGATGGAAGACATGAGTAAAAAAAAGTATGTAAACATTTGCAGGGATCAGGGCTTACTGAAGCAGTTTACAAGATGCTCTATTGTGTCATGGGATTTTAAATATTATGCTGAAGTCTGCATTTCCTCATATTCATTGCCATTTCTCTTAATCTTGCTCTGATTTATAAAGTTTTCAAGTGGTTTTATTTGAGGTTTTTTAAAGTACAGCAGTTAAAAATGGGAAAATGTGTAATTGCCGTTGCACTTCTGCTTAATATTTTAAGTGTACAAAATGCAAACCATAATTGTTTGATTAGCTAATCGCAGGGGGAGGGGGAGTGTGGGTCATTATTGGTACTGATGGGTAGCAATTTGTTGTCAGAGACTGTGTTTCAGGAAGGATCTATTGGTAATAGCCCAGGACTCAGACTTTGAATTCATGGGTTCCTTTCCTAGTTCTTTTCCTGAGTATTGTAAACTGGTTGCTTAAGCTTTTGGGCCTATTTTTCCTACTGTAAAATGGGAAATATAATATTTACAGGAAAAAAAATTGGGGGGAGGTTTGCCTTCAATGGAGACAGGATTTTATGGCAACTTCCTCAAAGGAATGTTGTGAAGCTAAATTAAAACATGTAGTACTTTGAAGTCCTTAAACAGAAGGTTCTGTGTAAAGCCTAAATATTGTTAGATTGCTTGGTATTTGTTAAGCAATAGGTAGACTTTGAGTGACTATATTGTGTAACTGTTCCACACAAGTGGTTTAAATTCTGTGGCCTGCAGAGTATTATCAGGTGGTTCATGCAGCACTTGCGCTTTATTACAATAGTGAAACATAAGCATTCAGACTAGTTGTGGCTAAGTTTATGACTTTAGATTTCCAAAGTGGACCAACTGCATTTTAAAACCAATAATTTTTCATCTCCCTCATAGATACTTTATGTAACTTTGTTTTGGGACTTTTAAAATAAAATTGTTTAAATTTTCATCTTGTTGATGGCAAAGTTGGAGGAGATGAAACCCAAAGTGGTGAGATTAGAGGTAGTGGAGGTTGCTGTTAGTTATGAGAGCGTTAATCAAACACAAAATCCCATATCCAAGAAAGGAAAAATAAACACCTGAGGCACCAAAAAAAGAAGAATGTCATAACAATATTCAAACACATTAGTAAAAGCTTATTGTCATCTGGTCTCCTTCAGCTGTCCACACACACACACACACACACGTTATTGGTCTCGGGGATTTCTATGCTAGTTCATCCCTTGAGAGTCAATGTTGGATTACTCAGTTTATTCTCCAGTATTTTTTTTATCTGAGAATTCATACTGCCAAAGAAGTAAGTACAAGCACATATAACCATCCAAATCCTATTTTGACATAATTGGGACTTAAGTAGCGCACAGATATTGTGCTAGCCTTTTGTCTGGGAGTATTTTATCCTCAAAAGGCTCTTTTAGACTAACAAGCTTTTATTTCTTTAAGAAAAAGGAAAATTTTGTCTGATTTGTTGAAACCCTATAAAAGCACTGGAATCTATTCAGTTATTTCTTTTTCAGGCTTTGAAACACCCCCCTCCAATTTAGCTTCAGACTGTAACTTGTTTTATGAGGACTTTGTACTGTAAGTGGAAGCATGATCATTCAGAAGCAGTTTTTTGGTGGAGAAATGAGAATTCCCTTTGCCATAATTAACACAGTTTCCAAACTTCTGATAAAGCTGCACTTTTGCTCATTATGAATAAAAGCTGGACATGGGTAAAGTTTACTGTTGGAATCTTTCCAGGAAGACTTTGAAAGCAGAACTATATTTTATGTTCAATGTTATATTTTTATCTTAATTTCTGTCCCTCTTGACTACTATTATGAGATTAAAGTTAGATGGATACAAAGTCATTTGAGACGCTGGGTTACAGTTAAATATCCTGACTTGCTTCAAACAACCAGAAACAAAACTGCATTCTTACTGGGTTTTAGGATTACAGTTGATGGCTAAAGTGCTCTTTTGTGACATCCAGATGAAGTGGTGTTATATGATAGTACTCAGCTTTGATTCTGCTCCTTGACTAGGACACTCAACTTTCTTACCAGCTGCTACTGTCATCAACCTCAGTATTTCCAATGTGGCTAAGAATCAGTTTGTATAAAACAAATAGATCTTCTGTGCATTTCAACAGTATCTCAAGTTCTCTCTTAATTTAATCTGTTTCATTATAATGAATGCATCTTCTGTACCCTTGACTAATGAAACATGGTAATAAACAAAAATGATGCAAGCATGTGGTGCTGCTGTTGGCATGCAGTAGCACCATGGTGACGTGTGCTTGATATTTATCTGAAAACTAGTGGTAATGGTGACAGTTAAATATCTGGCAATTTTTTTGATGCTCATATCTTTCACTGTTTCTTCTCATCAGTTGCTGTCTTTTTCAAGACATTTGTTTTCTGTCAGCTGTAGCAGTCTGTTTTATCAAGAATTTTTACTAGTAATGTTAACACAGCTAGGCATTATGAATGTTTTAAAAATATTTGTATTAAACTGTGAATTGAATGGTAAATGTATCGTGTGTAAATGTGCACATGTGTATGCATATATGTGCATGCATTCATGCATAAATAATAATTCAGTACTTAAGAACAATATTACTTAAGTCTCCCATTTTAGTGGAGCTCTTTAGGAGTATATGAGTAGAAGTATTCCCCTCTGGGCCACCAGGTTTGAGCTCCTGAATTTCCAGGCAATCATTTACCCAGTACTTGCTAAAAAGTTCTGCTTCCAACTCCTATATGCAACTTTAAAGCACAAAATGGAAACCTAGGAATGCCCTACAACAAGCCACAGATAAAAAAGAAAAAAAGCAAGGAGACAAAAGCACTGCCAATTTCCTGCCACTGCAATGAAAAGTATAGGATTACCATAGGCTCAGAGCATCAACAAAAGTAGTGTGTCCCACACTGCAGGGGGAAAGAACCCTAGTACAACTCTTGCAGTCTTACCAATGTAACCTAAGGGAGAAGTTCAGTGCATTAAATATTCTTGATACAGAAGTAGCTTTATAGTTAGCTTTCAGAAAAGTCCAAAGAAATATCTGTTTGTACCAATCAGTCTTTCCTTGTTAAATTTCCTCAACACTCTTCAGATTCTTTCAAACCATCCCAGTCTTCTGGAAGAGGTATTGATACTAATGAACCTCACTCTTTACATTTAGCCTTTAAGGGAGCAGTATGGAACCTATTTTTGAATCCGCTCCAAGTAAAAAGAATATGAGGACAGCAGAAGAACCCTTATCACCTTTGCACATCAGGGATAGGGACAGACATTACACATAAAGTGGTTTTACATATAAATTACATATAAATCAGAAACTGGTTTAAACCTGTTCTGTTTACCAGAACAGATGTGCAGAGCACATAAACCAGTTTCAAAATGGCTGAAACCAGTTTGAGATAAACCTGGTTGAATGTACTTAACTGATATGGCTCAAACCAATTTATGCAATGTCTGTCCCATACCTTTTGTTTGTGTAAAATAATTCAGACACCCCCAGCATCCCAGCATGCTCCCTGGGCTGGGCAGGGCTCTCCGCTGCACTGCAGGGCTGGTCCCTCCCCTGTGCTCCCTGGCTGGAGCTCAGCATAGACTGGCAGGTACACAGCATTTGCCTGGAGTCTACCTGCTAAGCAGGGTTTATTCCGCTCTCCTTTTGGCCTTACACAGATACCTCAGCATTAGCTAGCAGACCACATGCTGGCTACCATCCATACTGTGAGAGAGGTCAGAGGCAGACAGGCTTTCTGGAGCTAATTAACAGGTAACTTAATGTGCTTCCTTGGAAGAGCTGTTTAAGAAGAGCTCCATTAGTTAATGAAGAGGGGCTTTGTTTTTTAATGAGTTGATAAACACTGAGTTAGGGGTGATAAACATTCCCTGCTCGGCAGCTTGGGGGCAGGAGAGGGAAAATAACCAAAGCATTCTGCTGGGGCCTCACCATGTCCCCTCCCCACCCCCCAGCTCAGTACTGTGAAAGTAAAGGGAGGGCTGCTCTAGCACCCCTGAGCTTCTAGCCTCAGCCACTGCAGGCATGTCCCTGCATTTCTGGGATATCTGTCTGGGTTAGAAACTGATTTAGGCTAGCCAGGTTGGACTAACCTGCAAAGATTAAATCAATTCAGGCTCAGGCTTTTTTAATGTCTGTACCTAGCCTGGAGGTGAAATCGTAGCTCTATAAGAACTAATGGGGAGTTTTGCCTCTAGGATTTGTAGTCCATAGTCACAGCCAGCAGTAAGTTTTAGGAGGGCAGGGCAGCTCTGTTTTTGATGGAAAGGTGGTTTAACCCCCTCCTTGGCTCCAGACTCTAGCTGGGGTTTGCTTGGGAGGGGCAGTCCTTGTTCCCCTCCCCACTCTCCAACCCCTCTCTGCTGGAGCAGACAGCACAACCCAGCCGAGGACTGCAAAGCATGCTGGGAGGCTGGGGAACTCTGTTTAACTTAAATCAGAAAGAGGCCTGGGGCAGAAGTTCCATAAACCAGTTTGACCTCAATCAGTTAAGTTTGATACTACATTTAACCAGGTTTATCTTAAACCAGTTTTTGCCATTTTGAAACTGGTTTATGTATACTGAACACCTGTTCTGTTACAGGTTTAAACCAGTTTATGATTACTTAAACTCATTTATGTGTAAATTCTGCGCCTAGCCCAGGAGTTGGGTCAGTCATTTGTAGATCTGCGAGCAACAGCTTGAGCTTCTTCCCTAGGAATTCTCCACAGGCCAATGAGGAAGAGAAATGGTGAACAGGTCTTGCAAGGGGGAATTTTCCTAATCTGTCCATTGTCCAAGAGATGTGGGACACAGTGTCATAGAGTGTTTGTTTGCAGAGCATAGAGGACACCCACACTGTTTCTTCTGACTGCTTTGCTATCTGTCTCAGTTCAAGCTGCACATTACGGTTAATAACCCTGAGTCAGGTATCAGTTTACAACCAGTTGGCTAGTACTTGCACTCTAGCACAGGGCAGTAAACAGGGCTGAAAGTAGATTTCTAGTCACAGCTCAGACTCACACCTATAAAATAATAATAGAGGCAGTGAGTAGGAGATCTTAGGTGTAGTTATTGCTGAGATTTGGTCCTAGGATAGCCTAGCTCTCAAGTCAATGCTTAGATGGCTGAGTTAGTCAAGGTGATCTGTAGTAGTGCTATAGAAGTTTTAGCATACTTTCCATACAGTCTTGGACTGAAACTGAAGAAGCTTTGGGAAAAAAAAGATGTTGGCTGAAGAAGAAAGTGGTAAGATGTGAATAGTTCACTTAGGAGGACTTTTTATTGTTCTTTGTTTATTTTCATAATTATCTGTTCATTTTGCATGTATTTTTCATGTTTTGGTGTGTATGTTTTCATTTTCTCTTCATATTATTTTTCTTGACTTTTTCCAAGCCCTCATCTTGAGAATGGAAGAGAAAATGATTTCGACATCAGTCTGGTCTCACAATCTATACCAGATGCCTCTGCTGCTTATGAACACTGAGACTCATGTAGTCTAGGATTCTTCTATGGATCCCATGATTCTTGTCAGACTATCACTCTCAAGACACCCCTGCCCAGCCTGAATCTCTTGCCTTGTGTGCCAGACCTAGAAATAAAGCATTTAAAATGGTCTGAAGGAGCCCCTGCCACTGCTATGAAGCACCCCAGGGAATGAGATGCTCTCTCAGTGCAGCTTCCCTGCCTCGTTTTTGGGAAGCAGGAGCAGTATTTATATGCTTGGATAGTCTTCACAAGAGTACTAATCAATAGAGGCCATTATTATCATTTGTATAAGTTGGGCAAGCACTTTGAACTCTTCCATACGTGTCATCCAAGGCCTGTCACAGTGCATGTTTTTATTAGCTCTTTAGTAAGTCAGCAGGTTTGACCACTGTCTGTTTGAGATCTGAGAGAGATGCATCTTTGTGGTGTCTTGAATAAAATGATTTATTTGGTCCATGTGACACAGAGATAATTTAAAGAGAATGCTTTCTGAAAATGGTTTTATTTCATTGTAAATCTTGCCAAATAAAATATATTTTTGCAGTGTTGGGCAGCATGTCAACAGCAACGTAATTCAGACAATGAAGACAATGTCTTCAGCATTTTGAGGTTGCCTACGGTGAGCCAGCTTTCTGGGCAGAGAATTAACTTTCTAATGGGAACAATTTATTTATGCGAGTCCCAGCTTCTTCTGAAACTGCTTTTAAGTGTTCCAAACTGCCATCTTTCATCTTCCCCCAGATCAAAAAATAAACATTTTTACTCTCTGAGACCATAGTTCAGCATCTTGGAGATTTCATCAGGGATATCATGAAATACAAACAGTGCCAAGGATTAAGTGGCATTTTTCTCCTCCTTACATTTAGTAACAGTCTGCCTGTGTGACCCCCCCTACATATAAGTCTTCCTCACTACTTGAGAGGAAATTCTTAGTCAATTCCTCCCACATCACCCTCATCTCTCATACCATCCTTTTCCAAGGAATAAATTCTGTGTCGGATTTTCCTTTCTGCTTTTTTTCATTTTTATTTAAATGTACATGGCATTGAATGTGTGAATGGAGCTGCCAGTAATTGCCAAACAAATTGCCAGGCTGAGGCATAATGCAAAACAAAATAATTGCAAATGGAGGTGCGCACTTTTCAAATGAATTATATCCTGGGATACAGCCTTTGATGTCAGGGATAAAACTCCTGTTGATTTCATTAAGAGCAGGGAGATAAACAGTGTGAAATGTCCAGTGTAGGAAGGATAATCAAACTCTTCAGAAGTGTGGCTGTAGTAGAGTCTGACGCATTGAATCTAGATAAAATCTTTTCTTATTATTTATCTATTATTTTTTTATAATAGGTTTCTAGATAGTATTACAACTTAAGTACTATTTTATTTTTATAGCACTTCCTCAGGGTGCTGCATACTATACCTTCCTAGGTTACTCCATAGTAAATGTTGCTTTGTCTCAAGCTGAGTGGAATTACAATTGTCTGTCTCATAGTAAATAATATGTCAGTATTCATTTATTAATTTCTGTCCTGAAATGAGACAAAACATTGAAATTCTGATTTATGGTGGAATTGACTTTTCAACCCCCCCCCAACAGACTTCAAAATCTCAAAATGCTGTTATTTTAATTGAAAAATAAATATAACATTCTTGAATAAAAGGGCTTTTTCCCATTGTTTTCCCAAAATACTTTTTCCTTTCAATTGAGATTGTTCTATTTCTCATATATGAATTATGGGTACATACAGACATCTAGAGAGGTTAGGGGGCAGGTTGGATTGAGTTAAAAATGCCCCCCCCCCAGTCTAAGGCAAGTTGGGATTGGCGGGGTGGGCTTGGGAGAATCAGGGGGCTGGTGATGTCCATGAGGGGGATATGAATGGATCTGGGGGGCAAGCGAGGTTCACGGAGGGGCTGGTGGGGAGTTACAGGATTGGTTTTGTGGGCTAGTGGGGTCCATGGAAGGGGTGGCAGGAATCAGGAGAGGTTCTCCAATCCTGCAAAATTCCCCTAGGCTCCCACAGTCCCCTACAATGTCGCTGAACTTCCCTCAAGCTCGCAAACTTCTCCTGATGCTGGTCTTACAGCTAGGTCTCATGAGTCCTAGGAGTCTAATGGAAGTAGGTCAGGGTGGGGGAGCTGGCAGCTCTGTTGGGGGTGGGGTTAGTTCACTCCATCTCTGGGTGAACCTAGTTTAAAGCCTTACTTACCATGGTAGCGAGCCTGTCTGTAAAGATGCTTTTCCTTCTCTTCTGTAGAATTCACACTTAGAATCACCTAACTAGGGATCTAAGTGTACGGTCTGTGCCTGGGTTGAACTAAGGTAGAATGGGTGGCCATTTTTAACACAATTTAACTTCCCCCATCTCCTTGAACAACTGTACCTAGGCTATAAGAGTATCATTAGATCCATTTTGTCTGCTGGCCTGGTATCTTGTACAGGGTACATGTCTCTCAAAGTAATGCAAACTCAGCTGACCAAGCACATGATATATAAGAGGACATTCAGTTTTCCAGGAAGCCTTACTCGAAGGCACAGAAGCTTATGGTAAACCCTGCTGGAGAGCTGGTGGGGGCAGAGCAAGGGGACAGGAAGGGCAGGTGTCACTGAATATGAGTGTCATGGGCAGATGTAGAATTTTGACAAACAGGGTTCACATGGTGAGATGTATTATTATATATAACACAACACACATTTTTCTTTAGCTAAAAAAACTAGAAGATGTACTAATATGCCAGGGTCCTGGCTCTGTATTATTCAGTTTAAGATTGAAGCAAATAACAAATATAACTTCACTGGAATACCTTAAAAACAATTGGAAGGGCTATGAAATAGGAGCTATGTTACCAGGAGCAAGTAACAGACAGCAGAATTGTAGAACAAAGGACAGCTTGATTGGTGGGACAGCGGGACCATTCAAAGGAGAGAGGGTGATTAGCACCCATGGAATGAAAAGCTTAGAAGGGATCAGGTAGATTACAACGAACCATAAATCCAGTTGACTACCTCAGCACAGGCTGACTAGAAATGCTATTGCCACTGCCAAGCTGCTGGCTTTAAACTTTGGGTAACAGAGGTGATGGGATGCCGAAAGCAGGTGTTGGAGGAGTAGGGAAGGGAAGGGACACTGAGCACTGGGGGAAAGAGAATCCTATATGCTCTGGGGACTCAAAGTCCCCAGGTGCTGTTCTTATGGCATGGCTTGACTGCCCCAGTTACTGCTATAGCACCAGCTCATTATCTATGTACCTGGCTGCTGCTGCAAAAGAAGCAATGCGGGTGGGCAGGGGAGAGGGAAGGGACAGGACGGAAAGGCATTTTGGCATTCCAGTTAAGTTGGTGCCTGGGGCTGTTGCCCTGATCTGCCCCCAAAATTACAAGACCCAAAGGTGACAAACTGCAGCTTCCATAAGACGAAGACTTACAGAAATGCAATGTGATAAGTTTTTGTCAGGTTCAAAATAAAATATTTTCATGTTAGTAGAATAAAATTTTCTGAGTGAAGTTTAACTGACCCCCTGCAAAATATTTCATTCTGTTTTCCTAATAGATCAGCAAAACCCTTCAGCAGTGTTTGAAATTTTTACACAGAAAATGTTGATTTTGAAGAAACTGCATCAAAAATCATTCTTGACAAACACTGTTTTTTGTGTGTACCTATGTTTTGCTGCTTACTAGAAAACAATGGAGAATTTCAAGACAAAATAACTTTTTACATTGAAACTGGCATTTCTGAACTTTCACTGATGTCTTTAGGCTTTTTGCTATGTATAGGCGTCCTTTATATCTGGGAAATTGGAAGCCTACTATGAATAAATTTAAAGCAATTTAGATGGAAATTGGATAGAATTTAATATTTATTCTCAAATTGGAATTTAATATTAAAGGACAATGGTGTAGCTGTTTATTTTGTCAAGCAAGATTGAAAGGTCATAAAAATTAGTGTTTACTAGGATAAGTTAGAGAAAAGAGAAATAATTATTTATGGATCAGTTGTTGAGAGGCAGAAAAAAACATTCAAATATTCAGAGTAGAAAGAATGGTTCATAGACTTTGTGACATTAGGATGAGCTATACACTCATTTCTAAAATGGGGCTCGACTAAGCCGTAAGCAGTACATGGACTATGTGTACAGAGGTGAATTATTTCTAATATGCATGTCTTTTTTATTAATATTCCATCAATTATGAATGAGAGAGAACAGCGCTAGGAGTAATGGTGTCAAATTCTAGGAGGAAGATTTTAGGCTGAATATTAGGAGGATGGTTAAGCATTGAAACAGGCTACCCCAAGAGGTTGTGAAATCCCCATTTTGGGAAGTTTTTAAAAGTAGAGGAGCTAAACACTCGACAAGGATAATCCTGCTTTGAGTAGGGGGTTGGACCAAGTGACCTCCTGAGGTCCCTTCCAGTTCTACTTTTTTGAGATTTACTTTGTTTGCTTCCTTTAGCCATTGTGCCTAGTAGTGCATGGCCAATTTCTAGTGGAGCAGGTTTTTTCAAATACTGTAGCATTTTTAGATGGTGTTGCACCATCTTTTAAGTCAAATGCTGGGGGCAAATTTATAGCAAACTAAATATATTGAGTTAGAATCAACAAGTGGGTTTTATGGATGTTTAGAAGCAATATACGATGCCCTTTTCTATGCTGTGGCTCAGAACTGGTGCTTAACATTTATTAGATAACCTACATTAAAAGAAAAAAAAGTAATTCATAATGAAAACAGCTTTTTTTCATCAGCTATACATTTTTTGGTGAAACACTTGATAATCAGTAGCATTAAATAGTTTACAGCAGCAGTTTGCCTGAAATTCTATTTTGTTAACATTTCACTATGATTTGTATGTATATACTATAAATTTAATATACTGTAACTGTCAATTTATGTAAGCATTTTAAGTGTTAAGATTTTAATGCATGTAACTGTTTTTTCTATAATGCAAACATCTCTAAAAATACTGCTAAGATAACTATATTTAATATTCTACATCTCTTAATTTTATTTGTGAACCTCTTTCTTGTTTTCAGGCCCACAGGAAACATTTGTATTGTGAAAAAGATCAGTTGTAATGTACATAATCGTTAGATATTTCTATTAGTTAAATTTAAATGAAATAATCCAGCACTGAAAATGATTTATGAGGAACTTCGACTTCTTTGTTTTCTAAATAATACAGCTCCTATTCCTATCCCCGAAGGTGAAGGAGAGTGTGGGGAAGGGGGTGGTTTTAAAACAAGATTTCCTTGAATAGGTTTTCAGATGCAGAATTAGAAATGTAAAATATGCTTTGTTTTTTCGTATCAGAAACCCATGCCTCTAGATGTTTCTTATCCTCACTGTTACCAGTTCTTATTACTCAGTGTCCTGGGAGAGAACAGGAAGAAGGACCCCAAGCAAGAAAGGAAAGTTATGAGAGGCAGAAGGGACAGGAGAGAAAGAAGCAATCAAACAGGAAAGATAAAACAAGAAAAAAATACCCTCAACAGGAGCCGCAGCACAGCAGGAACAGAGGGAGAAGCCCACGTGGCTTATTAGCCACATCTTTATTCAGCTGAGAGTGGCTGATGACTGTCCAGCAGCAATAGAATCAGCTGATGGACTAGGAAAAGAGAAAGAGAGGACGGACCCAGGGAGTGTGGGGACACCAGACCCACTCCAGGATTCTCACAGGGAGGAGGGAGCAGTGAGCAAGGAGCCAGAGAAGACTCCTGACACCAGCCACAGCAACAGCGGCAAGGAACAAACCACGAGGGCTGGAGGTGAGCGTGAAGCAACCCCAGCAGCCTATGAAAGCATCAGCAGCAGGGAAAACAACAAAGGGCATGTAAGGGTCATCACCAGAGCAGGTGGGAGTATTGGGAGCCGTGTGGAGGAAGAGGAGTTTTACCCATCAAGAGAGCCCCGGCAGAAGCAGACAGAAGGACCACAGAGAAACAAGGCACTGACCCTGAGCATGGGAGAGAGCCAGCCACTTGTTGGGGAACGGCGAGGCACCCAGATAGGGGTGCTCCAGAAAGGGGTGGAACGGGGCAGCTCAGGGCTTATAGAGGCAGGGAAAGGAGGAGAAGGGATGACCCAAGCAGGAGGCCAGCTCCCGGCCAGACTGTAGAGGACTCGGTACCCAGGGTCTCAGACACGAGAGACCCAGGAAGGGAGTCATCTTGTGTTTTTCTTTTGTTTCACTGTGCGAAGAGGTTGAGGGGCAGGAAGGTTATGCAGGAATAAAAGAGATGTGGTAAAGTCCATAGGGCAGCACGTTGGGTCAAGGCCTCAGGGGAAAGCTCCCCCTAGACGAGTACATATGCCATGAGCAAGAACTGTGGATGTACATAACCTAGGACGGAATAAGCAAATTGGCCTCAGAAGCTGGTATCTTAGGCAGGAGAGAAATTAAGAGGCTCCACAGTAGTGGAAGAAGAGGTACATGGTCATGAAGACTGGGCAACCCATCAAGGTGGCATGAGGATAGGTTTAAGGGTGGCAGAGCCCCACTGGTGACCGCCAGGCAAATTGAATATCCCCAGGTAGTCATTCCCCCCACTGGGAAACATTCAAGTCATGGCAGGAGAGATTGGGGAAGACTTCCTGCTGACGGAACATCTGCTTGGCAATTTGCGGGAGGCTACAGGGTGTGCCTCAGTGCGCGAGCCAAGGCAGCACATGACTGATTACTCGAGACCTGATGGTCAGACTCAGTAATATTTGTGATGTTTGCTATTTCTGTTATGATAATTGTGGGGTTTTTTCAAGTTTGATGAAGAGGTAGACAGCATGTTGTGAAGGTTGGCACATAACTATTATTGCACGTGTTGTTTGTAAATAGTATTTACTTGCATTCAAAAGTATCTTTTAATTGTCTTTGGCTTCAGGTGTCTTTGGCTCTTGATCCAAGATATCTTTGGACACAACCCCCCTTAAAAATATTCAGTGTAAACATTTATCATTTCAAGAAAGTTACTTTGTAGACATGTAAGGCCAAATTCTGTTATTTTTTTCAATGTGTGCTGTTTCTGTAAACCTTCAAAGAAGTTATATGCATAGCCAAGTATGATGCTGAATACTTTTCAATGTTTTTGAAAATTGTTTTTAGGTGCCTAAATCAGACACCCATGTACCTACTTTTTAAAAATATCTGTCAGGGTCATTACTTTGTTAAAATTAACAGTTGTAAACATATACCAAGACAATAGTTTCATCTGTAAATTCTTCTTTACAGTGTTTTCCAAGAGAAAATGTCAGGATGAAATGGCTATACAAAAAAGCAAGTTATATAATATCTCTGTACTTAGAAGGAAAGTCTGGGGCAAGAGGAAAATGTTTTGAATCTGTTTCAATATTAGGAGCTATATAACATTTTTGTGTCTGGTTTTTTATTGCTACATTTCAAAAATATAAATAAAATGTCAGTAGAAGAATGAGAAATACATTTTTGGGATTTGGCTCTCCCACTGAGATTCCTATGACTCTAAAGGAGTCAGAATCTGTCTGGATGTTTGTCAAAGAGCACACAAGCCATAGGCAGTAAGATGCAACCTGTTCTTATGTTTCCTTATGCTTTTGAAAGAAGCACTGAGTATTTATATTGTCATGGTGTTGCTACTTCACTGATGATGATCCAGGTGCTGAAAGCCATTATACTTAATTGATTACAGCTTGCTTGGAGACTCTTTTAGCCACAGGTCCCTGTAGTGTTTTCTGTGTTGTGGGAACAAGATTTCTGGGACCATGTAAAGGCAAGTTGATGACAGTTAGATTACTATTTCAGAGGGAACTATTATGCTCAATCATATTAACTGGACTGCCACAGTTTATGACCATGTCACAACCCCCTGAAAATAGAACTTTAAATGGAAGCAGTGTTAGCCCTTAATTTTAATAGCACTAGTGTCATAAAGTAGATATATCAGCTTATTGTTTAGGGGTGACATATGCCCCTTCCTTTGTTCCCCTGTGGTGCATGCAACAGTGGGAGCCACCCACCCATGCTGCTTGATAAGCTGGTACTGGGAGCAGGGCTATGGGAGGGGCTGCAGCCACCCCAGAATTCACCACAGCACCCCCCCACCATCCCTTTCCAGTGCAGCCCAGTCCAACACCCCCACTGGGAACAACCCGGCACTGTCCCAGCCTATCCTACTCCATGTGCTGATCCCAGGGGTGTGCAGAGTGGCAGCGCAGGGATGGGGTGGGGAATGGGGCAGGGCTTGCATGTGGTGGCCACTACTGCCATCCTGCTTGGCTGCATGCCATGCCGCTTTCCCCTGGCTAGTCTAAGCTTTGTGGGCTGCTGACAGGCCTCATGCCTGGCCAGTTGTGCACAGCTGGGGGCGGGCACAAACCACACTCTCTTCCCCCTCCCCTGCCATTCAGAACTTCACATCTCTGCTGCAGGGGCAGTGGCCAATCAGGAGAGCAAACTGGGGTGGGGAGTGGGGTGGCATTGTGGTGTGTTGCATGGGGCTGGCACTGCCTGGCCTGGCCCTCCCCCTCCCCTGGGTAAGAGGCAAACATGCCACAGTGTGCTCCCTCCCCACCTGCATGTACCCCCTACAACTTTTCTAAGTACCCCTGGGCATGCCCCCGGTTGACAGCCCCTGGCCTAAGGGGCTTTTCATACTGCTTTTTGTTCAGTTCTCCATTATCTCTATCTCTTTTGTGTCAAAATATATTCCATAATTTCCTATTGTGTATATTTTTGTTGCCAATCCCAACCATTCAAAAATCATACGTAGTGCCCCAGACAGTTATGATATCTTACAATGTTTTCGGGTGTTTTAATTAGCTTTCTTGCTTCTAAGTCTTTTAGACTAAGGTACTCCTCTTTTTTTGTGTAACCAGGAATAATTTATTTTTAATGAAACCTGAGATATTAACATAATCACATGAGCTTAAGAATGAGGGCTTTATGAATAGTACAAAAATATCATAAGACTTACGATAAAATTGTAAGAGTTGGCAGCACTCCCTTTAACTCAGCCCTCAAAGTGTATTTAAAAACAGGTACTTCTATGCCAGTCAGTCTAAATTTATAGAGTTACTTGATTATTACTGTTGGATGACTGCTAAATATCTAAGAAGCCAGACTGTCTTTCCTGTATGAAAATCTGTAGAAAGGGACTGTTTATTTGAATGTCTCTGTGAGGAATTATTCAGTTATTTCAAAATGTTTTCTTAAACAATTATTCTAAATTATCCCTGAAGGGTAGTATGGGAGTGCATAGTGCGTTCTTTCAGAAAACATATCTCGAAACCTAGCTAAATACCTCAGGATCTATAGCAGACTACTTCCAGCAGCATACATACCATGTATCCCTATAACTAGGGTGACCATTTGTCTGGGCAGAACAGTCCCAAATTTTTAAGGCCAGTCCTAGCCAATTGGTGAAAATTCAAATGAGTGACCTGGGCATTGGGTACAGGGCTGGGAGGTGAAGTAGTAGAAGATGTGAAATAAGAAGTCCTAGCAGACTTAATGAGCCACTGACTCCCTTAGCTGCCTGAATAGTAATACCAGAGCTGTACCATGCTACCCTGCCCCTGCCTCTGTCTCTGCCTGCAGCAGTACTGCTGACCTGAGAAAGGGCAGGGAGAGCATTGTCCTGGATTTCACATTGTCCCATATGGTCACCCTACTTATAACATAAGTTGTCCATAATATACTCTTCTCTGGCCACAGTAGCTTCTAAGAACCTTAGAGGTGTAGAAAACAATTTGGCCTGGGCTGAGTTACCAGTTTCAGGTAAACTGTAAGGCTTGCAAATTTTTTTTTTCCTCATCCTGAATACCTTCCCTTACAAGGGCAGTCTACTGAGTTTGGTAAAAGGATGAACTGGTACTGTCAAAGCAAATTTTCTCTCAGTCTTTAGGACAGAAGGCCTAGTAACACAAGTCTCAGTGAGTACACCCTGTTTAGTATACACACATGGAGGGAAGGAAGGTATGGTACTGTCAAGTACACTGTGCCTGAGCCCCAGAGGTACTGTCTACCAGACAAGAGAGCCAGGAGGCTCTGAACTAAGGAACAATTTTAACCAGCTTCCTAGGCTCAACACTATTCTATCTGAATGGAGAATTAAAGCCTTCATAATTTTGTAATGTGTTCATTTAGCATGTTAAGAACACAATTACTTTTAAGTGTCACTTTGATTTATGCCTTCTCTTTCTCTCCTGAACTTTCATCTTCATGTTAACAGATTGAAGCCATCTCCTTTCCAGCCCTCCAAATTCTATTTTTACCTATTGCACTATGAAACATGGTGTTTCAAGCAGCTATTACTTTAGCTTGACTATATAGCAGCTGATTTGAGAGTTTATAAAAGGCAAACTTTTCTTACTCCATTCATATTAAAGTTAAGACTCTAGCTGCCTATTGAAGGATATGAAGGAGTAAGAGCTGGAATAACGTCTGAAGCTTTAGATCTGTATGAAAATGTTAGTTCAGTCAGAATATTACTTAACTTGAAAAATTCTGTAAACAGTAAAAATATAAAATGAGAGGTGGGAATTGGGTGACAGGCTACATGGGTACCTATGCCTCTCCTCCTCTCATCTCTTTTTAAGAGATAGCTGCAGCCTGATTTTAGGAATCAGGAGCTATGGTTTGTATTCTTCTTTTGAGAGTAAAACTTTTGTGCAAGCTCCACACAAAAATCTACTTGCTGGATACATGGATTTTGGGTTCCTCCCTTTTCCTCTATCCCTGCCATAGAAACTGTAAATAGTAAGTAATAAATTAACATATTTTTATTATATCAAATCCTGGATTATATATATAAAGATATATGGGTTTTATCTTGACTTAGTATATTTAAAACTGCTAGAATATTTCAAACAAAAGTAGTCACGTATGGGTGCACCGATTTTGGAAAAAAAAAAAAAATTAAAATTTGGGGCCAATATCAGTTGCTGGTTTATTAACGAGACATATCAGCCAATACTGATCTGAATGCCATGATGGAGCTTGTCAGCTTGGAGAACAGCATCCAGCTGGTAAGTCTTTTGTGGGGGGGAGGGATGAGGAGTGAAGGGGCATGGAGAGGGCAAATCAAGGTCCCTATGGTGAGGAAGGGAGTGGGGCAAAAGCTAGGGCAGGAGCAGGTGCTGCCCTGCTGGAGTGGGTCAGGGCACAGGACAGAGCTGTGAGTGGCTCATCTGGGGGGCACAGGAAGAAGGGGGCAACTTCTTCTGCTGCATACACCCAAAACATGCCCCCCACAATCTGTGTGAGAGGTGAGGGTGGGCTGCCGCTGTGGGCTGTGACTAGGGATGGCTCCAGGCCCTTCCTGGTGAGGGGGTTTGGTTGGGGCTGTGTAGTGGTGGTGCTGGGTGGGGGGTAATGGGTGGGCTACAGCCACCCCAGCATTCACCATAGTCCCCCTCTCCCACCACTGCCTGCTCCAAATACAACCCCAGCTCAATCCCCACACTGGGAAGAGCCCAGGACCACCTCTGGCTCTGCCCACAGCAGCAGTTTGCCTTTACCTCATGCACAGATCTGGGGGGCATGTGCCTCCCCTGGAGGTGCACACAGCAGCAGAAGCTATCTCCCTCTTCCTGTGCCCCCCAGATGAGCCGCCGTTCCATTCCGTACCCTGCCCTGCCCTGGCTGGGCAACGCCTGCGCCAGCCCCATTCCCTCCCTCACTGTGGGGGCCTGGATCTGATCCCCCATGCCCCTTCTCTCTCCATCACCCCTTCTCCCCAACAAAACTTACCAGCCAGACTCTACTCTCCAAACTCCCATGCTGGCAGCATCCATGCTGTGGCTGCACACATGCACACAGCATTTATTAGCAACATTTTCGGCTATAGCAGCCAAAAAAAGCCAATTGCTGATAATGTCAATTTTCCTTTTATTAGCACCAATATGATATGGACCCATGTACTGGTGCACCTCTATAGTCATGTTGTTTTGCTGACATGCACTATTAAGTTACATTTCCTTCTACAATTCCTTTAACAAAATCCACTGAAACTATCCCAAATTGCCTTTGCATTGAAAGTGGGAGAGGGATTTTGTCACATTCTTTCACAACTGATTCTTTTCACACTAGCATGGAATCTAGTAACATCTGCTTTTGAGAAAATGTTTTGTTTTTTTTTAACTTGCATTCCATGTTGCTTTTAAGAGAAGTTTTGGCTACATCACTTCCTCAGTCTTCTCACCTGTTGTCGGTAGACCAGCTCTACTTATCTCATTTGCTGAAATGGAAGGTCACTGTACTGCTTTTTTTTTCCTAGGCTGTCAAACATGGCTGCATCACTTCATATTTTCTTTCTCTTTAGTTTAGCATTTAGCTAAACAATTTCTCAGTGTTCCAGATTGTGTCCTATAATCTGGACCTATTTGGCAGTGGAAGCATGCTTTGTGCTTTAAAGGATGCATTGTTTAGCATGAGTAATTGTTTATTAAGCTGAGCCTGTGATAGCACTGGCTATCTACAGCTGCACTTGCTATCTCTGGAAAAGCAACTAACATTTTTTATTTAATTATTCAAAAAAAAAAATCATAGTAACTTATGTTTTTACTAAGCCTTTTCTGTTCTTATTTTGGAGCTGTTATATTGGTATTATATTATAGAATAATAAGTGCTGGAATTATTCCTTTGTTGTTCCAGCTAGTGGCAAAATTATCAAATGAAGGAAGGACTTGAAAGTATTCATTTGAAAGTATGATTCCAAAGTACAAGATATCACTGTATTTGTGTAATTATCTGTCATTTGTTTATTCTTTCTCATACTCTATACAGCAACAAACGTTCAGAAACAAGCATTTAGAAAGTTTTAAAAAACCTACACATCCTTTCAATATCATCCTTCAAATGGAAGCTATAACTCAATAGGTTCAACAAGACTAATTGGTATCCTAGAAAAATTGGGAGTATGGACTTACCAGCGATTAGTTTATCTAAAAAGAAACCAGATGGAAAGGTAACCCTTCTATTAGAAACAAAGCTCATAAGAAATGAGTGGTACCCAGGCACTGTCTTGAGGCTGTATTGCGAGTCATGAGAATGGGATGGCACATTTGTTGCACTTAAAGCAATGGAAACACAGAGTGGGATTTATTCTGCCTTCTGGAAAAAATACATTTCTGCCTTCTAGAAAAAAATCCTTACCATATGTTCAGATCTGATTTACCAGTGTAAATGTCTATACACACACGTACGCGCACGCGTACATGTATGTACCCCCCTACTCCCCTCCCCTCCACCAGGTAGGGTCCTCCACCAGGTAGGGCCCTGCCCACTTCATAAATTCCTTATTTTCATAGTAAGCAGGAGAATAAAAGATCATGGAGGCTCTGCTTCTTCATATGAAGATGAAAAGGGAACACTGATCTAGTCTGATCTCCTTCATAATGAACACAGTTCAAATTTCCCTGAATTTATTCTTGTTTCAAATCCAACAGCTGTGGTTGAACAAAAACTTTTGTTTTGGAAAAAAAAGGATCTAATCTTGATTTGAAATTTTTTCAGTTATTGATCATATACCAAAGCCTCTGTTAAATTATCCTAGCGCTTTCTTATGCTCAGTGTTATCAATTTGCACCTGGAGTCTGAACTTCAGTTTCAACTACTGGCAATTCAATCACTTTATACTGTTCTGTGCTATATAGAAAGATCCTGTAGAGAGATTTTCAGTTTGCTCCATTATTGGCTTGTTTGCCATACAAGAAGAGCCATAGTCTAGACTGTAGCCCAAGGAGAACAAATATTTTGTACTTACTTAATATCGTAAATCCATTGCCATTCAAATATTGAGAGTGGAATTATGTTAAATTTAGAAAATTTCATTATTATGCTTTCACTATCCGTTGCATTTCCACTGGATGGTAGGTGTTTTGAAGTATAAAACTTCCTTCCTCCCTTGTAAATGAAATCAGGGAACTTCAATTAATTTCTTAAAAGAGCTTCATACTGTACATATTAGTCCTTTCTAAGTTTTCTGGCTTGGGTCTCCATCTTACAAGAACTCTTTATTGAAACTCTTAACACAAAGTTATTCTGTAATTCTGGTATGCCCTTCCTGGAAGAAGCATCATGGCTTCTTATCACCTGTTCACCCTTCTGTCTTAGGATAGAAGTAGACTTTTCCAAATGAAACAGATCAGCTGCACTGGGATGTGTTCTGGCAAAAGCGATCTTCTTCTTTGCATGAAATGTATGTTGCCCATTGTCCCACCCATTGGTCTTGTGGGACAGTGCCCCCATTGTCACATTCTGAGACATGCCCCAGGGAATCTCCATGGCCTAGTCTTTGTAAATGGGGAAAGTTGGTTCCTGTGCAATCCCATGGCTCAGACCACCCATCAGCTGATTAGCATTCCTAGCCTTGGGACCACACCTGAGTGTCAAATGTGCTCCAGTGCAGTCCTGGGACTGGGGCTATGACAACATATTTGACACTATGGTTTGGTCTTGGGTGAGATTGGTAGTCCCAGATCTGGGACTGCATTGGATTGTCAGCACCTGCCCAGGGAATCCCAAACCAGGCAACCCATTCAGGTGCTTTCAGGCTTCGAGGGCCCAGAATTTCCAGCACATGTAGGATTGAGCCCTTGAAGCTCTAGGTGTGCCTGCTGTGGCTCCAGGCTGCCTTCACTCTTGTTTCAAGTAAACAGACATCAGCCATAAATAGTGGCACAAATTATTACCATCTAAATCACGGCCATAGTTTGGGGAATTGTGGCACAATGAGGGCTATGGAAATCTGTTTTCTTAGTCTTTGTGCCGCCATAAAAATTTTTATGGTGGCAAAAAGGCAATGTCTATTTAAAACCGTATGTGTCCTGAACATACCTGAATACCTGCACTGGACTTCTCATTGCATGGTTCATTGTCTTCTCTTATTCTCATATCTTCTTGAAGGCTGGACTATTCCCCTCCCAAATCGATCTTCCTACTAAGCAGGGCCAACCTGTTCTATGCTGCAGAACCTGTGGCTGTAGGGGGCTCCCACAGAGGCGAGCAGAGAGCCCGTGGCCCTGCCTGTGTTTCATGGTGGCTGCTGCATTTGTGATGTAGCCCGTCCTCCTGCCTGGCAGGTTGGATGTTTGTTTAAGTGTTCCAGCCAGAAATTCTGGCTACCACCTCTCCCCCTGCATCTGGTGTGCCGGGATGTTCATTTACTGGTGTAGTGTGTCATGGCATGGGAAGGGGGGCCCCACACCCCGCTCTGGTAGTCTCTGCTAATGGATCAAGGGGTCCCAAAACTATATCTTACAGGGGGCCCCAAAAAATAGTGGGCTGGCCCTGCTGCTAAGGTTCTTCATGTAGAAGGGAACAGAGACCTGTTTGCCCCTTACCCTTGGCTTTTCTGTCTCTGAATGGCAATGCTAGTTCCCGCAGCTGTGAATGTACCAAGGTTTCAGTTTTCTGTCCCATAACTTGATGTATCCTGGAAAACATTCCAGACAATAGGCAAAGCTCTGCTTGCTGCTTACTCCAACCTGATTTTTCTGCTTGGACAATTTCCAGTTTTTGTCATTTATTCTGGACTAATTTTGTTCAGCTTTTGCATCTCCTTCTGGCGATGTGTGCAGTTCATTGCTGTCTGTTTCTCTAGTCTAGATCATGCCAGAGATACTGTATGTTTTTTCATTTTGTAATTGAATGTACCAATTCTGTTCCTCTTCTCAGAATACAATTTCTGTCTTTGTCTTCGGTGCTATTTAAAAAGTGTGTGGTAAGTTCTGGTGTTCATCTCTTGTCTTTGCTGGAGGAAAGGATCTAAATCTAGAGCATATCTCCTTGTAATTACAGCTCCCCATTCCCCTTCCTGTGTAAGGAACACAAATGTAGAGAAGAAAAATCTGAGTAATCCAGAAGCAGGTGACCCTAGATTGCTCCCTGTGTTAATAATGGGACTGAATATTTGCCAAAAGAGCCTTAGTGATTATGTGACAAAAAATGAAATAGATTTAGACGTGTTTATGCTTAAAAAAATACAAACATTCTGAATAAGATAAGCAAGCAAAGTCATTATGTTTTTTACTGGAAATTCTTGAAATGAAATGTAGCAGTTTGAATACTGCTGTTCCCATGTGTGTGGAGACCAAATCTTTCCCTAGATTGAAGAGAATAAAATGTAGTTCAGAAGTGGAGAGTAGGATAATCCAAAAGTGCATCTGCTGCATACAACTTCTGTTGACACAAGTGCGCAGCCTTTATTAAATACTAAAACATTTAGGAATCATGCTATTCCATTGCCCAGGGAACATTTTGAAAATGAATCAAGGTATATTAAACCTATATGAAATTATTTCAATAATATTTTACATTTTAAAGAAAAAAAAATATTGCTTATACTCTGCTTTTCATAAGAGAATTCTTACACTCTTGCTCATAAGCCTGAGCAAGTGTGTTACATTCTTTTGCTTATGAAACAAGTGAAATCCAAATCAAACAATTTCTTTGCTATGCTTTTTTTTCTTTTATTTTTGGACTCTGGCTCAAATTGGGTCGAAATGTTCAGTCCTATTTTATAGCAAAACCACAGTTTTGTAGCATTTTCCATGGTGAATTGTAAATCAGTTTTACTTTCAAGGTTGACAGACAAGGACTTGGTTAGAGTATTGTATCTGTCTTAGCTTAGGTTCCTTATGTTCCACTATAGCAAAAACTGACTTACCAGATATTTTTATTGGCTTGTCACCTTTACTGTTGTAAAAACATTAAATTGAGAATCTATTAAAACCACATTTTAAAATGCCTGAAAATCTTAAATATGTAGTGCAGTACTGTACATGTGGTTAGACCGGTGAAAATTGGATTTTCCATTTTCTATCTTCAGTCTTGTTTACAGTATCCACTTTCAAAGGGAAAGATAATTAGCTCAATGCTTGTGAATGTTGAATTTAAATATTATTTCCAAAATGTCAGTAGAAAACATGGTTGGAAAAATGTCCTTGTGATTATGTGGAATGTCATGAAGCAAACATCAAGTGTTTGCAAAATCTAACGAGGAGACAAAAATTGTCAGAGTAGTCCCAAAATTTAATATTTTGCATCAAATAAGTGTCACTTGAATAATGAATCTGGTGTTAGTATATCAGGTATTGGTAAATGCTCCTTCACTTACATGAGATGATGATTTTCTCTTCTACTTAGAATATAGAATATAGATGTAGTTTATTAATTGTCAGTTGCTCTCTGATTCAAGCATGGGTGACTGGTACCTCCTGAGTCTGGGGGGCACCCGCAGAAGCTGCCGGTGGCATTGGCAGCAGGAGTGGAGCTGGCCAGCACCCGCGGACACCAGTGACAGTGGTGGAGGCGGAGCTGATTAGCACCCACATGTACTGCTGGTGGCATCAGGAATGGCCCTGTCGGGGGACACATCGAACACCCGCAGACACCACTGCCAGTGGAGACGGCCCTGTCCATGGGGGGTACATGCCCCCACCGGTTGCCTATGGAAGTGTGATCATTTTGTATATGGAATCACAATACAACATAGATATTACCTCATCTTGACAGTATCTGGGGTATGGTGGTATGAGATCTCTGTATAACGCTTGAGGCATGACTTCAAGTCTTGCTCTGAACTCATGCTGAAAGCCTCCCCCCGTGCTTGACCTAGTTTTAAATGGTACCTGATCATCCAAGCAAGGAAGTCAGAGATAGTTGGATGTGATGCTGGTCATGCAGCCGCTGTCTCTACAGGTGGCTAAAGAGCTTTTGTACCTTAACCATGCTGGCCCATTGAGCCATGAGGCTTGGATAGAACGTTCTTTCCCTGACCAGTATCTCTGGGGGGTTGGTTTAATCTTTGTTTTCTATTCTGAAGAAATATGTCAACACATTCATGTCAAACATTACATGTAAAATGTGTTAACTGTACTTAAAATGTGACCATCATCATGTTCATGCAGTAAAACATTTGTTTGTTGTGATTGTATTGTAGCAAAGTTACAGCTTTTCATGAGAGGAATGTGTCAGTGGATTGTCAGTTCCAACCCCAGTATTGCACCAAGTCTTGAACCAGCTGTGGTATGATCCCAGGGCTGGGATGACAATCAGCCTGATTTGTTGGTTCCAGTCCTGGCATCTCACCAGAGTTTTGAACCAGCTCTGTTGTTGTCCTGGGGTTGAGACCAACAAGCAGCTGCTTATTGGTCCCAACCCTGAGACTGCACTGGAGTCTTGAACTGGCCTTGATGTAATGCCAGGTCTGGGACTGACAAACAAATGATTGTCAGTCCCAGGACCACTACCACTTTGGAGCTGGTTGAAGACTGCTACCTGTAGAGACCCAGCTTGCTTTGTGGATGAAATGAAAGGGGCAGTTCTAGTGGCAGGATTGCCTCATCTCCCAGGCTGGTCCTTATGCTTCTTTCTGCCCATTGTCAGTGGTAAAGTCCTGGCATATCCGAGTGTGCTGGGGCAGGTGCTCCTAGGTTGAATATTGCTGGAAATGTAGTGGAGAGGGCATAGGCTCCAGGCTTGGGAATTGCATGACCTTATGGATGGATATGTTAGCACTGGCTCCCAGTTTTGAGGATGGGGTCATAGTCAGCTTCAGCACTATCCAGTGCAAGCTGAAATCTTAGTAAGCTAACCCTGTGGCTGCTCAGGCATGGCAATGTTTACTACAATATAAATAAAACATGTACTAAGTGCCCTGTGTGACAAGACCCTTAGTCTATTGAAATACAGGAAATGGAACAGAAACACTATTCTTGAATAGTTCAGTTTCTGGTTTACCACTTTAAAATGCTTGCTGAAGTTATCTGCATACATAATACTGATCTGTCATGATCATACTTCTTTCATGCTTTGTAAACAATACTCATACTCCACAATGATGTCCAAGCTAACACTAAGACCATCCTCTCTGCCATAAATCTGATTTTAACATGTTTTAGATATCTAGTCTTCAGGGACAATGTCTCTGCTTGATAGTGTTGGCACAATGAACGGTTTTTCAAAATTATTTCATAGGCATAATTTTAACATAATCTTCTGGTGCTTACAAAGTGGTTCAAGCTTGAAATTGAATCTCTGTGTATCTGTTCCAGTGGTCAGTATTCATAGAGTATGGATGTTTTCTGATCATGCATCTATTTAGGTTTACTTTCAAAAATTCAAGAGAAGCTCTCACATGGCAATGCTTTGGGATTTGTGCATTTTGCAAAGTAAAGAGTAACTAATGGCCCTTATACTAGGGAGAAACATTTTTAGATCTCCTCTCTTTTATATGTCTGCATATTTTGTCTTCCATAAAAGGACAGCCCTAAGCCTTACAGCTACCTTTTTCTTGCTTCATACATAAACTAGTCTTTAGCTTTTTCTTTTCTCTTTCAACTTCTTTTTGATGACTTTGGGTTGAGACGAAATAGAATATCCAGATACTCATGTCATGACCCCAGTTGTCTATCCTTCTGTTTTCAAGGTATGCAGACTTCAAGATGTTGTATGGGAAAATAATAGAAGCAATAACTTAAGAAAATATCTCTTGCAATGAGACTATAAACTCCACTTCTGACCTTTCCTTAGAGCCTTGTTTTCTAATCTTACCTCTTTCAAAAGAAAAGGAGAGGAAGTAGCATAAGAATCATGAGATGAACAGACTCTCACACTGTAATTGGCCATTTTTCCCAACTGTTTCCACATGTACTGGACACTGTGCATATGCACCTAAGATTTTTCTTCAAAATCTGGTACTCTCATGGAAACAAATGCAAGAACCAATACAAACACATTAAGAATTAGTGCTGGGTGTTAGATTCAAAATGGGATATTTGGGCCTCCTCTACGCATGCAGGTAAAGGTGTGCTTAGATCCAATGTGTGTAAAGGTGTGCTTAGATCTAATGTGTGATCCACTCAAGTGCAACTCCTGCTGTGCCATATGTTTGTGGGATCATGCATTAGATCCAAATGTATCTTATTGCTGGTGTAGGGGGAGCCCAATCCTTGGCTCCCCCTGCATTGGCAAGAAGCAGACACCCATGGCTGGGACCCCAGTATAAGCAACCAAGTTAGAGAGACACCAGAGCTGACAGGGCTCTGGGTCCCAGCTGAACCTTGGGGCCATCAGTTGTGGGGTTTCTTAGTCCTGCCTGTAGTTGTTTAGTCCTGCAGGCATGAGGTACAACCGGGACCAAGAGCCCCATGTGGCCCTGGGGATTTTACATGCCCTCAAGCCTTGGGGAGCCAGGGCTTGGAGCTTTCATGCTAGGCAGTGGACAGGGCTCCTGGCCACAGGGAAGACCTTGCTACAAATGAAAATTAAAGCTTGATAGCAACCAGCTATAAAGTTACTACACATTTTTGAGGTTTATCTTTCTAGCTGGTTGGAGCTTTTAATCATGTGGTAGCTACTTTGCACGTGTAGCTGGTCACAAGGTAGTAGTGCAATGAACCAGTTGTAATGTGCAGAGGGGGCCTTGGAGGGTTCTGAGAAAGCCCTGGTGCTAATCCATAATTATTATATTTCTTTTTAAACGAAAAGGTCATTTCTTTGAATTGTTTATGTTATATATGAAATAACCTGGTGTGATACAACAGTAGTAGTTTTTTCATGAATGATATAAATGAGACTGACTTTTATTATACATTTGAGACCCCATCTTTGGACCTTCTTGCATGTCCATGAACTAAATCACAGTAGTCCCAAATTTGTATAATTCTGGTAACTCTGTGAAAAACACGGCTGAAAATACTTCTCTCAGTATGGAATGGAATAGAAAAAGCAGAGTTTTTTTGGTTTATATACAAGTTCTTGTGTTTCTTCCGCTAAGAAAGCAAAATTGCTATTCTGATGATAAATCTGGGTGTCCACTTTTACATGTAAATAGCTTTCCAAAGCATTGTTTTATTCAGATGGATATTATAGAGAGAATGAGATAACAAACACATGGGAGTTAGTGCGACTAACTGTGCTATGCACAACTGGGACCCATTAAGATACTACATTAATGATCATGGTGAAAGGACCTACAGAGAATAGAAATCCATGGGGTTACTCCTTATTACATGGATGTAATTGAGAAGAAATACAATGAGAGGAGATTTTAGGTTTGAGGTGCCACGTATTAAAAATAGGAAAACCAAAAATTGAGTGAAGATCAGTTATAATAGATCAGTAAGCTTTAGCCCATAGGACAGATCTGGCTTATGGAACCATTAGTTCTACCCCATCGTGATAGGGGACTTCAGTGGTGGCAGCTCTGTCATACCCAGACAGTGGGGACTTTTGCCTATGTTGTGGTTGGAAGGTAGGGACAATTGGCAGGGACAGCAGAGCCAAGTCCGATATTGGCTCTTATTGGACCCCAGCCGGGTCATTCTGGCTCAGCACTGCAAAAATGTTGTCTATAATTAGAATAATACAAAATTGTCTCCTAATCTCTTTTGCAAATGTAGATTAAATAAACAGGGCTAGATTCTCCCCTATAATAACATTCCCTTAGTACAGATGCTGGTGCTGAATTGGGCAGCATCATTAAATCATTGTTGCAGCAGCAACATTGTTGTTGGAGGCTGATCTGTTCTAGATTGGGTACAGCTTATAGCAGCAGCTAGTTTTTAGTTCAGCGTAGGATAAGAAGAGCTCAGATCCCATTGTGCTGCCTGAGTGGTGTGAAGGAGTTGGATTTAGCCTACATTTTGGTCTACAGCCTGCCTTGTTAGTTCAGTATATAGGCCTTTTTGGGGAATGGGCTTGGAGAGTGTGTTTATCTTCTAGTTAATAACAGTATTATAAACTAGCAATTTCATTTGTTCTCAGACGAACCAAAATGGAAGAGTGCCTAAACTAACAGAGTACCACCTTGGCTGCTCTCAGACCTGCGTAAAGCTAGTTGTTGGGACCTGGTGAGTTAGTGCATCACAGACAGGCTTAGTAGTGTAGAGTGTATCAGCTGAGAATAAATAACTATGTCTTTATTTAAATCACTATGGTGAACAGCATGGCTGTAGTTTCCAAACTTAAAAACTACACCAAGGTTAAGAATGCAACATTCACCCCGTTGAGGGCTATGCATTTCATGAATGATACAACTGAGGCTCACTTTCTTTATAAACTTGAGACACCAATCTTAGGGCCATCTCATATGCCCATGAATTCACTCATACTAGTCTCAAATTAATGTAATCTTCCAAATGGATCTCATCTTTGGAAAAACAAATAATATGTTTGATTGATTGAATCATAACTTACGAGCCCTCTCAAATTACCCCCCTTATACTCTGAGAAGAAAGTTGAGGAAAAAGGTCAAAGTGGAAGGCGGTGGGAGAAGGGGTTTACTAAACCAGCAAGAAGGTTTAACACTATAAATTTCCATTAATTTAGACCTTCACCTTGCATACATTTACATTATTGCCATATATTTGTAATGTTAAACCTGTGCATGTTTACAGAATCAGAATCTTAGGGTACACAATGCAAGGAAAATATATATATAAATATAAATACAAATACATATTTTGAATGTCTATGCAGTTGTATGGACCTCTTGTGGTATATCAAAAAGAATGTTTTTTCCTAATCCTTATGCTCCCCATGCTGCCTCAGTGATAATCTATTAAAGGGAAAAGTAAATTATTCCATGACTCTGTTGCCATTATCAGTAAGACTGTATAAGAAAGAAAAGAGATAATAATAGCTATATTAATTATCTATTCTGGTCTGAAATTCAGTGTATTTTCAAAATCAAGTCAGGAACAAGAATTTAGATGATGATGTCTGAATAAACTGACATTAAAATAAAATTTGACTGCACTCAGCCCTTCTGTACTTAAGGGCTTTGAAAAAACTTTCTGTTTTGCACCAGAACTGACATCAATCAGAGCTAGTGGAAGCTAGTCACAATCATTTCCACCATCTTGTCTTTTAAACCTGAATTAGAAAACACGATCTTAAAAAGAGAAACAACTGGTCTATGTTAATACTCTCCCCACTTTTATAATTTCAGTGATGTTGCTTGCACTTGTGCTGGTTTAAATGAGAGAGATTCCTGAAACCTCAAGTGCTGCTACCCTAATGTTTCAAACAGTAAACTTTAGTGTTAAGGAGGACTGTGGTTTCACACAAAAGTGGAATGACAAGATGTCACAGGATGCTAGGAAGCAAAAAGCTTCCCAGGCTGAAAAAGTTAGATTACTGGGCAAGTCCAGAGTGTGTTTTCTATAAATTCTGAGAAGCTGTTGCCACCAGTTATGTCAGACCTGCTGAGATCATTTAAATTGCAGTCATAGCATAAAAAATATTCCAGATAGCTCTGTACTATATGTGGGCTAATGTTCTTGGAGTACTTGTATCCTGAGGAAAAAAAATAAATCACAGCGGAAATTAAGAATGAATATGCACTGGTGAGCCAAAAACACTGGGAGATCCATAGGCAACAATGCACATCAGGACAGACATGTGTGGTAAGTGAGTCTACAGCATTGCCATAAACCCCTGGGTCACTTGCAGTTGTGGAGGAGGGGATTGTGAACAAGGGGATTAAATGGCTAAAACACAGTGAAATGAAATGGAAAAAGCAGGGTTTTGGGGGTTTATATTAAAGTTCTCATGTTTATTTTGCTAAAAAGAGAAAATTCTATTCTGATGATAAACCTACGTGTCCACTTTTACAAGTAAATAGCTTTCCAAATACCTTTTCAAAATGGTGTTTTATTCAGTTAGATGTTTCTTTAAATAAAGTGTAAAAGATTTTGATATCGCATTTTGTTGCAAACCAAAATCACAAAGCATTCATACAGAATTTTTAAAAAGTATTATTTTGATTGTTTAAATACACAATTACTATTATCTTGTAGTTGCCCTAGGCCTGGCTACTCTGTTTGCTACTTCATTTCTTCTTGCCATTAATTAAGATTCAAAAGAGGTCTTTTGGCAATTAATCTTTTTTCTAGATAGATGTTAGCTAGAGGGCATAAACTGCAAGCTATAGAATATGGGCACTTACAGAAATATTTTTGCTTGTAAGTGAAACAGAATTAGAAGCTGTGATCTGATCCTAAGCTCCATTAGGGATGCTTTTTGCTACATTCCTGCACTGGGAACTGATATGTCATGGAAAACCATGATAGCCAAGGAAAAACTACCCCAACCTAAGGATTTATGGCAAGGGCAGGATTACCATTCTGATGTCCCTAACATTACTTGGATCAATCTGCGCTGAATACTGCTGGAATTCTACAAAATCTACTTTTGTGGATTGAGACTTTTTCAGGTCTAAATAAAGACTACTGTATAGGCCTAATTCTTGCCTCGCACGAGCCTTAAAACAGTCTAATTTCATTATCTTCACTACTGTTACTTCTAACACATGATGATGTAACTCAGCAGAGAAGCAGTTCCTTTATCTGAAATAAAGTATAAAACAGTAAGAAACTGTTTTTCCTGGGCTCAGCACTACATCAATGTTTTGGGACCTGATGAGCTGCTTGATATACAACAGAGGTTTTCAAACTGTGGTCCACCAATTACCACTGGTCCATGAACTCCATTCAAGTGGTCCGCAGAAATGTTGTATAACAATTGAGAATATCTGTACTTGTAAGGTAAGACTACAGATATTAAAATTTGAGTTGTACGTTTTGATTTGTAGAACAAAAACTAGTTCAATATGTGGTCCACTGAGACCCTCAGTAATTTTCATGTGGTCATCAGAAAAAGAAGTTTGAGAACCACTGATCTGCAAGCATAAAACAATAGTCTCTGCCCTAGAGAGTTTAGAGTCTGTGTGCATTTGAGACAACAGGTAACTACAGTAATAGCCTGCTTCTGTACTGCTCTTTTTAGTCACCAGTCTATTGTGCATTTGATTTCCCACCTTCTGTGAATGTGAGGATTGTTGGTGTGTCAGGCTGGGCAAGTCCCTCCTGCAAATCCTTCTTATATGCAGTGGCTCTAAGCCTCTACACAAAGGAGAACCCTGCTTTGAAGTGGGAGGTTTGTTTCCTGGACAGCTACTTTCCTGGGGCCCCTTCCCCAATCACATTTTACATTCTCCTCCCCTAAAAAAACATTGCTTGGATAGAGAGGGAAAAGCAGTCAGTGAAGGACAAAATCCTTGACTCCAAATTACAGTTTTGCGGGCTTCTCAGTGGGTAGTCCATCAATGGAGAGTCAGTGGCTTATTCCAGGCAGGGGGGTTTTCTGTAAAGCAATTCAGTAGGCTTTTTTGGATAAGCAGAGCCAACCTTAGGAGTAGGTGGCATGGGTGACTGCCCAGGTCATCTTGGTCAGGGGGGATGCAGGTAGCATGGTGCAGCTCTGTAGACAGAGGTGGGGGCATTGCATCTGATGCAACTCTGGTATTATTGTTTAGGCAGCTAAGGGAGCTATGGGAGATGATTGTTAACACCTGTGAAGTAAGGAATGGGCCAATAACTCTCTTAGCTACCTGAGTAGTAATACATACCAGAACTTTACCATCTGAGGGAGAGATGCGGCTGCTTAGCTGCGGTGGTGGGAGGAGCAGTGCCAGAGGTGGGATGCTCATTTTAATTTAAGGATGTGCCAGGGTCTGCAAGTGTGTGCCTGGGTGTATAGGCGTGTGCAAGAGTGTGTCAGGAGGCTTGTTTTAATTTTCACTCGCCATGAAACATGGCAGGAAACAAAATTTTTCAAGTACCTAAGAAGAGGATATCAAGGACATAGAACAGGAACCGAAAAGCTCAGTTAATGACTGACGTGAAAAAAAGATGCAGATGCAATGAAATAATACTTTAAATCTGTTAACAACAACCCATGTAGTAGTAGCAAGATAGTCACAGTGGAGACATCAGTTGAAAAATGCATAGGTCCACAATTTAACTTCGAAGAATCATCTCAAGTGAAAAAAGGAGGACCAAACAAAACAGAAATCCTTCATCTAGACCAGAATAATGATGATGCCACTACTGATAGATATGAAACGATTCCCATTATAGATGCTGCCAATGCCATTTCTGGTTCTGCTATATGATCCAACCTAACACCCAGAATTTGAGATCTGTTGGTGACCAATGGTCCACTAGAAGTAAAGGACATGCATTTTCCTCTGGATGAGCAGAATCATAATTTTTCCATGACATTTTTATAAAGATATCTTGAAAACAGCAAATTTCTGAAGCAGTGCTGTCTGCTTTACTTGGAGTCCACTGACAACATTTTCTGATTTTGCTGCAAGCTTTTTGACTTGAATCTAAAATCATCCCTAGGATTTGAGGTGTCAAATGATTGGAAGAATGTCTCAGATTCTTGTGCAGCATTAAAAGTTGCCTAATCATTTCAATTCCTGCTGAACATGGGTCAAAGCAGAGGAAAGGATAAAACAGGATAATTGCATCAATGTGGAGCTTCAATGTGTGATTAAAGAAGACATAAAACTCTGAGAGAACATACTAGAGATGCTCCTGCCAATTACACTATCTTTGTAAAAATAGCCTGGCATTTCAAGCCTTATCTGACAGGCTCTTCATGGTGAACAATAGGAAGTTTCTGGGTTTGTTGGAGTTGCTTAGAAAGTACAACAAAATAATGAAGGAACATTTGCGGTGCATCCTTTCCAGGAAGGTGACGATTAACTACTGTGGAAAAATAATCCAGAATGAGATAATTGAATTATTGGTCAAGAGAGTGCTTCAAGACATTCTTAAAAGGTTGAGGAGTGCCAAGCATCAGTCCCTCATATTGAACGGCATTCGAGGTGTGAACCATTCTGAAAATGTCTTTTACTGTTAGGTTTCCTGAAACTTCAGACGGTAGTGACCATTCAGGAGCACTTTATTGGTTTTAAAACAGTGGATGAGTCCACAAGGGAAGGACTAACTGATACTATACTTACTACTCTGAAGAAACGTGACATAAATATCCGAGACTGCTGGGGCCAGGATTATGACAACGGTGCAGATTTGAAGGGAGAAAACAAGCGTGTACAGGAAGAATCCTTAAAACCTGTAAGTGTTTTTCATTCCATGTTGATGTCACTTGCTCTGTCTTATGGTGGTGGATGCTACAACATCTTCAGTGGAGTCCAAGTCTGCCATTCTGCAAAGGATCCATGTTCTGTCTCTGCCTTTGTTAATCATTGGAAGATTCGCATAGATCATGTCAATGTCACTGCTAAGCCAGTATGCAAAACACTCTGGGAGTGCAGAATTGAAAAGGTTAAAACTGTTTCATACCAAACAGCTGAAGTCCACAGTGCCCTCATTGCATTGGCTGAATTGGAGCAAGCAGACACTGGTATCCATTGTGAAGCATGCATCTGGTATGACAATTCAATTCCAGTTTCTTGCCTTCATTGTGGTGTGGTACAATATCCTTTTTCTAATCAATGGGGTGAGCAAAAGCATGCAAAACAAGAAAACTTTGACACGGTTGAAGCCACAAACTTGATAATTTCCTGCCATGACTATATTTTAAACTACAAGGAAGTCAGATATGAAGGAGTTCTGACAACAGGTAAGAAAATAGCTGATAATTTGCGTTGATCTAGCATTTAAGCCAGCCTCTTACATTCATCATAAAAAAGCATCAACTCAGCTACAAATATGATGATGAAACTTAATAATCCAGAAGTCAAGTTCAAACTTGAATTTTTCAACCAGTTTATGCAGTGAGACTGTCCATGGAAGAATAGTTTGAACAAATGAATCAATATGTGAGGCTTTGGGGCATTCTGTATAACACAGCATGCGTCCCTAACAAAGAAACTTTGAAAAGGCACTGTAAGGACCTTCACGGTGCATTGACGTATGAAGAGAGCTCTGACATTAATGGGGTTGACCTCTCTGAAGAACTAGGCTATCTCTAAAGTCTACTTCCAGTGGACATAGGGCTTCTCAATAAATTCTACAATTTATTTACAATAATGAACTTCATAACAACTTACCAAACATATGGATGTGCGAAATGGGCCATATTTGATTCGGATTTGGATTTGGCCTGAATCAGAGACAGTGATTAAATTTGTTGATTCGGATCACTCTCCCCTATTCAAATCAGCCTAATCCGAGTCTGCAGATTCAATACTAATTCAGAGAATCAGTGATTCAGTCATAGACACAGCTTTAAATGTTTTTTTTACATACCTTGAGGTACCAAGTGCTGCTCATGAATTCTGTGATGCTGGGGCAGATGGAGCATCCCACAGGATTGCAGGGGGCCCCCCATGTGCTTGGTGGTGAACCAGGAGGCCACACCCTTGTGCACCTCTGGCTCAGCAGTTGGACATGGGGGGACCCTGGGAGTATCCCCAGATCCTGGAGGCATTTATCACTGAGCCAGATGGGGGTGTGGAAGCCCCCCCCCCCCCCCCGGCACTCCCCAGTGGACCTGGAAGTGGACCAGAAGTACTTCTTGCCCACTTCTGAGTCTGCTGCCAAGCATGCTGGAAACCCCCCTGCACTCCTGTGGGATGCTCTATTCACCCATCATTGCACCATTGATGAGCCACCTGGAACCTTGAGGTATGTAGAAAAAACATTTAAACATGTGTCTATGTCTGAATCTCTGAATCTTTCCAAATCGATTTGAAGGGTTCTGATTCGATTAGCAGAAATTAAAGGATCTTCTGATTAGATTCAGATTTGGAGGCTTGGCCACTGAATTGGAATGAATCTCCGACGAATTCAATCAGGGACCGAAGCTTCACACAGCTTTAATGGATAGCACTCAGGATCCTGTTTACCATGCCAGCATCATTGGCAAGCAGCAAACTGAGTTTCACAAAATTGAAGCTCATAAAAACATATTTGTGATGGACAGGCTATTTTTCCTGACCATCCTGTCTATTGAGACATTTTTCCTGACCATCCTGTCTCAAATGTGTCTCAAAATATAATAATATAATAGTTATACCAGAATTTATGGCAGCAAAGGCATAATGTCATCTTCTGAGTCTTGGAATCTCAGTGAACAAAGTTTTTTATTTGTCATTTATTAGGTTAGTGTTTAATATAATGTTTAGTTTATTTGTCACTTAGCTATAATGCTATTTTATTACTTATATTGTTTATTTGAATTGAATTGAATTTTATTTCATTTTCTGTTTTGTGGGTTTTTTTAGTAAATTGTAAAAAAAACCAACAACCACATTTGAGATTACAGCTTTATTTCTGAAAGCTGGGGGGGGGGGGAGAAGGGGAAGGGGGCAGGAAGGGGAAAGGAAGGGAGTGGTGAGGGGCAAAATACAAATTCACCTAGGGTGCCATTTTTCCTAAGGCTGGCTTTGTGCATAAGATTAGATATGTTTAAATGTAATACAAAACTTAATTCGTAATGTAATAGGGACGGTTCTTACTGTTAGAGCTGCAGCCAACGGTAGGGGAGCACAAGGCTAGAGTGAGGAAACTATCGCTAGTGTGATAAGTAGCAGTCATTGAACCACAGCTGCCTTCCAGTAGTAACTGGAGGCCTCATGACCAGAGCAATGAAACAAACCCAAACAGTTTGGGGTAGCTTGAAGTATTGTGTTCGATTAAGAATGATTTTTTTCCCTTTTCTCCATTTTCCTTTTTCAGCGAATATCAAAGTACAACATTGTTCTATTTAGAAAGTGTCAACATAAAATTTCTTTTTCTGGTTTGAAACTATTTACTAGTCGAACTGAAATTACACCAAAAATATATTATGAGAGAGAGAGAGAGAGTGTGTGTGTGTGTTTATATTGTCCAGTTCCAATCATGACTGAAGTGAATTTATAGAAAATATTGAAAGAGGACATGGTAGTGATTTTGCAGATTTTTAAAAGAGTTTTTAAAAGATAATCAAGGTAGTAATAATGTTAACATAATTGAGTTCTCAATCTACCAGTAAACGGAGGCTGAGGGGGGACCTGATGGCAGCTATAAACTGCTGAGGGGAGATCAGCAGGAAATAGGACAGGCTCTTTTTTCCCGGGCACAACCAGGGATAACTAGGACCAATGGTCACAAGTTACTGGAGAGCAGGTTTAGGTTGGACATTAGGAGGCACTACTTCACAGTTAGGGTGGCTAGGATGTG
>JAGPOW010001296.1:72097079-72119407 GCA_030014935.1 Caiman crocodilus | reverse complement strand
CAGGCTGGCTATTTATGTAGTCCGGAAGAAGTCTGTGTTTCCACTGTTGTGGTCTTGGTACTGTTTTGACAGTTGGACTATTTCTATTTGATTTCTTCCTCCCCCCGGCTCTGTCTTTCTGTCTCCGTCTCTCCCTCATGTCTTTCACTGAAAGCACAGAATTGGAAGGCTTTCGGGAGAAGAAAAAGCCAATTTACGAGTTCTTTAATCCCAGACAGGCAGTTTTGTGACAGTTACCTTCATAAGTTCACGCCCCAGAGGAGTGTTTAGTCTTACAGTCACTGGCTGACTAAGCAGAGCGTGCGTGTTTGTGTGTGTGTATGGAGAAGCAGAGAGATGTAGGAAAGTTTTACCTCTTCATGAAAGTTTTAATACTATTATTTTTAAGAAGGTTTTTAAAAGATGACTGCTACTTTTGTTTAAAGAATTTGTTCTGGAATTACTGAAGCTGGAATCTAGCAGACTGAGGTCAGAAGCATTTTCTTTGGCAGAAAGAAGATACTTTTATAAAAGCCATGCCTGTACTTGGGGTTGCCTCAAAGCGAAGACAGCCGGCTGTAGGGTCAAAGCCTGTTCATACGGCCCTTCCAATGCCAAATCTTGGCACGACTGGGTCACAGCAATATTCATCAAATTCTTTGGAGCTTACTGAGGCAGAGAGCTCCATGCTTTCTTGTCAGCTTACATTAAAGTCAACCTGTAATTTTGAAGAGAACAAAACACTGCAAGGAAAGAGCAAGGAGATCGAGGATAGCAAGGTTAGTTCTGTACTTTACTAGCAGATCTGAACTTATAAAATGCTGATTTACTTATGCAAAACCTGATATAAACCTTTAAGCGTCAGCCTGATGGATATGGAGTACATGTGTAAAACCATGAAGCAGTTTTGGTGGATGACTGTTTTTTCTTCTGTATCTGTTATACGTTCACATAGCAAGTATTTCAAGTTTGTTTTGCCTGTTCTTGCAGTTTGGATATAGGCTCTGGGTTTTGAAAGCACATTTTGATATCTGATGGAGTGAAAACTTTTTGATAAGGGTGAGTCATATTACACTGTGATAAAAATCACACTGCAGCTCAGATAAACAGAACTATGACATGACAGGACTTACAAAAATATTGAAACTTGGCTGCTTCTAATTTTATTGCAGTGCTCTCACACCCACACCTATTCCCAAAGGGAGGGGATTTTTAAAATAAAATCAACTCTGACTCTTCTTTTCACTTTTCAAATAATCTGGTTAGACTTGCTCCAGAAAAGTTGAACCAGAAAAAATGAACCTGAATGGAGAGTACCTATCTTTTTCACCTCTGTGAAACAGCTTGCTCCTGTTTGCATTTCTGATAGCTTGAATCTGTTCTGATTCATTTTGATTTCAATTAAAACAAATCATATTCATCTGGCATAGGCTGCTATGGTTTTAAAACCTTGTGAGATTGTGTTTGTTTTTTAAAGATTGATGCTTGCCTGGTAATTGACACATTGCTGTTTTAAGCATCAGTAATCTTTTTGTAATAGTTTAAATGTACTCTGACTTGGGGACAGTCATGCCACTGAATCCCTTCTTGCCTGTAGTGTGTAGTTCTGTGGATCCTTTAGCTTCAGTATGTGAGGAATTTGTATAATGTAATTTGTCCCCTAGAAGAGCTTATATCTGTCTGAACCAGCCAGTCTCTAAGGTGCTACCTTGCCCTGCCTTCCATATATGAAATAAAGGGAGAAGTATTTTGCAAACTTACTTTCGTGTCCCTTTTTCAGCACTTTTGATTCATGTTCATTGATTATCTCACTACAATTCAATTACTATTCATAATAACTTTGTTTTAATGCTAAGGAAATTTGTAGTCACTGGTGGCATCTTCCAAACACAAAATGCATGTACCTTACTGTCATTAGTTTGTGAGTGTGTGACTGCTCTCCCTTGGAAAAGAAGATTGGTTTTGTGGTTAAAGGATAGGATTGAGAGTTTGAAGATTTGGGTTCCATTGCTAGCTTTGCCCCAGATTTCCTATGGGATTTTGAGCTGGTGCCTTCACTTCTATGGGCCTCACTTTCCGTCTGTCTTGGAGTTCTCTGCCCCTTCTACACTCAAACTGCAAAAAACCCCTATTATTCCCACCCTAGAATAGAGTAGTCTAAAGTTGTTATCTTTTTCCCTTAAGTGATTGTATTTTGAAGTTTAATATTAGTGAAACTTTTCAGAATACAACTAGAGTTCAGTTAATACCCCATAAATATAATAGATTCGTGCCTAGTTACCGGTTTTGATAAATAGAGGAAGTGTTGAGGGTACTTTTTTAATATTGTGCTTTTGCAGTTACCATGGGGAAAGTATTTCAGTTCTGCCAATTACTATTTTCAGAAAGTAGCTTTCAAGTTCAAGTACCCATATCCATTGGGATTTATATCACTCAACATTAGAGACATCCATAGGGGGTTATCTCTGGTCTGCCTGCCAGGAGGTTCTTGTACCTTCCCTTGAAGCATGTGGAGCAGAGCATTGCTGAAGGCAGGATGTGAGCATGGCCCTAATCCAGTCTGGCAATCCTTTTTATTTTTTCATTTGGCAATTCTTATGTTTCTAGAGCCAGGTTTTCAAGGGAACTCATTAGCCAATAGCTCGCGCTGATCTTTAATGGACATTTTTAGGTTCCCAGTACTTTGAAAATCCATCTCTCAAAAGTGTACAGTCTGCATGTTCACACTGGGCACAGCCTACATGTTCACATCTATACATGCAAATGCTCCATGGTGTGTTTACACTAGAGCAATTTACTCTTGAGTAAACCCGCCCCCAGCAGGCATTTACACATGCAGGGACATGGGTGCAGGTTTACTGCTCATGATAGCTTAGCTGTCCGCTCCTGCCCTGCTGGCCCTGCACCATCCCCTTGCAGTCGCCAGGGGGAGCTCTAGGCTCTGTGCTAGTTCACGGGCTGTCTCCTGGTGGGGGCTGTGACATTGCTTCCTGTCCTGGGAGCTGCCTGCTGCCAGGGTGGACTCTGCCACCAGAGCCTGGGCAGGGACAATGTCCCCTTGCCCTGGCAGCAGGGAGTTCCCAGACCACACTCCCCAGTACCCATATCTCCCACTGTCTTCTGTAGTCTATGTCCATGAAGTGTTCAGAGCTCTCACCAAAGTGAAGAGATGCTATATAAAAATTATGAAAGTTAGTGAGGTATGCAAGTGCTAAGCATTTCTGAAAACCAGGCCAATTTTATTCAAGTACCTAAATAAGGACCCTATCTTTAGTTTGAAAATATAAGCTATATTTGTTTCATTTAATGTGTTCTGATGCATTTCCCATTCACAATTTTGGTCTGCCCAGAAAAGTCATTTTGCCAAAATATGTGGAGGTATCAGTGGGATGGTGATGGTTAGAAAAAACCTGTTTCAGGATCCTTCAGGACCCCTGCTTTGGTAACCTCAGTAACATGGTTAGGTTACTTCAAAGGTACAGCTAAGTACATATTTTCAGTGAATTATTAGGGTTAATGTCCTTTCATGTTTGCTGTGGGCAGATGTAAATTCCACATTTTACGATGTGGCGCCATCCCAAAGCTTGACCATTTTTGAGTGCTGTTTTCAATAGAATTTTGGTTGATTTTCTCGGTTAGCAAACATATTAATCAAACATATGATATTCCTGCATGGCTGTGTGGTATACAGTGCTGTACTTTAGGATTGTTTCCATTATAACAGTGATCAGATAAAAAAGGTCTTTTAATCAAAATGTAATGAGTCATGGTTTCCAAACGAGTCAAATCTTCTTATACAGTATAGAGTTTGTGTGCTTATGGTATATAATTGGATATAGGGCTGGTCTGATTTTTGAGGGGGAAACGATGAATATATATCAATAAAAGACAATGAAACATATGAATTAATCATCTGGTTAACATTTACCCTTAGCTGCTGTGTTTCAAACTTTAGCTGTGCATTGTAGTACATTCAAAATGCAACACTGGTCCTTTACTGGCTTAGATTGCATATATATATTCTCCATTTTATATTCTGCTGTTATAAGTGCTAATAATTCCAAAATATATTTGGATTCACACATAGCAATACAGTAGGTCACTGCCACCCAGCTGTTTCCGCTGTGGCCTTCATGTACACCACACCTGATTTTTAGAGACTTCTGACACTACTGTTGGCACTTTCACGTTATTGCATTGCCAGGACTAGCTAGGAATCTAGGAACACAGCTGCAGAAATCAGTTCAGTGCTCCCTAGATGATCCTCCTTCCTTGCTGGGTTCTGCTTTGCTTGCATATGTTGAATTGTTTTGTGGACATGATAGAATTTGAAGTTCCTAAATGAAGTATGCTGCCTTTTTTTAAAAAAGGAAAGTAACTCTGGCTGTAGACCACTGGGTTGAAAATGTATTTGAGGTTATATTGTTTTTGTTTTTCACCAGTTGGGACTTAGGCAAACTGTTTGTCGTAAGTAGTCTCTTTATTAGCTTATTTGTTATTTGAAATGATCGAACCATGTGGTTTTTGCCGATTATATATTTTGAACATAGATTTTTAGATGAGAATGCTGCAAGAGTGCTCATAATTTTGCTCTGTATTTGTCACCTAAGTTGCACTTAATTATATTGTGGTTAGATGACTCAAGTCTACAAAGAATTTTCAAGTTGCTTGTGCAAACGCTTCTTGCAGGAATACTCATGAAAAAAATGGTGTGAAAGCAGTCACAACTCATTCTCTTTCCTTAGCTATCTGTTACCTAGAGTTTCACAGAGAAATAATTCAGTTATGGCTATGAAATCATGAGGTAAAATCCTGGCAGCACTAAAATGAGTGGGAGTTTAGTCACCAACTTCAGAGGGCTCACAGTTTTTAATTCAAACCAATATCTGCAAATACCATTTTTGTAATCCTTATTCAACCTTAGGCATTATCTTTATCCAACCTTAGGTTAAACAAAACCTTGGCTGGGATGATCTAGTTGGGGATGGTCCTGCTTTGAGCAGGCGGTTGGACTAGATGACCTCCTGAGGTCCCTTCCAACACTGATTTTCTATGATTCTATAATTCATTTCATGTTTCTATGTTACTGTTTTCATCCTGCTTGCCAAAGACCATGACATCAAGGCCATCTAAAAAATATGCAGGCATGTTTTGTAATACTGTCTCCTACCATAAAAGACTCCACCAAACAGTGATAGGAATGAAAAAAGTATGTTGAATAAAAGCAGGAGAAAGAATGTAGGTAAATTAAGCAATGGTTGGTCATGGAAGGAATTTAGGCAGAATTTATTATACAAAAGTTACAGCTAACAGAGGTACTGAAGTTGTACTTCCCAGCACCAGAGTTCATTCATTTCAAAACAGAGCAGACTGTATGGCTGACATCGTCATTCTTCCTCGCATGCTTTGTGGTGTGATTGAAGGTAAGCTCACATGAGCTTTTCATAATACTGAGGGGATACTTTGGATCAGCATAACTTGTAAGCAGTCACTTTTCTTCATTAGTATGCTGCTTACTGCTGATTTGATAGGCGCCTGATTTTGTGCTTCCACAGCCTTTTTCTGCTCCACATCAAACTTTTGTCTTTCACGAGCACTGCATCTTCATTTAATGCTGACATAAATTGGCATCATCTCAAGCTGAATCTGACCCATTCATTTTCATACTTTACCCCTCAATTTTACCCTCCTGAGTTAATTTATTCTTGTAGTATAATATTATCTATTTTGTTGTTTCATATTTCCTCTTTGTCCATGCTGTCTGCTTGCTTTTTCTGCTGCTACTTTTCTGTTGACCAACATTCTTTCAGACTTCTGCATATGTCCTTTTCTGTATCCACTAATTTAGTCCCATAATTGTTTAGTCTTTCAAACCAGTATGTCATTACTCCTTCTGTTCAGCAAGAATTAATTGCTTGTACACAATCTCTAGACATTCTGAAGCTGGTCCAGTTTCTGAAAACCTAAATTGCTTCTGTGTAGAGCAGGTTTCTGACTTGCTTTAAATTAAAATTAAAAACATGCAACTTTAACCTGCACCTTCTCTGCCATTACTTGTCCTAGCTGTGTGAAAGAAGTTTTCTGACTTGACTTGCATTAAGATTCTTGTAAAATAGTGTTTACTGGCTCTCTAAGAGAGGTTATAGGCTAAGAGTGTCCTAGCCCTATTACGTTCAATGTTGAAAGAGAAATTCTTGGAGGCATAGGCTGTGGAACAGGGTGGGCCACCCGGGCCATGGCCAACCAACGTTTAGCACGTTCATTTAGCCAGCTATGCAGTTTAAAAAAAAAACAAAACAAAGCTATACAGTTTTAACTGGAATGACAATTGAGCATTTGTGGGTTATATAAATTAACATGTTAAAAATTGGTCAGGTCATAGCCCGGGTGGCTCACCTCATTCCGCAGCCTATGCTTGGAGGTATAGTTTTGGTGTGAATTGTGAGAACCGCAGAAACTACAGAGGATGTTGGGAATAAATGCAAAAGTGTATAATGAGGAGATTTTGCCCCTGAACCACAAAGCTCTTCACCTGAAGAACTGGGGAATCATTCCTAGAACATAAGCCTAGGAGAGACTATGGAAAAATACTGTAAAGAGACAGAAAGAGAGGAGACGTAGTCTGGCCCAGGAGTCTGGTCAAGCAGAAGAGAATGGGGTATGTGGGCACCCACAGCAATTCATTAGAATGTTGTTAAATAGTGATCTAAATTTTTAAAAAATCACAGACTAAAATTCAGCACTTTGATTTGGGAATGCTGAACCATTTTGTTTTGATCCAAATTTCCATATTCAGGGATGGTAGAGAGAGATCCACTGTTTGGAGTTTCACATGGCCCAGAAAATTAAAACACAAAGGAAACTAAGGCACAGCCAACCCTGATGGCTGTTGACAGAAAACTAAGATTGTATCCTGCTGCTAGTTTGAACAGACTAGAAAACTAGTAATATAGATAACTAAAATCATAATACTTCACCTATTCTTGATTTGAGGGTTTCCCATGTAGTTTAGCCTCTACTATTCCAATATAGCATTGGAGCCAGCATAGAAACAGCTCTTAAGAGTTTGCCCATGATGCAGTAATTTTTGGCTGTCACCAGATATCAGAACTGGAATAAAGTTCTGTTCCACTATCCAGACAAATTTCAGACCTAAGATTCTTCCGTCTGACCATGGGCTGATCTCTTCCTATTCATATCCAGTGAGTTGTCTGCATGTTGGAAAAGAAAAAATATCTTCCTTAAATAACTCTAACCTTTCCTCTTCCTCTCTCCAAACCATTCCATTACTTACTCTTCTCTTATCAGTGACATGCCAAAGCCAGATAATTAAGAGTCACTTTTTTTAACAACAGGATCTGAAGAACATAGAGTATTCTGATAGCTATGGTTAGCAGAATATTGCCTGATTTCATTCACATATAAGCTGTAATTTCAGTGGTGAAACCTTCCTGGGTTTGGCTCCATATTTCTCCCACAAGATTTAGTTTCCTTAGCTGAGAGTATTGAAGTAGAGAGTATGGAGATATATGCCATTGTAACTCTGCAGGGAAAGAGGAGAGTAAGGTCAGGATTCCACTGAGGATATCGTAGGAGACACAGAGAGAATCATGGGTGGGTTTAGATGTATACAACTGAAGGAACCACCATGGAACCAATATTCCTTCTCTAACTGGAGTTCTCCATGTGTAATTCATACAGAAGTAGGCTTGTTGTCTGCTACCTCTGCTTCCACAGCATTTTGTGGGGGAAATGGCAGGCATATTCTCTTCCATTGCCTTCTGGAGGATTTATTTGTCATCTTCATACAGTGGAATGATATAGACTTTTTCTCCTCTTTCTCTCTAGCTGAGAGATGTGTTGATTTTTGGACTCTTCCCACCATAATGACAGAGGAAGATATGTACCATGAATGTGTTCCATGTCTGTCTCTATTCACCTACTCATTTGATGATATGAGCTACATCTAGACACACAAACACACACACTCTCACTCTCTCTCTTTCTCTTTGGTTAGTTTAAAGTGCAAATCTGTCCTGCCTTCTGTTTGCCTATTCTATATGAAGCATTTGCCATTTTTCCATGTGACCTCTTTCTCCATCTGCTGGTGTTTCCTATCCTCACTGTATAGTCTGTCTCTGAATCTCTTTCTCCCCAACACTAGCTCTTAAGTCTCTACCCCACATAAGCATCTGTCTCCTCCGTGGTCTCTCATCTCTGACATTTCTATGTTCCTGGATGGCTCCTAGCCATTCTTTGTGGGTCTCCTTACCTGAAATGTTTCTTACATTCAACCTCAAGATAGAGTACTTGGGGTTAAAAAAATGGACTCCTTTCCCTATTTCTTCCAAACCCTTCCTCTATCAACTTCCATACATTAAGAGTGTCTGAAGCTGTGAAGTTTAGACCAAGGACAGCAGTAATCTGTTCTTCAGGGTGCTTATGCTGATGTTTCCTTAGCTTGTAACATAATGGCCAGGAAAAGGAAAAAAGGCAGTAGAGGCAGCCAGAGACCTCTTGCCTTCTCTCCATAATGGCCACTAGTGATAGGAAGCCAACACTGATTTTTAATTGATGAATTAACTGCCAAAAACTTCAGCCAGCACTTCATACACCTGAGACCATATGTGTTTAAAATTCTCAGTCACCTCAGCGAAACTGAGACAGTTGGTAGGTATTCAGAATGTCACTAATTTTAGTGTCTTGCCCTGTGTTCTGTATTATTTCTTTATCAGGAAGATACCACTCACTGGCAGCATCTTTAATATGCTTTCCTTATTGAAAACCATCCGTCTAAAATCTAAGGTAAGTGATTTAGAGGCTTTGTAAGAGCTTAGAAGTTGCTTTACTGTTAGGTATGTGTTTCGTAATTACTTTTACCACCTACAATTTGGTCTAATTGAGATAAATGTACAATAACATAGCTATGTAATTCTCAAAATGCTGATGAGTGCAATACGTTTCCAAATATGCATGTGGTCAAAAGCTGCTCTTTATGCAGGCTGGTACTCTTTTGAACTGTGAAAAGAATTGGGAGAATAGTTATCAATTTGAGCTAAAAGTTTGTCTTTGCTCGTTATATTTGTGTTTTCTTTTATTAGCAAAATAAAATTAAAACAGAATATAGATCATGGGTGAAAGCATTATAGGAACCCCTATTTTAGAAACTGAAAGCCTTTAACAATTTATGTTTGGTAATTGTAGCCCTACAAAGGGAAGTACTGAAAACATTAAGCACCTAGATAGTTATAGAATTTTTTGATACACAGATATGCACTGCAAAATTATACTCGCCACTGACAGAAAACAGGTGTTGTTTATTTGTATTACATTCTGATGATATATAGCTTTTCATTAGAAAAAGCCAGTTTGTTTTGCCTAAGTATCTTGCTTGTGTTGAACTTTCAGCAAATGCATGCTGAGTTCCCATAGGAACCTGATGTACATGTGGATTCCTGCTAGTTCAATTATGGAGCAATCTGCCATATGGGTTACCCCTGTGGGTTATCCAAGCACTCTACAGAGCAGGGGCGGGCAAAATCCAGCTCATGGGCCAGATCCAGCTGGTAGTGGACTCCATTTCCCAACAGTTCCTGCCTGTGTGGCTGGGGCTGGTTTCCATGAAGACCCCAGCAGCAGCTGTGCTATGATAGTGTGGGACCAGGGTTTCTATGGAGACTGGCTCCAGCAGTACTGGTAGGGTGTGTGGCAGGGTGAGGAGCTGCTCCAGGGTCAGGCTGGGATCTTGCTGTTGCAGTGGTGATGGTATGGTCCATACCCAGGGCAGAGCCGTGATCTGTAGCCTGCATGCTCTGGGCAGGGGCATGCAGGCAGTGGAGCACAGCTCTGCCTTGGCTCCTTGAAGTGGTGACAGCCTGGTCCAGAGCTGGGGAAGAGCTGTGATCCTCTGCCTGCTTGCCCCTGCCTGGAGTATGTAGGCTGTAGATTATGGCTCTGCCCTGGCTACAGACAACGCTGTCACCTCTGCAAAATCCTAGCCCAGTCCTGGAGCAGCTCCCTGCCCTGCCGAGCACCCTGCCAGCTCTGCTGGGGCCAGTCTCCAAGGAAACTGTGGCTCCATGCTATCATAGCAGGGGTGCTGCTGGGGTTTCCATGGAAACTGGCCCTAGCCACATAGGCAGGGGCTGCTGTGAAATGGAGTCTGGCTGCCAGCTGGATTTGGCCCATGAGCCAGACTTTGCTGCTATAGAGCCTGGATGCAGCAAGAATATGGGCTTCTACCACTGTATGAGGGAGCCTGAAAACCCCGGGAATCCCAGCTAGAGCCAAGACTTCAGTTTGGTGCCAGGCTGTTCAGCCTGGACCCTTGGACTTCAGGGGATTCCCCAGGCTGCACTTGATCTGAAGTAACTCCATGGACTGCTTCCAGGGACCTAAAAGTCCTTCTCAGTCAAGGGTATTTAGATTATTTTTCCCAATAAAAATTCCCTTCAAAGAGAAAATTTTGAGTTTCAACCATCTCTTGTGCTTAGATCCCCCAAGAACACTGAGGCCTCTTTGAGATAAGTGCAGCACATACACGTTTAAAAAAAATCCTTGTTTCACAGATTTCACAACTGAAATAAACACAAAAAGATAAAGGCTTGGAGAAGAAGAAAAGATAGCATCTCCATATTACAGATGGGGGAGGCTGAGTCTAAGACAGAGGGAGCATGTAATTTTCTCACACTCATACTGGGACTTTGTGGCTGAGCCAGGAATGGGACCCCAGATATCCTGAGTTTTGGTCCAACTTGCTAACCACAAGACTATCCTCCTCTTTTTAAAGAACATCTATTTGGAAAGAAATGTCCATATAATGAAGAACTTTTCCTTTTCACTGAAAGTTTCCATGTAAAGTTCTGGCTTATCCTTCCTCCTGAAATTAGTGATAAGCATTGCCAATAAGAATGGTCACTGAGCTAGTGTCTATTTTAGTTTTACTCTTGGTGCAAGTAAATACTGCTCTTTGGTTCTGAAGTACCTGATCAACATAAACTATTAGAAAGACAGCCTACTTTATGTTCTTTCTGGGATAGAAAGGCATGCACAAAAGTCCTATATGTACTTCTGCAGGCACCTTTTATTTAATGCAATGTAGGAAGAATAAATAGTCCTGAATAAAAGCAGGTGTCTTTTTGGGAAAGGTTTTTGAATCATTTTTGCTTATAAATGCTCTTTGGTTTATTTTTTGGCAGAAAAGTTTGCACTTGGTAGAATATAATGGTGTCAATTACAATTGAAAATTGCTTGTTTTCTTAAGCCGCGAGCTAATCTCTGGGTAAAGCCCACTGCCTCCTTTTTCTAATGTACTAATATCTTGAGCTAATTGGGTAATTTTTTTATACTTACGTGCAGTGCAGACAAGAGTGGCTCATTTAAAGCAGCTCTGTGTTTCACTTTGACCTGATTCACAGGATGTGGTCTTGGATAGAAACCATGGTTTAACAATAGCCTTTTTACAGCTAGCATGTTTGGGGATTTTGCTGGGGAGTGAGGGGGGTGGCATTTATAACTCTGAGTTATTAGTGGATTATTTTGTGTGCATCTTCAGTTGCCCATCATGTTTTTAAGGTCATAAACCTTTCTTTTCTGTTTTTATTGGCAGGAGAAAATTGGCTGATAGTATAACATATTTAAAATTCAGTAAAGGAATGCACAGTGTTTTGTCTGGTAAATGCAAGTAGATAATTCCCTTGTGTGAAGTGTGCAGATTTCTGATGGCTCATATATAAACCAAGTTGAGAGAACTCGGGGAAAAAAAGCAAATCAAATCAAAGGGACACGTAATCCTAAAGTGGTTAGGGTAGGATTGTAGAATTTCTGGGTATATAAACTGAGAAGGTGCCAGCCACTAAACATGTCTGCAGCTTGCTCTGAATAAAATATGGAAAAAGCCAACCAAATACAATGTTAGGATTGTGCTAGCTTACTTTCAGAATAACATTTGTTCTGCCTTATCTGTCTGTCCATTTTTGCTTTCCACTAATGGTTTCTCTGCTCCTGTGCCACCACTGAGATCTTAACATTGTGGGACAAGTTTTCATGTTCAGAGTATCTGTCTTTCAACATGCACTCAAAATAAATTATTCAGGTGAAAATGTCCAATTAATGCATCTGCCATAAATTTGAACAATCAGCAGAAGAGATGTCAATCTCTCCCATGCATTTTTCTTTTATAAAAAATAGTTAATCAAACCATCACTCTAAATATCTAACACCTGGTCCTGCATCTTGACGATATTGTTGTGGACTTCAAAAGATTTGGCAATTGAGGCTTCCTGTTGTGCATCAGGATTTGATTTACAGGACATCTGTAAAACCACCGCAGCTTAGTAATCAGAATGATCATGCATGACTTCCTAGCAAGTGCTGCAAAGTATACTTTCATTAAGCAGGAAAGGGCTACATGGCTCATGCATGATTTAGGGTGAGTAAGACATAAGTCAAGGTGCAGGACTTTTACTCACTACTAAAAACAACAATGGGATTTCCTGGCACCACATGTATTGAGTAAACAGGGCTTCACTTCTGTAAACTGACTCTCTTACAGGAGGGAAGAGAGAACCAACAGGACTATATAAATAGCAACAATTATATTACAAGAAATTAGCCATTAATAAATAAAACACTTTAGATAGCTAAATGAATAGGTCATAAATAAGAATGTAGAAGAAAAAAATTAAAATATTTTGAGATATGTCTGTTACTTTCACTATTCACAGTGGCTAGGGACAGAAGTTACACATAAACTGGTTTAAATGGTCAGAAACTGATTTAAACCTGTAACAGAATAGAAGCAAGCTCAATGCACATAAACCAATTTCAAAATGGCTGAAACTGGTTTAAGATGAGATAAACTTGGTTGATGTAGTATCAGACTTAGTTGATTTGGGTCAAACCAGTCTATGAAACTTCTATCCCAGCCCCCTTCCAGGTTCAAGTTAAATCACAGTCCCTCAGCATCCCAGCATGCTTTGCAGCCCTAGGCTGGGCTGTCTGCTTCACAGAGCATGGCTATCCCTGCTCCTCTGCTCCCTAGCTGGAGTAGTGAGGGCTAGCTGATAAAGGGATGGGGGGCAAGCCTGACTGGGGATGCAACCCAGTCTATGGACTGGGATGTCCCCCCAGGCAAACCCTAGCTGGAGGATTAAACACCCCTTCCCCCTGCTCAAATTTACTGCTAGCTTCAGCTGTGGACTATAAATTCCAAAGGCACCTAGAAGCAGGAAGAGGAAGTGAAGAGTAGCTCTACAGATTGCTGCTGTGATTCTGGACTGCAAATCCCAGAGACCCTTGGGAGAGCAGGAAGAGGAAGTGAACACAGCCAGAGAGCCATGCTCTAGCATTCCTTGGTTTCTGGCCTGAAGTACTGCTGGCATGTGGCTGCGTTGCCTGTGTCAAAGGTAAATGTCTGTTCACTTCCCTTTCAATTGAATCTATGCATTTTAGATTAACCTGCAAAGACTGAATTGATTTAGCCTTAGGCTCTTTGACTGGCTGTACCTAGCTAGTGACCGATCGGGGTGTCTCCTTTACTTACTGCTGGTACTATTTCTTCCCTGTCAGAGACCAAGGGAATATATAAGCAATACCTTTCTATCAGTAAGATAGTTGTTAGTTTGGGAGAGGTATGCATGTTCTCCCAAAAGCAGTCTGAACAAAAAAAAATGGTGCACCCAATAGAAAGTTAAACCTTATGCAGTGGGGGGGTTAATCCAGTTTAGTAAATGCTTGTACACTTACGGAAGTGGTAGAAGCTGCCCTGCTGTCCTTCATGAGTTGCAGTGTGCATTACTTCCCCTCCTGCAGGAACACTCCTGCACACGACTTGAAAGACCTACTCATGGGGGCTGTAGGCAGAGTTCTCAAATGTCACATGGGAGAAAAGTCCTCCCCCAGTGCAGTACTCAACAGCCCCACAACTGGAGTATGATGTATAGGGCTGTGGATGCCAGCTTTGAAGTGCTTCATAGGGGAGAAACTTGCCCTTGCAGGGCTTGAGAGCTTTTGGGTATAAGGTGTTCTTCAGCTCAGAGAAGGGTGCTTTGTGTCCAAAAGCTTGTCCAGTATCTCTCCCAGCTATGTAATGGGTCCAGTAAAAGATATCGCAAAAAAACTAAACCCTTGCCTATCAATACCCTTCATTGCATTCATAAAGTTCTTCCAGGGCTAAGTACCCTTAACTCCTGATTTGTTTTAACAGTAGTTAAAGCAGCTGGTTACCCATTTTTGAAAAAAAAATATTAATTTTACTTTAAAACACCATTGAAAGGCTTGAATTTCCTTTGATTTTATATGTTGAAGTAAGTTCTCTCAGAATTATTTCACATTATCAGTCCATCATGCTGGTACTTCCTGTTTGTTAATTATATTTTATTATATCATTTTAACAAACTTAATGATTTGTCCTTGTTTATAATTAGAACTAAATAAGGCATGTATAATGCTGCAAATGTATGACTTAAATGTGACACAGGTGTTGGGATATGAACCCTAGCACAGTGGTTGCTTCCTGTTAGCAAAGAGAGCTAAGTCTGAGCGTGCAGCATTGCATAGAGACTTGATTTTTAGACTTGCATGCTACCATATGGTTAATTGGAAGGTGTGTTGATGAGAATATAAAAAGAGAGGTGAGGAGGGCTGGAAACAAAACCGAAGTCAGTGTTAGGTTCTTTCCTTCAGTGTGACTAGGAGTGACCTCTGGTGCCGGTGCAGTGGCTTTCTAGTTTGTTCTGCTTTTATGGCAGTCAAAAAGATTTGTCTTGAGTGAGGGAAGTGAAAAGGTTACATTCGCCTCCAAAAGACACCTTAAAAACTTCTCAGAATGAGCCATGTTGGAGAAACAAAACAAGGTAAATCAGGAGTTAGTATTCTGAAACCCTATGAAGACTGAATAGTATCATCCAAAAGAAAACTGCTTAAAGGAATTCTGCAGCTGAAAATGAATATATTACAATAGATCCAAATCAGCATCTGAAATACTGAATTACTTAAATTCTCTGAAAGCCAGGAGATTAGGGATATATTTTTTATGGTATTTACAGAAAACCTCATTCTTTTTATCTTGAACACTAGTATCAGAATTGAATAATAAGATTACATTGTGAAACTGATATCAATACCATTACGGAAAAAATGATAATGATCACATTTTCAGACTGAAAGGACAGATGCTGTATCTTGCATTTCCTGCAAAAATGGCCAACATTGCTAGTTTATATTTTATACCAACACTGTATGTTTCTTCTTTCTGAAAATAGAATGGCTTTTTGCAACCAGTAAGTTGCGATTCACAACCTCTTTATGGCATAGAATGGTGCCATCACACTTGTTCAGCATAGAGGTAAACTGAGGCACCATGTGCTATGTATCTTTTCTTTCAAAGCAAAACAGCAAATCAGTAGCAGAACCAAGAGGCAAGTTATTAGTTTTCTGCTAAACTCCCAGAACACATCTTTGTGGTCCGCAGTTCTACGCTTTCAACACTGGGTATTCAGTTTGAAAACTATTGTTTTAAAATGTATTTCCAGCACAAGAAGTGAAAACAGAGTTAATATTTGTTACCAAGTATGCATGTTTCTACTAATTTTGTTGCTACTAAAAGAAACAAAATCTTTTAGAAAGATGGTGGCTTCCACTTTGTACTGGCACAATGTGCTGTAAAAATACATAGCCAATTTTTGTGAGCATCATCTTGTCTTGTAACTTCAAGTTATACATGACTTGCAATTATATAATAGTTTTTATGTTAAAATAATTCAAAAGCAAGCATTTTGCATACTCAAATATGCACAAACTAAGGTTTAACTGTAAAGAAGGAAATTAGAGTTAAGGTTCCAAATGTTCTCTCTATTTACTGTGGGATGCTTACAGTTTTATAGAACCCAAGTTTTGTGCTTCAAAACCCCTACATTCTAGTTCATCTTATAGTTGCTTTTAAAATATTTTGAGATGTGTTGCAGTGTGCCAAGTATTGGCATGCCACAGCACATCTCAAAGCAGCAAGACATAGATTGAAATGGAGACAACTAAAAATATTAATAATTTAAAACTCTGACTATGTTATGGTAACTTCACTGGAGCCACTAAGATGAATCATATTTATAGAAGAGAGATAAGTGTGGTTTTGTCATTGGCGCCATGATACTGTTCTGTGTCAATTGCAGTCATTATAATGTTGCTGTGTGTCCTACTTCACTGAATATGTTAAAGCTATAGTCATGTGCATGTACACAGCCGTACCTCCCCAAAACACACACATGTATATATGCACAGATCCAAGAAATGTATATGGTAATGGAGGGGTTTATTATATAAAAATGTTTTATGCAGGAAAGGGGCCTACCCCATTTTAATACCCTGTATGCTTTATGTGCTCTGGTGTGATTGTGAAGAGATTTAGAAAAGATTACTTTTCATAGTCTTAAAAATAAAGGCTAGTCTTTGGCACTAATGTTCTACCTCTTTAAGGCTCTGACAAGAATTCACTACTTTTTACAATATTCCCTTCTGAACAAGGTAATAATAATCCTACAGAGTTCATAAACATAGCTGTTCATCTGTAGCTCTCACAGGACTTTACAAAGGCTGCCAAGTGGTCTATTTCAGACCTGAGATTAGAATTCAGTAATTCATATCTATGCACCTACACAACTCCTATCAATCTCCACTTTCTGTTATATTTTCCATGTTATCCCAAATGCTTGCCAAAGATTATTTTGTTAAATTTCTTGCTTCCTGCATTGTCAAGGGATCAGTTCTCAATTACTGCTGGCCCAACCACAACTAGAAATCCAATGGATTTGAATACCTTCTTAGGGCTTTCTTACACTGTAATGTTAGGGAGCTTCTGGAGCTCCAACCCCTGGATTGGCTGTATGTTAACCCCTTTTTAAGTGACTTAAAGCATTTGTTATTCAACTCAAAGTTATACCACTCCATGGCAGGGTTATTTCTAATCCACTTTATTTTGCTCCAGTTCCATTAAGGCATGAATCCCACAGCTATTCTGTGCAAGTTGCAGTCCTTTAGCTTCCCAGAATGCAGTGGCCACTCCAGAGTTAGGGTGAGCAGGGATGCCAGGCTGTAGTGGGGCCAGGCATGCTGCCCCATAGGCACTTCAGGTCAAGTGAGCACCGTAGCCCCAAACTGCCACACAGATTGGCTCACTGTCCTCACCAGTGGTGGTGTGGGGTGGGATAAGCTCTGGAGGGGGGAAAAAAAAAAAAGCATCAGGCCCCTCTGGAGCTCTCCATCCCCTACCCTCCTACCCCCAATGTTGCCTGAGCTCCAGAGAAGTCTGATCCTTTTTTCCTCCAGAGTTTGCCCCCTCTGTGATCTTCTGGCCAGGTAGATGCTGTCTTGAATTCCAAGGGGCCGGATCCTTTTTTCTCCAGAACTTCTTCCTCCCCTACTCTATCCCACACTGTGCTAGCCATCTACTTCATCTACATTGATATTTTACATCAGATGCCTGATAGTTTCTGATAATCAGCTGGTGCTTTACACATCTAACTTTTTTTTATGAAAACTATGGGTTCAAAAGAAAAATAGACTCCTGTATACATTCTGTGCATTCAACAGGAAGTGAAATGTTTTGTGAAAACCTGGCAAAGGAACAAGACTTTTACTCAGTTTTGACTTTTCTTGCTCTTTATTTTCATTCAGTTGTATTTCTTGATTGTGGATTCCATGCTGCCTGGGCAGGGAAAAGAAGGATAGCGCCATAAAACATTGGTATTTTTAAAAAATACATTGACTATTATGAGTCTGTTATGTTCATATTTGGAAATATACATTTTAATTGTGACTAATATGTTATTGCATTCTTTTTTAGCTATCTTAGTAAATAGAACTAACATATCCTTGTATGGTACAGTGTGCTCAGTGTCTGTTTCTGCACAGTGTAGCCAAACATGATCATGGTCCAACAATGTTTGAGAAAAGGGTAATCTATCTGACAGTATGAAAACTCTGAGGAAATACTGATAAGTATAGCAGGTAATAAATTATGCATAGAGAATTGTTCATGTTCAGTGCTTTACAGATGAAAAAGTAAGAGCTCTCCCTCTCTTGCCCAGAGCTGACTTCTGGCAGTAAGAACTGACTCAGTGAAATTCTGATCACACCTCTCTGTGCCAATGCATATTTGTCCGCTTTGTCTTAGTCATACAAACTAAAAAGTTCCAAGGAACTATTGGCTACAATCCCATAAATGTCTTTATCCTTTAATAAACTGTTATTTTTAAAGTGACACAGCATTAGCACCTGACATAACACTGTTGTAGTTATGGCTGTAATACTATTGAGTCACTGTTCTGGACCTTTGATTAACATAGCCTGCTTTTCTGAAGATATTGTGGGGTAAGAGAGAGAAATTGTTGTAGAAGCTGCTCCCCACTGTAAATATATTGCTAGGGAAAACTGGAAATATTGTGGGGGCCTAAATAATTCTGCAGCTGTTTTTTTCCTACTGCATGGAGCACCTAGGCCAAGGACTACTTCAGAGCAGGAGACACAACTTCAGAGTTAGATCTATTTGCTAGTGGGCATGAGAGAGGGGAGAGGGTCGTGGAGGTAATTGGGTGTGTGTAAGTCTTGTAATATTTATGCTTATATTTATTTTTAGTTTCACCTGAGAGTGGAAGAAATGTATTTTCATTAGTAGAGCCATCCCTAGGGTATGGTGAATCAGGCTGACCGCCCCGCGCTTCAACATCCTGGCTCTAAAGGCTCCGGCAGAGATGCTGCTTCGCAGTTGCCCCATGACGCAGCCTGGCCTGGAGCCTCTGCAAGGCTGCCACGCACTGGGCCCTGCAGCTCAGTTCAGCTTGGGGCTCCTGTTGCAACCGTGTCCCTGACCCAGCCAGACCCGGCCAGTGTGGCCCTCACCTCAGCTACCCTGTGCTACAGGTTTCCTCTTGGGTGGGCTGTGCCAGCAGCAGCACCTTCAGTTCCAAAGCCCTGGGTCATGGTTGCTGCCTCCATCCTGCTCTACAAAAATGTTAAGGGGGCCCTGCACAGGCTGATTTGCAGGCCCTGCACCCCCCTTAAAGTCAGCCCTGTTCATTAGCAACCACAGCAGTTCTGCTCTGCTGAAGGATGGTTTTATCTGAGAATAGTCAGTCAAACTTAGCAAATGGGTATAAAGCAGGGCAGGGTGGTGCCTTGGTGTAACTCATTCAGAAAGACAGGAGCTTTCATATCCTACTTTGCCAGATTGTCAGAGCCTGTGTATAGCCCTAACTAGTAATCACTCTTTGTCTGACTTAAAACAGAGTGCAAAAAGTTTATCTTACCATCTTTGGGGAACTTACGCTTCCTTGTACAATTAAAAAAAATGCTGAGTGTTTTAAATGTATTACTTAAAACATTGAATATAACAAGAGAGTAGGCTCTCAGCTATCCCCATAGCTCTACTAAAGTGATTAGATTTGGGCTGACTTTTCTCAGCTAAGCACCTGTGCCTGAATCTTCAAAGCAGGTTAGGAATATAAACCTGAACTTGGTATGAGACTTGGAATCAAAGATGATATGCAGGCAAATAATATATTCAGCTAAAGTGCTTACATAGAAGATAGATACGTAACTGTGAGCTAGAGAAGAAATACTCTAATGAAGTGATTCTCAACTATTTCAGACTCAAGGCAGCTCTCATCAGATTCAAGGCACCTTTCCATCACTTTTGTGAACTGAGCACCACTCCATTAAAAAAGCTAATTGATTTACTACTGAGGGGAGCAGCCAGGCAGGGAGAGCCTTAGCCTAAGCAGGTCTACCCTTATCTGCTTATCTCTTCACTCTTGAAACCTGAGCCTGCCTTTACCATCCTCTCATACCCTACCTGTGTTAATTTAATGTACACTGGAGCATGGACGTTTGTGCAGGAGGATGGAGTTCAGGAGGATGTAGAAAAATATTACATATGCATATGTAGTAAAGTATCAAATATACAGACAGGAGAACTTTTAATCTCAAACTCTTCAGCATATTGTCCATGTACTACACCTCCATTATATTCAAGTATACAAATGAACACATAGCAATTAAGACTATTTTTACAGTTTAATCTCCCCATACTCAGGAGCCCTGAACTAGGTGTACGAGTGACTAGAACAGAACTAGTTGTCTTCTCAAAATGCTTGGTTTTGTTGTACTTGCAACAGAACAAAACAATGTCTCTGATAGATCCATTTATGGTACAGCTAGAATCTTGACACTTTGAAATGTTGCTTCTGGGTTCTGCACACTCACTGAACCTTCCCATATGCCTTACTTGGAAGGTATTCTCAGCACCTCTTCATCCACTACCTCACCTTTGCCAGCTAAACTTTTATTAGTGAGTACACCATAGTTACTGAAACATAAGTTGACCCCAAATTTAAGACATGCCCACCCCCACCAATAATTAGATTCTATATATGAAAAATGTATAACTTTGTTAGGAATATCTAGGTATAGTATCTAATAATTGAGGGGTTGTATAGAATTCTTCCATTCCCCCTCCTCTCCCTAACTGCTACAGCAGGGAAAGCAGTGGCTGAGACAGTCAGATGGCCCCTTGTCCTCCCCCTTCCCCCCACCTCCTGCTGCTTGTTCCCTTGCAGTCTTCCTGCCCCCACACACCCTCAGTTCCCCATAGCCTCTGCCTTCCCTTCCCACTCCTCACAAACTCTGCCCTTCCCCTCCCTGCTTTACTGTCAGATGCTGGTCCGGCTGTGTTCCCTCCTAGAGCACAGCACGTGGAATTGCAACTCAGCCAGCTAGGCAACATTATTGGCATTGCTGATTAGCAGGGCAGGAACTGTGCAGCAGTGTTGCAGGGGACAGAGTTTCCATGTGCTCAAGCCAGGAGCGAACCCAGCTTGAGCCCAAACCAAGCTATGCCTGACAGTAATAGGGGAGAAGTTTGGAGGGCAGAAGCTGCAGAGGAAAAGTGGGGATGGGGTCAAGAGGCTGCTGTGGATCTGACTCTGGTCCCAACCTAGGCAACAGCTGCCCTTCTCTACCCTCATCTTGGTATGCCATTCTAAGGCAAAGGGCTTTTACCCGATGTGACTAGGGGGAAAAGCCTCATCTTAGATTCAAGTAAAAATGATAATTTTACGTGTCTTTGTCTCCCAAAATGTTATCCAAAGGCCACAAGTCATCTACCTTATGTAATGGTGATATTCTGCTGCTTGCTTCATTTTTCGCATGCAAACCAACATCCATATGCCCATCTGATATTTTTCAATATAAGCAACTGCTCTAGACATCCCAGGCATATTCATTCCCAATCAGAAAGGAAGTGGCATGCATGGCCATGAATGAGAAGGGATGTGGTCCTCAAAAAAATTCTCTTTTAAGAAGTGGACAAGATCATGGAAACATTGAGAACAGTTGCATAAACATCTTCTCTTTATATGAATGAATTTACAGAACTTGGTTTCTGCTTTTAAATAAAGCAAAAACTTTTGGATTGTTATCCCTTTTTCCTTGCAACTAACTAACATAGGGCCTCTGCAGCTGAATGCAAACAATAGGTAAAAACACAGTTATTAATGAGATAACTTGAGAACTTTCTGATTCACTTTGTGCAATAGGATGATTTCCAACAACCCGTTTTGAACATAACTCTTTGGAGCTATTTTATAGATAGGCACCCAGTAAAACTGCCTGATACTTGCAAAAAATAAAGTAACTACCTAGTATATTTGAGTTATGACCCTCATTAATAGTGATCTTTACTATCACTGCAGAACAGAGCAGTGAAATAGCTGCCAAGATAAATCATACAGGAGGACAGTAATTCTCAGCCACGGTGTTACAGGATCCTTTAAAGGGTGCCACAGGAACTGTAGGGGAGTAAATGAGATTCATAGATTCATAGATGCTAGGGTTGGAAGGGACCTCAATAGATCATCGAGTCCAGCCCCCTGTATAGGCAGGAAAGAGTGCTGGGTTCAGATGATGCCAGCTAGATGCCTATCTAGCTGCCTGCTGAAGACCCCCAGGGTAGGGGAGAGCACCAGTTCCAGACCTTGGCCACTCTAAAGGTGAAGAAGTTCTTCCTAATGTCTAGTCTAAATCTGCTCTCTGCTAGCTTGTGGCCATTATTTCTTGTAACTCCCAGGGGTGCCTTGGTGAATAAAACCTCACCAATTCTCTTCTGTGCCCCCATGATGAACTGACAGGCAACCACAAGGTTGCCTCTCAACCTTCTCTTGCGGAGGCTGAAGAGGTCCAGGTGCCCCCAGTCTCTCCTTATAGGGCTTGGTCTGCAAGCCCTTAACCATACAAGTGGCCCTTCTCTGGACCCTCTCCAGGTTATCCACATCCCTCTTGAAGTGTGGCGCCCAAAACTG
>JAGPOW010001296.1:72050715-72096979 GCA_030014935.1 Caiman crocodilus | reverse complement strand
GTTCATCTTGGAGTCCACTAGGACTCCAAGATCCCTTTCTGCTTCCGTTCCACCAAGCAGGTCATTTCCTAGGCAGTAGGTATGCTGGACATTTTTCCTTCCTTGGTGCAGCACTTTTCATTTCTCCTTGTTGAATTGCATTCTGTTGTTTTCTGCCCATTTGTCCAACCTGTCCAGGTCTGCTTGCAGCTGTTCCCTGCCCTCTGGCGTGTCCATTTCTCCCCACAGTTTTGTGTCATTCGCAAACTTGGACAGAGTATGCTTCACTCCCTCGTCCAAGTTGCTGATGAAGACATTGAAGAGTATAGGTCTAAGGACCGAGCTCTACAGGACTCCACTGCCCACACCCTTCCAGGTCGATACCGACCCATCCACTACGACTCTCTGGGTGCGACCCTCTAGCCAATTCGCCACCCACCAGACTGTGTAGTCATTCAAGTCACAGCCTCTTAACTTGTTCACCAGTATGTATATTTGATACTTTGCTACATATGCATGTGTAATATTTTTCTTTGTATTTAGCCACATTTTCCAGAGCACTGATTTCCATACCTAAATTTCACAGGCTTGTTTATAGGTACTGGTAGATCACCCATCATCTGAAACTCAATACCTTTTTAGATTCCTTTGGCACATCCAGACAAGTGTGCACATGGGGTGTGCAACCTCTCAAAGCTGTTTGAGGCACTGCACACAGAGCATGTGTGCCAGTTGACTGCATTCCTAATTTCCAGCATGGCATCAAAATTAGAAACTGGGGCTGCTGGCATCGGCACAGGTGCTGGCCTCCATACTCTACCTGTGTTAATTTACTGTACGCTGAAGCGCGTGTGCAGGGGCATGCTGCTACTATTTGTGCTATGGGAAACGCACACCCCTGCATGTGCATGGTCATCTGGATGCATCCATTGAGTTAGACACTAGGACTGTGCAAAGCTTCAGGTGGTGATTTCATTCAGAGGAGATTCGGCCCAATTCGGTGGCCAAACCTTCAAATCCAAATCAAACAGGGACCAATTTAAAGGTCTGAATCTTCCAAAAAGATTGGGAGAGCTTTGATTCAGGCAACTCCTGGTGGCTGCAGGAGGGAGCTGCAGCCACTCCAAGCTGGTAAGTACTAGAGACTGGGGGCGGGGCTGGGAGAGGGGACAATGGGGGGACCCCGGCTAGCCCCTCTGACTCCTCCCATTCCCCAAGCTTGTGCAAAGCCCCCCACACAGTGAGGAGCAGTGGGGATTGCCTCCCACCTGGCAGCACCCAGTGAGCATCAGAGTTTTGTTTGTTTTTGTTTTAACAAGAGCCAGGAGCTGGGACAGGTGGGGCTGGGAGAGGGACAGAGGATGGGCCTAGCCTGGCTGATTTGGAGATTCAGCCAAATCAAATCAGGAATCACCAAATCAAATCGCTGTCCCCCGAATTGGCCAAATCCAAAGCGAATACTAGCTGCTTCACACAAGCCTGTTAGACACCCCAAATTTGAGGCTCCCAGAATCACTTCTAGAAATCTAGAATACTCATCTTTTTCTAGTCTGGTTACCCCATCTGGCTCCATCTCTTTTTGCTCCCTTCTCTCATGTATTTTTTCTGAGGTAGGTACATTCTGAACATTGTCCTAACAACAGTGACTTTTTTTCTATATTTCTTCTCAGCAGTTTGGATCACTAGGCCTCATTCTTCTCACCTCCTCTCGTTTTAGGCTTACTTGCAGTACTGTTGAATTCAGTCAGACTAGTGGTGGAGAGTTGAAACTGAGACAGCAAACAGGCTCCTTTAGCTTATGTGCCATTCCTTTGCCTAAAGTGTGCCAGCAATAACTCTTTAAGAACTGTCCAACAGATTCAAATATTTTCTTTCCGTACAACGTGGCTTTAATAGCTCATTAAATAATTGTTGGTCTCTTGATTGAAAGTCACCATTCATAGATGAGATGCAATATCCTCTGCAAGCTTCTTTGTAATTCAATACAACATGATCATTCAACTACATACAACACTACAGACTATTTTACAGAAAGCTTATAGCCTTAAAACTTGCCATAGAAGCTGATTTGCAAACTTTTATTTTGCCTGTCCCAATATCTGAACTCTAAGAGCAAAACAGGTCATATGAATTAGAAGGAAAGCACTGGCTTGTCAAATATAGTGTTACTTGGAGGAACTTATAAATTACAAGTTTATTTTAAATCTGGGCTGAATTCAGTCTTTGTAATTCTGCTGCAGTCAGTTGTTAGTGGAGTTACAACAGAAATGAATGTCACTCACTGTCCATTAAGGCAGTTGTGGTGTGGCCATCATACAGTATGGCTCACTTTAAAAGGATTGTGCAAAGGCTCACTTTTTTGGTTAATGTAATTTTTGTTTTATGATCCCTCTGCATTAGTCTTTTAGGACTGAAGAGCATATGATTTTAGTCTTTTCTATCATGCCTAAAAAGGACAAAGTCTCAGATAAAAAATGACATACTGTAGAGAACTGTTCAATTAAATAGCATTCACTGTTGTTCTTATTATATATTATTCATTAAATATTTGTGTTGCAGCAGGGGCCAAATCATGGTCAGAGCCGTATTGTGCTAAGTGCTAGATAAGCAAGGAGTTTGCACAGTCCCTTTTCTAAAGGGCTTACAATCTAAAAGAAAAATCCCAGTAATATATAATAGGTGTGGCAAAGAGGAAAAAAAACACATCTAACTGCTTATCTGTCTATTTATAATGTCTAGGTAGTTTACCATAACAAAACTACTTCCATTAGTGGCCTTTGACCTACCTTTTACATTCCAGCTGATTTTTGTCATATTTCACAGCAGAAGTTGATCTTGAAAGGGGCTGAATAAAGAAGCAGTAGCCTCATGGATCAGTTCAGGGAAGACACTCCCTGCCTAAGGGTTGTGGTTGAAGAAAGCATGGATGTTTGTGGGATGAGCTCATTCATGTGCAGTAGAGCCTACCATTGGTGCATGAAACAGAGGTGCAATGTGCTATGGCTCAAGAGTAAGTAAATTTGCAGGGATAGAACTGTGAAGGGCGTGAAGGCAAAGACAAAGAACTCGAACTTGATTCAGTGGCAGGCAGAGAATTTAAGGGAGGATGTAATTATGGTCAGATGCGGATAAGAACATCATCTTCATAGCCTTTTTTCTGTAGCAGTGAAACTGCTGTTATTGTACCTTTGTATAATGCTGCAATGATTGACGAAATTCTTCCTCTACAAGAGGGTAGCAATATGAAAATGTATGTGGTTGTTAAAAAGAAATCGGTTGTATCATAAATACCTGCTATCAGTATATATTCACTTTGCTGAGAAAGACCTTAAAGATGTACTCACAAGACTAGAGACAACAGAGAACAAGTAACGTTCTCTATACTTTGACCGAGAATGTGTGCTAGGTGGGTGGCTAGGGCTGGTAGAGGTTTATCTTTAGTAAGTGTCAGTGGTGGTTTCAGAAATTCTGTTCAATGCCTATCTGTTTTAGAACGTATACTCTGTACTTACACATGCCACATTGCTCCTGAAAGATTAAGCCAGGAGGCTCACTTCTTTGGTAGGATTCTGAGAAGCTTTGTCAGTAGGGAGACTCTCTAGAGGCAGACAGATGCCAAGGCAGGCAACTAGACCATTAAATTTATCTTTTAGTAGGCAGCATCATAGAGGAAGGTCTGCAAGCTGAGATATCTGCCACAGGACAGTACCCCTGGACTCTGTCTGGGCTCCAGAGGCCTAAAACATTTGGGATTCCAATGATTAGAGTCCATCATGTCAATCAGAATGGTTAAGTGTGGCAGGTGGAAACTCAGTTGGGTATTGTCCCAAATAAATATTGTACCTTACTGTTTATTTCTCTAAATTATTTGCCATGAAGTCATACAATTGTATTTTAAATACTGGATTTAAGTTGTCTTCAGAAACACAATTTCATATTTACCATAGAATCATAGGGTTCCTCAGGAGGTCATCTAGTCCAACCTCCTGTTCAAAACAGGACCATCCCCAACTAGATCATCCCAGCCAAAGCTTTGTCTAGCCAGGTCTTAAAAGCCTATGTAATATGTACTCCATGTTGCCTTATTCACAGTAGAGTAAGTGTCAACTTCATTAAATGTTTTATACAGCCACAGGTGGATTCAGAATTAGGCTCTCAAGAAAAAATGCATTTCCCCCATTGCATTTCTCCTTCCCTCTAGACCACAATTTTATAAAAGAAAATTATTCTGTTTAAATACGTCTTACCAAAATCTGGAAGTCTCGAAAGAAGAAAAGATATAATCATTCTTTTCTTATTTCCCATTGACTTTTAATTACAAGAAAATATCTGACATTGCTTGTTGCTCAGCATCATAAGAAATCCTATATATATCATGCCTCATCACAGCAGATAAGAAGTCTACTCACTGGATGCACTGCATTGCTATTATAGTTAGACACTTCATTTTCAGCTGGGAAAGGCTGTTTTTTGGATTACCCAGTTTTTCCTTACACAGAACCTCCATGCTATTAACCATCTCTCTGATGATGGAAAGCTAGATGCATCAGTCTCTGAAGTGCCACTGCGGAGCTGCTGGTTTGGCTGGAGAGCAAAATAGGATGACTAATAATATCTCCCTTCCTCCCTCCCTCCAGGGGCTGAATGTTTTACTTGCATTTGCAGCCTCTGTTGAGATGCCCTTGATGAGAACAGAATGCACATTCCCTTTGGTGAAGGGGGACAAATCTTACCCCAGGTTCTGCCATTTTTAAATCAGTCTATATGTGCTAAGCTTCTGTTCTGCTGTGGGTACAGACTGGTTTTGTGTGCTGAACTTCTGTTATGGCTATAAGCCAGTTTCTGATCATTTATACTGGTAAAACGTAATGTCTGTACCTGTAGGAAATCTTTCTGTGACAGCCTCTCCTACCCAGGATGAAAGATAGACTCCTGGTAAATTTTAGCTTCTGTTCAGTGGTCTCAGATTTCACTGACACTGCCAGTCAGTGCAAGTTTATTTGTCAGAACAGGGAGGCAGTTGCTTGGTTGTGAATCTATGGTGGCATTAACAAATGTGTCAGCTTCTCAGATCCACCAAGCTGTACTTGTAATAACACCTCTTCACTCTGATGTGTGTGCTACTGTGGCTGCATCAGCTGCATTTGATTTAGCACTTTTCTTTGATAATAAGAGTGTGTGGTTTTTAATGTAAATTTTTAAGGTATAGTTTCCAACTTAAAACTATTTCATCTAGAGGTGGTTAAGCCAAGTGAAGTTTGAGGTTTTGCAAACCTCACAAACTTTCTGAGGTTTACAAAGCTAGTTGGGTTTTGGGAACCTCCTCCCCATTATTCCATGCTGCTTTTTCCTCTAGGGATGATTTAGTTCAAAGAAGTCCAATGTTTCTTTTTTTAAGTCAGATTTGTTTTAGTGGTAGGATGCCCTCAACCTCCTTTCACAGAAGAGCTACACTTTTGAGAAGTGAGTGACCAAACACAGTGTGAATACTGTATTATTTTTTTCCAATACAATTTCTCTAACTTTACTGTTTTATTCACAGTCCTGTTTTTTGTAGTTTCTTGAAAACACCTGTAGAAGTGTCCTTTTGCACATTTCCTTCTTTCTGTGCTTATCTAAAATAAATAAATATAGTTAAATCTTGATGTATTTAGTCTTTATTCATGGACAATACTCACTGGATTCAACTAACTTGAGTAGAAGCTGAATAACTATTGAAAGATTTGGCTCATAGACAACAGAAAACATTTTTCCCTAAGAAGCAGTAGCTTCTTATCTCCAAAGTAGGCAACATTCACCTACAGTTTTAGACAGTAATATGTAGTATTTATTTCTGTGATATTTGAAGCCTGTTTAGAAATCAGTAGGAACTTCCTTAAGCAGACTGACATCCATGACATGAGAAGTGAGAAAGCTAACAAGAAAAGACCTAACTGGCTGCATTACCTTGCTGCTTCACCAAAATCCTTTGTGGGTTTCAACTGTTGCCATTTAAGGCTATCATTTTTGTCTTTTCCAAAGTTATATTTCAGCTGTGTTTAGGATTTTGCCTAGATTTCCTATATTTGGTAGTGGGGGTACTAGAGGAATATTGGAATAATAAAATGACATTTTTCAGGTGCCTTTCTTCCTAAATACTTTTGGGCTAAGTACAGGTGGTCAAAAAACCCAAGGCTGAATTGTTTCAATCTTCACAGGTTAGTCTAAGCTGAGTAGATTGAACAAACATTCATTCACTTTTGATTTTAGAAATGCATCCATATACCTGCAGTGCCTCCGGCCAGAAGCTGGGGGCCTATAGAGCGTGCCTCCCTGCTTGGCTGGTGCAGACTACTTGGGCCAAGGCTATCTAGCCTAACCACCCTGTGAGTGACAGTTTGCAGGGAGTTGCAAAGAATCCTGGGATGCTGGGGGACTGTGAGTTAACTTGAATTTGGAGGGAATCTGAGACAGAAGTTCAATAAACTGATTTTTAACCTAAGTCTGATACTACATCTGTCCAGATTTATCTTAAACTGGTTTTGGCCATTTTGAAAGCAGTTTGTATGCACTGAGCTTCTGTTGTGTTACAGATTTGAACTGATTTCTGATCACTTATATTTGTTTATGTGCAATTTCTGTCCCTAGCCTTAAGGGCAACCACTGGATTTTGGATTTAGAACTGTACACTTTAGCTTTTCAGTGACATATTTTTCCAGTATTTGACTATAGCGTTATTATGCAGAAAGCCAGAAAACAAAATAAAATTAACTGTTTGGCATTCTTCAAACAGCTTCAGTCAGGGAGGAAGTGGAGGATTTAACGTTCAGAATATTAGAAGCAGCTGTGGATACCTCATACAGGTTTAAAACTTTAATAGAGCTGCATATGACTTTAAAATAGAAGGAAGAGTGCTGGCATTGACTCATGATTTTTGAATGGCAAGGAACATAATATTTCAGTAAGTCTTAGTCAAGCTGTTTTAATTAGCCAACAAAAGAAAAAAAGATTGTATGAACTAAAAACATCTTGCACTCAGTGGGTAAACTTGATCAGTTTGGTCTGAATTATTTGGCTTCAGTCTACACATCTCATTTCATGTTTGCTGGCCCAGGTACAAATGCAGAAGAGTCATGTAGAAGAGAGGGATTGGAAAGTACTATGAACTGTTCTTTACAAAGACATTTGTCCCTCACATTTGTGTACTTGAGCCAGAGCATTCAGGATTAAAGCTTTGAAAAATAGTGCTTCTTGAAGCATAGCCATATTTATCTGGCAGTGATTCACATACAATGGATACAACATTGGCATAATTACAAAAAAGGAACCGATTACAAAAGTGTATGGTGTGGTGGTTTTAATAGGGTCACAGTTTATTAAAATCATATCAAGCAGAAAAGGAAAATTCTTCAGAGGCTTTTCTGGAGGCTTTTTTCTGTTGTTTTACCTTTTATCTCCTACCCCCTTCCTCCCTCCCTGTCAAAAAAAAAAACCCCTTTCTCTTCTTTTTTTTTTTTTTTCACTTCTTCAGAAAAAAAGGTACAATATAAATTTTTCAGTGTTGGATCACCAGGATACTCTGCAGCCATCCAGCAGCCAATAGATCATTTTGGAAGACAACCAATTATTCTTTGTGTTGTAGAGACTGAGTGCAAAGTATGGGTACTTAAAATGAAAGGTTTGTGAACATTTATATCAGTAAGTTATTCTTGTTAAATTAAATGATAGGATAGCTGGGGATCATTTACAGGTACAAATAATAAAACCAGATTTATAGAATTTTAGAGAATAGCTACATAATTGATAAACTGACACCAAAAATACATGTTTGTGATTTAAGAAAGATTGCAGGTATCTAGAAATGCAAACACTGTCTAACTCAAACCCTTCATACTGAAGTCACCCACTGACGAAATAATAGGACTGGTAAAAAAGAGCTGCAGAGGCAACTTTTTGTTAAAAAAACTCCAGATAGAGCATGGCACCCAATTTTGATTAATGAAGAAATCTAAAAAGAGGCAGTAAGGAAGTCCCTTTAGTGGTTTAAAGTGTTTTTCCTTCAGGTTGTTTACTATGCTGTCATGTCATAATCATTCTGTTCCAAAAAGACGTGAAAGCCCATTTTGTCAAGCTGTTAGTAAAACCGCTGTTATAAGATGTGTCCTCACATTACTATAAATTAAGGATGGGATTTGAACCAGTTTTGTCATATGATCAACGGAGCTACTGACTCGAATAATTTTAAAGTAAATCTCTCTTATTGCAAACTATGGAATAATTCCATGTCAACTCCCACAAATATTTACATGGATGGAAGAATTTCTACCTCTTCCCTTACTTCTCATGTTTTCTAAATTGAGATTTAGAGTTCTTGCATGTTTTGCTATTGCCTAAACTTGGTTTTGTGTAATTCTTAAGGGTATTCTGCTGATGTTGAATGCTCATTAAAATGAATTATGTTTAAAAGCCTTAGAAAATTGAGTAAGGCGACAGTCCGATTCCCCTTATATTAGACTAAATGCTAGGTTTGTGTTACATATTTATGTTCAGCATGTAAAATGTGCAGCTGTTTGCCCATTTCTCAGTGCTTTTGGCCAAAGAATAGTCTGTGCCACTACAATTATTTACCGTTTATTTTTGCGGGCCAAGCTCAGATGCTCCTTGCTTCCTTCAGTCAGTGTCATCTAGATCTGATGCGCCACACCAATGACTAATTGGTTTTAAATCTGGCATTGACAAAATAGATTTTCTGCCATTTGTAAAGGAAAAGACCAACACTGAAATGACCAGACTCTGTAGAGTCTGTGGAATAATTTGAGCATGTTTATTTTGACTTCATATTACATCTGGGAGTGGGAAAACAGAAACCAGGAGTCAATTTTTAAATTCATTTTAAGATGTTGATAATCCCACATAAAATAAGAACATGTTACAATGGCAGGAAGTAAATTCAAGAACACAGAGGTTACTGCATAAAATTTCCTTTGCTTTTTATACTAGCATATAGTAAACCCATTTTGCTCCACTGAAGGACCTAGGGAAATATAAATGTTTTCTTAAGGAAAGGACATATTTCTTTTTTCAAAACTGATTACTGAGGCATCTTAGTCTCAAGAAAACTCCTTGCCTAATACCTACATATTAAATTGACTATGTAATGCTTATTTGTATAGATCAATGCCTTTTTATTCTCAGTGTCTTTCTATTTATTAAAACAAAGTGCTTCTGATTGTCCCAGTGAACAGCATGACTGCACTTGGGGAATTGCCTCTTTGAAGATAGTTTGTGTTAAATAAGCTTCAGCAATTTTGGACTAAACACAGCAGGCTTGTAATTAACACAGAAAAGTGTTTAATGCCAGTTTCAAATAAACAAATGGATGCTGTCTGCACAGTTAAAATGCAAAAGACAGACAAATAACACTGCTCAAGAACAGGAACCAGGGCAGAAATGACAGGGGGGGGGTGTGTGGAAGGGATGTAAATGGATTATGCATTTTGTCTTATGACATTTTTCCTTCTATGAATATAAAATTATATTTTGTGCCCCTTGAGCTATCAAGGGGAACAAATGAGGGCTTCTTCCTTTCCTATTTACTATTCATTGAACATTGATTAGGCCTTACAAGACTTTGATAACCCACTTAATCATTGTCCATACAAGGACTTTAATAGAGACTGTTATTTTATAATGTATTTTAGTGTTAAAGTCCTTTAATAAGTGTAATCTTTTTTCAGACAAAAACTCGTTTAACCTTAGGAATGTTGTTGATTTTTTTAAAAAGCTGTTTGCACAGTAATTCAATACTTCTTTTTTTAATTACAAAAATAACCAGTGTTCATTTGATCTAAAAACTACAAGATGCTTCTGGGTGGCTACAAGTAGCATTCATGGACATTTAAGGACTTGTTTGGATCAAAGGATGTTGAAATTGTCTATAGAAGGAAAATAAATTATTAAATCATAAACAAATACATCAAAACATGATTGAGAGTATGACAAAGCTGCAAAAAAGAGTATTTTCATAGTTATGGTTGAAAATGTGGTCAGAGACTCTGCCCATAATTCACTCCACTTTTATTAGTCTGAGTTAGAACAAGAAAATGAAACACATTGGAAGAAATTCTCCTGCTCAGTCAAATTTGCAGTAAATGCTCTAGAATATTCCTAAAAGCAATGTGTATGTTGCTCACATACCTTTTATTATTTTCATGCAAACATTGGGTGTGTATAAGCATTACATTTAGATCGTTCTAACCAAGTTTAGGGTGATCTAAGTCCCTGGCTGGGCAAGCATTCTTTGGGCTTAGATCAAACTAAAAATTATGCCCTTGATTTCAAGTTAGCTGTTGTAAGGCAAAACTAACTTTAAATTGGCACAAGGTTAATTATACCTAGCAAGGTTTAACTTGGCATAGCAAACTCCTGCATGCATTCACAGCACAGACTCAGGGCTGAGAAAGCCCAGTCATTCTCCACAGCCTGGAGATGTACTGTTTTTACTCTTCCCCAGCCACACCAGGCTATTATTTGCACTCCCTCCCTGCAATGGGCAACCCCCGCATGGACCCACCAACCCCTGTCACACCCCATGGACCATCCAGCTCCCAACAGACCTGCCAGCACCCCTTCTCCAACCCTCCCTGACTTACCTCTGGCTGCCCATGCCGCCTCTTAGCAAGCAGCAAATGATCATGAACATGTGGCGATCCTGACTCTGGTTTGGGTATCTTTAACCTGAACCTGGTAATGTAAATGCTTGTTTGCATGCACTGATTATATTTTGCTGATGATCTCTTTAAACAGGCACACATGGTGGGCCAAAATCTGTGACTCTTAGTTACACATTATTCTCAATGGAATCAAGGATGTTTTGAAAAGGACCACAGATTTAGCCAAATGTCGGTATTTGCTCTGAGTAATCCCTTACAAATTTTCTGTGTAATGAAATAAATTGACTAAGTGAAATTCTGACCTCTTTGAAGTTGGTGGTGGTTTTTGCCACTGATTTAAGTTGGGCCAGGATTTCACTCTGTTATATCTCAAAGTAAACTCAAGTCATGAATTCAGATATGGCACTGAATGTACCCAAATTCTACTTGTCTGATGCAGTCCACTGTAATATTTCTAAAGTAACATGTACATCTACCACTTCCTTGGGTTGAATTCTTCCCTTGAATAATCAATGGAAATCATGCAAATCTGAGGGTAGAATTTGTTTCTTTGATTTTTAGCCAAAGGGCAGAGATTTAGAAAGTCACATGACCTTATGATTGTTATTCATTACAATGAAAGTGTCCTAGGAACATTTTCAGGAAGTACAATACTTGTCTTATACCTTTTAATAGCTCTACATGTGTGCAGCAACAATGTCACAGTTGATGGCAGGTGATCCTAATGAACTAACCCTCCGAATGAGCTAACCCTCCTTTATGAACTCATGATGTAATTGTTTCTGTGATGCTACTGAGGTTACTTCATTGAAAAAAAATAAGCTCCATATTCCCATTGGATTAGTCAAGCTGTTTGTGTGCTAGTTGTTTATAAAGAGACTGTAGACTACCTGTGACTGCTTGGAGTCCAGGCAAAAATGGTTTGGACTAGGATGGTTAGCTAGATTTATGTTGGTAGGCAGTCCCCTCCTCCTCTTACCTGGCAGAATATCTGTGTGCTACATGATATGCTGTTCTGCCTCTATCCCCACCTACCCACTTTTAGTTGAGCCTTGGTGAAATGTTATGCTTCAGCAAGACATCAGGAAATGCTCAGATCTTCCCTTATCATAAGTTCTTTTTAAGCACAAGGTGATGCTTTGAAACATTTTTTCCTCTCATTTGATTCCCCATACATTAGGAAATGGGAGAGCTCTTAGCAGATTGTTTTTTTCCACTGCAGTCTCCCTCCATCTCGCTTTTTCCTAAAGAAGAGCCTCTGGGGAAGTTGGTGTTAAACTGAGAGTAAGTCTAGTTGTTTTGGTTACTCACCCTGATGTAGTGTTTCTGAAAATGATTTCCTGCAATGCAACATGAGGTCTCACTCTGAATCACAAATGGTAAATCAAATTCATGCAGTGTGTGCACTCTTTGAAGCTGCTTTTACTCTCCTGTTTCATGCAAAATATTTATCTTCAAGTCTGTGAGAGCAGTGCTTCAGGTTTGAAAAGGTTCCCCCCTCTTTTTGAATAAATGACAATTCTGCCACTTCAATAGAATACATTTTCCATAACCCTTTGTATCCTGAGATGCATGTTTCAAGCCCTGGCATCTACTCATAGCTATAATATTATTCATTGTGTTAATCATGAAAACACTATTTATAGAAACTACATAAAGGGATACAAATAGCTAAATACTGATTGACTGATGCTGGCTAACATCGACTGCATGCCATGAACTGTATAATATTTTGTGAATTTTAAAAGAGATTATGCATGAGCAGAGTCATGGTAAAAGGAAGGCCTGAAAAGAGAATTCATCCTGCTTTATGTAAAATATCTTCCCTGAATGTGAAAGGTGGAGAATTCCAGATAAAAGCAGGGGAACATGCATATGATTCTATGTTACTAGCAGATTAGGGACATAGACATACAACCAACAAAGGAGGCAGGGCTTTACTGTGCCTCAGCTATTCCACAGTAGCGGCCTATTGGTATGCTCTTACCCTGCAGTCAATACAAGGCAAAGCTATACCAGAGTAACTTACTAGGGCTGTGTGAAGCTTCAGTCACTGATTAGATTTGGCGGAGAATTGGCCTGATTCAGTGACTGTTCCTGAATCCAAATTTAATCAGGAGACCCGTTAATCTCTCCGAGTCAAATCGGAACTCTCCAAATTGATTTGGAATGATTTGGCAATTTGGACATACACACGGCTTTGAATGGTTTTTCTACATACCTCAAGGTGGCAGGTGGCTCGTGAATGCTTCGATGCTGGGGTGCATGGAGTATCTCACAGGAGTGTTTCCTAGCGCGCTTGGCAGCAGACCCAGAAATGGAAGAGAAGCACTTTCAGGTCTGCCAGGGAACATTTAGGGGGGCCCCCCTGCACTCCCCTGGCATGGTAACTGCTTGCCTCCTGGGAAGTAGTTCCGATCCATTTCCAGGTTTGCCACTGAGTGTGCTGGAGGCCCACCCATGCTTCTGTGGGGTGCTCCATCTGCCCTGCCATCACAGTGTTCATGAGCCATGCCTGGTATCTTGAGGTATGTAGAAGAAAAAACATTTAAAGCTGTGTCTATGGCCAAATTGCTGGTTCTCCAAATCAGCATCAAATCTTCAGATTTGGATTCAGCTGAATTGAATCAGGGACAGTGATCTGAATCAATCAAATCACTATCCCTGATTCAGGCCGAATCCAAATTGGAATCAAATAGGGCCTGTTTTGCACACCCCTATAACTTACCCCTCCTTCACTGAGCTGCCATGGTTTAACTTCAGCTCAGTTCAAGGAAAGAGTAAATGCTGGAAAAGCAGTAAACGTATGGTATACACCTTGGTAAAATGTTCATATAGACCAGGGATGCTTAGCCCCTCTGCCCACAGGCCAAATCCAGCACCCAGCTTTTGTCATCCAGGCTGCAGGGCTAGATCAGAAATGCAGGGCAGTGGGGTCAGGCAGAGGTAGCATGGGGTCCCAGGGTCCCAATCCCAGCATTCAAGACTAGGTGGGGCCGTGCTGGGCCCTAGGGTACATTCCTGGCATGTAGGACCACATGGAGAGATTGCGGGACAACAAAGATGAATGGAAACATCTGGTGGCAATATCTAAAAGATAAGTGGATCTGATACATAAGGAGATGCAGGAAATCTGTGGGTCCTTTTACAAATATATTTTGGTTTCCCTGAATGGGGGATCCTTCAGAACTTTATAGAATATAACGTCTCGAGACACCATTAGATAGTTTAGTTTCAACTTCTATCTATCACAGGCCATGGAATTTCACCCTGTTTCTCTAGTATTGAGCCCAATAATTTATTTGATAAAAAAGTTTAGTCTTCAGAATTATATGATCTAAATCTGACAGTGTCTAGAGAAAGAAATTCCCTTTCCTTAGTAGATTGCTTCAGTAGTCACACATTCTCACTATTAAATATATAAATCTTTCTTGTTTAAGTTGTCTTGGTTTAGTTTCCAGATACTAGAATGTGCTATGACTTTCTTTTCTAGGTTAAAGATACTGCTACCATTTGATATTTTCCCCAGTGGAGATGCTTATAACCAAGTCAGCTCTCAGCCTGCTTTTTAGAATACAAATTATGCAACCTTGAGTCTCTTTTCATAAAGGGTTTTCTCCAATCTTCAAATAATATTTTTTTGGCTCTTTTCTGTACCATCTCCAAATTTTCAACATCTTTTCAAAGTGTGAACATCAGAACTGTATACTGTACTAAAGTTAGCAATTTAAGGTCTGATACAATAAACCAATTAAGCATGTTCTTTAAGTGTAAGAGTAGCCTGTAGACTTTTAACAGGGCTACTCGCATGCTTTGCAAGAGCAGTTTCAAAGGACTTGCATTTTGGAAGTGCTTAATACATGCTACCTTGGGTTAAGTATAGACAGTCAAAAAGCCCAAGTCAGAATCAGTTCAATCTTCACAGGTTAGTCTAAGCTGTGTATATTAAACCAGTAAGCAAGTGAACAGATATCCACTTTCGATTCCAGAAATGCAACCACACGCTTGCAGTGGTCCAGACTGGAAGCCAAGGGGCAATAGAGCATGCGTTTCTGCTTGGCTGCAGCAAACAACTTGGGCCAAGGCTAACCTATCTACCTTGTGTGTTTGAGTTTGTGGGGGAGGTGCAAAGAATCGTGGACTGCTGCGTGACTTTGAGTTAACTTGATTCTGGCGGGGATCTGTGCCAGAAGTTCAATAAACTGATTTAACCTAAATCAGTCAAATCTGATGCTACATCTATCCAGGTCTATCTTAAATCAGTTTCAGGCATTTTGAAAGCAGTTTATGTTCTCTGAACATCTGTTGTGTTACAGATTTAAGTCAATTTCTAATCACCTATACTGGTTTATGTGTAATTTTTGACCCTACCCTTGATGTTAGATGCTGGTATTGTTCTATTCTGGAAACAGGGAATCGTGCAGTCATGTTTAAAAATTTGGCCTCATAGCTACTCTTCAGTAGCTGAAGCATAAAAAGAAAAAAAATCAGGTTTAAAAGAAGCACTGTGTTAGCGTATTCCTTAGGAAACTTTTTTCATACTTAACATATTGCAGCAAATATAAGCTTAGAGTTAAGTGCAAGTCAATGTCGTTTTGCAGCTTTACAAGAATTCTGGATCATATAAGACCCAAAATCTGTAATGAATCTACCGAAACAACACCAAAACCCTATTAAAGTGGAATTGTTCTCAGTATGCTATTTAAGATGTACTTTGGTAAAATGATTTTGCAATCAGTCTGCAATACACATGCCTTCATTCATGCTCTAATGGGAAATCAAAGGATCTATTATCATCCACCTGTTGCCTGAGTTTATACCCTGATATATAAGATGAATAATGTACCAATGATGTTCCACCTGCTTGCTTCTGTGGCTAATGTAAAACAAATGACTGTTTAAAAAAAAAAATCAAAATGCCATAAATCTATAAAAGGTGTTAGTTCATAATCTACAAGGTTGAGAATCAACAACCCAAAAATAAAAGGAAAACACAAATGTGGATAATGTTTTATGATTATAGTTACCATATGATGTTCATTGGTGTTGCAGTAGCTCAGCAGAGTACTTTGGGGGAAATACTGAGGCTACTTAGGATTCTGAAAAAAATTCTAATGGAGGTATGGACCCCTTTTGAATTACAAGTGTGAGTATTCACATAGTCATCTTCTGCAGACCCCTTAGATATAGTTTGCAGACCCCTACGGGTCCGCAGACCACAGGTTGAAAAACACTGGCCTAAATTAACTTTCACGAGTATTGACCCTTGAGAAATACATTCTGAGCTGTGGAACCACACAGGTTAAGTTAGATTCGGGAAATAATATTCTTCCAGAAACTGGATCTGGTTGAATTATGCATTCTGAGCTATGATTTTCTGAGAATAGTTTATGATTCTGTCTGTCCTGATTGTATCAGCAATTGGACTTTGGAAGAATAAGCGGAGAGGAGTCAAATGAATATGGACTAAAATGAATGGAAATAGAAATTTCACTGACCATGAATTGAAGTTGAGTATTGTAAGGCGGTAATTTTTTTTTTTTTTATTGAACAACAGTTAGCAAACTAACAAATTTTGAAAAGGGGATGGCCTAATATTAGTCACTGTTTCTACTCGAGTCTCAGTCCTAGTTTAGTCAAACAGAAATTAAACATCCCCTGGAATGGAATCCCATGGACTAATTACCCAAACCCTGTGTACTTGAGGGTTACATTGGACCACGCACTTACCATCAAAGTGGATATAAAGAAGACAAAAAGGGGAAAGTCAGTGCCCACAACAACATACTTGGAAAGTTGGCCACCTCAAGATGGGGAGTGAACCCAGCTACATTATGAACCATTGCTACTGTCTTGTGTTACATCACTGCAGAATATGCATGTACAGTATGGGAACGATCAGTTCATGCCAAGAAACTAGACCCAATTCTAAATGACAGCTATAGTGAAATAACAGGATGTCTAAAGCCAACGTCAAAGGTTTACTGTACTTACTTGCTGGCATTGTACCACCTGATACCAGAAGAAAGGTAACAAGCCAAAAAGAAGGATCATGGCAGATGAAAGACCCTGACATCCACTCTATGGGCACGCAGAAATAACTAATCAGCTTAAAGTGCAAAAGAGATTTGTAATCAGTGCTGCGCTGTTGGATGTGATGGCTAACTGTGCAACTGAAGTTGTAAAAAGAAAGACTGCAATCAGGTGCTCTGCAGTAGACCTGGTACCCCAGGAGGACCTTCCTGAACGGGCTCATCTAAAGTGGCCATCATGATGGCTTCTGAACCCCCTGTTCATGCAAACTGGAAAATGAAAAACAAACATGATCAAATGGGGCTACTCTAATGACACAAATTTATGTGAGTGTGGTGAAGTGCAGATAACGGAGAACGTGCTCATTTACTGGCCCATTGGTGAGAAATGTATGATGGAATTACTGCAACGAAAAGAGCCACTGTTTATGCATGATTCTAGACAAACATATAGTTTATGACAAGAGGAAAACACAAAGATGAGAAGAAGAGAAGAACTATTTTTTTCTTAGTTTATAACATACCTGAAACAGTCAGTTCCCTTTGGAGCCCTTTTTTGAATGACAGGTTTATATTCATGAGCCAAGAGAGTCTGATTCAATCACTTTCAAGGGAAAACTAATGCAGAATATTATTACATCAGTTGTGTTTTGGCCAGAATATCAGAACACCTGCCTCCTACTCTTGTGTGGGATATATATATATATGCATGCACATAGAAGCACTTAGGGACCACATGTTGGTCCTTCTCCCTGAAAACCAACACATGGATTATTTACTAGAGGTTACTTGTACGCATGACTGCGACCCTTGTTGCTGTAGTATGAGTTATTTCAGGAGCTGTTACAGGCAGCCCTACTCAGATTGATTAGGTAACTGCTTTGTCAGTCAGGCTATTGCTGTATATCTCCTGACCGGCTTGGGATGAGAAGAGGCCAGCAGGGCATCTTCTTAAGCCACTCTGGGAGCAATTGCCTGCAGGCTGTTCAACAGACTTGCTTCAGTTTTAGCTTCTTTGCTCAAGTTCCAGATTCCTGGGTCTTCGTTCTTCATTCAGAGCACAGAACTTTGTCTATCATCCAGGTCCTCTCATGTAATAGACTTCTTTTCATTAACATAAATGATATAAGGAGTGGTGTTATCACTCTTTTATTTTATATGTTGAAACAGCATGTCGAAGGAGAGTATGTTGATTTTTCAAGCTCCTACCTCTGTTTCTAATGCAGTCATCCTTCCACTTCTTTAGTTCACAAAAGCAGTGTGCCATGTGCAAACTAACCAGCATATCACTTCTCGTGGCTTCTGTGTTGTCCTTAAATATCTTTGATCTACGCATAGCCCCAATACTGTCTTCATATAAAATGTGAGGACACCACGGCCTTGCATTTTATGACTGTAAAATTGTTTGGTTTTTTTTCCGAAGTGGATATACAAAATTACCAAAAGAGAGAAAATAATTAAACTCCTGTAATGAGTCAATGGTCTCCAAACAACAAACTGCTCCATGTGGGTGCAAGGATTCCTCAAGAGGAGAAGCTTGTAACAATAAGGACTATAAAAAGAACCACATTAGAGAAAGATGAATTTATTAAAAGTTTAAATGTCAGTACTTTAAATAACTTTATATGGTTTTAACATTTAAAGAGTACTAATTAAGATTACTTGAATGAAGAGTTTAGTATGTACAAGGTTATCTGTTCTGATAAGAATTGGCATTTTTTATATATTGAATTAGATATGATCATGGAGTATATGTGAAGGAATGAGGTTAGATTTATCCCGTGAAATTTGATAGTGTGTTTAAATTAGCAATATTTCAGTCATAAAGGGATTGTTGTAAGGAACAATTTAACAGGAGCGGAAATATTACATTCTGGCTTACATAATAAAGAAATATTTAATGATTTAAAAGGATAAAGCAAAAGTATTTTGAGAAAAGAAAGCATTTAACTTCACTTTATCTTTTTAAATATAGGAATCTGAATTGCTTTGGTTTTAGATGCTGGAGTTCTGGGAGTTGAGTTTTGACAACTAGTGCTCTGCCATTACAAAATGGGCCTGACATTTCCTCAGCTAATCAAATTTGTCTCCCTTTCAGCCCCTTTTTCTGTGCGGCCTATTTAACTGGATTTATGAACTGAATATTTATTACTGAATTAGATTGTGGTATCTTTTGTATGATTCTGTCTCTGAAGAATTTTTTTTTTTTATTTAGGTAGCAAGCACCATCTGACCAGAGCTGGCTCCATTTTCCTTCATTTCATGTTTCTGTCATTTTTTCCTCATGTGATTTAACAAATGACTGCCTGAGCTGAAGTTTAATATCTGCAAGCATAATCTCTCCTACTCCTTGTTGTGCCCAAAGTGCATCTTGTCTTGCCTTTCTCGCTTTATCTACCCGTTAATTTATTCAATCCTTCTTTTTTCTTCCTTTCCATAGATCCACTGTCCTTTGAAAATTATTCTTTAATCATGTACATTAGTTCTACTGCTCATTTTCCAACTAGGTGAAAGAGAAAGGATGCTTTGTTTGCATGAGACATACAGAAAGAGATGTGATGCAATGGCAGTGGTTAAAGATGGGGGAGTGGATGTTGATCCTGGGATCCACACAGCAACTGGTGTGTAGCCATCTAAATCTAAGGGTAAACCTGTTTTGACAAATATGAAGGTAATTATAGCAGTGGACCTCTAGGTTAGGGGCAGAAATTACACACAAACTGGTTTAAGGGATTGGAAATCAGTTCAAATGTGTAACACAGCAGAAGTTCAGTACACATAAATGGCTTTCAAAGTGGATAAAACCAGTTTAGGATAAACCTGGATGGATGTAGTATCAGACTTAACTGATTTAGTTTAAATTGGTTTATTGAACTTCTGTCCCAGATCCCTTCCAGATTCAAGTTACCCCATAGTCCCCCAGTAGCTCAAGATTCTTAGCACCTTGCCCACAAACTCCCACTCACAGGGTGGGTGGGCTAGGCCTGGCCCAAGCTGTCTGTTCTAGATGAGCAGGGAGACATGCTTTAGTGCCCCTGACTTCTGGCCTGAGCCACTACAGGCATGTGGTTGCATTTCTGGAATCAAACGTGAATGTCTATTCACTTGATTATTGGTTTAACCTATGCAGGTTAGACTAACCTATGAAGATTGAACTGATTCAGCCTTGAGCTTTTTGATGGTCTGTACTTAACCCTACATTTCTGTCTGCATTAGCTGGTCCCACTAATGCTACTGCCAGAAGGAAATAGTTCTGAAATATTTCTATTGTAGACAAGGATGCAAAAAGTGAGAGTGCTAGAAATCTGTAGTATTCTTGTTAACACTTGACTCACCAAGCAAATTGCTTCTGCCAACTTCTACAGAGAGAGAGAGAGAGAAAGTTTATGACCAGCTCTGACGTTCCCAATTGGCTTTTTTCAGTTTAATTTGTTTTGGAGTCCACACACCTGTCTGTTGGACTATGCTGTCCTTTGTCCAGCTAATCAAAAATCGATTCAGCTGTGCGTGACAGAAGCATCCTAACCTGGAAACAGTATTTACTTCACATGGCAAATGAAGAGGAGATGCACACACCTTACAAAAATGTTATGCCATTATTTCCCCCCACAGAAATTACTATGTCTGTACAGCTAATGACAATCTACAGGGCTTCATCCAGGTGTAAATGAAGAAAATGGTGAATATAGTAATTATATATAAACTATACATTGACTTAATATATCTACTAGACTCCATGGATGTGTTAGGTCAGAGGTGGAAAAAATACAATAAGAAGACTTGTGTAAGGCTTGGATCTTTGAATGCTGTATTTTATTAGAGAGTGGATTAGACACCAGGAGAAGGGAGGGAGTAAGGCTACAAAAGTGCAATTTGAAGAGAGTTGGGGAGTCAGTTAATTGCAGTGTGGCTTTCCAAATGATAGAAGCAGCAAGGAAAAAGGATTATTCCCAGGCAGTGGGAACAGAACTTCCCCTCTCCCTCCCTCCCCCCACCACAGTATGTAAGGATTATGTAGACTGAGACAAAGTGAGAAATTTAGAGGAAACAGAAGTCTGTGGAGAATCATGAATACTAAGAGAAAAGAGTTTATATTGTATTTTGAAATGGGACTTAGTGAAGAATTCTTGTGTTCTTCTTGATTAGAATCGGGAGAGGTGAAGCTGATTTCCTGAGTTCTCTGAGTTGGCAGGTAAATTTTCAGGTTGGGAAATGTGAATGGCAAACAGGAATGCAGATTCGAGCCAAATTCCTAGTGAGTTTGTTATGAGTCTAACCACTGCATGCAGCCTGCTCGTACCCTGGTTAATGAGACAATCATTCTGGGTAGGATGAGTTAAATGATCTTAGTTGGTATCACAATGTGAAGAAAGTAGAGGTAGGCATAAAATGAGGAAATGTTCATAAAAGTCACAGGAATGTAAATGGGTATATTTTTATGCAATTAAATGGTAACCCTTTTAGCAGAGAACTTTTCTGTGTGAGAACCATCATGGAAAAAGCCTACCTGGAGAAACGCAGACTAAATTAAGCATGACAAGCAATTAAGTTTGACAAGCAAATATAGCGAGTGTGTATAACAAAACTTCTCTTCTGCCGTGTTTTGGAGCAAAATGTTGCAGTATCTAACAGGGGAATAAAACCTTCTGTGTAGGTTTCTGTTTCTGTGTAGCAGATGGAGCCTGAGGGGGCAAAGAAACAGATTTGAAAATGAGATGAGGGCAGAACAGAAGTAGGGTTGGTCAGAGGCATAACAAGCAGAGTTTATGCTTTGAGCAAAGGGAGGGGGTGGGGAGTTCAGAGGATGTTGCATCCTGCTGTGGAAACTCAGTCTGCTGAACTTGGTTGTTGATGATACACCAGCAATGTGATGTCCTTGCATCCAGCTGCTGCTGTTGTCACAGCACAGACTCCTCAGCTGGGAGGGGGAAACTGTCTGCCCTTACTAAACTGGCACCCAGGTTATGGAACCCACTACAAGTAACTGGCGTTGGTGGTTCTGCCCCAACTGGACTGAGTGCAGGCATTGTCAAGGCTATCTTAACTTGCCCATCAAGGGTGGAGGAATCCTTTTATCCTCTTTCCAAAGGGTAGAGTATAGACAAGTCATTAGTAATCTCATATTCAGATGTGTGGTGTAATAGGAAAACAGACTTTCCCTTTGGAATAATTTGAATTTTATTCTAAATCATGCAAACCTCAGGTCCTTAACAGAACTCTACAGAAGGTCAGATGTATTCCCTACAGACACCAATATATATGTAAACAGTTCACATGTGCAACGGTGATATTCTGGTGGAGGTCAAGCACATACGTGTTTAGGAAATAACAGAATGTGGGCCTTTCTTGGACAGCAAAAATGGTGGACAGGACTTGATTTATTATTAATTATGAAATAGACCACCAATGAGCAGCTCTAGTGTATTTACAGCAAATATTGCTTGTGCAGCATTGTGTGTTTTTTATAGTTTTTCTTATGCCTTGTGCATTCTGTAATGGGAATGGAAATTACCAGGTTTCCTTGTACTTGTGTAAGCTGCTGAATAAAGAAGTTCTTGGGATTTTGGTGAGTTTTTTGCCTTCCTTTATAATAGGACAACATGCATTTGCTATTAGCAGTTGGACTAGACTTCCTCCAGGTCAAAATCCAATTCAAATTAAAAACCAGAATTGTGGAGATTACTGTATATTTCATTAACCTAAGTGCTTATTGTTGTACAGTTCCCTCTAAAACACAAGAAATATTACTTTAGCAGTAGAGTTCTGTGTCTACACAGACGAGTTCTGTGTAGACAATTCATATTTTGACATAACTTGTCCTTTAAAAACAGAAATAAGACTTATGTAAGCCAAAGCACACAAACTGACACTACTTTAACCAAGGGCATTGTTACACAGCTATTTTGGGCAGCTCCTGGAATTCTTAACCCCTGAACTGTTTGCACATTAACACCTTAAAGCAAAATTTGTTATTTGGCTCAAAGCTATGCCACTCCTGGGCAGGATTATTTCTGATCTGCATTACCCAGCTCCTGTTCCATTAGGCTAGGGACAGACATTCAAAAAGCCTGAGTTGATTCAGTCCTTCCAGGTTAGTCAAACCTGGCTAGGCTAAGTCAGTTTTGTAACCAGACAGACATCCCAGAAATGGAGGCGCATGCCTGCAGTGGCTAGAAGCTAGGGGCGGGTGGGCGGGTGGCACTAGAGTAGCCTTCCCTTCCTTCTACATCACAGAGCTGAGGGGGGCATGGCTGGCTCCAGCAGGATGCTGTGATTTGCTGACCAGGGATTTGATAACAGTGTTTGTCAACCAATTAATAAAATGACAGACATTACCAGAGAGTGACTAGTTGATGCTGCCTGTTGATTCTACCTGTTTATTGAGCACAACTGTAGTCAGCATGTGGTCTGCTAGCTAATACACAGACACCTCCTCAGCAAGACAGAGGGGAGGAATTCCTGCTTGGTGGTGGTGGTGGTGGTGGTGGTGGTGGGGAGCTGCAGTCGGGGAGAAGAGGGGAGGGGCCAGCTGTGCAGTGGAGCAGAGTGCCCCACCCAGCACAGAGAGCATGCTGGGATGCTGTGAGTGTCTGGTTTATCTTAAATCAGCAAGGGGTCTGGAACAGACATTACATAAACTGGTTTGTGCCAAATCAGTTAAGTTTGATAACATAGTCAACCAGGTTTATCTCAAACTGCTTTGAGCCATTCTTGAACTGGTTAATGTGCACTGAACATCTATTCTTTTACAGGTTTAAACCAGGTTCTGATCACTTAAACCAGTTTGTGTGTAATGTCTGTCCCTAGCCTTAAGGTGTGGGACAGACATTAAGGACACTCCCCACAGACACGCAGCCCAAATTGAAGTCCTCCAGTATGCCATGATCTCTCACATACCCCTCCGTGCCCCCTGCACTGAGCAGGGAATACCAGCCTGTCCTGGCTCACTAGCTGTCCAGTGACAACTCACAGCTACAGCTTGTACTTCTACACCTGCTCACCAGGCCACTAGTGGCAAGTCACAGCTGTAAGGGACAGTCAGAGAAGGTTTCTAAAGTCAGTGTGTGACAACTCCAAACTTCAAGTTAGAATTAATACCAATTAACTTCTGTGAGGCTTGCAACATAAGGTATAACAGGGTTCTAAGTTTAAAAGCACATTTGTAGCAAAATCTGGTATTAGTTTGTGTGTAGATAAGGCCTAAATCATCTGTTTAAAAGTTTTGCTTCACTTAGAAAATCCCTGAGCAGAATATCAGTGAGTAGAGGAATGAAATTAAGTAAACAACAATTAGTGGTATTAAATTGTGTTTAATATAAACCATATTGTGAATGAAATAATGTGTTTCCACAACTGGTTACTAAAATCTATGCCTTTTAGCAATGTTTCATTCCAAGCTGGAGATATCTTTCCTTTTTGGGGAAAGAGAGAGAGAGTAGATAAAGGAAATAAGAGGATGTCCAATATAAAGGAAAACCATCTTTAAACAAGCATGGCTTTAATTTGGGAATTAATTTTTCATAGGAAATGAACCACCCTCTGTGAGTTATACATATAAGTTCTGCTAGATCAGACTCTGCTCATGGAAAAAATCCAAGAAAATATTTTAGCTTATGGACTCAAGGGGAAAGAATGACTTGAAAAAACCCATGATCCAAATACTCATAAACGCCATACTAATGGCATGCTTGGCTGACATTTAGAAAGCACTTGCATATGCTATGAAAATGTTGACTATGACGCAAGAAGTGATAGAACACACAGCTGAAGATTGGTGCTGTTTAGTTAGTGGCAAGTTAAAGCAAATTACCTGCAAATTGCAGACCATATTCTGCCATTTGTTGCGATGCTAAGGCTTTTTACAAGTTATGGGTAAAGTATAATTTCTATAAAATACGATTTTAGAGGTTAAAACCTTTAAAAATCTCATATAATGCATCTGAGCCTGGTTGGAAATCAGAGTTTCTTCAAGATACTTTTACATCCCTTTGAATATTTTAGCTGTTTTATTTACATCACATGAGTATAAGGTGACATAGGCTAGGGCCGTACATTCAAAAAGGTTGAGCCTGAATTGATTCAATCTTTGCAGGTTAGTCTAACCTGGCTAGGCTGAAGCAGTTTATAACCACACAGACATCCCAAAAATGCAGGCACATTGCTGCAGTGACTAGGACTCAAAGCAAGGAGGAGGGGAGGGGGGCACTAGAACAGCCCTCCCTTCCCTTTGACATTGCTGAGCTGGGGCGGGAGTGTGACCAGGCTCTGGCAGGATGCTCTGATTTCTCCATCCCTACCCCCCTCCCCCGATTTACAGAGCATTTATCAGCTCTGTTATCAGCATTTATCACCGTATCAGAAAATGAAGCCTCTCTCATTAGTTCAAGCCCTTCTTAAACAGATTTTTCCAAAGAAAGAATGGAGGGACATTACCAGCTACCTGCTGATTAGCTCCAAAAAGCCTCAAGTGGACAGTGTCCTGTCTGCCTTTGTCCTGTCTGCCTTACACAAACACCTCTCAGCATTAGCTAACATACCAATGTTGCCTACGATCCATGCTTTGGGAGAGAGGAGGGAAGGATCCCTGCTTGAGCAGTGAGCAGAGAAGGGGAGTCAGGGCAGGGGAAACCAGGCAGACACTGCCATGTCTGCAAGTCTCTGGTGGAACTCCAGCCAGGGAGCAGAGGAGAGGTGCTAGCCTAGCCCAGAGAGCATGCCAGGATGTTGGGGGAATCTGGTTTATCTTAAACCAGGAAGGGGTCTGGGACAGACATTTCATAAACCAGTTTGACCCAAATCAGTTAAGTCTGATACTACATTCAACCAGGTTTATCTCAGATCAGTTTCAGCCATTTTCAAACTGGTTTATGTGCACTGAATGTGTGTTCTATTACAAATTTAAACCAGTTTCTGATCACCTAAACCAGTTTATGTGTAATGTCTGTCCCTAGCCTTAGAGCCTCCTGGACCTCACACCTGTATAATTTCTGGTTCAAAGTGAGTGCTAAATCTGTGTCTGGTTGTACTCCAAATTCCTTAAGTGATCAAGTGTCAGTGTTGATAATTTTCAACTTGCATTGAACTGGCTACGAGTTTTTGGCATAATTGTTCTACATACTTCCACCACCTGCAAATACAGAACACAAGAGAGAACTAAAGTGAACTAAGTAGCAGCTGTTCTTTTCCCTGCTTGATAAGTCTGTCCTGCACCAGAAGTCTCAGTGAGAGTTCAAAGTGTTTGAGACAGGAAGATGGGAAGGCGTCATTAACTGTGCTAACTTGAACTAGTTCACGAAAAGGGTCATGTGAAAAGAAGGGCTGTTGATGACTGAAGTTTTGCAATCTGTTTTTATGGCACTGGGGAAATTTCAGTAGTTCATTTTTCTAGAGCTCTGCTGGCTCTTTCATAGTGGTAAATAGTCACTAAATAATATATTCTGTAGGTATATATACATGTTTGGATGAAGAAGAAAAGTTAGACAATAGAAAAGCATATTTTGCCAACATTATGAATAACTTTTCTCTGCAATACTGGTTTACTTTAAGAAAGAAACACACAGATGCATCTGTTTAAATGTGCTTTCCCTAGGAATGCAAAGCTGAACTGTTCCGTGAGGCTAAGATAAAGTTTTACAGTCTTTTGACCTTCTTACGGTATATGTGAAAATGTGCTCTTGTTCAGTGATTCCTGCATTTTCACAATACAGAGTTGTGGCTGACTTGATCAGATGAACTTCTACTCTACTAAAAAAGGGTATCTGTAACAAGTGATGTCATCAAGTGTCTTTTTTTCCTTTTATGATTAGTTCAACTGTATTAATATGGAAAGATGTTCTTGGTTTAAAATGACATTGAAAGATAAAGGCCTAAAAACTTAGGAAACATTTGTTTTCACATTTTCATTGCTCATTAACATGGGTAATGGAGGAAGCTCTGCATATAGACAGCTGGTTTTCCAAATTTTGCCATGTGACTTTGTAAAGATCTAACTTATAAAATACAATCAAACATATTAGAAAAGCATTGCCAAAGTTTGCCTGGCCAAATATAGGTAACCCATACTTCACCTTAAATCATCCATTAAAAAAGCCTGTGTACCTACCAAAAAAAAAAAAAAAGACCACGTTGAGCAATGAATCAAAAGTTCATATGCTGAACTTCTCAAACAGAAGCTTGGCCACATATCCTGAGGGCAACTGATGGCCTAATTCCTATAGATTTTCTGATGGGGAAACAACATGCCTGGGACTCTGTTTCTAACATAGTAAACTCATTATACTTAGACTATACTAAAGACGCTTAAAACGTGAACACTTAAAAGGTCACTTAAAAGTCCTCATGTTAATGCTCATTAACTCATGCTAAGTGCCTCTGAGCACCTCAAGGTTATGCTGCTTTAATTGAAGGTTAAATCTGGACCGTGCTACATAGCTCATGCTAGAGTAATTTCAATCTACTCCACAGAATTAACATGAGCAGCTTGCAATCTTCTAGCATCCCAGGATGCACTGCTCCCAGCTGCTTCCCCCACTCCGAGAAGGCATAGAGGCCAGGTGTCTGGGCTCTTAGCCACATCCCTGCTCAATACCCCTCTAGCAGCAAATAAGAGCTGTGCAGTCAAGAACTAATAGTAACCCTTAAAATGCAACTGCTCACAACATGTTCCAACTTAACACCACTTAACATTCCACAGGTTTCATATGAGCTTCATGTAACCCACAATTTTACCCTTAGACTTGTTATGATTCTCCATAGTTTTCATGGTATATAATGTTCTGACCCTAGTTATGTCAATTTAAGTCCTGAATAAGATTCTGACAAAGTTGAGTGATAACTAGCTGCTTTTTTCTTTTACTCGTTATCATCTGATTTATACTATCATGATCACATTTATTGGATTAACCTTTATTTGCTGACTGAGGCTTGAGTCATACTTCCCTCTTCCCTTTTGAAGTCAAAATTAACAATGACTCATGGAGTGGAGAAGAGAGCAGGTCTTCTCTGGTGATTCAGACCTCAGCAAAATAGGACTAATTGGCAGTTATTGAACTAACATTCCTAAATCCAAACAATTCATATTGTTCCTTTGGAATTTCAGGAGGACAGGCTGTATCAGAGAGGAAGATCACAGGCTAATCCAGTCCTGGTTGGAACAGACTACTGGTACTCATTTTCAAATAAATTAAAACACTGATACCAATAATAAGCATACCATTCACAACTATAGATATTATTTCAGAGAGCTGTTCTTCAGCCTTTAATAACTACATATTTTAATATCTTTTGAGACAGGATGGAATGGTCAAACTTTGGATCCTTTCCAATTTTTACTAACACTTTATTCCCTAAAACATAAGCTGTCCTTAAATTTTCTGATACACAATTTCTGAAACACATTTACATTAATACAATCTCTATGGTGCATGTAAGAGATCTTTGCTTTTTAAACTCGAATTTAAAATGGAGGCCATGTTTTATACAAAATATGTATTTTTGTTTATTTAAAGAGTCTCATTTTCAAAGGAATGTGGCATTTGAAAGAAATGTAGTATTTCTTACAAAATAAACAGCATTTGAAGCAAAATTCATTTCAAAATATGAAAAAGCAGTGTGTAATGAGAAATTGAACTTGTAGTATATGCATTATGAACATGTTTTAAAGAATTAAAGTATGGACAGACGGTATGGTTCTAGCAGAAGAAATGCCTCTCTTCTGCTGAAGCTGGGAATATACCAGCATTCATGTAGTTTCTTCCACAGAAAATGTGCTGCATCTAAGAGGAGGTTGTCCTGTTTCAGCAGGGCAGTTCTCTCCTATGTGACAATTTCTTGTACAGGAATGAACACATGTAAACTTCCCTGCTGCTTGACTGCTCCCAGGGACTGGAAGAAGTTGAGTGGTAAGAAAGTACCCCATGTACCTTCTCCAGACCAGGGTCCTTGGTTCCCAGATATGTGCAGTACTAGAAATGAATGCCTGTCCATGCCTCTAGTCTGCTTGTTACCATCTATGGTGGTTTAAACCTTGCTTGTCTGTTATGTTGGAAAAACTCCTAGGTTTGGCATCCTGTAGCTGCACTGCAAAAGCAATACAAACAGAAATTGTTACCTTTGCAGCTCCCCATAATTAGTTTTAAACATGGACAAAGTGTACTGGTCCATACGTTGCTGGTTCTGACAGTTCTCTTTATCTAGGTTCAGGATTTGCAGTGTTGTGTATGTGTGCATGGCTGACCACTGATACGTGAAATGTCCACAGTAGATAAGGTTGTAATTCCTGCACTTCAGTTTAGCTGATGAATATAAACTGGGATGAATTTGTGTGTAGTCAATTTAGTTCTTTCTTTATAATACAGTAGTGTAGGGTGTGGATTATAGATAGTGAAACTTGGCTGTTTAGATTAGGTTTTATGGCGGGGAAGGGGTTGGACCTACTGAACTTAAGAAATGAAACTGATAATAGATGTTGCAAGTCTCTTCATTAGATAAATAAAAATGTTGGGCCCAAACTACAGGATTTCACAACAGTCAGAGAAAAATATTTATTTTTTTAATATCTTTAGTTGGTCTATATAGTAATCCATATTGTCAACAATGCAGGAATCTGAAAACATTTGTATGATTTTTGTTGGCAGTTTGTTAATAGTGGAATTAATTTCTGTGCACAGGGGGGCCTCCCACTTACATCCCACATCTGGAAAGCCTTCAAATAGGGTTCTATCAAGGCATAAATTACGTATAGACCTTATGCTGTGCACAGGGTTGACTTTGACTCTAAGGCTAAGCAGAGACAGTCAAAAAGCCCAAGACTGAATTGATTCAATCTTCACAGGTTAATTTAAACTGCATAGAATGATCCAATAAGCAAGTGAACTTACATTCACTTTTGATTCTGGAAATACAGCTGCATGCCTGCAGTGGCCCAGGTCAGAAGCCAGGGGGTACTAGACCATGCCTTCCTGCTAGGCTGGACCAGGCAGCTTGGGCCAAAGCTAGCCCACTTGCCCTGCAAATGGGGAGTTCCAGAGGAAGTGAAAAGCATCCTGGGATGCTGTGCGACTGAGTTAACTTGAATCAATTGAGTCCAATTCAATAAACTGTCATGCAGGATAGTACTTAAACACAAGTATACACCAACCATCTAATGATGCAAATGAGACTGCATACAGTACATGTGTGAGTGCTAACTAACACAATAAATGAGGTCTCAATTTAGATAATGAAGTCTGATTCCACAATGCCATTTCTTGCCTGGTTGTTGTAGAGACTTTCTTATACTAACACAATACTTCTACATTGGTTGCACTGGGAAAATGCAGACAAATGTGTTAATCCATACTTTCTTGTCTCGCCTTATTTTCAGTCAAATTAAGTGCCATTAATAAATATTTTCTTAGGATATGTTGTAAAATTAATTTTCTTTAACAAAGCACAGATCTTGCCACAAGCAATGTTCATTTCTTTTTATTTTCATTACGTTTTATTGCTGCTTCCACTATATTAGTCTCTTCAGTCTGAAATCCTTAGAGTTTTGTTCCCCTTCCAGTAACCAATGAGTCTGTCTAAATTTATATCAGCTTTAGGAAGTTAAATTTTGGTTCATCTTTTAAATTACTTATGTGTTAATAGGGAAAATGTTAGTGTTTGTGTTCAACTAAAATGATATTAATTTAGATATAAAAAGTTTTCTGAAGTGTGCTTTATAGGTGCAACCATATAAGTGATAAGGCATGTTCACAACATTCTACATAAAATAAAATAACTAAGGAGCTAAGGGTTTTACAGCTCCTGCCACACCACCCCTATTTTAACAAAAAAACTTTATTTTAATTAAAAGACAAGATTGAGTGGTACTGGAGGAGGAGAGAATACAATCAGTTGATTAATTTTTGATCTTTCACAGTGCTTTGCAGATTACAGATAAATCTTGCACTGAATAGAGTGAGTGAATATATTCTTGAGAAAATGCTTTTCAGAAACCAACAGCAGAGTTCGACTCTTGTAGTGAAGAGGAGACATTAAAATCTGCAGTTTTCTTGTTGCAATCTGCACGTTCATGTTGGGTTGATTCTGAGGGCACAGAGCAGTCTGGTGCCTAATTCAAAACTAAATCCTAAACTCTATCAGAATATAGGCACTAAGCAAAGGAATTCTGAATCCTTTGAGAGGCCTGACCCAGTAAGCTTTCTTATTGCATACCAACAGAATCTCCCGCACATCAAAATGCAGTGGTGGCCACTTCCTTTTAAAAACGGAGACAGTGGCAAAGCTGCTCTATTATATGATGCTCTAGTTGTCAGAGTACTATCCTGGAAAGTGGGAGATTTGAGTTCAAAGCCCAAGTAGGTTCAAACCTGCATTTCCACCCTCCTATGAATGTGTGTCTAACCACCAGGTAGAGGTTAGACTGGAACTTCCCCTATTCTCCTGTGGAAGATGTGACACTGCAGCAAGGAATAGGAAGTTGCTGGGGCCAGCAGCAAGTGTGATCATATGTTTGTAGCTTAATGGTGTAGAGGGGTGTCAAAGATATGGCCTGTTGACTGGATCCAGCCCACAGAGCCATATCATTAGGACTGCAGGGTTCTTGGAGGTTCAGGAATTCAGGAGGCAGCTCACAGCCAAATTCTAGCCTGCAGAGCCCTGTTGGAAATGTGTGTTATCGGCGGAGGGGTGACTGATGGTCATGTGAACTGGCATGGGTTCCTGAGCTGTAGGAGTTAACACTGTCCCCACTCACCCTGCTGTCAGAGGTGGGTCCAGATTGAGTGCTTGAGGAGGTCTATGGGCTGGATCTTTTTCAGTGGACCAAGGAAGTTTGACACTTGTAGTATAGAACATTCAACTGAGAGGAATGTCTTTTGGATTCCAATCATTGTATTTAAACCAATGCAAGTATATTGTATGATATAAAAATTGTCGTGGGATCAGGGACCAGGAAATAATAAAACTACTGAACTACCATGCAGGAAGATGCTTACCCCGCCCTACCTCTATTTTCAGCCTCATTTTAAAATAAAAGTTTGAACCTTGTTCAGTTGTTTGCAAGCATGGATATAGGAACTAATCCTCAAGAGAGGATTCTGGGCTCTGAATCCCAAGTGGATAGAAGTAATAACCTGCAACCCTGAGTACATAATACCCAGAGAGAGGCTAGACACAAAACTTTCTGGATCTTTTCCTGTTGTACAGCCCAAAGATATCCCTTCTCCCATGTGAGTTTCTAAGGAGCCTGACTATTGCCAAGCATTATATATGGAGTCTGGGCCCTTGATTTGGGATTCCATTTTTGTCACAGTGAGAATGGGATTATGTTCTGCTTCCGAATCATGGGACTTTCTTTGACATAACACGTGGTCACCAAGGGCGAGTCTCTACTGCCTTTTCCTTTTCAGCTAAAAGTTTTCCTGGACTCTGCAAGAGTTGAGTTGTCATTGCTGTTTTCCTTCCCCTCCCTTTCTTCCCCACTGAATTGAGAGAGATCAAACAGCAGTAACAGTGCTCAGATTGTGGGGTGCAGGACTGCACAAAAGCTGTGGTCCAGCCAGAGGTCACACTATCATGTTGATGAGCTTGGAGTTTTCATGTTGCTAGGACCCATGGTCTGAGCACTGTTGTCACTATTGCTCATTGTTTCTTCTTCCTGCTGCTGAATTAATTGATGGGAAGGGGGAGGAGATAGCAATGATGCTTCACTCCTGCACTCCAGAGCTGCATGAAAGCTCTGATCTTACAAGCATGTCAGTGACATACCTGTGCTCAATTCAGCTGCAGGGGAAAAGAGGGATCACCTGTTCTGATGTGCCAGTGATGAGCTGTTCACTTAGGCTTTGTGGGCCACTTCGGTCCCATAGGCCACAGGTAGAGCATCCCTGAAATAAAGCATTACTGGTGAGTTCTAGCATTGAAAGAAGTTAATCCAATCCCTTTCTATTGAGAATTCCAGTCTTTTGTTCTCTAACAAATTCTTGATCTACTTTATTCATTTCTGCTGTCCTAATGGTTCTGAAGTCTGTGATTTGAACAGCTCTGACTATTGAGGAGGATGTTGTACTTTTTAATTACCTTTAATAATTGTGTTACCTTTTTGTCTTGCTCCAGGTTTATCAAGATTTCACTTAATTACCATGGTTGCTTGAGGGGAAAAAAGAATAATTGTATGCTGGGTTATAACAGCAAATAAAGACGTCAGACCCTGCTAAAAAATGGCAGACGCCAAATAAAACAGCTATAAAATTTTCAAAAGATAAACTTTTTTTGTTTTCCTAACATAATGTGAAAATTACATTTTGGGCTTGCTTATTTATTTGGTCATGTGTCTTGAGACACTAGGAAGCACATGATGACAAAAATATAAATCAGAAATGTGTTTAACCCTCATCTTTGATGCAAATCAGTCACAGTCATTGCTGATTGAAAGGTGAATGTTGAATTTTGGAAAAAGTAATCTTCAGCATTTTAATCACTAAAAACACAGCAGAAGGTAAATCAAACTATCATCAGATCAAGAAGATCAGTAAACTTATTGGCTAGGGACAGACACAAACTAGTTTAAGTGATCAGAACTGGTTTAAACATGTAACAGAACAGATGTTCAGTGCACATAAACCAGTTTGAAAATGGCTAAAACTGGTATGAGATAACACTGTTTGAGTGTGGTATTGGCCTCTTGAAGGCTCAGATCAGCTGATAACATACACTTCTCAAACTTAACTGGTGTGGGTCAAACCTGTTTATTCAATGTCTGTCCTAGACCCCTTGCTAGTTTAAAAGAAACCAGACTCTCTCAGCATTCTGGCATGATTTCTGGGCTGAACGGGAATCTCTGCTGTAAGGTAGAGCTGGCCCCTCCCCTCTGCTCCATGGCTGGAGCCCCGACAGAAACTGCAGCCACAGCAGAGTCTGCGTGGCTTCCCCCTGCCCTACCCCCTCTCACTGCTCAAGCAGGAATCCCCCTCCCCGCCACTTCCTCCCACAGCACAGACCCAGCTCCACAGACCATAGGCATGTGGTGTGCTAGCTAATGCTGAGTGGTGTCTGCGTGTGTGACTCCAATTTCAATGGGACAGACGGAGCAGTGACTGCTTAGGGCTTTTTGGAGCTAATCAGTAGGTCACCTGGTAAGCTGTTTAAGAAGAGTTTGAACTAATGGATTGAGGGTATTGTTTTGCCAATGGGGTGTTAAACACTGTTATCAGCCCTCTGCTAGCTTGCTTGCATGTCAGTTTGCTGCAGACAGTATAAAGAAGCAGGGATGGAGATTGAAAAGCTCTGTCTCATCAACAGATGCATGCATTGCACACCACCCTTTGCCTCACAGTGCTAGCAGAGGGCTGGGTCTGGCAACACTTCTGCCCCTTGAGCAGCCAGTGGGAAAAAGCCTGGGATGTTGCAGACAGACCTCCCTAATCAGAGGTCTTGCTGGGGCCTGGCCAAGATCCTCCTCAATTCAGCACTGTACAAGGGAAGGGAGGACTGCTCTAGGACCCCCTGGCTTCCACCCTGAGCCATGGCAGTCATATGCCTGAATTTCCTCAGTCCAGAGAGAATGTGTGTCCGGTTACAAACTGGTTCAGCCTTGCCAGGTTAGACTAACTTGCAAAGATTGAATCAATTCAGGCTCAGGCTTTTTGAATATCTGGCCCTAGCCGTTAAGTTTAATTTGAGCCCTCTGTACCAAGATGACTTATAGAGGAGGTATGGTGGCATAGCCATCCCCCATCCCCACTTCAGCTGTATTGCATGTGAGTTCCCCACAAAGACTCTGATTGGAGCCCTTATTTTTAACATGGCTCTGGAGCCCAGGGGTGGACTACTGTTGCTGAAGTTTGTTCCCATCTTTCCCATGTTGCTGACTTCAGCAGAGCAAGGGGAAGAATGAACACCGATAGTATTAACCCCCTAGGCTCTAGAGCCATGTGAAAGCAGGGGTTTCAGTTAAACCCCGCAATGATCAGCTGGTGAGTTCAGAGCTCACTGATCACATAGAGCTCTAGTAGGATCCTGCACTGATCAGGGAGTAAGCTCAAAACTCCCTGTGCATTTTTGGCACAGTCAAAGGAGGGAGAGCTGTACCTCCCTTACACTATTCTTGGACTTGCTATTGGTAACTTCCATTCTTGTTCTTTTGATGAACACCAGTTCCCCATATGTATACTTTCCATCTAACTGTGGTCCATGAAATGTTTAAGGAAGATGCAGGATAAGTAAATGGATGCAATTCACACACTCTTGTCTCACAGGATTCATAGCCCCTCAGGAGCCTTTCTTCCAGTTTTTGCTCTAATTCACAAGCCATCATTTATACCACCTTTGCAGTAACTGAGTGTAGGTAGGTTATGGTCCTTCCCCTGAATATCTACATTGTGTAAACCATATCACTACAGGGCAACCGGCTTAAGTATTGTATGTTTGTATTTCCTTTGTTTCACATTTCATATCTAAAGTAACATTCTTAACCAAAAGAGCTGTTGACATTTTTGGTTACTATCCAAACCAAGATTTAAATTTTCACATCATTTGTCCATTACAAATTGCATTGTTTTCTGACATTCGTGTATCCTGTTCTCTGGGAAGATCAGTTTATCTCTGTCTCCTATTCAAGTGCTTTAGCCATCTGCAGAACTGTGTTTAACAGCAGTCACAAAAATAATTCTAAGAAAACTTCTAAAAGAAAATCCCAGGAAATATTGCACAAATGTCAAATTAATAATAGAAAATAGCCATGCTAGTAGGGATCACAATGAGGTACGTGGAACATTTCACCTTTAGGGCCAATGGTTCAACTGTAGTCTAGAGTACTAGTAGCTAGATACCTGATGGGCTCTGTAAAATGAGTATGTAATCATAGGACAGTGTATACATAGAAGTCCACATCTTAGGGACTTGTTACAGGTTGTACTTTGAGCTGCACAAATGACGATCAATGTTAGTCCTAGGTAAAGTTTGGAGCAGTCATGTTCAAGCCAGTAGGGGCCTGAAAGGTAAGAATCTCCCACCATTCCTAGCGTCCCTCCTTGCCCCCAGGGCTCCTCACCTTGCCTCTCAGGGTTTACCCCTTCCTTGCCACTGCTTGGCTCACTTCCTGCCTCCCTCTGTGCCTCCTTTCTCCCCCTCCCACCCCAGACCTCATGTGCACCCTTCCATGCCCTTGACTTACTTGTGGCTGTCCATCCATCCCAGAGAATGCCAGAAGTGTTGATAGGGACTGGACAGGCAGGTTCCCATTCTCTGCAACTCCCCCAGGATACCCTGGCAGCCACAAGTGAGCTCAGGGTAGGAGATGGGGGGCATAGGAGGTGTGCACATGTACAGTGTCTGCACAGTGTAACACCAGCTGGGTAAAACAGATCAGAGGGAAACTGGCTGGAGTGGCATAAATATAAGCTGCCTAAAGGTTTTTTAAAACTAGTTTAGGTGTTAATGTGTGGACAATCCAGGAGTTAAGAGCTCCAGGAGCTGCCTGAAATTAATGTGTAACAAGGCCCTTAAAAACCCTCACCACAACTGGAACTAATTAGTGCTCTGTTGGAAGTCACAGCAAGGAAGCCAGTGACTCAGTGAGTTTGGAGACTAAATTATCCTCTAACCCAGTATATGGCTTTCTAGGTGACAGCTGAGATTTATTGGCATGGTAATGCTAACAAACTTGCTGCTTTATATAGCATTCCCATGTCAGGATATAAAGAGAAAATCATTACTTTCAGCTTTCTGATAAGAATTCATTTTATATTTTAACTGGATTTAGCAGTGCATATTGTTCAAAATACCAAGGAGGCTGATTCTGACTTAATATAAATCTGGAGTTGGTAAATGGAAGCTAATGGAATTACATCACTGTGAGATTATTGTCAGATCAGAATTGAGCTATTTGGTAGAGAGATGGATTCACAAAGAATTAGAAAACAAAAGTGTTCTAAAAGGGATGGTTTAACTCTGTAGGTAATATGAATCCCTTTCATCAATCACAGTATTTGAATATGGACTCTCAAGAGCCAAAACTTTAGAAAGTAGTAGTTTTTCCTCTGCAGATAGCAAAATCCAATAGTAAATTATGCACACTGAGAGCCATTTTTTTTCTCTGAGAAAATTTTACAGTCTTGCAAAGGGTTTGAATGTGAAGTAATAAAGATAGTTGTTTAAACCATTTGTGTGTTACTGCATTCAGGATAACCCACATTTGTAGTATTGTTGCCATTATACAGGGGAAGTGCAGATGTACAAAATATTTTGCTGGCAGTTATTAATTTATTCTGGCTTATGCATGGCTAAATACTCAAGTCTGCTTACTCACACTAACTCAAAGGTGTTTGAAATCTTCATTTCTTTTACATGAGGCAAGAATTCCTTTGGTTTGTAGCTTTTCTTGGACTGACTGTATGGTTGGGATAGACATAGGCAAGCTTTGGGGTACCGCAGTACTCTTTTGATTTGTGGGAGATAAGGCGGCATAACAGAGTTAAATGGCAGATGGGACAGAAGCTCATGTAAACTACATTTTTAAATAAAAATAGGATATAAGAGAAATGATCAGGTAGCCAATATGCAGGAAAAATGTAGAAAATACCTTATAATGGAAGAATAAGATTGTTCAGGAGGGTGTTTATCAACTGTGAAGTACAGAGGTTAGCAAGTATCAGGTAGATTATAATGAACCATGAAATCATTTTCTTTAAGTCCCTGCTGTTTAATATCCAATAGGCTAATGAATTTCTGTTCCCAAGTTCATCTTGAAGTGCCAGGGATTACTTGTACTATAGTAGTGTTAGAGTCCTGAACCAAGACTGAGGTTCCATTTTCTGATGGACTGTGTCAACTTGGAATGAGAGACCATTTTGAATAGCTTGAAGTTTAATGAGGTTATAGGTCATTGGGTAGAACCAATGGGAGTTTTGTCATTAATAATCAGTATTGCCAGTAGTTCACCTGTGGTATTCAAAATGTACAAAGCAAGGAAATAATAATTTAGTTAATTTTCCACTTGCATGGTTTCCCAGATAGTAATAGCTGTGTTGGTAAAATAGTGCTGTTTTTATGGAAGGTTCATCTGTAAAACAATCAAATGGAAAAAATTATTCTCTTCATAAACCTGCTTAAATACATTTTAGAATTTACAGATTGCCATTACCACTTTTCATATCAAATTTTATAACCTTGTTAAAAATACATGCTGGGCTGTTTTACTGAAGTTAGATCTGACACTGTATAAGGCTGGGTTCATGCCATGCACCTGGTTTATGTATTATTGTAGACCTCTCAGCTTTGAAATGGAAACCTAATGGGTATTGTATCTTGGAGATGCATCATTTTAATTTCCAATAGGTATACACTTATTAGGTAACTTTTAGGATCTGTTTCTGAATGCAGAATTAAATTTCTTATGCAGCCACCCCTGGGAAAAGTCAGTCAGTCACCTGCTAAAGTTGGAGCCTGATCCAAAACTCACTGAAATCAATAAAAAGATTCCGACTGGTTTCAGTGTGCTCTGAATCCAGTCCATCAGTCTTCAACTAAACATTGAACAAAATTTTGTAGAGAGCCTTTGGAGACTTTCAAGTTGTTTACTGTATGGTGGTTGTCAGTGCAGGTTTCACTGCATTGATATTGGGCAGAGTGAATAATGTTCCATCCATCTTTCTGATTGCATGTAATAAAGAAAGACAAATATGTAAAGAGAGCAGTTATTTAGTAAATTTCATTTATCATTCATATTTCCCAGTCTTGTATGTACTATGCTCATTCCCTCCTCAAAATACTTCAATAATTTTAAACTTTGGAGCAGTTTCAAGCAGCTGCCACCAGTTTGGGAATCCAAATAAAATTATTTAATAAATCATAGATAAGAGATTGGATTCTGCTTGGTAACATGTAAATGCACTATATATTGACCTATAGGAAGGTGAACACAATTCTAAGCATGTTTGTGGCTGTATTTTGATGCAAATTGAAAGCACATTCAACTGCCCTGGTAGCCACCCAAGCTGCTTCTCCATATTGGATTACATTACTTTGATGTAACAGCATGTGGGAAACAGAGAGCAAGTAGTGGGTGGATTGACTCCTATGGGAACAGGAAACTCAAACAACCTTTCTGGGAACTCCATCCCCATTTGTCTCTCCCTCTGTGCTTGACTAAATTATGGGCAGTAGAGACGGGAAGTGGAATGCAAGTGGTATGCTTTGTTTTAGACTTGTACTATGCCATGTGTTGCTTGGGTGAGTTGTGAATACACTGCAGGGAAGCTTGGTAGTGGTTTTAAGCAGCAGTATAGTATCGACATACCACCTGAGATCTTTCAGTGCATGATGATTAGTATGGTGATGAACTTATTTTTTGATTGGTTAATTATGACTAATTTAGGTCATAGAATTATTAACATGGAGCGATAATGGATGAGCCTTGCACAGGTCTGGTGGCAGAGAGCAGAGCACAGAAGGGGTTCCTTTTGGACACAGGCATCCCTATTCAAGAGGAGCATGCAAGGACTAGTCCTCTTTGCACCTCTAAAAATAGGCATTACCCTGGGAGGGGTTGAAAAGGACTGAGATTAAAGTAACAGCTTGTATAGCCTCTGTAGTCCACTTACATGTAACCTGCATACTTTAGACCAGGAGTGTCAAACATACAGACATGTCATTTGCTCTGGGCTCCTGGAGGAGCCTGGGATTTATGGGCTGCTGCATTAACCCCTGCAGCTCCCTATTGCTGCTCACCCCACCACCACAGGCAGGTGGCCTGATTCTGGCCTGTGATGTGGGTGGATCCTGGATTTGTTAAAGGGGAGTGTGGGAGCAGTGGGAGTACCTGCACCCTGTACTCCCAGCCCCAACCAAAGGTGGCAAATAATGCTACAGGAGCAGCAGGTGGGGACGTTTTAAAATCCCTGAATTAGGTAAGAATCCTCCCCACTCTTGTTCTCAGCATCTCCTCCTTTCCTGAACTCTGTGCTCAGTAGCACATTTTATTTCCCTCTCCCCTTACCTGGTGCTGCTGCTGTCCCCGGTACTCCTGTCTCATTCCAGCTGGAGTATGTAGGGAGCTGAAGTCAGCTAGGGACAGGGACAGCAGCAGTTGACAGGTTCCCTCTCCCTGTGCCTGCTCCTGGGCTCTGGGGAGCACCTGGCAGGTTGGGGTAGGAATTAGGAAGTGAGGAGGAACCCACCCACTGCTGCTGTCCCCAGCTGAGCCAGGTTCCTGTGCAGCCTGGAGCAGGGCAGGAGTGGCTCTGGAGCTTCTGTGAGCCTCAGGTCAGCAGGGACAGTGGCAGCACTGATGAGGGAGGAGGAGAATGGGAGAGGCGGGGAGCATGTTGCAGAGCACAGAGAAGAAGGGAGATGGTAAACTCTTACCTGCTTTGGGGCTTAAAAAGTCTCCAGATTGTACTCTCACGGCACGGCCCCAATGGAGAGTGGAACTACACTTCTGCATCCCCTCTGGATCCACCCCTAGCTCACAAGGAGCTCTGTGGTCTGGATTTGGCCCAGGGGGCCAAACAAGTTTTAAACCCCTGCTTTGGAAAATAGCTTTTGACTGTTTATCCGAAGGAAATGTTGAGTGGCAGTGAAGAGAAGATCAGTTGTTAATTAAACTGGGATTCTTTCTTATTTAAGGAGACAAGAGAGTTAGAGTTAAATGAATTCAGGGTTGTTTTTTTACCAAAGTAGCTAAGCTTATAGGAAAAAGAGAGTGCTCTCTAGAGTTAAAGCCTTATAGTGATTAAGGATCTGGATGGTTTATAGGTTGATCACTGTACCACAGGCTTCAGACTTTAGTTTACCAGCAGTGGAAAACCAGTTAACTCTTATTCCTGGTAGTAATGTTGATAGTTGTGGAGACCCAAGACAGTTTGTTAACTCATATCCTGAAGTGTTTAGAAGGAACTGAGCCACTGCTGTTCTTCTCCAGATTTGAAGGATTCAAGCAGCACTCATGATGTATTATAGTTATGTAGCAAAGATTGAAAAATCAGATCCGGGGGAGTGAGCTTGTATATGTACTGCAGTGTACATGTGTAGATATTATACTGAAACCTTATATTTGTGTGTGTATGTGTTGTGTATAATGTAAAGTTATAACAATAGGAAAGCAGTTAATTGGAATTCAAGTGTTATAAGGAATGTCAGTAGAATTAGTACCCAAAAATTCCTGTTTAAAAATCATTCATAATATACTTTTTGCTATTTACAGTATAATGTAATATTATACTGTTTCTTCTGTTCATCAAAAAATGTCTTTAGTAGGCATATCTTTATTATGCTGTCTTTGAGTTGTCTTGGGACTCTTATCCCTTCTGTATTAAGATTTACACATAGTAGTCCTGTAATGTAACAAAAACTGGTTAACCTTGAAGGAAGAAAGAGAGTATAGTGGTTACCCATAGTATTGCCTCAGCATCTCCTTAGCCCATTACACAAGCAGTGACAGGATGGTACCACAAAGTTCCCATGTATTCTGGTAGCTAAAAGCCACAGTTTGATTTCATATTTGAAATATTTAGCGAGATACTGCCAGGGTTGTCATAGTAACAGTATCTTACCTACATTGCATATTAGTGAATGGAAAAGGATTCAGTTGAAGTTCACATGCTTTACTGAGTTGAAGATGGCAATGGAGAATGGCAGATCCATGGAAGCATGGCATCTGGTTGGGTCAGATCAGGTGGGCCAGATTGCACACCCTCTCCGCCCCCCTCCAACAACGCCTTCAGCCAGATTGAGTCCCCCCACATGTCCCAAACAGCTGTGGGCACCTTGCATGCCAGATTGAACTCTTGTCACACCCACTCCACAAACCAGATCAGGCTCACCAACCAGATCTGGCGTATGGACAGATGTGGCACCACCCATCCAGCCTGTAGGGTGAAAAGTTTGGGCACCACTGCTTTAGTATCTTCTACTTCTGTGGATCAGTAGGGGACCAGGCTACCCCACTGGAAAAGCTTGTAAATAGAAGTAGTGGAAGTAGGTACTAATTCACTACAAAGTGCAAGATCATGTATTTGGGACTAATAACAAACAAATCAATCGTCAGTTGAAAAGAATGACTTCTGTATATCAGTCTGTGATAGGATGACTATGAGATGTCAGTTTAATGCAGTTTTGAAAAAGTTGTATATGATTCTAGGATGTACCAGAAAAGGGATATGTCCATTAATCATTGAGAAGTATTGTCACCATTATAGCAGGATGGTCGGTGAGCTCACTGACAGTGCAGCTTGTTGGCTTGAGTCTGGATGGTGAGGAGCATTTCTCTTTCGCACCAATTAGGAGAAGGCAGGAGGCAGGCTTGCTCTGCCCTGATAGAAGGATGAGGTAAAGAAAAGGACCTGAGGAGGAAGTAACCCTTTGGGCTTCCCCATTGGTCAATTTTCAGTCTGCGGGAGGAGCCTCCAGGAAGGGATAAAAGCCTGCATGCCCAGCACATAGGTGGCTTCAATGAGGAATGATGAAGAAAGACTGTAGAAGGGCTGGTAGAGCTGACCAGTGGGGTGGAGCAGTTGCCCCAGAAGCACCCTGAAGATGCCTCTGCCAAGCAGGAAGCATCCAGTGGCTGTGCCCCAGCCCTGCCACTGAGGGAACTGTGATGTCGGTGCACAGAGCAGTGCATGGGGCTCGGAGGGAGCTGAATGGACCCTGCGGCTGTACGAGGTAGTGCAGGTCCCCATCCCTGCAAGAGGTAGGAGCCCCATGGTGCACAGAGTGGTGCATGGGGCCTGGAAAAGCCCCACAGCACACAGGGTCTAGACAGAGCTGAAAGGACCCTGCGGCTGCATGATGCAGTGTGTGTCCCCATCCCTGCAACAGGCGAAAGTCCCCATACTACACTAAGTTGTGCATGGGGACTGGATGGAGTTGAACGGATCACACAGCTGCACGAGACAATGCGGGTCCCCATCCTTGTGAGAGGCAGAAGCCTTTTTAAATTTGTCCTTCCATACTTTTTAAAATTGTCCAAGAAGTTTTAATTTCTGTACATTTTAACAATTGTAATTAATGTTCACCTCTTATGACATTTCTCTTCTGCTCCATTTTGAGAGCCACTGCAGTTATCATTTTTAAAAATCTATCGTGCACATACATTGTTGTGTATAGATAGATAAAATTGTAGAAAGTAGGGGAAGTAATTATTAGTATGCGTGGTTTGTATTAAATCATTAGCTACAAGCATCTATCTCATAATAAATTCGGTCTTATTGTTATTACCTCAGTTTTTGTATCTGTTTTGGAAACTTATGCAGGAACAATTTGTAGTTTCTATTCAGATAAATTTGTTTGAGTCTGGTAATATGAATGATTTCTTACCTTTATGTTCTTTTCCACATAGTATATGAAAACTGGAGTAATATTAAATTCTCTCTCAATACCTATTTGGTAATAATGATCATTTAATGACTATGAAATCTTACCTTTGGAAAATTTGTAGTAAGTAATCACTTCTGCATTTTAAAAGCCTGGCACCATATTTTTGTAAGTAGAATAATCAAATATTGATTGAATTTATTCACTGCATGGAATATAAAACATCATGATTTTGAGGTTTATGGATGTGCTATATGAAAGCTAAACACTGGTCTTTGCCATTTAAACCTACATTGTTTACACACACATTTTCTCTAGCCTTTTGTCAAATCTTCTTGTGTGTGTTGGCTGTTGTACTTAAGAATTTTTCAGGTAATTTAGAAATGTAGATAAAAATTTCTAATAGTATTGCATTCTTTTTCTTTCTTGCAGTTATTAAAATGTATCATTTTTCTTTTCCTTCTAGTTATCAAATACAAACAGGAGCCATGTATAATGATATGTATACAGTATAGTCTCTCTGTGTGTTCAGAGTGAATGTGTGATATGGGTATTGCCATCATTAACTATTAATTACTATAATGTTTATAGCTTAATGGTATATTAGGTGATTGTAGCTAGACTGGCATTTCCAAGCCCCAGAGAGTTTACAGTCTAATTTTGTCTGTAACAGCATTATGTTAATGACAGTAGAAAGTACAAAAGGTGAGGAATGACAAGATAACAATAGGTGTAATTTTGGGGAATCAGACCTGTGTTTCCATTAATCACTTCTTAATTATAAATAGTTGATATTGAATACAGTGTTTCCGGTCCAACATTCAGTACATAAAGACTCAACAAAAGGATTACCACAGTGAAATTTGCACCCTATTCACTTCATGGAAAATACACAACTACCTATAATTGGTTAGCCCAAAGGAAGTCTCATTTGAGTTGCCTTCAGTAGAGCCATGGTCCTGGTCAATCTCAGAAGAGTGAAGCTGTTCAGCAGTGCCTAGTTATAAGGAGCTGTATAAGTGTTGTGGCAGTGTGTTGTAAAGAAGTAGGGGAAATTTGTCACCCTTTAAAATGATTTGCTGATTATTTGGCATGGGATACTGACTAAAATAATCACTGTTCCAACTTACTTTCCCTACCAGAGTATTACTAGCTGTGGATATTATTCCAACCTAGTATTCTGAGGTGACTTTTTAGTAATTTGATAATAGCCTAAGCGAAGAAATGTTCTTTTCTTTATTTTCTAAACATAATGATGTTTTATTTTTTTGTATTTTCCTTTGTTCATGTATTATGGAGGAGGAGAAAAGGTGATGAGCTTTCACTGTGATTTTCTTTACTTGTACTGTCTCATTTGTGAGCAACTGCTACATAGGATGCTGATTAGTGCATTTGTAAAACACCCATGATTATTTCCTGAAGCTAGTGCCATTGTACATGATGCTGCCCTAGGAAAATAAATAAGTGTCTCATGATTATCAGCAGTCACATTTTTGCTTCATGAACTTCCATTTAAGGCATCTTCATTGGCAGAAAGGAGAAACAATACTTGATACCAGATGACATGGTAGGCAGAACTGATATTTTGTATGATATTAGTTCTGTCTGCCTAATGAAACCTTGATATCTTGCACTGTTAGCATCGGTATGTTTGAAGAGTAACTTCTACATTTTGTATGCACAGTAACAGTTTTTAGCTATAGGATACTAAATAGGAACACTGCTACTAAAATTCTAGGTGATGTCATATGCTACACTCAGTTACACCGGTAGAGATCAGAAGGTTTTAAGGTAATATGTCACATTTAAAGCTATTGATTTTAACCTATTACTTTGAAATGGGAAATGTGTAGTGATACAGCATCCAATATCCCTTAAACAATTAACCAGATAAGGATAATGAAAAGAAGCTTAATTCAAGAAATAGAGTTCATTTCATTGAACAAATAAAATAATTCATTGATTTCCTTGTGGTTTAGTTGTATTTGTTTTTTCACCCTTTTGCTTCATATAAAACAGGAGAAGTTTTATGAAATTTCTGCCTTTCATTGCCACGTTTTGTTTTGTTTTTTAATTTAAAGCAGTTACTACCAAGGGAAGGAAAAGCGTAACAGGAAAACAAATTCAAATAAGCTGAAGTCAAGTGTTGCTGCTTCCATATGAAACAAAACAAAACAAAACAAAAACCTTCCTGTGTGTACGGTGTTAGTCCTGCTTTTGCTTTAGCATTGTATAAAGTCTGGGCTTACCCTGAGTACTATGAGAAAAGTCATTGATGAAATAATGACTTTTTTACTGGAAAAGTGACCATTGACTAGTTGAAAACGCTCCTTTTCCTGGGAGAATTATTTCAGTTAAATAAACAAGATAGTTAACTCATCTTAGGATACTAGCAGGTTTAATTTCAGCTAATGAGTACTCAAGTGAGATATTTAGTATTAAACTAATTCCTCTAATATATTTTTGTTTTTTTCTTTTCTTTTGAGGTTTTCAGAATAATTAAAGTCTTGGGCTAGGGACAGACATTCAAAAAGCCTGAACCTGAATTGATTCAATCTTTGCAGGTTGGTCTAACTTGGCTAGGCTGTAACTAGACTTGGCTTGGTTTGTAACTAGATGACATTCTCTCTGGTCTGAAGAAATTCAGGCACATGACTGTAGTGGCTCAGGGTGGAAGCCGGCAGGGTGCTACCAGAGTCCTCCCTTCCCTTTCATGGTGCTGAATTGAGGAGGATCTTGGCTAGGCCCCAGCAGAATCTCTGATTAGAGAGGTCTGCCTGCACCATCCCAGGCTTTTCCCTGCTGGCTGCTCAAGGGGTAGAAGTGCTGCCAGCCCCCTGCTAGTACTCTTAGTCAAGGGGCTTGTGTAGTGCATGCATCTGATAATGATACGGAGCTTTTCAATCTTATAGTTTCATAGTTGGTAGAGTCGGAAGGGACCTGAGCAGATCATCAAGTCCGACCCCCTGCCACGGAGGGGAAAAAGTACTGGAGTCAAATGAGCCCAGCCAGGTGTGTGTCTAATCTCCTTTTAAAGACCCTCAGGGTAGGAGCCAGCACCACTTCGCTTGGAAGTTGGTTCCAGATCCTAGTCACCCTGACTGTGAAGTAGTGCCTCCTGATGTCTAGTCTGAATCTCCCCTCTGCCAGCTTGTGACCATTATTTCTAGTCATTCCTGGTAGTGCTTGGGGGAACAGGGACTCCCCCAGTGCCTGCTGGTTCCCTCTGACTAGTTTGTAACAGGCCACTAGATCCCCCCTCAGCCTTCTCTTGTGGAGGCTGAACAGGTTCAGGTCCCTTAG
>JAGPOW010001296.1:72039906-72050615 GCA_030014935.1 Caiman crocodilus | reverse complement strand
TGTAGCAAAATGACAAGCAAGCAAGCTAGCAGGGGGCTGTTAAGTGTTTATCATCCCATCAACAAAACAATAGCCTCTCTCCATTAGTTCAAACTCTTCTTGAACAGCTTACCAGCTGACCTATTGATTAGCTCCAAACAGCCCTAAGTGGTCACTGTTCTGTCTGACTGTCCCATTGAAATTGGACACTCACTCACTCACTCACTTTTCATCATTAGCTAGCATACTATGTGCCTACGGTCTGTGGGGCTGGGTCCGTGCTCTGGGAGGAGGTGGGGTGGAGAGTGGTATTTGTGCTTGAGCAGTGAGAGGGGGTAGGGCAGGGGAAGCCAAGCAGACCCTTCTGTGGCTGCAGTTTCTGTCGGGGCTCCAGCCATGGAGCAGAGGGGAGGGGCCAGCTCTGCCTTGTAGGAGAGACTCCTGCTCAGCTCAGAAAACAGACCAGGATGTTGGTGGAGTCTTGTTTATTTTAAACAAGCAGGGGTGTGGGACAGACATTGCATAAACCAATTTGACCCAAATCAGTTAAATCTGAGGCTACATTCAACCAGGTTCATCTCAAACTGGTTCAGCCATTTTGAAACTGGTTTATGTGCACTGAGCATCTGCTCTGTTAGAGGTTTAAACCAGTTTCTGGTCACTTAAGCCAGTTTGTGTGCGTCATGATACAGCTTCCCCATGGATGGCTGTGATGTCCCTAGGGCCCTGTGACTGTACTGGCTCCACCCTGTGGGTGCCTACTAATCTTGGCTGCCACATCTTGCTGGTTTAAATAATGAATCGGGAGGCTGCTCTTGGGTTACTGCTTGGTCACAGTCCTGACAGACTCCTCTAAACCCTGTGGGTTGTTGGATCCCTTGCAGGGTCCCACACTCAGGAGGTGCCTTCTGATACCCCCAAGCCTTATGGGCTAGATGTGTGGCTCCAAAACCTTCCCTTTACCTCACCTCATGCCTTGCAGGTGGTAATTAGATGTTGTCCCTTTTTATGAGGCCTCTGTTCAGCTCAGCCTCCTGTTGTCACTAGGCCCTGGGCCCTTGTTGTACTGTCACTGGAACTGTGGCTCTCCACAGCCCTGCCTGCACACCCTCACTGGTGCTGAGGCTCTCTGCAGCCCTGTCTATGTACCCTCCCTGGCTCTGGGGCGCTACACGGTAGTGTGCTCCAGTGAGGCCTTCTCTCTCCCAACAGCCTCAATCCACCATATTACAGACAACAACCAAAATATAAGCCCCTAGGCTCTAACTTAATACAAATGGTGCAGAGTGCAACTGTGTCTCTGGCCAGTTCTTTTCTGCAGGAACTCCTTTTCCTGGCAGCTACCAGAGAACTGGCCACCTCGCTGGGGCTTGTGTGTGCCGAGGGCCGTGACTCCTTCCAGTCACCAGACTGTATGCAAGTTCAGGCTAAGTCCCTCATTAGCCTGCTGCCATGGCAATCTGCACCTATGGGGCTTCTGCTTGGATCCTAGGGCCCTCTCTCTGGCAGTTTCTGCCCTTAAAAGGAGTAGGCTCACCTTAGTACCCCGTGACAATGTGTAATGTCTGTCCCTCGCCTTGTTGTTGCCCAGTTTTATTCCAGCTTCAACCTTTATTTCTTCTCCAATCTGATAGATTTTTGTTCCTCTTTGGGCCAACATGATGTTGTAGTACACAGGTGGTTTATTATAACAGTTTTTGTAGCTACTACAAAACAGAATTTGACTCTGGGTAGAACATCATGGGTAAGCCATACCCACTGAAAAATGGCACTCAGTGCCTTTAATATACAAGTACTATGAAAATAAAGAACTTTACTCATCAGGGCACTTTCTGTATCAACAAATCATCCTTTGCTGCAGACTTTAATCCTTAAATATCCCCAAACCTGCCAGTACATTTTCATTACACTTCCTTGGAGGATATCAACTTCTAGGATTAAATTTTACTAGTCAATTGTGTGGTAGCTTAAGAAATTTTTATTACAGTTATCACAACACGCTCCCTCCAGGTGGCTGTGGAAGGGCGCTTGTGCCGACGCACGGAGCGAAGGCCCGAGGGATGGTCCCTGCCCGGATGCGTTCTGGGCCCTGGGTGGCTGGCAAGAGGGAGAACGCGAGAGACGGAGAAAATTTCCCAAGGCGAGGTTTGAAAATAAACAAGTTTACTCACTCAACTCTTGTAGGCAATTCAGTCAAACCTGTCAACGAAGTACAGTTAACACAAACGGCATGAAGCAATGAATCGCACAGTGGCTACGGCCAGGTGATGGCGTACCATAGTTCTTTCGGTGAGCCCTTAAGTATTCGCAGGGCCTCTCGGAGCCCGAGAGGGTGGTAACCCACTCGAGAGTCGTGGCTCAAGAGAGAGTACTCGTGAGAGGACGAACTAAGAAGCGAGCCTCTTGAGGCCTCACTCATCCCTTCTCACACGGGCGCGAGAGGAAATCAAATTAACTTGCATAGACAGTCAAACGGACTGACTTGCTCTATTTCCTTAAGCTACCAGACAGGCTGAAGCGCAGGCTGTCTGACTCGTTTGATCCCCACAGGAGAGTGCATGCCAGTCTAGGGGCAGGGTCCCTAATATACCTTCTGCAGAGAACCTTCTCGAAGGTCCTGTCAATCATGTCCTTCACGTAGCACTTTAACTCCTGCCATCCCAGATTACTCAAGATAGAACTCCTCTGCCACTGCATTCTCATCCTTCATATAACAGGCAAGTTACTTAACAAACGGAGTATAACATAATACAAACATTATAAGGCAAACAGCACATCTTGTCAATAATGAGAGCATTGATCCGGCGGGAGTCACTAATTAAAACTCCAAGACAACAATGAAAGCTGATTTTGGAATATCAGCTATGGTGTGCTTGTACAAAGATGATGTTCAGATCTATGTTGTGTATGCAAAACAGCTAGATGGTGTAAGATTAAAGTTTATTGGATGAATCACTTTATATTGATAATGGCTTACATATTCGGACCATTTCAGAGTTGTAGTAGGTGCAAGAATACTGTGCGCGCGCGCGTGTGTGTGTGGCAGGGGGGAGGGGAGGGCTGAATAAAGATACTATATTTCACTAATATTTTGCTTTCTGTGCTGCTCAAACAGACCTCAACACTCAACATAGATTTCAAGAAACTCTCTCTCTCCTTGTGAAACTGCTGTACTTAAGGTTTGTGGACATACTTGAGCTAAAGGTTCCTCTTGATAATGGGAGGGAGCAAGTTGCATTTGTCATGAAGCTCCTCCCCTACAGGCTTTTCTTCCCTCTGACGTCTGCTCTAGCATGGATTTGTTAGTCATTTAGATGAGCAGAAAAATCCTTAAGCAGGGGAATGTTTGGGTGCTGGTTGAGTAGAGTCATTACTAATATTTATTTTGGGACAGTTAGGAAGGATGATCATGCATGTGGGCAATTATTTTAGAATCATACTCTACCAAATAATATCTGGTCAATCAGTTACAGGTGCTGATATCCATGCACTGAATGAGTCAGGGCTCTGTAGAAAAAGGGTATGTGACCACATAATAAAAGATTTTATTGTAATGCATATGCTCAAAGGACCAAAGGCAGAAACTTGACTTGGATGATATAGTCAGAGATGATGCTGCCTTGAGCAAGAATCTGGACTGGATGATGTCATGTGGTTTCTTCTAGCTGTACTTTTCCATGGCAACCTTAACTTTATCTCTTCCTGACTAGGAGTACTTACCTGACTTTTCAATTTTATGATGTTCCTTTACTGTGTATTTTTTTAATGTAAGCTGTATACTACAAGATCTGTTCTCTTCTCAGTTTCTTATTCACAGACGTCAGCATCACCAACATCAATGTACAGACCAAAATGAATCCTTTAGCTTTCTCAGGCTGAACCACTAGGACCCATATTCTTTCTCTGCATGCAGTCAGGACTTCAGGACTGGCCATGAGTCAGGTTATGGGTAGCCTAAGCAATCCCTTCCTCTGTTGTCCTGTGAAGAATATCAGTCACTGTATTGAATTAGCATTCAGTCATGTTGCCTTTCTTTTGCAGTCCTCGGTTGAAGTTCTGGAAATCACAGAATAATTTGCATGCATTTCAGATACAAATTTCCAGTGGCTCCAGACATAGGGTTTTGAGTCTGTTCCATAATTAAACATGAATCTGATTCACCAGTCTATTTCTATATTAATACAGTAAATATTCTGAGCTTCAGTAAGTTGGGTCATTCTGTCCATAGCTCTCAGAACATCATAAAGCTGTTTTCCCCTCTGTATAGTAATTGCCTTTACTTTACCGAGTGGCTAACATATGTGGCCCTGTAGAGACTAACTTCCTAACGCTAACTACAAATTCCAGATCAACTTCCAAAATTCTCCACCTACTAATAGATGCCATGTTCCTTTCTGTGCTGCCGTACTTTATGTAATTCTGAAAAAAGTTATATAATAATGTATTTTACTGATTTTTATGTCACTGCTTGATTTAACTGTTGCATTTAATTTTATGACTGAAAATCATGAATAATTTGCCTTTCAGTTAACCTAGTTCACTTTGAGAGTATTTTGGTCATACTCTATCATAACACAAGCATTTGCAAGAGTAACTTAAGGCCCCTGCTGGGATTTGTTTGGATCTTTATGTAGAGATTCAGGATGCTGAAGTGTGTAAAAATAAGGGAGCTTATGCAGCTGTCTGTGAATAAGAAACTGCTGTGAGAATATCTTGCAAACCAAGGAAAGGAGTTACAGAGAAATGATATCTCCTTGAAAGCAGCTAACTACCTTTTCTTTCTCTAGACTTACCATGTGCACCCTCATTGGTTGATGCTTGAAGCCCAGGCCACTATGCAGTTGCACATTTCTTGAACCTCTCCCTTTTTAGTTCATTAGTTGTTTGAATTTCCCTGTGTATTCTCCACCTACCAAAAGAAAAGAGGGGCTCAGGTCCTTTTTGATCCAATTTTCCATCTGTTGATGGACAACCTTAAATGTAGTCATAGTGAGCACTTTTACACATTCTTCGGAGGTGGGGAAGGGGACACTGCTTTCATTAGAGCAGCTCTGAAAACTGGGTTATTTAAAGGGCTGCAGCATCTCATGTAACAGTGTCCCCGCACTTCAATATGGTAGTGGGGGTGCTTGAACTAAAGCTTGTTTAACCAACTTTAGTTTAAACATCCCCGTTGCCATTTTGAGGAATGGGGATGCTGGTACATGAGATGTAGCTCCAGGAGACTCAATTAATCGAGTGTGCTCCAACGTGGTGTACATTGGGGTAGCCTCTACATTCCTGTACATGCACCCAGTATGATTCCACCTAAGTCAGAAAAATTGGAAAAGAAACATGTAAACATGCATTCACAGACAGGCTGATGGAGGACATTAATGCCTTAAGGTTTTCAGGAGTGATGTGTTCAGGTTTCCATTCTCCTGGCAATCTGACGTTTCTCTAAAAATCATCCCAGGTGACTAATGTGAGAAAGAAAGACATGACTTTTGATGGCATTGAAAGTATCTTTAGCTGAATCTTTAATTGTAACTTTTGGATAAGAGACTAGTTGGTATTTTGGATTTAAAGCAGTAGATTTCTGCTCTGTATAGGGAGTCTTTTACCAGAATACCATACCATAGAGACATCTCGTCAGGAGACATAAGGAAGAGTAGGTTTGTTCTCCTTACCTCTTTTTATCTTGGGCAGTGTGATCATATTATTCAGCATAGTCCCAATGTGTGGATTTATAGTGGCAGAGTAGGAAAATAAGATATGTATTTTATTTAGATGGCCTGTTGATGTTCACCAACTCTCTTGGCTTTGGTTTTCCAATATTTTAAAATAATAATTAAACAAGTTGAGTTTAGTCCTGGACTGCTCAAGATGCGACAGTTCAAATGAGTGAAATGTCAAAAGATAATGAGTATCATTTGAAAAACACTGAAAAGTCCTTCTCTGGGAGAGTGAGATAACATAAAAACATGCTTTAAAATTAATCCAAAAGACTCTAGACATAAAAATGAATGAGACTTGGCAGATCAGTTGACAAGGTTGATCTGAACAAAAAATTGTGGCTGTTCCTATCAGGACTGGAAAAATATCACGTAAATTGGAAACTGTTTTCTAGGAATGTATTATAAATGTAGGTCCCAATAAAAATAGGTTTTAATTTATTTCTGTCTCCCAACCTCCCCTGTTAATGGAAATACATATTGGACTTGGATTGGAACATCACATCAGATGAAACATTTAGTTCTCTCATATTTGGATTATTAGCCCCCCAAACTGCCTTTGAACCAGGCCAAAAAGCTGCAGGGTTCTGACCTATGCCTGAATGACTTGCACACCTAAATCTTTCTCAGAATTACAAAGAGAAATTCAGGGCATGGAGGATTTTTCTCGTGATACCTTTAGAAGCTGACTAGATTTTTCCTAGTATGCAGGTTGGATCTAGGGGATTGTTGGCAGTGACAAATGACTATAAATTCTAGACGGTTACAAAGCTAATACTACTTTGAGAGAGCTTGAAATTCCCCTGTTAGTTACATGGGTGAAACATGAGCTTTTGTTTGTATGGTACCTTGCTCGCTGGATCTTGAACTATGGCTAGGGTCTCTGGGTCCTGTGGTTATATAAACAGGTGGTATTATATATAATTTAGACACTGATAACTGCAGCTGATATATAACATTTTGTGTAGTTTGGGATATTTTTTCATGGAAGGAGCTATTGTTTAATGTAAATTATTATAGTTAAAACTAGTTCAGAAGTGTGTTCCAGTGGCCACTTGGGAGCCACAATCAGCTGTGTCTGGAGTATTCAATGATTAACTTGGTGGCTGTAGAATTTATCACTAGTTGTTTAAGCCACATAGGGAATTCTCTAGATGCCTGAGGTGTCTGGTCTGACTGATGAAAGTGTGCAGCCATCTCTGGAAGTACTAAAAGTTCTGGTTTTACTAGGCTGTAGGTATGCTAAGCTATAGTAAGTTAGGATGCTGTAAATCAGTATGGGAGAAAGGGGACCCATGTCCACCGGATGACCCGACAAGGAAAAAAACAAAAAACACATTAATGAGTAAAAAGACACTGAATGGGGTACCAAAACCACAGCTAAAAAACTTGTGACAGATATAAAAATAAGAACTTGTTAATGAGACAGCCATAACAGGTGCATGTGTGAAAACTTGGAAAACAGAACAAGTGAAGATGAGCATCTTGATGAAGAGAGAGATGAGAATTGGTATGAAACACGGAGCATGCAGGTATAAATACAGGGATTGGGAGACCTGACTTTTGTAAATGCCTATGGGAACATGAATAACATATGGTGTTACTACCTATAAGGGAAAAAATTCGCTAAGTTGGACTGACTGTCAAACTAACTGGTGTGCTGTCTGATGATAATAAACCTTTCTCAGCTGTTGCCACTGAACATGTATCCAAGTTGTGTTTTCCGTGTCACCTTCAGAATCTGGAAGGCAGCTCACTAGCCTTGGCCTTCCAAAACATACAGACTCCAGCAGCCTGTACATCAAAAGCAACAGCAACCAGCTACCACCTGAGAAAACACTGATTCCTGTTACTGACAGAGCAGTGGAGTTGCGGGGATAGGACTGCTCCCCTGTGCCAGGCAGTCAGTCATGGATGGCTTATACTCAGGGATGGCTGGAAGGTGTGGGTGGTGTACCTGCTGGCCTCTGGCAGTGTGACCCTCTCCACAAAATGGTGAATGTCTGTTTGGTTCAAACCCACTCTAACTTATAGTGCGTAAAGCATGATAGAGCACTTTCTCCATAGGCAGTGGCAACGTGTAGGGGGTACACAAGTGCATGTGCACCCCCTGAGAGCTCTGGTGTACTTCCTGACAGACTGTGCTCCCTGCTCAGGAGACAGATGGAGGGGCGGGGGGAGAAGCAGGCGGGAGTGCCGGTGCACCCCCTGTGAGTGCTGGCCGGGGCATGGGAGTGCCACAGCCATTTCCAAGAGCACTGCAGCTGCTTCTGGGAGCATCATTGCTGCTTTTCAGTCAGCACAATCAGCCACGGGGGGCACCCCCCAGTCATTGACTGGTTGCTGGGGAGACACGTGACCCCCCCCCCCCGCACTGAGGCAGCACCAGTCGCCCATGTCCATAGGCTTTTTGAACATTCTAGGTTCTTTGGCAGATGGTCTCAGTTCCCTTTGAAGTACAGGTTTCCCTCGGTTTATGTTGTACATGCATTCCTGGAAAAATGGTGCATAACTCGAATTTGCATAAAGTGAACCCACTTTACAATGTAACAAACAGGATTACAGTCTAAGACCTGGGCTGTACTGACCCCCAGACCCAGACCCATTCCTACTACTTTTACAAAACAACTTTGGTACTCACCAACAGCGGACAGTACACACAAGCACAGGGACTGTCATAATGGGGATGGTAACCAGAGGAATGTGCGTCTCAGACAGCAATCAAGGAGCACAGATCCACACAGAAGACTGTTTGGTGCACATTACTCCCACAATGCATCTGACTGCAGGCTTCCACCACACTGATTGCATAAGAGTGAATTGACCTCATGTATAACGAATTTTTGTCCTAAAAAGGGTCATTTCGTAAGAGTGAATTTGCACACACACAACTCTCATAAAGTGAGGGAAACCTGTAACTTGTTTTAGGGATAGTACTGTTGTGCTGTGGAAGGAGATCAATGCAATCGCAGAATGGTTGATAACGTGAAGGTTTGGAGAGGGAGAGGGCTGGTAGGGTAAGAGGGTTAAAAATATTCAAGGTATTATTGGTTCACTTTGATCAATTCCTGGCCAGTTTAGAGAGGGTTAATTTTTGCCATTAGGATAAAGCAGAGATAATACTTTTAGCAAGACAGATTCCTGGCACATTAACCTGGCTCCTTTCTGTTGAGTATTCCACTGTTAAACAGGTGGTATGGGTGAGAAAAAGGGGCAATAGGAGAAGAATTAAAGGGTTTTGGAAGTCTTTCTGTTTTACATTTGTCTAGTTACTGTAGATTTGGGGATGGCTATTTTTTTGTGGCCTGTTTTAATCTGGTTAATGTGATTATCTTGTCTTCTAATTTGACGTTAATAGGACCTTGATAAGTAGTAAACTTTAGCATGAATAAGCATTAAAAAATGTTGATACCTTTGCAGATTTCTACTTTGATGCTTTTGGAATAACATGAAAAGTTAAATAAGTAAAATAACATGTTCACCACTTTTACTATGTGCTGCAGCATGCTTTGTTTAATTCTCTACTGATAATAGTAGGGTTGGAGTGTTGCTGTAACCATGATGGTCCAGGAAATGTAAGAGAGGCAAGCATTGTTTGTGATATTTTTTTTCTTGAACCAACTGTATATTTGGCAGAGTTTTTGGACAAGCTTTTGGTTATCAGTCACCTTTCCTCACATCTTCAACTGCTGATAATGAACACAAGAAATTTGTGATCCTGTATAATAATAATAATAGCAACAATAAACATTATTTAATGGCAAAATATGGGACCTGGAAAGTTCTTTCCTTCCTCTGTTTTATAAAATGTTTAAATGGGTCAGATTATTGTCAAAATGGAAAGTTTCATATGCTCATTTTCTGGTGAACTGGCCAACAATTTATTTTTCCCTTGTCTTGTTTCTGGAGTTTTTCACACAGTGGTCAGTGCTCATACACATCCATTGTACTTGCCTCATACATGCTCCACGTGTTTGTTTTATCACTGTCATAAGTGTTGGTTTTTTTTTTTTACTAAATTCCTCGACTGTGTAAGTTTCAGTTTACTGTTGATGACAACTTTTGGCATAAAAGGATTAGTTTAAAATTAATTTATAAAAGATCACATGCTTGCAGAATAAATTGGATGTGTATCTGTGGGGACTTTCTGCTTTTTAATTACCAACTAGCAGAGAATCATTTTATCTAGAGATGAAAAGGCCAGCTAGATCAGAGTTTGACTTTCTTAAATAGCAAGATATTGTTCCTTGGCAGCTGTATTGGTTGAAAGAACTTATAAGTTTACCAGAAGACAATAATGATTTTGATTATGTGTATGCATTTTTGTATGATACTACAGTACTGGAAATCAGTCTGTGTATTTTCCAATGGTCTCCTGATGGTGTAAGGGTCGTCATTAGCCAGTCAGATGTCACATTGGAAAAGCTGTTACAAGCTTTATATATTTAGGTGTATCTTTCTTTCACTAGCTCCGCTCCATTTGTACTGCTGTTTTCCCAACCAGAGAAGCAGGTGTTCTGCTAAATTTGAACACTCTCTTTAATGAGATTCTGGCTTATAATGCTTCTTGGGAGGTTAGTGAATTTATCCATATGCCATTTAGATACTTGTATTAATCCTTTTAATCTTGCAGAACAGAACTAATTAGCTCATGCTTTACTTCATTTTTGTCTGATACCAAAAGCGTTAGGCAGAGTGTACAAAAATGCAGTTTTAAGGAGTGCCAATTTACACAAATTCAAATATATGTTTTTCTGTTGGAATCATAACAACTGCATACAATAGTAGTGTTCTGTGCTGAAGGCACGTGTTTAGAAAACAGTATTTTATTACCTTGAATTGGATATGGATCCAGACATTTTTTTTACGTAACAGGTTACTGAGTAAATATTTTCACTTCTTCTAAGAAGTCCTTTAGAGTTGATGTTGAATAGTCCATAGAATTGTACCTGCTAAGGCTGTGAAGTAGAAATGATTTGATGAAAGTGCTGATCATAATGCTAGGTAAGGTTCCTT
>JAGPOW010001296.1:72006196-72021450 GCA_030014935.1 Caiman crocodilus | reverse complement strand
CTGTTCTTGTCCGCCCACTCGTGCAGTCAGCCCAGATCCCGCTGCAGCCTCTCCCTCTCCTCTGGTGTCCCCACCTCAGCCCACAGTTTGGTGTCATCAACAAACGTGGACAACTTGCTTTCCACCCCCTTGTCCAAGTCAGTGACGAAGATGTTGAACAGTGCGGGCCCAAGGACTGAGCCCTGGAGAACCCTGCTGCTGACATCTCTCCAGGCTGAGTACGACCCATCCACCACCACTCTCTGGGAGCGCCCCGTCAGCCAGTTTCTGACCCCCTCAACCGTGTAGGAGTCAACTTCTGTTGAATAGTATGAGCTATGAGCACCATTCAGATTGTTCCTTTTAAGCTAGCACTGTACAGCCCCTCACAGCCTGCCCGGTCACTTCTATCCCCATGGCTCCGTGCTGTACCTGCAGCTCTGCTGTCACACAGAGAAGCCTCATGCTGGACTCTGCAGGGAAGCAGGAGGCTCCTTCCACTGTGGCAGAGTGCGAGTGCAGGACTGCACAGTGGGGAATGGGGGGAAACACCTAGCTCCAGCACAGGGCTGGAGTTGCAAGCTCAGGCTCAGAGCCCTGGTGGGGGATGAAGCATGCTCCGTTCCCTCCCCCAACGAAGTTCTGGCCAGAGCCGCACCTGTGCCAGGCATGGGCATCCTGACCTCCCTGTCCGCTGCGGCTGCTAGGCAGCGGGGCCTGCAGCCATTAGGGAAGTGTCCAGGGGTCTCTACACCCCCCACCCACACCCTATTTAGCTGATCTCTCTACTCTCACTGCCACTTTGGGGGGAGGAAGAGGGTGAAGAGTTCCCCTCAGCATGGAACAGAGCCTCCCCCTGTCATGGGGGGGAGGAATGGGGGAAGAGTCCCCTCTGGGGCTGAGTAGCCTCACAGAGCCCCCCTCCTCACCCCATCATAGGGTAGGAGGAGGAGGAGGGAGAAGAGCCCCCCAGCACTGAACATGTTCCTGCTCCTGGCCCTGTGGTTGTGGGGGGAGAGGGAGGAGGGGGAACATAAGGCAGGGCAGCCCTGTGTGCCCAGATTGCTCCTGGCTGTCAGGGAGCTGCTGGGGTGGGCCTGCCAGGGCCTGGCAATGACCTCCCCGCCCCTCCTTCAGCTTAGCTTCCCTGTAGAAGGGAAGAGGGGGATGCTTTAGCACCCCTGGGCTTCTGGCCTGAGCCACTGCAGGCATGTGCCGAATGTCTGTTCACTTGTAAACTGGTTCACACTCTGCAGGTTAGAATAACGTGCAAAGAGTGAATCAATTCAGGTTCAGGCTTTTTGAATGTCTGTCTATAGCTATAGTGTTCAGTAGACTCCAGGTGGGAGCCAGCTAAGGAATTTCAGAACTGTAATTTTTGTCTTTGGTGTCTAAAATGTTATAGGTGCGCTTAAAACAGCTATATCTGGATCTGCTTTCTGGTTCGTAACCCTTTGCAATAAGCATAGGACTATTAAAAGAGTGTATGGTAAGTGTCTGTTTCCCCTGAACTGATGCTACATGTTTCTGGGTTTTTTAACCACTTCATGGAAATGGACATTTTCATGAATCTGTCATCCTGAGAGGTAGATCATTTGATAGCAGTTGGTTTGCAGTTATTTTAAGAATGGCTGTGCTTCACTCAGATATAAACAGGCGTTTCTGAGATGATGCTTTTATTTTGTAGGAAAAACAGGTTTTTTTGTAATTACTTCTAAAAATAGTTCTGAGATTGATTGGCAGGTCCTAGGGCAGGCATTTAGTTATCAGTGGAAGTGGGTGGTTCTCAACACAAGAGCCAATTGGTCTGTCAGTGGTTTTCAAAATTTCCGAAGTCAAAGAACACTTGCATATTGCTTATTCTGCTGCAGAACCCCTACCCCTATACTGAAGACTGATACAGAGCCAGGTGACCTGGTCCATCAATGGTAGTGCACTGCTTTCCTGCCCTCTCCATCATTACTCCACATTTCTTTGCAGAGCCCCTGATGATCTTGCACACTATCCTAGGGTTCCACAGAACGCAGTTTGAAAACCACTGGTTTAGATTTAATAATGTTAGTATCACTTATGTACTCAGGCAGTAGATTACAATTACCAAAGGTTGTTCCAGCTATTTGTGTGTAATTGGTAGATAAAGTGATCCTTGTGTGCAGTTTATATATTGCTTTGAGGCCGTGATCTGCAAAGGTATTTCTCTGGACATGTCAGTAACCCATCCTTTCCACATTAGCTCCCAGAGATTCAGTGAAATTAAATGCATGTCTATGAGCATAGATCTTTGCAGATATATAAAGGTATATGACACAAGAAATTACTGCTATCTGCATTATTGGGATAGCTATTATGGGGTAGGGGAATCAAATCACTTTGAAGGTGGAAATGTAGTTAGAATATGAATGTGGAAATTTAATCACTGGTTCATAGGGGCCTGTTACTTCAGACATTCCCTCTGTCTGTGTGGCATATTGCCACAGCTGTGGCCAGTGAAGATGTTTCATATGGTCCCTTCCCATCATGGAGACCTTCTGGGCATGCTGTAGAAGTCATATATTTGAAGGGGCTTTTTTGGAAAGGAACAAGGAAGGATATACTCCTGGGTCTGATGTGGGGTGAGAAGCTTTCTGTTTTTGATGTCAGTTGGCTGTGGTAAAATTGTTATCGATTTCTTTATTTAAGGCTTCTGGCTTTCAGAGTTTGTTTAATGTACTAGTGTTTATGACAGGAGTTGCCAGTTAATTTCTGATTAAGATTCCAATGCACATCCTTTTGCAGTGTTAAATTTCAGTAAAATAAATAATGAAAGAGGCATATACCCAATGAGATGAGAATGGAAATTTAGTTTTTCAAATACTAAAATACTTCTTTTACTAGAAGAAAGATATTTGGAGGTTGTCACCTATGGAGGCATCATTATGTCTTTTCCAAGCTGCAGCCAGTTAAGCACAGTAGGGGCAGACAGAAGTTATGTTTGTTCGGCCCCTTGAAAGTGCTCTACAGTTGTGCCCTTACAGAAGTTTCCAGCAACAAAGCACTTTAAAAGGGCCCAATCCCACAATAATCTGAACCTTCATTACATGAAGTTTCAGATGAGGGTGCTCCAAAGCGAAGTATCTTTATTAACTTGTGTCCATGGACACCGGGAGCAGGGTTGGGTTGACACAGCCCAGCCCAGTTCCTGATGCTGTCTTCAGGAGGGAAGGGAACAGAGAGAGTTTCCTCTGCAGTATTTTCAGTTTGTGCTAGAGTGTGGAGTCTCCCCCTCCCCCTACAATGCACCCACCCCTCCCTCCAGCACTGACTGAAAAAACTCCAGACTGGGCTTCCTCTGGTCTCTTTCCTTCCTCCCATTCTGAAGACAGTGCAGGAGTGGGGAGCGGGGAAGAGCAGAGATAGAGGAGAGTGGCTGCACACTCCAAATTGAAGCTGGATTCCCAACCCCTGGGACACAATGGTGAACATCTGTTGAGTGCAGGGGATTGCTGTAACTCATGGCACTTCTTGTAATTTCAGGAAATAAAAATCAAAATTAGAAGTTAATTTTCTAGTTTGGTTCATTGTTTAATTGCATGCAAGTATTAGTTATTAAAAAAAGTAATTTTGAAACTTTTCAATTTGCCAGAAGTTGACAATTTTCAAACAAAACCAGTTTTCCAAGCTAGTGAGGGCAGTAGCAAAAGGAAGACCTTTTAGGGAAAGATACAACCTCTCCATAACAAAAACCAAAAGTATGGCTTAGAATTATTATTATTATTTCTTTGCATCCTTATAAATCAGAAACTTGCTCTTCCATTTCCCCAATCTTTCCCCAAAAATGTTGGGGAAATGGGTTATTTTAATCCATGGGCCAAGTTATTTAATGCCAAGATTCAACATGGAAAGAATATCTATATTCAAATTTTAAATTCTTAAAATGGGCTGTGATGGAAAACTTATGAGAAGTTTCACTGTAAAATCTGTAGGCTTGGTGCTGTAGGACACTGCTGTTGCTTCTATGCAGTCTCTGACAGTGATGGCCTTTTTGACGTGGGGTGGCTTGTTGTTTCTGAATGGTACAGAGATTGAGGAAGGGAAAGTGTTTTTTCATTTGACAATAACTTCACAGTTTCTAGTTATGTCTGAGCTTGTAGTTTATTTCTTTCCACTTATATTTAATTTGTCAGCAATTTTTGTAACCCAAAGGAAAGCCTATGTAAGTACTGTTCTTTTTTACTATTTGCTTGAATCTAAACTGCCCATTAGGAGTTTATTAATGAAAGAGTAGAAGACAAGATATGGAACTTATCCCAGCAGTTACAAGACACAGATGTTTCAAAGAGACTGAAACAGGAGGGTAATCCAAACTTAGAATGATGTAGTAATGACCAAGTCAATTATTTCATTTATCCCTCAGGGGGTAATCACTAGTTTTATTTATAAAGTGTGTGTCTTCTGTAGTACTTTACACCCTTGCCTCGCTGTTGGAGATTAAAATATATGAAAAAAATTGGTCCTGCAGGCTGTGCATTGCCTCTGGTTGCCTCTTTATAGACATAGTGATAAGAGAGCAGGTGCTCTGTTCCAGTCACTTTGGCTGCTGCCCAGGAGACACTAGGAGAGCAGGGCAGGAAAAAGCTGCTGCTGCGCTATCCCAGAAGAGTTAAGTAGTGTCTCTGGTAGAGAAGCCTTACAGCTGCCACATTGGGAAACCTACACAAAGGACTCTGTGCCTCCTGCTACACACCTGTTCCTCTGGACTGACACTGGTGCTGCTTCTCAGATCAGATCCTTCCTATGTCTTGGAAGTGTTAAATTTTCTTTTCTGCCCAAGTATTTTCTTCTCATTCGACCACTCTTGAGGAAAAAAGAGAAATCTATCTTATCCTTCCTTTGTTTCTAGTTTTATTTTACTGTGTCCTACTCCCTCTTGCTTGTAAAGTGTCCTTATGAAAGTTAATTGGTGTTTAATTTATTTTATAACATACAGTGAACACAGCATCCCTTTCCATCTCTCTCTGTGGCAACGACTGTTGCTGCCTGTTACCTCTGAAGGCTTAAGGCCTATATGAATAACTGTGGTGCCATTACTGTCTTTGCAGTAATTGCTATATGCGGTAGTACAGGTCTGTTAGAAACTGCTATCTGCATGACTGCCTCTGCAGTATGAACATCTAGCTCCTTCCTGTGGCACTTTATAGCTACTGCAAGGGACTTTAAATTCTTACTGCGTTCAGACAGTTGATACAGTGCAGCGATCAAACTTGTAAAGCAAATCAACCCATGTCTCTTCAAAGAATGAACAACTTGTTTAAATTATAGATGAGGGGGGAGGGTGTTGTTCTGTTGTGAGGTGGTGATTTTTTTTTTTTCAAGATACAGAATCCTACAAATGCATGGCCAGTGTCATGCTTTTCATTTGACTTGAAGTTCATCTGGCTAAAGTTTGAAGTTTGCATACAAATAATGATTATTGGCTGTGAGCACTTGCACTCAAAAGCAAACAGAATTTAATAGGAAACCTTAACAAAGAGGAAGTAATAAGACACTACTCAGGTTGTTGGAATCATTGGTCCATAAACTGAAACTGCTCCCTAGAAATATACCATGCTTGAAAAGGGTTGGGTATATGATCTAGAGATTGTTGGCAAGTTCTGTGTAGAGGATAATTTCTATGTATTTCCTTAGCTCTGGCATTGCTTCTACCTATTTTCCATCATTAATTATTTAAATTTAATTTAATTTAATTTAAACTGAGAATTACTGAAGGGCCATTCATATATATTCCTAGTTAAAAAAACAAATTGTAGAGATTTGGACATTTTATCTATTTTGTATTTGTCACTTAAAATAGTTTCTTTTCATTAACAAGTAATTGTTCTCATTTGCTCTGTTGGGATTTAATATGGGTTAACATTTATGGATTGTTTTGTTAAATGAAAAGCATTGGCTTCTGTCTTGCTTGTAATTTTAATAACTCTAGTTTCAAATTATACTTCAAATTGTGTACATATTTCCTCTCATGGGATTCACATAATGTCCCAAAGAGGTTTCTGTTTTCTTTATCATACAGCAAGCTGGGTAAAGAGACAGAAGCAACAGTAATACTTAAAAATAAAATCTCCACCGCAAGTTCCTGCCTGAAAGAGTGGATGCTGCCATATACCTGGGATGCATTTGATTTGCAGCATTTACAATATTGATCTTTAGCACAGTAGGAGCCTTTTTTCATTCTGTGCCCAGCCACTCTCACTGCCTATGTTCAGTCTAATTAGACTTGCTATTCCATTTTTTCGTCTCTAAAGTCTTTTTAAAAAGTAAAGCAAATATAAATGTTAGAGTTCCATGCAAGAACGTTAATAACTGGCCAAAGTGAAAAGATAGAACTTTTCATAGTTAAGTTAATAGTTTGGGCTTGTTCTGCTTCAGCTGTGGGTTTCAGAAAATTCTGTGATTTATTAGATCAGAGCTTTTCACCTTTGCGTTCCTACTTCAAATCCATATCTTTGGAGACTGATACTCTCATTCTCTTGTGGTCCAGCATTCCACAGAAGGGTGATCACAGGAAGTCTCTAGTATAGGATCTAATCTTACTGCTGAATGTTCAGTAATCTTAATTTGAGTAAAACTTTCATGAAGAAGACATGACCAGAACTATACTGCAATGCAATTATTCATGGCTACTGCAGTACACTCATCCAGGTATGATAACCAAATATGGTAGAGCAGTCTTGCGAGTGTTTAAAATTACATTAAGCATAGAGAAGGCATGGGGTAGTATCAGAATATGCCAAGGCACTTAGGTAGTATGAAGTTGCCTATATCCTCTCCACTGTTTCATTTCTAAGTGTAGCTCACCCAGAACACAGGATTTGGTTCTGTAAGTCTCTTTTTATCATAAGTTCTTTCCTGGATCACGTGAAGTAATAAATAATTTAGTAGTCTCAGTCAAGTTTGCAATATGGAGGTGCTGTTGGCATGATTGTTGACTGCTTTAACAGACAATTCAAGCATTTGGAATTCACAAAAACTGAACAGTACTGTTCACGCCTATTATAGATATATGCTGTGTGGGTCAAGATTGTGGCATATTTGATCTGTGAGGATTTCAGCTGGAAACGTAGTTACTGTCTTCAATCCTGCAGAGAATGGAAAATGGGGAAAAGGATAAACAATGAAACTATTACTCCTTTGTATTAATTACCCAAGACACAGTTTCTGTTCATAGAGCGCCCTACATGGTACCTCAAAGGAAGAGTGGCTGGTGGTTATCAGTAAGTTCTGTATCAGGGCAATTGCCCTACCAGTAAAGGCCCAGTGTACCTTATCTGATCTTGAATAGAATTGACAATTGTTGTAAGGTCCAGACATAATTCAGTTAGCTATTTTCATAGCAATAAGCAACATTGACATCCAATGAGTCACAGCAGAGTATGCTTCTCAATAGTGACATGGGGGAGATCTCTTCAAAATTGGAAAGCTTCTGTTCTGTGAAAAACAGAGTATTGCAGCTAGATTCTCAAACATAAGATCTGATTTTTTTTGTTTTTAACTAGGCCTGTTCATAAAACTGCCTGATATGTGACTACTGATAAATGATTAAAGAACAGAATAAGGAATCAGAATTGTTCAGCCAGAGCCCCAACTGTGTTCTGTCTTAAAAAAAAATAACCTGAAAAAAACCAAAAATGAAATAGCAGCAAAGCATGTCATCTAACCAAGGTAGAAAAAAACTTCCACTATAAAATCCCAAAACAGAAAAATTCCCCTCTGTTCTTCAGTTTCCATACTTCTAAAAAGAAATCCACAGGGATGCTAAATCTAAATTTTTCTTTATAAAGCATATGGAGATAAAATCACACAGAGGGTGTGATGTACTATTACTACCACATTTTGGCTAACAGTAGATGTGAAATCTATTTGACGTTTCTCCTGGTTTTCACTTACGGCCCTGTAGGATATGTTGAAGTTCCTTCAATCGAGATTAATTTTAGAGTGGGTATGTTGTAGGACCTCCTTTTCTCTGAGTAAATAATTCAGAATCTTAGTTAAAGCATCTCCTAAGGAAGTTATGTAGCAACAAATTGGAGTTTCTCTGTTCTTTTGTCCAAGAACTGAGATATTATAAAGCAGGTTGTATCAGTACACATTCAGCCAAGTGCATCTATTCTGTTCCTTAAAGCAATGTGTGAAGTACCAAGATGAAATTCATAACTATATTTGGGTATTGGCGATTGTTTAATTTCCTCTACTCTTAAAGGATAATATGACAAGCAGTTAAAGAATGCAAGGGAAATCATTTTAACATGAGAAGGCTGTGCCATAGTTCAAATTGCCATGTTGAATTCTGTTTCACATTGCAAGTAGTTAATTCATCAGAGACTCTGGGACACAACTAGGAACACACACATACAGAATTTGTTCTTTTTGTTATATTGTTGAGACTCATCCACTATGGCACAGATAACACAGACTCCCTGTATGCCTTGTTAACAGTTAGACCCTGATCCAGCAGATGAATAGTGCACTGTTAGTTTGTTCAAAGAACAGTGTGGTAAGAGAGGAGACTGTTAAAGGAAATGAGTAAGTTCATTCCAACAAGCAGTTATAAGGAAGCATTAGCACAGTGAGTGAAACATTAGCAAAGTGATTGTTGGCTCCCGGAAGAGGCATAGCAATGACTAACCCCTGTTAGTTTTTTTGGAATTGCACTGTGCTTAAAGCAGTGGATATCCCTGTTCAACACATTAAACAGAATAATATTTTAGGAAACATATTGAGCAAATACAGTTGAACAAAGAACACAAGATGACAAAAACAAGTGCAATTTCCTTCAAAACACTAAGCATGCTCAGCTTCCCCTGGGAGGTTCTCAGCACCCAACCCTGGAGTTCTGATCAAAGCTAACAGACTTATAGTAGCATGAGAGTGAAAATGTAGTTGTGATGGCCCAGAAATTATGGAAGAGACAAGGGCTTTTTAGGGCGATTATCTTTTATTGGACCAACAATGTAGCTGCAATAAACTTGGACAATGTCTTCATTCCAAAAGTTTGTCTACTGCAACTACATTGTTGCTCCAATAAAAGATATCACTCTAAGAAGTCTTTGCCTCTAGCATAATTGATCTACAAAATTGTTGACTTTTATTCTCCTGTCTGTCCATCTTTTACTGCCTCTGAATGCTCTGACTGCACAAGAGGGTTGATTTATGTGTTTGTGCTCTCTTCAAGAAATTATTTTAAGATCAAATGTCTAAAGGGCTGATAATTATCTGATAGTCATAACCTATAAAGACCAACTTCTTTATTTCACTTGACCTTTCCTTCATGGAGCTTAGTCTAAAAAGAATAGAATACATCACCACAAACACATTCTTATAGTTTCATACATCTGTCATACATGCTTCTCATTTTTTGTGTCTGACTTTGAGCAGTTGGATCCCTAAAAGAATGAGGTGAATGAGAATTGCATTCTAATACCAGGGGGAGGAAAAAAAGAAAGCTGCAGATCCCTACAGAAAAAGAGGAAATGAAATTGTGCATTCCATCTCCAATGTTTATTGGTTTGGTATATTGCTTATGTCAGTGACTCTTCAATCTTATAATTTTAGACTGTTTGTAAGCAAAGGATCTTCTACTGGACTGTGTCTTCTTCAAATGCTCTAATCCCCTTTTTTGGCTTTCAAACCCAACAGTGTAGATCATAAGGGAAGTCTTTGTGGACCTTCGTTGAAGCCTTAACTTGAAAAAACACTAATGTATATGACCAGTATTTTTAAATACTGGTGGTTTTGTTATTTTTTTTGTTGGAAATATGTTAAAAATATCACAAAAAGAAAATGGTGTTCAATTTGGTGGGTAGAGTGTGTTTTTTGAATTTGAGATGCCTGAAAAAACAGCTGTCAGGATGACAGCATGACAGCTTCACTGGTTGTTTTGTGAGAAGGATAGTTTGAATTGTAGACAAAATTAGAATTGGTAGAGTGGATGGTCTGTGGGTGTGAAGTACAAAAAAAGGAAATGCACAATAAAGTATTTCTATTTGTAATATAACACTTTCACAATGTAACCTTACTGAATATTAAATTATGTATGTTCCAGGGGGTCAGTTTCATTGGAATAGAGGAAATATTTCAGATGATAGTATAGTAACAGTCTGAGAGATTATTTTAAAGAAATATATAAAGTTGAAATTCTAGTAGTCCAGACACCATAATAGTGTGGGTGTAGTATAAGGTTTTATCATCCTGAATTCAGGATGTTCCAAGTAAGTGCTAATTTACTCTTTAGAGCATTCTTAATCACCATTTAATCATTCCGTATATTCCATGTATGTTAAAAACACTTTAGAAATATTGAAGAGAATTTAACAATGTAGTAATGGAACTATTTTCATTTCTCTGTCTCCCAAATTATTTTGAATGGGTAACACAATAGTGGGTGAAATCAGAGTTTATAAATGTAGTGCGTTGTCAGAAGTTTTCTTGGTTAATAAACCTCAAAGGTTCATGGCAGCGCCGCAACCCACCAGAATTTCAGCATCCCATATCCACTTTCCATAGCCAGTTACAGGCAAGGGAATAATGTAGCTTAACATCATATTTATCTGCCTTTGACAACCCCCCACAGGCTGAATGACCAAGGTACCCATTTACAGATGGGCCAACTGAGGCCTGAAGCCCTATCAAGATGTCTTAATCATTCTGCTACCCTGCAAGGAGAGGAAGAGTGGGAATCTAGGATCCCATCTAATATTTTGAATGGAAGGGCTCATTTCCATTTCCTGAATTTCATGTTTAGAATTTTCACATTTTATAGTAGTCAAAATAACTGTGGCAATTTTGAACGTATCCTCAGATACTTGATAATAAAGACACTGCATCAAGCAAATTGTTAAATTATAATCTGCAACATTAGGGAGAAACAAATGTGTTTCTCAAACAAATGTGTAAAGTAGGGAAACAAATGTGCCTAAAAGTGTTCAGGAGCTCACAGAGCTTCCACTGAAAGTAGACTTTCATGAGAGTTTGAAGTGGAACTGCTGAGGCACCATAATTGCCACAATGGAGTAGGGATGTTGGTCTTGTGGTTAAGAACAGGACTGGGAATCGCACCTGGAGTCTGTTCCAAACTGTGCCACAGATTTCCTTTTTGACATGAATGAGTAGTTAACCATGTTGTGCCTCTGCTTCACTAGCAAAATGGGAATCCTGTTGCTTACCTGTCTCTCAAGGGTTCTGTTTGGTTAAATAAATGCAGGCTTGAAAAGTGAACATAGATTATTGAGTGGAAGATGTGCAAACGTGACATAGTCTTTCTTATGTTTTCTTCTACTAGTGATATGCTTAAAAAGGGAGAAAAGGAAATAAAATGTTTGTATAGAATATTCTTTTATTCAGTTAAGGCCAGAATTGCAACAACATCCCTGATATAACTTCTGCCAGTAGAGGATATTGCAGCAGTTAGAATGGCTGCACCAATCCTTATGTCAACAGTGAAAAGTAAAAGCAGCCACAAGAACCCAAAAATGGGCATGGCTTGCTGGGAAGGAGTTTTGGGGGAACTTTGCACAAAACATCTGTGCAACCTCAAATTGTAGTCAAACCTCGCAAGAAGTTTAGTGTGTCCTGGAACATGGTGGTCCTTGCCGTAATTTCTGCCTCTCAACAGCTTAAGTGAATCTGGTCACTGTGTGCATTCTGGACATCCCCTTCCTGTATATCTGCATGCTTTTTAATCTTCCTTCTTTAATTTTTCTGGATGCATTTTAACCTTTGGTTGACAAATGCCTTTTTGTGTTGTCAAGTGGTATCTCCTGCTGAATAACATGAGTTGATCCAAGCCCACAGTCTCCAACCCATTTTCCTGGAAAACAAACACAACGTACTCTTAGAATATGTGCTCTAATTTCAATAGCGTGGCTACTGTACATTTGTTGCTTTCAGTCTCGTATTTGCACAGTTAGCAGGCTTAGCCATAGGTGACAGAGCAAATGAACTGTCTCAGCACAGTGGGAAATTATGATTATTACAGGAAGTGAAGTAAAAAGATTGCTGCTTACTTTTTTAGTTTTAAACTCTTCCAGTTTTATAAAGTTTTTTGTGTGTGTGTTGTGGGTTATTGTGACCCGTGTGTGTGTGTGTGTGTGTGTGTGTGTGTGTGTGTGTGTGTGTGTGTGTGTGTGTGTGTGTGTGAATGCTTAGAGAGAGAGAGGTAGATATGGAGGGAGGTGGAGTTGTGGTAGAAGGGACTGATTTATGGCAGGGCTTTCCTTGATAGTCATAAAGGGAATTTTTGCTTGGTCACAGTAGTGAGTCTGAACCTTCAGGATATAAACTGAATCATTTAAAGTTAAAATTAAACAGAAAATGGCAGGGGGGAGAGGGTTGTCTGTTTTTCTTGAAAAAATAAAAATGTTAAAACAGTTTCCTTTGGTGCTGACTTCTAAAAGTGGAATGTGATCCAGAATAGTTCTCATGTGTAAGCCAACATTTGTCTCAAGAATTTTTATTGTCTTCTTTTTCTCTGCCCTCTCCTTCCTATCCTCCCCCTCTGCTCTGCAGATTTACACTGACTGGGCTAACCACTACCTAGCAAAATCTGGGCACAAGCGGCTGATCAAGGATTTGCAACAGGACGTTGCAGATGGAGTTCTGCTTGCAGAAATCATTCAGATCATTGGTAAGACCTATGCTTAAAAAGAAGCAGCATGAGCTTTTCTCCTTGCATCAGAGGTGAGGGTGTTGGGGGACAGGGGTACATAATTCAAGTTGAGTGTATTTAATAAGATGATGAATCCTGAATAATACACTTTGACTTGGTCCATGTGTCTCTAATATTTATGTGGTTCATCCTTGTCTTAATTAAAAAATATGCCTATATGAAGATGTTTGGAAGTGGCTGTTTAACCATATTTTAAATGGCCAGAACTATATCTAACACGCTTTGAATTGTCACAAATGAATGTTCCATTAAACCATATGTCTCCCATGTGTGCATATTGCTAGCTGGAGTGGTTCATACTTTCTGGGATGCTTTGAAACTGTATCCTGACCCTGCAAAGACAATTGTGGAAGATTTCATGTCAGCAGTTATTTGTAGTTGCTGAAGAATTAGCAACAACCTCCTTCGCACTTCCCGTTTTGCATGATCTGGCATGTGGAAACAACTGTTGCCAACAAGAGTGGTGTTACTGTAGGGCTGCACTGTACTTAAAAAGGAGCTGTGTGTCAACAAACCCAGGACATTTCATTGCTTTATCTTTTTCTTTAATTTACTTTTCTAATTCTTTTCTCATTACTTATTCCTGTTTTTTCACTTAATTGTTTTTCCTTAGCAAATGAAAAAGTTGAAGATATCAATGGCTGCCCCAGGAGCCAGTCTCAAATGGTAAGAATAAAATATATTTTTAGTAAATGTTGGTGCCTCTGCCTTTTACTGAGATGATGCTTAATGGTAATCTTTCAATTAACTGTCTAATATTATGCTTAATGAAAGCTAACAAAATTGCTGTAGTCTTCCTGGTACTTTTTAACCAAGTTTGGTGTTTGTCAGTTCACTTTGGCAGAAGCCAGTTTAGGATCTCAGTAACTGCAACTAAACTTCATGACTTAAAGATAGTATATAATGAACTGCTTTAACAGATCTGCTGTTCTTCTGATCATCCAGATAATTTCATTTAACTTCTTTTTTTTAAAGGCAGGAAAGCCCCAGAACAAATTTTAAATGGAGTCTTTGTGTCTGAACAACTGGTTTGAACGAAGCTTGCCAACTTAGTTTTAATATAAGTAGCCTTTGGATTGCCCACTGTGAAGTCCAATTTAGATGCACTGAGTCCAAGATTTTCAGAAATAGAACTTTAGGCATATAGCTTTCTGAGCTATCACTGGCAGGCAGCTAAAATCATTATAATAGTGTCAGGCAACTAGTCTTATGTGACTGTGATTTAGATGAAGGATTATTACATTTCTTTCACAGTCTTTACTGGTTTAGTAAACTGGAGACTTAATAAGAGAACTTACAGGAGTGGCAGGTATACAATCTGAATTACAATAACATCTCTATTTATCCAATGAAATGGCTTGGTATTAAACCATGTTGTCTTTGTCCTGCTCAATAGATGCAGGCAGAGGATTATTAGCTGTTTATTCAGACATAAACATTGTGTGAATAAGCTGCAAATGCTCACTGCTGACAGAGTTTTGGGCGTGAGACACTTTTGGTGAGGTTGCATGCTGACAAACTGGTGAAACAAGGCTTCTAAATGGAAGTTGCAGATTATCAAAGAAGTTGCATTTATGTAACTGCTTCTAATGAAAGCTATTTTTTTCCTAAAAACTTGGGAAAGAAGAGTTATTGAAATGTTAAGTAAAATTTTAATCACTGAGATTTTTGACCTTTTGAAAAGAGAGCCATAAGAGCAGACAGGATGCTTCTAATTTTCTCTATTTTTGGCTTGCTAACTTTTCATAACATCCATAGTAATGGACAGAATTTGTATTACAGCAACAGCTCACAGTCCTAGATGAGATCAACTCCCACTGTGTTAATCAGTATGCAGATAATTATTAAGAGAGGTGTCCCTGCCCTAAAGCACTTACCTTATACATGTGCAAGACAGTTCTTATGGAAACCAATGCACAAAGTCAAGTGATTGTTCCCAAGATCAGTGGTCAAAGTTGTGGTTTGAAGCCATTCCAGTAGGCCAAACTGTTGTCTTAGTTAGCTTTTCATAGCACTTTAAGTCTGTACTTCTCAATGAAGCTTGCCATGCTTATTAGGCACTGTTATCCCCACTTTGCAGATGGAAAAACTATGACACTTAAATTTTGAGAGGATAATGGACCACAGGGCTCATATCTGTAGTCGTGAATACCAGGTCTTGCTCTCTCCCTTTAGAACGTCAGTTTGCCTTATCTTTAGTTTTGTGCCATCATTCAGCTGTTGCCTTTACCTTGTGTGATGATCACAGTGAGATCTATTTCCCATTTCTTCCTTATATCCCAGCACAACATAGAGCTCTTCTCCCCTGTAGCTCCCCACTTTCCCTCTTCAGTTTGTTTCATATTTCTAAGTCAGCTTTCTACATTATTTTCATAGTATCATAGTATCTAGGGTCAGAAGGAGCCTAGAGCAGGCCATCTAGTCTGACCCCCTGCCAATGGCAGGAACGAGTGCCAGGGTCACAGGATCCCAGCCGAGTACCTATCTAATCTACTCTTAAAGATGCCCAAGGCAGGAGCAAGAACAACTTCCCTAGGAAGCTGGTTCCACATCCTAGCCACCCTAACTGTGAAGT